>OU611992.1:5460833-6121666 GCA_914767915.1 Agriopis aurantiaria | reverse complement strand
TTATATTCACTGTGGATATTCCTAGAAAGCCGATTATATCAGACGATTTTTTACTGGAACTTTGTATATGTACTGACTCAGATTCTTAATTTAGTAGGATAATATGGCAACTTCACACCGATAAAAAAATATACTCAAAATGTACACAAAGTAGGAAGGCGTATAATTTTTTTAATATTTTTTACATATTTTTTTAGTATTTCAAAATACTTAATTTTTATGGATAGGTAATTATGGACAATTCATAAATTTGACGACGTCCAGTCATCAAGTCATCAGTACAGACACACAGTTACCCAGTTATACACAGACGCACAGATATACCTACACGTTTAAATAATAACACCCCTCTTTTTGCGTCGGGGGTTAAAAGGGTATACCTACCGGCAAATATCTTGAACAAAAGCGGTGCAGTTGGGAAATGTTCGCGCATATACGTAGGTATACGTCATGTACAATGTGTACATACTACAACCAACCATGAGATTAAAATTATATTATTAAGCTACTTTTATTCCAATATTGCGCAATTTAAAAATGTTCTTAGATAGGCCACTCACTTATTTTGTACATTTAAAATCAATAGCCAATCAAGACCAGTGCTGCAAACAGGTTAATTTAGTGATAAGTACATAAATACAGTGTTCAAACAACTAGGCACTAATTTACCTGACTTGCCCAACACTCTTTCCTCATATTTCTATCAAGGCGCAATACTGTTTTAGATTACATCAAAATGCTGGCAATAAATAATCCCCACTAACGCGTTATGAACAGCAAGTTTCCTAAGAGGTTACTTTGCGAACAGCACTATAAAAGTACAAGTAAAATACAAGTAAAGTTTTTTAAAATTAATATTAAAACAATAAAGACATGATTTTTTTGGTCCTTTTTCATTAAAAATGCAGGTGAATTCATGTTTGGGTGTATATTTTATGCTCGCTTTTGTCATATTTGTTTAATCGTAAACCTTTATCCCTCGTACGTTTTGCTTTTACAGGCTTTTCGGTATTTAACTTGCAATATATTATGTATGTATGTAACTATGTTTGTTCGGGTGGATTCTTGCAACTCAATTTTGAAGCAGTTATCTTCAACCGGTTGAGCTGAAATTTGGCATACTTATGTACAGTGACAATGCAATGTTATGGTACCTTCGTGCTGGTCTGATGGTGGAGACAGAAGGTGGCCATAAGAACTCCTAAACGAAACGTCGTAACTCCGTCGAGTTTGGGTTCATTGGATTTGTCTTCCCAAGCACTTTGGTCCTAGATGATAAATTCAATATGGCGTACGCTTCAAGATGGCGGACAAAATGTTCACATCATGATATGGGCATCAAATGAAAGGGTTTGCTGACAAGAATACGAAAAACTTGTATTTTTGTAATATTTAATTTTATTAATGAAGCTTAAATTTCACAATACCGACTGTACTGTGCATAGCAAGGCGATCGATTAAGGCGATCGCGTACTATAAGTGCAGCCCCTTAAAAATGTTAGAGTATGTTTTGAGGAAATAAATAGATAACGGTAACTTAAATTATTATGTGTGTTTCAGGTGTGAAACGAAGTTGTATCACAACGTGCAAGACTCGGTGCAAGAAACACGAAAGAATTTGTTAGTCAAACAAGTTGATGTATAAAGTTAACACGGTGCAATGATGTCGAGGATCAGAGCGGCCGCACACATAGCCACAAAACGCGACAAGTGGCCGCCACAAGTTCTGGACGAAACTTTTCATACGTTTTGCCGCGGCCAATCGATCGCTCAGGCCCTGATTCACTAACTACAAACACGCTCGTAACGCGGCGCGTTAAGTTAACCTCAAAAAGTTGGCCTTTATTTCCTAGGGAATAGACCAGGGAACTAGGTAATTCTGCCTAGAGTTTGGATATCCGTTTACTGCCAATAGTTTAGAACCTCCAGTTACTGCCTAGTGTTTTGAACTGCCAATTATTTTCTAGACTTTTAAACCTTCAGTTACTGCCTAGTGTTTTAAACCTCTGGTTACTGTCTAGACTTTTGAACCCCCAGTTACTGCATAGCATTTAGTACCTCTAGTTACTGCGTAGAGTTTTGAACCTCCAGTTACTTCCTAGAGTTTTGAGCATCCAGTTACTCCAAACGTATACCAAACGTATGAAAAGTTTCATCCAGCGCTTGTGGCGGCAACGAGTGGTCGCGTTTTGTAGCTATGTGTGCGGCCACACTTAGGGGTAAATTTTGGTGAACCATTTGTAACGAATGTCGTTAAACCAAGTTGGAAGACACCGTGCAAAGGACACAAGTGTGTTTGTTAGCCCAACAAGTTGTCGCATAAAGTTGACACGGCGAAATAGTGTCAAGTATCAGCTCAATGTGGCCGCACAACCACTGCACCGAATCATTTGTAGCAGATGAAATGTAAATGTGAACTCGTTACGCGGCGACGACTCCCGCTCCGTATTCATGAAGACGTGGTGCAAGGGAAAAGTGGACTGGCCTAAATATTGCGTGACTGCAGTGCAGTGTAAATTCGTGAGAAGCAGCAGAGCAATGTAAATTATTTAATCCGTAACTCAATATTCGTTAAAGTCGAAAACTTACGAACTAATAAAATATGTATACTTTATGAGAAATATCAAAGCATATTTTTTTTATCATCGCTCTCCTAAACAGCTATCGTTCAAGTTTTTGTAACTGCGTTCATTATAAGGGTGATAACCCTTTCATGTTCCCACTGCTGAGACGGAGAGGATGGGCTCTAATCTACCATGCTGACCCAGTGCACATTGGTGAATGTCATACTGGATTTACCGTTTTAAAGCGATGGAATTGAAGTTGCACATAATTTATTTAGGTATTAAATAAGTAAGTGATTCAGGGCTGAGAATTGAACCGGGTACCGTCAGATTATAAAGTACACATGCTATAGCTTGGTCACCATCGCTACATTTGTAATTGCAGTGGTTAAATCAAACTTGTAATCTGCTGAAAGTGCAACATGTTCAATTTCTCATTTCGTAATAACGGGTCAAGTTTCTTAACAAGTTGCAATATCTCTGATTCAAAGTTGGAGTTTTAGAATGAAAAAATTATGTAACCTATTAACATTTTTCAACACTAAACGTTAACCTGGCAAATATTGGGCTGAGTGGTTTGCCTTGAGGAGGCCCATGTCCAGCAGTGGACTAACATAGGCTGATTATGATGATCTGGCGCAATGGGAGAAAACTACTAAGTAAGTAAATGATAGGCAAACGTAGTAAAGTACTCATCATCATTATCATCAGCCAGAAGACGTCTACTGCTGAACATAGGCCTCCCCTTAGAACTCCACACTGCACGACACCTGCAATCTGCATTCACTGGATGTCCGCGACTCTCACGATGTTGTCGGTCCATCTAGTGGGAGACCTACCTACGCTACGTCTTCCGGTTCGTAGTTTCCACTCAAGAACTTTTTTTCCCCGTCAGTTATTAGTTCTTCAAGCGATGAATGCCCGTCCATATTGCCACTTCAACGCTCAAATTTTTATAGCTATTTATGTTGGTGACTCCTATTCTTCGGCGAATATCCACGTTTCAGATGCTATCACGCAAAGAAACTCCAAGGATAGCCATCTCCATTGCTCACTGTGGGCCTGAATTTTTCTAGTAATAATATCAGTAGAATATTGCCTTTTTATTAAAAATCTGAAAGCCTTTTGCTTGCAGCAACCCCTAACGAAAGGGCATGCGAACATTATCTTCAAATGTGTCAACGGCTCACGTTCTTTTGTCGTTTACTGGTTACTAGTTGTCTATTGTCACTTTTTCTACTTGTTTCTGCACCTGAATTTATACTAATAGACCCCACGGGGATCTTATATAAATGTATACTGAATGCGCTCGCTTTTCCTTTTACTGGCAAAATATTTAGGTTTGTTTAACAGAAGCTGTATCAATTGTTACCTTCTTGAAAGTTACGTTTTATGGTGATAATGATGACACATTTTTGATGTGTAAAATTAGCCTGATAAATGATAATTATGATGCACTAAAAGTAGGGAAGTATATATTTTTTATAGACGTTGACGTTTAAAAAAGCCACCAGATTAAAACGGAGTTTGATGGAACATGTGGCCCGTATGCATCCCGGCCGATAAACCAAGATATTTAGTCAGTGGCTGAGGAACATCTCAGTTAAGAGAGGCCTAAGAAACGCTGGCGTGACGATCTTGACACATTCCGGAGAGGTGGGCAAGAGGTGGCACAGGACTAACATTTATGGAAGATAATAAAGAAGGCTTTGCCTAGCACTGGGACAGTATAGGTTAAAAAAGCTTTCACTCAAGTTTTGATAATATGGCGTTTTCTACAAGAATTTAATTAAATAACATAAGCAAAAAAATCTGATCTCTATTTTAATTTCCAGTTAACGGTAACCCCTTATGTTTTAGGTTATGTGAACCTAATATGGTAACAAAATCAACTTAAAGGGTACTTATTACTACTTATATTTTGATGTTTTGGCGGGTAAACGATGTGTAAAAATTAGACACTGAGATCTTAAGGTATCTAAATTTTGATCATCTTTCAGTTCCGCCACAATATCGTAAATCATAATAACTTTTATTTGATGTACAGCCGTTGTCTCGTTTTCTCTTTTATATTAAAGTAAGACAATCATCTCACTAGCACTCTCATCCATTTTCATTGTAACCCAGTTTGTTTCTCAAATAGTATTATCGGAATGCGAGAATTCATAAAACATAAGATTACTCATGTCAACATCGATGTCGTAAATTTCCTTAGCATAAAAATAACTCTCAGTTTTACTTCTAACGAAGATGTTATTTATGATTTATTTTAATAAACCTTCTACGATGAAATATGCACGCAGATATTATAAGACAAAGTGCCAACGGGTCCAATTCTTAGATCAGAATTTATGCATTCCATAAAGTAAGGCGATGCATCTCCTTTCCATGTCACCCGGCCGGGGTCCAATTAAGTTCAACTCACGACCTCTAACTTAGGCTATAGAATGAGCGATGGTTCTACTGACAGTGAAAGTTGATGATACCATGGAACATAATGACATAATAGTAAAAATAATACTCCGCCCATGTCGTAGAGGGTTATACTGAATCTATGGCCCATGTTGTCTGTCCAAAATGACATTGACAGTGACATTAGCTTGAGAGATGTATCATTTTCATACAATTGCATCTTTTCGTAGGCGTTAACGCCTGTGGTTAACGCTAACAGAAAGTGGGTCTTGTCTAACCCTCCCAGGGTCTTCATTATAAGAACACATGAAATACCACGTTACAGAAAAATATATTTTACCTTAGAATAACTATATAGAGAAACCAAGTACATTCGCAAAATTTAAGCCGTTCAAATGGAGCCATATATGACACCAAACGACGCTCGCGCGGTCAGTGCCTGCTGTAATAGTGTTCCGTGGTCAGTGCTCTTAGTCAGGTGATAATGTTAAGAGCTCCCATAAAATTAACTTAAATATTGCCGCAGAATTTTTGCGTCTGTGTGCGTGACGAGGCAAGTACACGTAACGAATTTGTAGCTTACGTTTTGAGAAGGCGTTGTTTGGAAACTTACCATCTCTGTGTAGTTAATCTAAGATATTTTACATTTTTACAGGGTTTTTTCTAGCACGACTCTGTAACGACCACTAAACTATCGCAAATTTGGTGGCCCTGCAAACTCGAGTCAGGACTTCGTGCGAGAGAAAGCGGAAAGCGGGTCGCTGCTAGATCACCAGTATTAGATTGTCATGCATGTTGGATGAGGTAATTAATTGTGACAAACCATTTTGTCGTAGTCGAACATCATTGTAAGTGAGATAGTTAAGACTGTAAGGCATGTTGCAACCATTTTATAACTCAAATGTTGTGCAAATAGTTTCTGACTGATAAGACTTCAACCTGGCGCGATTCGAGTTTACGCCCCTGTTACGTTACCAATTAAGCTAAGCAGCCAATCTGTGAGTCCGTCTTAATTCTCAAACTATCTATCATAAGTAAATTTGTTGATCAAATAGCAATTTACAAGTCAATACATAGTTTACAGTTATCATCTCTAATCACACTACTTATCACCTCATAGTTAGTCACTGGTCTGTAACAACCAAAATACGCTTTAGTAAATTTTGGTTTTCATATCTACAGGTGTTATTACTCCAATCACGTAATTACATGTCTGTCTGTAACACTGACGTCGATGGGCGCGAAGTGTATGCTAATTTAAACTAGGGGTTAACAGCGATGAATAAATATACATGCCTAACATTGGTTTAACGGTTACGTTCACGGTTCGATTGCTGCACAAAATGTGTGCTCGAAGATGAGTTAACCGGTTGTTAGTGAAACAGGTGGTTAGGGCCTGTTTTCAGGCTAATCTTCCATTACAATTGTTGGAATCGAGGCATGACCAATACCCGACAACGCGGAGCCAAAATGAGGGAACTGTAGTTTGCGTGTATTGTAGCTTGATTTTAGCTCTCAGATCAGACAAACTAGGGAGATATGCCTTAGTAGCAATTATCGTTTGTGTTCAAATGTCTCCGTGTTTCACAAAAAAATTCGCAAAGTCTAAAAGACGGTTCACTTACAAATTTTTCAAGCACACTAAAAAGTCAGCAGCAACACCAATGCACTAATAGTCCTCATCCAAAAAGGGCGGCTTTTGGGGTACGGTGCTTGAAATTAGAGATCGTTTGAACTAACTATAGGCCTTCGCTGCTAATAGATAGTATAAACGTTCTTCAATTAGTTAGTTTAGATTTTTTAATTTCTATGTTTGGATTATATTTTGTTTTTTTCTGGATACGCTGCCAACTGATAGTGGGCTTGTTGAGCATTTGGATTATCTTTAGACCTGCAACGGCTATGTCGGTCATCGGTTGGTATAATGGGCAGTCTAACTTTATTTGTAGTGTTAGCTTGTATTTTGCTTATAGGTAGGTGTTGAATGTTGTTGTAGAATAGTTGTTGTATCATCATAAATAAAATGTATAGATTTTTTCCTAAGTAACGTATTTTGACCAGGACATTAAAAGCTAGATATAAGCATTTTGAATTTTGTTTAATAGAGTTGCATTAAGTGTACTAAATATCCGTATACATTTTTAATTAACTTTTGGACGAAACAAAAAATATTTATAAGCGTTATATTTTAGTAAAATGTTGAAGTTAACACTTACTCATAACACGTAGTTCGATTACATAAATTTCGTTGACCTGAGATATACTTTTTACGAGTTAACATTCGAAGCTTACAGAGCCTAATATCCCATTAGCTACATACATTAGGTGTCAATCACCGACCTTTAATACGATAGACTCCGCGAATTCACCTCGCATGTCTGGGGTCCGGCCAGGAGCTCGAGTTTTGACTCATTCGTATGATATTTCGCACGAAAATATCATTCGAAATCATGCGAAATTACTGACTTGTGAAAGAAATCTCAAACAAAAGTCGCATTATAAATAATCATATCACTCGCTAACGCAACAAGTAATAATAATATTTTAGGGACATGATATTAACGTGCGAAACGACGAATCATACGAGCGATTCCAAAATCAAGCTCCTGTCATAAATAGGATTAATGTTTCATCTATCATGCCGCATACAGGGTATTTGAAAGTTTTTATTTTATATTATTCATATGGATTCATATGGATGGTTTAAAAACTAAATATTGTACCTACTTAATTTTAATACTTGAAAAAAAAAAACTTATCTTATCTTATTGAGCCAATATTTTTTTTCCTCGAAAATAACTTCTACATAATGAAAAAAGAAACACGTAAATTGGGTCGTAATTGGTCAGCGTAATCGATGTACATACATAAAAAAATAAAAATACGGGTCGAATTGTTAACCCCGTACCCTTTTTGAACCCCTTTCTCTACCCTTTTTGAAGTCGATAAAAAAATTGAAAGCCGTGTGAATTGAGTAAAACTACCGCTAAATTACTCTCATGACGTCATAGTAGGTACAAAATGCGGCACGCTGGGTTTTCATACAATTTGATTCTATTTTGATAAAGATCTGTGGTGCCAACCAACCTTAACTTTTCATTATTTGACTGAGAACTCGGGACCTACACTGTGTTCAAATCGTAAACTTTTATTGCTGTGAATAAGCAACTGCCTAATAACTAATAACACATCTTCACCGCGTAACTTCTAAATGATGGTCATTCTTTGAACTCAGTTTTTGATGTTAATAAAAAATATTAGGTAATAAAGAATGATGGCATATGTTTGATGTCATTTCGAAAATATTGATTGTTAATTTTTATGATTTTGAATATTTGTTTACGATCTTGTTGATAGATATTTAGTGAATCGTAAAGTTGTGTATGTTCACACGCACAACAAATCATGGCTACTAAACTTCAAGTTGTTTGATAGAAAATAATTATAATACTATTTGTATTATTAACGTCGCGCAAGCCGAAAATAATGCCCGTATCTATCGTTACTACATACCGGCCTTGCTTTAAGTTTTTCAGGTTATTCGCAGCATTTTCTTTTTTAAGATTCCTTTACTCCGTGGTTAGCGCTCTAAAAAGGCGGTTATGTAACATTGTAACTTATGATCATCTTGCGGTTGATGAAGTTAGCTGTTACATTTTGCACGCATGTCACAAAGAGAATATAACCACTACCGCTGAGCATGGCCTTCCGATGTTTGCGACGTGTCCTCCGCATTTAATACCTATGACGAAAATTCTCAATCTCAAAGCTTTATACCGATCACAAACCTCAAAAGCAAATGTGGAACGAGTGCGCGTTCTGAATCCATGCCAACAGGCCTTTTTCGTGTCGTATTAGTTCTCATTACACTAATTCCATTATTTTATTTGCTCTGACGAAGTGATCAGAATTCGTGGTTTTCATTTGGGTTTTTTTACAATGTTATTGCAACTGTCAGAGCAAATAAATTAATAGAAATAGTGTAGCGCTCTGGATAGTTTGCACTGTTGGTGTAATTTAGAACTCACTCTAAGATTATATGATTATTTACGGGATATTTACCGTGGTAAGGTTGTGGAATGTGCTCATTTCAAACTATCATTCAAACTATCACGGTTGTTCACTGGAGTTATATGATTATTTACGGGATACTTACCGTGGTAAGGTTGTGGAATGGAAAAAGGTTCGCGTTCAAAATGTGTTTAAATACTATACGCAGTGATACAGTGAGTGTGTTTTGTCGAAATATCGGGAGCTCATTCCACAACCTTACCACGGTAAATATCCCGTAAATAATCATATAACTATTATATCATATTATTAAAATAAGAGTAAGAGACTAATTTAAAAGAGTTTTTCCTAGTACTTATTCTGTTTCTTCCGGGTTTCCATGTGAAAGCGGTGATCATGATTATTTCCTCAGTGGCAGTGGTTTAATTCAGTACAGTCCAATAGCTTAGTCAACAACATTCTTCTTAAAAAAGCCCATCAAAAACAAAAGCTTCAAAGCAAGTGTTCATTAGTCAACTAGTCAATTTGAAGTCCCAACGACCATCATTTTCGTTCCACCTGATTGTGAAAGGTCACCCATCTCGTTTGACGACCGTGGACCCATCATCTTGCGGTCGGGAGCTATTACCTCGCCACAGACTAAGGGTTCAACCACACTAGAATATTTCAGGTGACAGAATAGTTCAAATTAACCTTACAATGGCGTCGATTCTGTCATACCACTCACTATACTAAACCAATCTGACAGGACTAAAATTATCTGCCTCTCTTTCATTTTAATATGTGAGAGAAGGATGGCAACAATGTTAGAACAGTCAAATTTATTTTAGTTTAGTTTAGAGTACATCAGAATCGATGCCAACATCACTTATCACAAGCTGTTTGCAACCTTTGTATACCAAATTTTTCCGTTTTGGTAAAACATCATCCGGTATAAACCTGATAGTCTGTAACCTAGGGTAAAATTTGTGGTGCGGCACAACATGGTATAATGTCAGTGGAAATAGTACTTATAATAGATAGGTATTAAATTTCGAATACCAAATACAAAATTTTTATTTGAAGTGTTTGACTTTATAGACAATTCAAAAATATGACGACTGGCCATAAAATTGATTTGATTTGTGGATATTTGACTTTAGTTTTGTTTTACGCACCGTACGGTTTAACCCCTAACCAGTCTTGTTACGGCGACAGGATTGTGTTTTTTGTCACCCAACAATCGGAACGTTTTGTCGGCTTAGGAACTTTAGGATAAAAGACTGTTCGCGTAATAGTTTACTTATATTTGAACACTGCAGCAAAATAATTATTATTACTCAGGTTCTAAATACAGTACTATATCTAAATACAGGGTTAAATGGAACGGTGGTTCTAAGCAAAAAAAATGTTTAATCATTATGAACAACTTTAACGAAGGGACCAACCCTAGTATCGTAAAAAACTTTAGCTCTTCCGCATGGTATAAATAATATACACACCTACTCCGCTTTTCCATACATTTCATTTTATTATTATATGTATATCTTTTATAACATGACTAACACTCTGGTATCGTAAAAAATTACAGCTTTTCTGCATGATTTAGTAAATTACTTGCTCTGATTTTCCGTACATTTAATTTTATCATTATAAACAACTTTGAATACGGGATCAACACTCTAGTATCGTAAAAAATCACAACTTTTCCGCATGTTTTAATAACATACTTACTCCGCTTTTTCGTACATTTCATTTTATCATTATGAACAACTTTGAAAACGGGATCAACACTCTAGTATCGTAAAAAATCACAACTTTTCCGCGTGGTTTAATAACATACTTACTCCGTTTTTTCGTACATTTCATTTTATCATTATGAACAACTTTTAAGACGGGATCAACACTCTAGTATCGTAAAAAATCACAACTTTTCCGCGTGGTTTAATAACATACTTACTCCGTTTTTTCGTACATTTCATTTTATCATTATGAACAACTTTTAAGACGGGATCAACACTCTAGTATCGTAAAAAATTACAGCTTTTCCGCATAGTT
Source organism: Agriopis aurantiaria (assembly GCA_914767915.1). Classification (NCBI taxonomy): domain Eukaryota; kingdom Metazoa; phylum Arthropoda; class Insecta; order Lepidoptera; family Geometridae; genus Agriopis; species Agriopis aurantiaria. Next base: position 6,110,642 of record OU611992.1, on the reverse strand, counting down.
TAATAACATACTTACTCCGCTTTTTCGCCATTTTGTGATTCAACTATTAATAAAAGTTGTTTGTGAGTGCAATGACCTCTTTTAGGATACCTGGCATTCCGTATAACCCTGTCGGAATATCAGGTTTGTTTACTGGACAACTCAAAGAACAAGTAAAAGTTGTTCATTTGAACTATAATTATGGCTTATGGCTATTCTGGCTTGAACTTATTCTCTATGCATTAAATAGGTATTTAGATATGATATGAAATCTTCACTTAATACGAATTTTTTTTTTTTTTTAAACCAATTATTCTAATAAAATATATTTTCTCGTTTCCTTGAGTATTCCTCTTATATTCCGCTAGGAATTTCCTACTTCGCGACGCTGTCACCACACCGAGTTCACGATATTCATAAGCAGCATCATCAAAGGATATACGACGTAGTCTATTTATGGATTCGAATAATACAGGATGAGGAATATACTTTGGTCCATGATCATTACCATCCACAGCTCTCGTTTTTCTCACTACTGGGTAAACCGTATACATATAGTCATTCCTTTCATTTGATACACAACCATGATGGTAGATGTGAACATTTGTCCGCCATCTTGGGACGTCCGCCATATTGAATTTATCATCTAGAATTAAAGTACTAAAGAAGACAAACCCAACGAAACTCGACGGGGTTACGTCGTTTCGTTTAGGTCATCCTGGCCAGGTTCCTATGGCCACATTCTGTGTCCATCATCAGACCAGCTCGATGGTACCATAACATTGTTTTGTCACCTTACTTTCATAAGTGTGCCAAATTTCAGCTCAACCGGTTGAGGATAACTGATCTAAAATTTAGTTGAAAGATCTGTCCCACACTAACTGTTCAGGAGTAACAGTTCAGTTTCACCCAAAAACTTAACAGTTAAAAACTCTGCACAGCATTGCACTGCGATTGCTTCAGATAATTAACAAACATTCATAAAACTACTTTAATAAAAGCTATTCTTATAAAACTAATAGAGACTGCTCTCTACCACATCGAAAACTTATCGTAGATGCGGCGCTCAATAACTCAAAAATAACTTTTTAGGCCCTAATATTAAGTCGCCTTATTGCATTATTATTTGTGTGCAAACAGCAATCTCTCTATTCATTTTCTTCAAAACCTTAGATTAATGTCTTGTCCGAAAATTATTCTTTCCACCTCAGAACAGTTCCCATCCTGTCTTCTTCCATCCGAGACACAACGTTGGATGCGTCCGCCCGCCTGAAATATTGCGAGTGGAATCGTCACGACGTCTGTCCACAGATTTATTTATAACGCGTTAACTTACCGTTTGATATAACGAGTTGAAATAGCGGAATATCGCAACAGTATGGTACCATTTCCAGTAAGGGAACATGGGGTTCTTCAAAGGGCTGTTGATAGAGTATCTAAAGGTCAGAAACGTATCTGTGATGCCTCTGGTGTTACAAGTAGCCATAGGCGATGGTGATTGCTTACTATCAGACGGTCTGTTAGCTTCTTTGCTATCCATAGTGTAAAAAGTGATGTTTTCATAGGCTATAGATATTTTTTTCAAACTTTTTGGTGAAACTATAATCGCGAAATACCACCACAGAACACATATACCAGAATACCACTAACTGACTGACTCATGATAAAATGTCAAAAACTACTTGATAGATGAAGTTGAAATTTGGCAGATACATTCCTTATGAGGTGCAGAGTTCCACTAAAAAGGATAAGGCTATTCAAAACTGTTTCTTGTACATTGTATTTGTTTTGTTCAGTACAGAGCAATCCACGTCATAGTAAAACGAATTTACTAAATGCCGCGCCGCCGCAACTCACGTATATCTCCGCTCTGGAGCTACCACGAGCGGTCTGCATTTAAATCAGCATAGTTTTGAAATTAGGCTAAGGCTGGCTTGCACCATACATCTAGATTTTACTAAATTTTCTATACCATTTGACATTCGAATTTTGTTAAATCGAGATTTAATCAGTCGTACAGGTGGGTCTAAGTCATAGAAAAAAAACCAAAATGATCTATGCTCGGGTTGTATATATTTTGGCTGATTTCTAACCTCTATAACCGCTGTTATGTTTCTCACTGGTAACGTTATAAGTAAACAAAAATCTATTTGAGTTACTGTTATTATCTTTCTACCCACATTGTGCTACGTTGGCGGCAAGAGCATGAGACAGATGAGTATATCGATCTATCTGTCGGCAGCAATTAATTTTATGGTGCGTTTTTAGAAATGCTTTTTAGTGTATTTATGGCTTTATTTAGCAGTCGTCAACGGACTTAATCGAAAGCTGTAAAAGAGATGAAAAGAGTCTGAAATGTTGATTAGTGTAATTCTTCTTCTCAAGCTATTTTGGAGTGGTGAGCCGCACGTAAACCGTATTCAACACACGTTTTGCTTTATCTAAGAATCTGTTAAAACGACTTTAAAAAGGAGGTTCCCAATACGACTGTAATTTTTAAATTTTTGTTTATGTTACACGGGAATTACCCACGTTTGATAAAGCCGGTTACTTCGACTATAGCTTTAACCGAATTCGGCGGTCTTTTTCAAAGTAAGCCTTGAGTAAGTTTTTCGCGTGCACTCGAAATGTGAGAAAGCCACGTCAGTTTCCATAATAAAATTGTAATTTCTATGGTCCGATTAAGTGAAGTAATTTTTATCTTTAAATTAAAGTGAATCCATTTCTTTTTGAAGAAAATATTTTACAACTTAATGTGGAAAATTAGGGGATGAATCCCGTTTAGTAAACTACCCGGGAAGTCCGTTTTTAGGGTCCGTACAAAAAGGGTATAAATGGGACCCTATTACTAAGCCTACGATGTGTGTCTGCCTGTGTGTCTATCTGTCTGTCTGTCCGTCCGTCTGTCCTACCTATTAACGGCTGTATCTTTCGAACCGTAATAGATAGCCAGTTTAAATGTTAAGAGAATATTTAATGTGACGGCGGTGAGAAATAATAAAAAAAAAAAGTAATAACAAATACAACAAACGTATTTTTTTACGTATTTTTGTATTAGCTCTAATGTAGAAACGGTAATACGTACAAGCGTCGAACTTGGCATGATTATAGTACACACTCTAACTAAAGTATCACAAAAAATAATAAATAATGGCCAAGTGCGAGTCGGTGAAAAATTTCTGTTCATCACTGGTTCTCGTACGATTACCGAAGTGAAGCAACGTCGGGCGCGGTCGATACTTGTATGGGTGACCGCCTAGGCGTTGATAGGATGTTCGTCTTTTTGCACTACTTTTTTTAAATTGTTTATTTTGATTCTCCACCGACTCCTGGGTCCGTGCCCTTTGTCAACTTTTACAATTTATTTTTTTAACTATGTATATTTGATATTACATATAACTAATGACTTTACAAGAGGAATATACAAATTATAAAATCTTATTACTATGTTGCGTGTATACGCCGAGCAGTCCAGCTCCCGCAAGCAGCACCCGATCACGAGTTGACGCGTGTGCCAGCCATCGCTCTCCTCGCCATGTTTGAGGGAAGAGGGCGACCCGCCACACGACGCCGCCGCAAGAAGGAGCCTTTAGGTGAGCGTGAGTGCTCTGGGTATACACACAATACTTAAAACTACAATTATGTTTACATACTATTACAATGCTTTAATTTATATTATTATCCTATCACAGCGATTTCTTTTCTTCGCTTCAGAGCCTCCACCACCGCTTTTGTACTTTAGAAGCTAACTAACTAATTTATGTGGTGTTATGGAACCCTCAGTGCTATTTATCTAATTCATTAAGTTGTTAAAAATTGGCTTAATATTATATTTAACCTACGTGACAAAGTTCTCACAATAGACCCATTCAACAAGACCAATATCACACTTCCAGAAATAACCTTATTTAAGACTCTTTTGTACGCTGAAAATACTGAAAATGATTGTATTCGTGTGGAACAAATAGTTTACATAATCTTTTTAACTTCATCATAAGGAAGATAATTTTTATTATTCAGGGTGATGGTGTCATAAGTTTATACATCTAAAGGCGTGTCTATAGAAGTTATGGGCTATACTTTAAGCTACCCTACTATGAGCTATACAGTTACGACGCTCATCTATATCTATACTAATCTATACTAATATTATAAAGAGGAAAGATTTGATTGTTTGTTTGTTTGTTTGTTTGCATTGAATAGGCTCCGAAACTACTGAACCGATTTGAAAAATTCTTTCACTGTTGGGAAGCCACACTATCCCCGGGTGATATAGGCTATAATCTATACCAATGTGAAGCTGAGGCGGACCGCTAGTATGAGAATTAACTAATAACACAATAATCTTGTATGTATCTAGAGTAGGTATTAATTACGTAGGCTTGATTTAATTTTTCATAGCTTCAGTATAAGACATGTGTATTTTCCTGTGATATATGAGTAGCAATTTATGATAAAATTGCGACTGGCGGTTTCACTCGCTATCCTACAAGGACTTTTTATCCGAGATAAAAAGTGGCTTATTCAAGGTATAAGCTACATCCATACTAAATGTCATCCAAATTCGTTCAGCCGTTTCAGAGTTGAGTGTGGAAGAACATACACACAAAAAATGAAATCGTAGAAATAATTAGTATTTTACATGCAGACTACAACCTCCCCTTAAGTAAATTAATCAATAAATCAAGGACTCTACATTGTTCCAGGGTTTTTGTTCGGGACAATGAAGTCGCCATTTCTCGAGTATTGTTCTAGATTAAACTTTCACCTTAAACCTGACGAGAGCCTTTGTATGCATTCTGAATGGAGGTTTGAAGAAACAGTAACTGCATGATTTGTGTAAATAACTGGGCATGGTTAATTCAGCAGCATGGATTTACGGTGTTTGTAATTTGCTATTGTAGTCTTTGACCAGTGTGTGTTACCAGCGATTACATACGGTACTAAAACGTGGTTTCTCACTATGGGCCTCACTAGCAAGCTCAAAGTCGCACAACGAGCTAAGGAAAGGGGGGGAATGCTCGGGGTTTCTCATCGAGATTAAATCAGAAATAAGAATATCCGTAGATGAACGAAAGCTACCGACATAAACATAGACAAGTTGAAAAGTTGGCAGTGGGCACGGCACATAGCACGCAGAACCAATGGCAGATGGAGCCGAAAGGTTCTCGAATGGAGACGACGGATTGGTAAGTGCAGCGTAGGACGTCCACAAGATGGACAGACAACCTAAAACGCTAGACCGCAGGGAAACGCTGGATGCAGGCCGCTTCCACCGGCCCTTTTAGAAATTGACGGAGGAAGCAGCAGTGGACGTCCTATGGCTGAAATTATGATGATGATTATTGGTGTCAAAAAGCGATAATTATAAATTTGACGTTTACTTCTCATGAGTTGGGCGAATATTTTTGTTTACGATTACTTCCGCTGGTCTATGCCAGTTTCTATTCTATTTTAGCAATATTTACTGTATCTAATAACATTATAAGTTATTTTAATAAAGTGACATAAATATCGAATGGCTATAAAAATATTATAACCTTATATACTCAATAATTTAGTCCTAGATGAAAATCGAGTTTTAATCTCAACATTGTATGTGATTTGAAGAGGTAATATTGTTGACGGCTGCTTGTAAAACTGTGGAGAATCACTGTTATGAAATGTAATAAAGGGTGAAACAAAACTTCATGTTGATCCATTTCGACCGACTTCTGAAAGAAGACTTTCATATCTGTGAAATTTTGTGTGAATATAATATGTTACGCTATATCTTTGCCAGTTGTGTCTCATTTCAATTCGAAGAAAATGTATGTATGTGATAATGTTTTTAGGGGTGCAAAAAAACAGGATAAATCCCGTTTATTGAATTTAACCTGGTCCCAAAAGACAATTTTTAATTTTTTTTGACTTTTTTTTAAATATAAAAATTCATTTTTTGGTATACATAAATACTCCAATTTAAAGAGAAATTAGAATGACACTTTCTTTCTCTTTAAGTATGTATATTTTCTCTATGCCGATTACTGAATAATAGTTCGCGGTGTTTCCGAGAAGCTACAACATGGGATTCTTCAAAAGGCAAGTTAATAGAGTTCTTAAAGGGTCGGCAACATATTTGTGATCCCTCTGGTGTTACAAGTATCCATAGGCGATGGTGACTACTTATCATCAGGGGGCCCGCCTGCATGTTTGCCACCTATGGCATAAATTAAAAACAAATCTCGGATCGGACAGAATTTTAGTCACGGCCTGTATAATGTTACAATTTAATTATTTTACGATTTATAAGGAAGTGTGTATTAGGATGGGCAATTTATTAGCATATCTCATTATAATCTATTATTTATAGCACAAAAGTTATTACTCATGCATTTTAAGATACTTTAACGTAGACATTGTAAGTAGGAAGTTGTTGTTACACCTACAACTACTACATATTATATTATAATAAAACTAAATAAGTACCTACATAAAACATACAATATTGAAAAGGAAAAACAGTTTATTTTTGATTTCACCATCTGAACAAACGCAAAAATCATCGTATGCTCAGTTGACGAAACAATAAATGATTTTTAGCATTTCACTGACTGACTCATTCTCTAACTTACTACAGATTTCTTGTCATAAACACGTGACGTGTTAGCATGAAAATTTATTGAAAAAATAATGAAGCAAGTGCGATTTGGGCTCGCACACTGAGGGTTCTGTACCACCACAAAATTCTATAACGAAATTACCAGTTATAACTTGGTAACGAACAGAAACTTGTCACCGACTCGCACTTGGCCATTATTTTTTTGTTATATTTTAAAGTGCCTACTATAATCATGCCAAGTTTGACGCTTGTACATATTACCATGTTTACATTATCTAGAACTAATACAAAAATACGTAAAAAAAAATTTTTTTTTTTTAATGTTTTATGTTTTTTTTTTTTATGTATTTTTATATGCCCCCATTCGTTTTTACTTTTTGACTTTTTTATTATTTCTTAGCAAGTAATGTTACATATTCTGTGACATATACATTAAACATGGCAATAACACGTCGCAAGCGCTTATTTACAATGTTATTGCAGCTGTCTGAGCAAATAAACGAATAGAAATATTGTAATGTGGACAATTAGACCGCATTCAGACAATCTCCGTTGTTTTTCTTTTTTTTTTTTTAACTAAAGATACTGTAATAGCTCAATATTAACAGTACTTTTCACAGTACTTGTAAAATATAATATTATGAAGAGGAATGATTTGATTGTTTGTTTGCATTGAATAGGCTCCGAAACTACTGAACCGATTTGGAAAATTCTTTCACTGTTGGGAAGCTACACTATCCCCGGGAAACATAGGCTATAATATTATATTTACGAAAAAAATAGGGATCTTACTAAAACTTCAATAATGTAACCCAAGGTGTAAAAAAATAAGACTACTACCCGTGCGAAGGTGGGGTGCGTTGCTAGTGTAAAATAAACTGAAGCGACTACCTAACTTCGAAATTATAACATATCAAAAATCCAAAGGTGATTTCAAAAATATCCAACAGGAAATCAGATCCAACATAATGTCGTCTAATTAAAATAAATAAATATTCGGGACATTTTTGCACACACGGTAATCTGACCCCAAACTAAGCAAAGCTTGTAATATGGCTGCCAGAGACTGATATACATACATTTTTTTAATACATACTTAAATAAATAATAACACCCAGATGACAGCCTAATGCGGTTGACACTATAGTCGGGGTCGGGGCTTAATCTTACGTGAGTAATTCCCATGTAATATAAATAAAACACCCAGATATAGAACAAATAAAAATGTCACATAAATGTTTGTCTTATGTGGGAATCGAACCCACGCCCCCAAGCTCAGAAGGCAGGTTCACTTACCAACTGGACCAACGGGGCTACAATTCTGCAACCTTTGCTTTCCACTCGTTTCTCGTAAATTTGAATGTTTTAATTTTATTGGCGCTTTAAACTTTACCTTCGAAGATTAGATTCTATTAAATAACTCTCTTCCATGTTGTTTTAAAGAATACGGTAGGGAAGACAAAAACAAATAAAATACAGATTTTAAAATTTGCTAATGAGTATGTATGTATCATATTTTTGAGACAGTAGGCTACATCATTATTAATTATTTACAAACGTATTTTAAAACATTTTTTTTTTGTAAAGATAATACCGTGAAATTTATTTTAACTTGTAAGCCAAAAGTAATTTACTTTGAAAAGGTTTTTTTTTTGTATTTATCATTTAATTTTCAAGCAACCCTACAGAGGCTTTTTGCTTTTGTTTGATTACAGTGCAATGTAAATAGCTCTGGGATGCGCTTGCGCAGCCAGGTGCAATTGGCAGCAATTTGCGTCAAGGGTACGCACTTGCAATTAGTACAGTGTACTAACAGTGACGAAGCTATACTGAAAATATCGCATTACACAATACATGCTACTGACAAAGACATTGTCTCAATCGAGTGCAGCAGTTGCTGTGCTGCGTAGCATTTTGAAGTGCAAAACTCATGGTGATTATTTAAAGGCTTTTGGTTTGTGCTTACCATTATGTGAATGACTTGTTTGTCTCGTAAAAAATTTAATGAAAATGTATTTTGATTAATTTTGTTTTCGCATAGATGAGTATTTTTAACCGGCGAATGAAGGAGGTTATCAATTCGACTGTATGTTTATTTTTTTGTATGTTTGTTACACGATTACTCCGCTTATTTGATCCCCATATCCATAATTTTGAATATCTTTGACTAGCCTGCAACATTTAATTTAAAGTGGCACCACCTACCTATATGAGAGTAAGAGATAATATCATCACTAATTTTGGTTTTGATTATACAGTTTTCAAAACTAGTAAGCTAATTGCATCTGCAATTTTGTCAAGACCTTGGATTCTGTTTCTTCTGCTGCTGTTGTCAGACAAACTTGCAATTACTATGTCTTGCTTGACAGAGAAAAATTGATTTTTCAATGTTGGTTTTGAAGGTGGTCCTGGATTATAGACCTTGTCGATCGCAGAAGCAACTTGCAGGCGACTATGACCTAAATTTATTAATGATGGTTTAAGAAAGCACCTACGCCTGGTAAGTTTTTGTTGCTTGAAGAATTCAATCATGGAAATTGTCAGGATCATAAGTAAATACTCGCTGATGCGAAATAAAAAATGAGAATGAAATCTTTGAATCAGAAAGTCTTGGGGTCGAAACTTTAGTGGGGGTGGTATCAGGTGCCATTTTTTTAAAGAACTATACAAACGTCTGGTACAAGCATCTCGTGACCTAAATGCTGGTCGGTATCTTGCGCAACGTGTTATTTAGTATAGGAAATCTTTGGTGTTAGTTAGTATTGCAATCCAACGCGGCAATGCGGCTAGCAATTTGGGAACGATGCCTACAGGCAGCGGTTTATTAGATTTTTGTAGTTTAATATATTTATTTTAATTTAGTTAAGTTGATTATGATTCCAAATATGGTATATTTCTTTAATAAATAAAATATATTTTACAATTAAAAAAAAAAAAGTTAAATGTTACAATAATATTATTGATCTGAAAATTTTCAGGTGCAAACAAAAACAATGGAAATTGTATAGCACTGAAGATAAAAAGTCACTGTGTGAGAATGTTGACGTGTTGGTATTTCATAGAATGGCGGAGACGATAGAAAAAAAATACGATTTCTCAAGTGATTTTCTATCTCAGCCGCCATCCTATAATATAAAGTATCAAGACGAAAATTGCCTAATATTATTTGCAATATTATTTATAGATCTGCAATCAGTTTTTTTTTTTTTTTTTTTTTCAAATTTTCACTTTTTTTTTCAAACGTTAAAATGCGCTTGTGCAATAGCCACGCGCTACTTTCAAATAGCGCGGACAGCAGACAACCGATCTCAAGATTACCATTTGTCTCTGTTAAATAAACACAACTTGAAAATCGCCTCAAGTGCATTTCTGAAGGGACCCAAGGCATTTTACATACAAGTAATTGGATATCTCTTCTTCAGACAGGCGGTTGGTCGACAGATGGCATATTCAAATTAAATTAACAAGGGTATGCTAGGCTTTGGTTAAGACCCGAATCAAATTGTACTGTCTTGCCTTAATCTTGTAACGGTGAAGATACATACATATTTAAGTACATGCGTGTTGGTTTAATAAAGTTTTCGTATAAAATATTGATGTTAACAATGCAGAACATAGTTTTTTTTTTTTTTTTTAAGTTAAAACGGCTGTCAAGGCATTTTTGTAACTTTGTTGTAGCTAGTTGCACCCATATAAACGAAACGTCACTCATTCGAAATCAATAAAGGTAAGGCCCAAGTTCTTAGGATGCGGATTTCGACGCGTTGATCTAAATAATAATGTTCAATCAAGGTCCCCTTATAATGCCTGGTGACAGATTTTCCTTCTCATTTCCTTCTATTTACTTCTTTTTTCTGTGGTGCAGATGAGTGTGCTGTGTAAAAGTTATTTCAGTAAGAACTTTTTAGATACGTTTAAAAAAATTAAGCTTTTAGAGAACCTCAATATCCACAAGACGACGCTCAAATAATTCGTGTAACCTTTTCCGTTGTGGAGTTGTATCTAATTTTCTGGTCACACCGAGTGAACTTAGAGGCGCTTTTTTAACCCTTTCGCTCAATAACGTAGGCACACGATGACGTAAGTGCACTAAAAGGCAAGGTCATCATCATTCATCATCCACAGGCTTCCTTATCCCACTGCTAGGTAAAGGCCTCTCTCTTGCTATGCCATCTGCCTCGGTCCTGTGCCAATCTAGTCCAGGTTCGACCCGCGATAGTAACAATATCGTCGACCCATCTTGCAGCCGGACGACCAACGATGATAATAATGATGATGACTATCATCGTTGGGAACGTGAAAGGCTGATAGCCCTTGTAAAGCCAATCTTTATAGCCAATGCTGGGACACAGGTCTTCTCTCAGAGAGAGAGGATGGGCCCTAATCGATCATGCTGGTGCAATTAATGTGCATATTGGTGAAGGCTGGTATAAGGCAACGTGCGGTGGTTTATTTTCAGAATATATACAAACCTTTGAATTACGAGCGTTTCATCGTTAACTCTGGTGGGTTCTTGGTATAAAATACCTTTTTTGGGTTCCGTACCCAAAGGGTAAAAACGGGACCCTATTATTAAGTATGTCTGTCTGTCCTACCTATTAACGGCTGTGTCTTTCGAACCGTAATAGATAGCCGGTTGAAATTTTCACAGAATATGTAATATTACGGCGGATTAACTAAGAAATAAATAAAATCTTAAACCATATAATAATAAAAATTCAAAAAGAAAATACAAAAAGGGGTTCCCCATACAACATATGTATATTTTTACGTATTTTTGTATTAGCTCTAATGGAAAAACGGTAATACGTACAAGCGTAGAATTTGGCACGATTATACATACTCTAAATTATAACAACGAATAATGGCCAAGTGCGAGTCGGTGACAAGTTTCTGTTCATTACCAAATTATAATTGGTAATTTCGTTATTGAATTAAGTGGTGGTACGGAACCCTCAGTGCGCGAGTCCGACTCGCCCTTGGACATTTTCTCTTTAATTTTATTTTGATTTTTCTCTTTAATTATCTATATTTAGTTAATTGTGTCAAACAGAAATCTCAAGTAAAATAAACTCAAAATCAAACTACTTATGGGTACTTATGTCAATTTATGCAGGTCCTTATAATTAAGAATAATCTTGGCTTTACAATTTAAAACACAAATAAGTTATTATAGTCAGAGTTAATTATAGGGATTCCTAATAGCACTTGAATTACCCATTCACCTTGGTTAGTGGTATATTTAACGCAATTGTAGTACCAATAACAGTGCTTTTAACATAAATACTGGTCACTGTGGAAATAACTATAGTGATCTTACATGGAATTTTGTTTTTTGTCATGAGAAGCACAGCTTGCGTGCATCCGCCAAAATATGCCTATAATGTTCCCACTGCTGGGAAACAGACCTTCTCTCTAGAACAGAGGTCGGCAGTAATATCTAGCTTAAGGGCTCATTCTAAAATAATTTTCTCCTGAAGGGCGAATGAATGGTAGATGAAAATAATATGTAACACAAAAATAAGATGTTTATTGCATAAGGCATACAGCATCATCATCATCATTTCAGCCGTAGGACGTCCACTGCTGGAGATAGGCCTCCCCCATCGATCTCCAAAAGGGCCGGTTGGAAGCGGCCTGCATCCAGCGTTTCCCTGCGGTCTCTTTTAGGTCGTCTGTCCATCTTGTGGGTGGACGTCCTACGCTGCGCTTACCAGTCCGTGGTCTCCATTCATATACATACATACCGTCATATGTAGGCATACATACATACCATCAAATATATATATATGTATATGGCCGATTTTATCAGTCCATCCTCTCTCTAGACTCTAGAGAGAGGATGGACTGATAAAATCGGCCAAGTGCAAGTCAGGCTCGCGCACTGAGGGTTCCGTACCACCACATTCATTATTGACTACTAAAGTACAAAAAATCGTGCAAAAAGACAACATCGCGTCTAGGCTTTCACCCATCCAAGTACCGACCGCGCCCGACGTTGCTTAACTTGGTAGTGAACATAAATTTGTCACTGACTCGCACTTGGCCATTATTTATTGTTAGTTGTTTTACTTAAAGTGTGTACTATAATCATGCTAAGTTTCACGCTTGTACGTATTACCGGTTTTAGATTGAAGCAAATACAAAAGTAGGTTTAAATAAAAAGTTTGTTGTATGGGTTTTTGACTTTATTATTATTTCTTAGTTAATTCGCCGTAACATTACATATTTTGTAAAAAAATCAACTGGCTATCTATTACCTATGATTCAAAAGATACAGTCGTTAAAGTTTAAGACAGCGTAGGCTTAATAATAGATTCCGTTTACGCCTTTTGGGTACGGAACCCTAAATACTATACGTAAAGTCACGGGGCAATAAGTAATTTCAATATTTGCAAACTGCATTTCTTATCAGATAGGTACTAGTTTTGCATGGCATTATTTTGACGGCTCGTTTATCAGATTGATATTATGAAAAAGTAAAAAGAAAATAATATTAAAAAAAACAACCTTTTAAACTTGTTCTCATCAAGATCATTCCAAAGGGTTCAAACCTCCGAAACTAACATCAGAAAAGCTCCTCGTAATAAGTATATTTCTGGAAAACCATATCATTTCCACCTTATAATTCTGAAAAAAAATACCATAACTGCAGCTTACAGCAACCCATTGCTACTCTATTAAAATTATCTTGAAATTGTTCATGTATAAATACAATAAAAAACGAACTGGATGTTAAGTTTGTATTTTATCTAAATTAAAGTTTAAAATCCCTGCCGACTAAAGCCCACCAAACTCATAAAATTTCATTGGTATTATTTTACAAAAGGGTAGTAAAGCCGATAATTGCACCGAAAGGGAATTTATTGAATTAGAGTATCGCATGTTAGTGGGTAATAATGAAACCAATAATGCTTAGAGAAGAGACTGACGATTGTTTTAAAAACAGATATGGTATTCGAATAATTCGACATAGTATCGAGTGTTGGCCCTATTCGAGTGAAAAATTCAACGTGTGAGTATTTCATTTTTAAATTGCAGCTACTGTTTTGTTGTTGATATACTCGTAACAGTATCATATCTTCGGCTTTTAGTCAATTAGTGAAAAAATATTAATAAAACAAATTGATCTTTTTGAGCTTGGCAACTCAGTCAAGCTCAAAAAGATAAACTTTATTTGAATGATTTGAACGACATACCATTGAGTGCTCGTCCTGTTCGATTGAATCATTCAATGTCCGAGTATTATATTTATAAAATGCAGGTTTTATTATTGTTGTTTATACTTTTATAGGTTAATCTGATCAATATCTTCGGCTTTCAAACATTGTTTATAACACAACATAAATAAATTAGAATGAAAATTGTACTAAATGAAATGTGATTATTTTATTCTAATTATGTTATGAATTATGTTACGGAATTTGGGTTGAAACAATTAAATTATTTGAATACCTACCTACTAGATATTATTAACTTGGCCACCAAGAATGCGTTAGTGCCATGCAATAGTTCAGTCATAAATACAAAACAGCGTTGAATGAACTCAATATGACGATAATTACTATTTATCGAATGATCACTCGAACAAAATGTTTTGCATTTTTACATCTCTGGGCTTTATAGCTCTACTATAAAATTACTGCTGTTTAGAGACCAGTGTTTATGTAGGGGTACAATGTTGCGCACCTAATTATAGTGTATATTGAGCCTAATATAATTAAATTTAATATTTGAGTAATTTAAATTCAATTTAGTGGAAATTATGATCAGCGGCTGATTTTCATTGAACAATACATTGTTAAATTAGTATCGATAGAAATATTGCGTAGGTATAATTATGTTAGAGCATACATCAACAATGCTTGTTTTGGCAAAGAGTACATTGTTACGTCATTTTAACCGACTTCAAAAAAGGAAGGTTCTCAATTCGGCCCGTATTTTTATGACGTCACTTGTAATTACGCCATATAAACTCTATACTGACAAATATTAATAAATTTTCCAACATCTGTTTTTTTTAAATGAATCATACATAGCTAAGAACACTTTCAAATTAAGAGACCTTTCCAATAAAATAAATAAACAATATCAAAATCGGTTCAGCCATTTGGGAGCCACGATACCACACACAGACACACATTTACACGTAAACACCGATACACAAGTTAATCTTATAACAACCCTCTTTTTGCGTCGAGGGTTAAAAAGTGAAATAATGATTCTCTCACTGACTCATCTCGAAGTCATAAAAACTATGTATTTAATCTATGAAGCTGAATTTTGGCAGGTAGATTTCTTATCGCATGTCTGGTAAGAAAGGGCCGAATTAAGGGGAAAATGGAGATAAGATAGAAAGTTTATATTAAAATCTACATTTACGCGTACGACAACAAAACAGCTAGTCGAATTTAAAAACCCCATCGATTTATTCTATCGGCAGCTTATTTGCACGAACCCGCAGTTTGTTCTCGTTTGCAGACGCGTGACATTTTTATGATAGTGCGACCGCACTGTGATAACAATGTCTGGGAACAGGGGCCTTACGGCTGACTCTTAACGCGGCCTCGAATTAGCGCTGAAACAGCGCAGTTTGGAAAATCATGCGAACATGAACCTTAACGTGCCGAGATACGTATAGGAAGAGTTAGCGGATATTACAGACAGACAGACAGGGGAAGCGGAAAGTAGCTTTATTTCATACTAGCGGTCCGCCCCAGCTTCGCACGGGTATAGATTATAGCCTATGTCACCCGGGGATAGTGTAGCTTCCCAACAGTGAAAGAATTTTTCAAATCGGTTCAGTAGTTTCGGAGCCTATTCAATGCAAACAAACAAACAATCAAATCTTTCCTTTATATAATATTAGTATAGACTAAGTAGAGATTATGTACCGTACAGTAAATAAAATATAAAAACTTCTAATTGCGATATCGATTTGGAACTTTAGTCGGTTTCTCTAGCCTTAAATAGGTAGATCAAAAAGATCAATGTTTTTTGTGTCATCCAAGAGCCAATCTCAACGAGCTATAAACAAATTATTGATTACTCCTAACTACGTTTTAAATATAAGCTATCTGGATATCTGCATATTCAGGAGCCGGTACTGTCTCATCCTTTACAAAGATTGTGAAATATTAAGATTCTACATTACTAAGGATGTACGGATCCCTTGGGGCTAACAACAAGTGATTCTTGGTAACAAGCAGAGCTATAAATTTAGCAGCATTGATTCATACGATTATTAATCCCTTGTTTAATGGTCAACCGATTGGTATATATTTATTACGTATTAAAATATAACTAGTAGATGTTTTGTAGTCGATAATAAAATCAACGTGTGTTTAAATTTTTATCATCATCATCATGTTTCCACTGCTAGGACACAGACCTCTCAGAGAGAGAGGAAGAAGCCCAAATCCTTATGCTGACCTAGTGCATTTTGGTAATTGTCATATTATGCCTTTGAACTTTGAGGTTTTTGGAATACCTGTTTTCTTATGTTGTTTACCTTCACCGTTGTTGAGCGATGGCGTTGAAACTGCACATAATTTATTTAAATGCCAAATATGTCATAGGTGCAGAGCCGAGGATCGAACTGGAGGGTGTCATATTGTAAAGCTCGCATGCTACTGCTTGGCCATCATAGTAATTTTTTATAACGCTGAAGAATGTAAACTGTACGTATAAGGTAAATGGGAAAAATTTCCGTCTAAATTCAAGCCATAAATAGTATTATTTTAAAACGTTTTCAAATATGTATATATATTATGTATAACACATCGTGTATGTTACACCATTTATAACTCAAGAATGGCTTCAAGAATAGCTAGACTGATTTTGATGATCTTTAATTTGTTAGATTCCTCTCCGCCCGAATAGCAGAATATGTATTAAAATTTCGAAAAAATGTACATTACATATAAATTATGAAGAACATTCATTTATCCATACATTTTATATGAAACGGCAAGAATTGAAGTCTTACACATTGACATAGTACTTCTCCTTCACTACTTACACATATCCTTTAAGGAAGTATATAACGCGGGTGAAACCGTGGGGCGCTGCTAGTAAGTAAATAAAAAAACCGTTAGCATTTAATTTTTTAAATAAAAGATGAATGTAACACACCATTCCGAACCAAAGCATAAAGAGTTCAAGAGTTCAATTTCGGTGCAACCGTACACAATTCATTATAGCATTTCCACTTAGTCATTGATGTTATTGAAAGCAATGCCCACAAGGTGCTCACCCGTTATTTGTCAGTCAAAAAACTTACAAAACCGTAATTGACTTAAGCAGCAATTTTGCCAGTAGCTATATTTGGAATCATAGACAAGCAGTGCACTTTGAAACAGTATTTAAACTTGTAAAATTTATTCTTTTCCGTGCTTCTGCTCATAAAAGTGTTCTTTACAACCCAAGCTGTGGTAATGCTAAATCCACACAGGGTTATACGGAATGGTGGTACTGCAATGAAATTATGGCATTGTACTCATAATTTTGGACAAAATGTTTTACAGCTCTAACACGAAAAAAATATCAGCTGGCCATACGTTTCGATGTTTTTTTCGATGAGTGTGAATGACATTTTGTTATGGAACAGCAGGCGTGAATAGCTCTGTGAGAATAACATGAGGTAGATCACAGATCTGTGGGGTAGATCGATCAAATTATAAATAATTTGTGGATTAATAACTGCTTAGATAAACCTGCGAAAAATTCATAAAACTAAATTTGTACCTAGTGTAAAACTAAAAGTATACCGTTTATGTTTTATTTTGTTAGTTTCTAATTTCACATAATTAATTATGAATTCATAAATCAATTCATTTATTTATCAATTAATACATGTTACAAACTAATTTATTATTAAAAATAAGACAAATACAAAGGTATATCAAACGAAGCAAAAATAAAAAAGCCTTAATTATTACTTAGAGGAAAGTCACCAAATATGGAATAGTATCCTAATATGGAATACCTTCATCTCTCTAAGACTTAAGTATCAAACGCAACACTCGACCATCTTCTGTTTCTTTCGGTCTACTACCTATCGCCGATAAAGTCTTAGAGAAATGAAGGTATTCCATATTAGGATACTATTCCATATTTGGTGACTTTCCTCTATTATTAAGTTGTTATGAAAAATTTCTGAAGTTAAATCTCTGTCTTCTTCTTACATAATCCTAAGAGGGCTGCCAATCAGTTATGCTATGATGAATGGCCTCTAACGAATTGGTTGTAATCTTAATTGAAGTCACTTGTTAGTGATTTTAGACAACGTCGCGATCGGTCAAATAGCCGGGGATCAATGACGTTTGGCACCAATTATAGGCGATGAAGATGAAAATGTACACTGCTGATAGTATCATCATTAGACAGATTTGAATTATGAGTTCTAATAACGGTAAAATGTACTCAAACTTGGCACCAATCTGAATCGCATCTTTTAAAACAGATAGAGTTTTCTGTTTCGCAAACCGCACCTGATCTGTTTGATGCTATATGTATAATTAATTTCAAACCGTTTCTTAGGCATCTACTATTATAACATATTTCTGCACAAAATTAGTGTTTCTTGGCAAAAAAATTTCTTATTTAACCAATTTTGCATAGGCGTCAAAAATACGAGCTGGTTGATGATACCTGCTTTTGACAACACGATCCACTCCATGATTTGACGGTTGGTTCCATAGAAAAAGTTGTTCATAATGATGATTGACCCACAACGACCTCCTTTCGGCCTAGTAACACCATTTCCTGCAACCCTGTGTAAAATTACGTTGCAGTCGTAAGTTTAAATATAGTCAGGATGATTTCAACAAATCTATCCGAAAAACATATTTTGTAAAAAAAAAATGTTATTCTTTTTTAGAGTGTTTTGTCGATATTCTACCATGCTACTCCTATAAATCTAATTATGAATTTTAAACTACATTATTTAATCTTATTTAATTACGTACTATAACTGAGTAGAAAAACGTTTTTGAGTAATTACAGTAATATCAACAACAAGCTGCACCCCCCTGTTTTATCCGCATTTTTTGGGATAAAAAGTATTCCGTGTCACTATCCGGCCATTCAACTAATTCTTTGCAAAATCCCGTCAACTCGTTGCTAAGTTGCTGCGTGAAAGTGGAAAAAATACCCCAACAAACCATTAAGATGCCAGTTTTAAATTGTAAGCCACAACGTTAAATATATTCAATGAGTGGTAGAAGCAGACGTAGACCAACTACTTTTTCACATTAATAACCGTGCGAGCTTCAAACAATCTACTACAAGCCAGCTACAAGTTGCTAGAGTGCAACTAAATGAGGTATCCCTGAGGTGGCGAAATAAGTGAACTAAAGTTTATAATGAAGGGTTATAATTTTTGTTTAGGAAATACGGTGGTGGCTCCATTTATCTCTACAGATAGGTTGGTTGCTGTACTTCAACAGGTTGGGCATCCACGTTGGTCGGTTTCGAGATAATCACTGGTTTCCGAGATCGCGCAAAACAAACACGCTGACTATAATGATCCCTTCACGTAATACCCCTGCTGCAGTATAGATGCAGAAGGGATATTACGGAATACTTTCTTAACCCTAAGATTATAATTATTCTCTAATTCTTAAATAGCAATATCTTATAACTTCTCTTGGATTTGACCTCTCCCATGATATTTATAAATTTCACCCGATTTGCCGGTTACCAGCACCTTGAGCGCAAACGCGCGTAACCGGAAACCAGTGAGGCGCCAGACTGACATAAGGAACTTTGTCTTTTAAATTGAAAAAAAATACCCTAATAAAAGAGCTGATAATCTTCAAACGGCTAAACAAATTTTCATGAATCATAGCTAAGAAACTTTCAAACAAAAAACACTAAATCAAAATTGGTTCAGCAGTTTGGGAGCTACGATGCCACAGATAGCCACACGCACACACAGATACGCAGACACATAGATACACAGATACACAGATGCACACGTTAAACTGATACCACTTTTTTGAGTCGGGGGTAAAAATAGAGCAGCAATACTGTTATTAGACACTATGTCTTAAAACAATGCTTTAAAATAAAATCATAATAGATTTGTATTAAACCGCCAACTCATCTAAGTTAACTGATAATGCGGTCTAAGATGGAGCACGCTTGCCGATAAGAAACCGATTCACTCGTGATTTGAAGACACCCAGATTGTAGCTATCGGGGAACACCCATAATACTATATGTAATACTGTTTATACTGTTTAATAATAGAGCAGTATTACAGTTTTAAGACACTCGGTAAATATCAATCCAAAATACCGTCCAAATTGCCACAAAATTCAATCAGCAGGCAATCTTGACACTTTTGTCTCTAACTAACAAATTTTTCATACTAATTACATTATAGCGCTCATACTGTTCTTGCTACGCTATAGATGAAGAAATAGTAACTATGGATAATACTACAGATTAGCTTCAAGTCACTGCAGATAACGCCTACCCTGAGGTAGGTTGGGTAAATTGTAACGAGTTGTTCTATACTTTACCACTATAAACGAATAAACTTTAATTTGTTGCAATTTACGGAAGTTGACGAAATTATGTGAGATGAGATCGAACTATTAGAATGAAACTAAGATGTTTTAAATTTGAAAATATTTTAAACTCCCACCTAAAGAGTATGTCGAGTCCAGGGTCCTTACGGACAACAGCTATTACGGCACCAAACTAACGTTAAATCCACTCAGTTCGAAAATCACGCGAACGTGAACCTCATACGATTTGCGGTCGCGTGATTTTCCAACTGAGCTGATTTAACGTTAGTTTGGTGCCGCAATAGCAGTTGTCTGTAAGGCCCTAGATTCTAATAAACAATTATATTATAATTATAATAATTATATCTAAAAAATATATTTCGCAAGCAGTTACCATACAGATACTTAACAGCTTTGTTCCATAACTTTACAAAACTAAATAAATACATTCACCAAAACAAAAACTATTATTGCAACTTAAACAACTAGGTGTCCTAGATATGATGTGGGTAAGCTGCGTGCGAGAGGTTTTCGCTAAAATAAAAATAGCCATGTATACGCCTATGAAGTAAAATAAATTTAATTGAATTGAGTGCCTCTACAAATAACACTTTCAATGAAATCAAAATAGAATAGCAAATTACTTGCGATAGCAATCATAATAAATCACGTAACGAAAGGTGTTTTAGTTGCAATAAAGATTATTAGTTCTATAAAAGAAGCAAAGATAAATTATAGAGTAGATTATGTATGGTATTAGACTTGAAAATATATTAGCACGAAGTGAATTAAATTAAACATTATCACGATACTAGTTAATGGAATTTGATTAGAAGGGTTATTAGTTTCTGTTGAGATAAATAATTAATAAAATGATATTAACAAATTTAGTTTTTTTTAAATCACAAAATGGTTTTGCTATCAGAAATTTTAAGAAAAATGGAAACTGCTTTAAAAAAATAACAAAATAGTTACAGTAAACACATTTGTTATTTGGGTACCTGAATCTTTACTTTTTGTTTTTATTATTTATAAGGATACCCTCCATTTTAACTTATTCTGTGATAATTTCAACCTTACCTTTTAAGGTTCTAAAGAAGTTAGGTCGGGCTGACAGGAAGACAGACAGATGGCGTAGACTTAGTGATAGGGGGGTGGTTCCGTATCGTTTAACCTTAAGGCGCGGTACCCTAACATCTTCTAACTTTCGTATAAAAAAAATACATTATATCATACAAAGTCTTTGTGTACAATTATATTACAAAAACCTTGTTACCTTGTTTTGTAACACACAAGATTTCTCGACCTACTTGGGAATGTTGCAGGTGATATAACTGGTGGCCTTTGCGTTATTTATGGTTTCTGTGAAATTCATAATAACTAAATAAATCATAATGATCTTAAATGCCAGATACGGTAAATTAAAATAAAAAAATCGCACCATAAACACTTATCAATATATTCTGTAATAAAATTTAAAGCACTTTGTTTGACAGCAAAAACTCGTTTACAACTATGGCAAAAATGATATTGCCGTGTCATATAATTCTGTTTTGTTTTAACACAATTAAAATTTTTGGAATTCAAAGCCACTACATACATATACGACGATCCTTTACCCGAATCACGCAAACGGCAGTATTTTTGTAAGTGAAACCCAAGGTGAAACCAATATCAGGTATTGATTATATTTAGTTAGAAATCATGTGTGACGGTATTTTAATCTACGCATTTATTATTATGTAGGGATATATTATTCCATTAGCTACATTCATGTGGCATTTTCAATGGTATGGAGACAGAATGTCGATTTAACTATACCCCTATCAGTATTGCTGGCTAATAAACCGTATCGGCTGCTTTTAAGTCATCACGACAGAGATAATTCTTCATTGCTGCAATATAAATTATCCATTCCCTATTTGGAAATTAGTTGCGTGGCACAAATACGTGTAAATAGTAAGCAATCTAGCGCATTTCCAGAAAATGCGAGTTATGTTTTTCTTGCTCTACATTATTTCAATTTGTAATAGTTTTAGTAGCAACCATAGTCAACATCTAATGCATGCATGCAGCATGCGTAGAGACGTTGGATCTCAATGTGTCTTTTATAGCATTTACAACGGGGAATGTTCTGAACTGTTCTCCGAATCTGATGCCTCTGAAGCATCGTGGTTTTATCATCGCACCAGCCGCCACCTCCTGAGAGCGGTAGAAATCGTACACGGTGCGTAGTACGCGACCTTTTTTGCCTCACACCTGCAATTTGTGGAATGAGCTCCTGCGGCATTTCCGAGTAACTATAACATGGGGTTCTTCAAAAAGGCTGTTAATAGAGTCTTTAAGAGTCAGCAACGTATCTGTGATGCCCCTGGTGTTGTAGGTATCCATAGGTGACGGTAATCGCTTACCATCAGACGGCCCGCCAACTTGCTTGCCACCTATGGCATAAAAAAGTACAGTAGGTATAGTACACTGCGTTTTACGACGATCTCAAATAAGACTTTATTTAAATCGTCGTAAAACACAGTGTATATTCTTTGTTATTTTTTCCTTTGACACTGAAATATGACAACTCTTTGAACAATTATCAAATTGTGTGAATCTATTAATTGCTCTTACTGCACTTGTACTATAGGTGTTTTCAGTTCATTTTAATTGAATGTGAGTAAACTGTTAGTGACATTTAAAGAGTTTATTGCCAATTGATGTAGTGCTTAGGTAAATGAGAAACTTTGGCCGTCATCAGCATCATCATAATCAGCCTTTATTAATCCACTGCTTAAGCGATGGCATCCAATGCAGACGATTTCATACATAACTTTTTTTGCCAGGTGTATTCTTTGCATGAAATGTGGCTCGCCAAAGTGGCTATCATTTGGTTCAAAATTAATATACATACAAACTTGTTACTCACCATACTAATAGTTAATGTTAAAAACCTTCAACCTTTTTTTGAGTTATGTGTGTAGATAAGATAAAGACTACACTAAATTCAAGACGTTCTAGCTTAAGATCATTGACCTTTTCGTAAATTGATCTTATCAAAGAATGTAGTTCCAATTAATTTTCTCTTTGGCTAAACCATAGAGAGTATATATTAAGTCGGGATGATATATACATCTCTGAAATTTGGGTAATTCCAAAGAGCTTCATTCGAAACGCTACTGCGAAAAGTTTAATTCTGTAACTTAAATAATTTCTAAACTATGCAATATGGAAACTCGTTACCCACATATTAACGGAACCCTATTATATGCGTGTCTCGCCATGCTCTTGGCCATTATTATGGTGTTAGTTCTGTAAGCCACTCCTAATTAAAATTCAGCAGTTGTCACACATGATGCAAAAGTAGCATAGAAGCGTCTCAATAAACCGCAAGTACTTGTAAGATATCCCATAAAATTATCACATAAATCTGCAGCAATGATTTATGTGGCCGGAGACGATGAGAGTCCAGTAGTTGTTATAACGGTTCAAGGTAATTAAATTGAGGCTTCCGTATGCGAGGCCTTAGAATACAGTGGAGTAAAGTTATAGCAGTAGGGTAGGTTATACTCGTGTTATAAAACCCTGTCCAGTCTGCAAGTGCGTTATTTGGTATTGGCATGTGATTCTGTTTAAACACTTTTACTCAAAAATTCTTGTAATATTATCATTATTTTGACAAGCTTCTTTGGGCAAAGTCGACCTTTACGTGCTACTCGAAAAAGTGCCAGAAAAGTTGTATGGAATTTCATTGCTGGCGTGTTTTACCTGCTAGTAATTTCCTTTGAACTTCGAATTGTCGAGTTTTGTTTCATAACAAGTTTTTTTCAGAATTAGGCTGTATAGGTAGTTTAAAAAAACACAGGAAAGAGAAAAGCGTAGCGCGGTGTTTTTTTTTCTTCATATACCATAATATTGTTAGCTTCAAATTATTTTCGTGATGTTAAAAATAAAATGGTAAAAATGAACTCTTCAAGTGATGAATCCTCCTAGTTCAATGTATTTAACACACCCGGACGTTCAAAAGTAAATGATGAATTCAAATGTTATGTACATAGCTAATTACATAGCCTTATATCCAAAAACATTGATAACCAATACACCGTTGAAGGTCTAAAAATTCAAATTCACTAAATCCCAACTACCAGGTATATTCAACCGGGTATTGCATTGGCATTTTTCTTACAACCCTAAAATGTAAACCATGCCATTAGAAAGAAGGCTTCCTGTTACAGCAATATAATCCAACGACCTCAAATTGTTGAGGTAATTCCATCAAACATTGTTAGCATTATTTAGCTAATTATACGAAAGACGGTCCAGTAATTGGCACCAACTTTGTAACTTAGGTTAATTTTTAGGGTTCTCTACCCAAAGGGTTAAAACGGGATCCTATTACTAAGCCTACAATGTCTATCTGTCCGTCCGACCGTCCGTCCGTATGTCCTACCTACTAACGGCTGTATCTTTCGATCCGTAATAGATAGCCAGTTGAAATTTTCACTGAATATGTAATGCTACGGCAGATTAACTAATAAATAATAAAAAAGTCAAAAAGGTAAAAATAAAACGGGAGTACATTTGGTTCAACAAACAAAAGAAATTGTTCAAAATAAATCAACAATTGTAAATACAAAAAACAATGATGAATAAGAATAATTTTTACATGCTAATATGGTAATTTGTTTCTTTAGCTTTCTTTTAGCATATTTGCTCGAAATATAAATAAAATCTTTGATTCATTACTTCCTCATACCTGCTTGTTCTTCAAGGTTTAGAGTTCGTTCCATTTTTTTTTCATTTTTTAATTTTCCATTTTATATTGTTGTCTTTTAATTTTTCGATCAATAAACTATTTGTATTTTTTTTTTTTTTTTTTTAAATAACATGAAAGTTATGAGTTTTCATAGCAACTTATCTGGCCTTTGGCTAAAAACGACTGAACATATGAATTTTGACGAGTGAAGCAATTTTATATTATCCCGAAGAAGATTTCCAAAATAATTACTTTAATTAATTTTCCCAAGCATGTTTGAGAAATTTGTAATTTATAGTTAGAGATTTTTATATTATAACGAATTCTAGAATTCCACAATTCTAAGATATGTAGAATATCTACTTGCCAGTTTTCAACTTCAAGAATCTGACCTTTGACTTAAAAATGAATAGGCATCTCGAGAACACAGACATATATCCGAGTAGACGCCACAAGTCGACCTATCTTGCATGTCATATTTACAATACAATTATGAATAATTGTCGTAATTGAGTCCGGCTTAAATCAGTCTGCTCAATCGGTGCCGCGACAACACGTGTCAGTTTGAATCAAAAATGGGTAATTGTGCAATACTGAGTTGCAAGAATACCAACAAATAGAGTTGGCCGACAGAATAAAGATATATCTTTTCACAAGTAAGTACTTTTAGGTACGAAACAATTTTACACGCTTAGTCTTCATACAGTTTGGACCGCTTGTGAAGTCTACTTAGATAGGTCTGTGCTCCAGAACGTGATTCTGTGTATTAACATTCAGAGCTGTCACGAGATGATATTATCATTTTAAGAAACATGAATAACGTAGAATAATAAATATGTTCTAATAACAACACCATCAATCTCATAACTTTTATTTGGCTAGATTGTGTTGATGTTTTCTTATATGGGTATCAAATGAATGGGTTTGCTGGAAATAATACGAAAAGCTTATAATGTTTAAGATTTTTTCTTTTATCAGTAATTTTATTTCAGTAATCAATGTGTACCTACATCATTATCTATAGATTTCAGTTTGTTAATTATACTCGTTATTTATAAAAAATTAAATTCAATAAAAAATTGAGGTTTTACATTAAATAATAAGGAATTAAAAGTAACGCTTAGAAACAAAAACGTCGCACAAGGGTATTTTAGATGAAGTAAGTTTCATAACAATAGCATTTGCAAATGTTTATATACACCCGTATAATACATATTCGAGCCTCCACTACGGTGGTCCGCTTGCCAAGCACGTTTCTTGTATTTCACGACGTTAATTTTAAAATTAGCATCAGTAAACAAATTGCTGCAAACTGTTTGCTTTCCCCTTCCGACAAAAGACATGCTAATAACTACAATACATCGTGAATTAACGAAAATAAACCCGCGATTGCAACCAATAAAATTAACTTTAAAGATCTTTGTTTCTTACTCATTAGCTGAATTTTTTCTCCGTTATGTAGATTTTGTTAACAGACCACACAAAGGTAAAATTGGTAGCTCGCTGCGTTTTGTTTTGCATATTTTCTGCATTACTGAGCAAAATGTTTTGTCAATATTGTCTTCTCGAGTCATTACGCAAAATGACGATGTCTCTCTTCTGAAACACAAATGCAAATGAAGTTTTGTCTCGAGATGCTTTTGCTTTGTTTCTTCATCAATATCCTATGACGGTATAAAGTTTCAAGTTTTATGACGCTCGACCGCCAAGATTTTTAATGATGCAGACAATAAATTTAGCTGCAGAAACGCAAGGAGTAAATCTTTCGCGCGACTGCAGTTACATGTACGTAGTGTAAGAATTATAATTGGAGAATGTTTGCAAACCATTTCAATATAAAACATTTTCTAGAGCAGTTTTGTATTTTAAATTATTGGGACAGATATTTTGCATGAACACAATATTTTTATAGAAAAACCTTTTGTAGCACTTTTTTATACCATCACGGTTGTTCAATAAAGTTATATGATTATTTACGGGATATTTGTCGTGGTAAGGAAAATTATTTAAAATAACCGGACAAGTACGAGTAGGACTCGTGCTCTGAGGGTTTCGTCCAAAGTAACCCTCAGAGCGCTAGTCCAAAAAAAGAAATACTAACTGAAGTTGAAATATTGAAAGACAAACTTAACTTTGTAGTTGACTATGAGGTTCTTCCATACATTCCAACTACAAAATGTAAGTTTGTACTAGCAAAATAATTATTTTTAAATGATATAACTTCAAATTTGTAACTTTCGGATTTATTCCTATATATACTATGAGACCTTGCCTTTTGCCAAATTTCATGATTCTAGGTCAACGGGAAGTAACCTATAGGTTTTGATTCCCCTGTGAAATCGCAAAATATATTATGCGACATAAACATTCATATCTTTTGATTGCGTTGGCTTACAACTTTTATTTTTTTACAGCCGAAATAAACCGTAAACCCAAGTATTTCGTATAAATTTCAACTTGATACCTTTACGCGTTCTTGAGAAAAAGGGTCTTGACAGACGGACAGACAGACGGACAGACAGACGGACAGACAGACGGACAGACAGACGGACAGACAGACGGACAGACAGACGGACAGACAGACGGACAGACAGACGGACAGACAGACGGACAGACAGACGGACAGACAGACGGACAGACAGACGGACAGACAGATGGACAGACAGCCTATCCTATAAGGGTTCCGTTTTTTCCTTTTGAGGTACGGCACCCTAAAAAGGTAAATATCTCGTAAAAAAATCATATAACTTTTATAGCACTGTTCGAAATTAAATAAATGTACTTATTCTGGTTGAAAACCTTGGCAAGATACGAGATTAGACTATCTCAGTTACAGCGAATAAAATGTTAAAACATACGCGAGTCCAACAAAAGCTTTTTTAATATCTGTACATGCCCTGAAGCGAGACTAGTAATTTAATATCTGTCTGTCTGTCATATTATGACTGAAAAAGTAGACGCAATTTTCAAAAACAAACAATTGCATTTATGGTTAATTAGTTTTTAACCGACGAAAGGTGGAGGTTATCAATTTGACTGTAGTTTTTTAATGTTTGTTACGCTATTACTCTACTAATTATGAATTGATTTTGGTGATTCTTTTTTGTTTGTTTAGTTATACTTCAGAAGTGGTCCCATATAAATTTTATCAAAATTGAAATAACAGTTTTTTTTACAATAACCAAAACTAACACAGAATACGTACTTTCAATCTCTGTTATAATTTTCTACTTATTTTTTCTTTAAGACTATATAACCTAGAAAACGCAAAAAAAACTGCTGTGTCCATTGACGAAAGTATTGGCTGTATCACATTTTGTGACGAGGAAACGAAATTTTCGCGATTTCATGATTAATAAAAAAATAACATTATTATAAGTACCTACAATGATACTCTTCCGACTGTGGACCACCGTTCTGTACTAATATGTCTTCTGTGATTCCGTGTAGTACTATATCCACTGCTCCACAAAATCACTGTACTCCATAAAAAGTTAAAACAAACAGACCCGCGTGAAAAGACTGGATTCGCGGTATAAATATAGTTTAGCAAACAATGCCGAGACACGAATATTGTTATGCTAACTGGCTTCGTTAGTTGGTCCGCGGAATTGTATCGCTTTACAAGTCAGGACGTGAGGCCAGGTATGTGATGTTGGACTAATTAGTCCTATTCATTGTTGTATGCGTTTTAAGGCAAAATGTTCATAAAAATTATTGTACCTACATTTTTTTAAATTAAATAATAGGGTTTCGTTTGACCACCATATCGTCTAATGTTAAACAATGATGCAGTTTACGATGGAGCACGCTTAGAAGAAACCGATTCACTCCTTCGACTAAAATAAATTGAATGGAAACGAGTCAACACCGTCGGAGATATACTTCAACACCTAATTATAAAAATGTACAGTATATTTGTTACAAAAAATAGATCCCGGTTTTATTTGTGTATTTACACTTCGGGAAAGCATATGAATGCATAATTTTGTCAGATGTTTCGTTATCACGTAACAATAGACACGTGTTGCACTTCCTACGGCTAGAGACCGACTGAAACGAAATGAGAGCCGGTGCTCATTTTGTTATCTTCAAAAATGCGCTTCTACTGGGCTTGTCCATTCTTTTATTTTGGTCGAAGATTCACTTGCGATTTGAAGACACCCAGATTGTATAACTATCTGGAAACACTCGTTCAGGCAGAGCATTCCACAGACTAGCAGTTTGCATAATAAAAGTGGAATCATAGTATTGTCATCACGTGGTCAAAGAAATATAAAGTCAGATCCCCACCAAGTACCTTAAACTTTTAACATTATGTTACTTTTAACGCCGCCTTAAAACAACACTCCGTCAGTTTTATCTCAAAGTAACTCATGTCTCACAGCTTCGATAACAACTTCTATCGAAACAACACTTCGATACCAAAACACCGAACACCTTCATATGGTAATACGGTTTTTACCTTCTGTTTATATCAAATCACTCCATTAAAACCTTCACGTTTGGGTGTTAATTAGACATTATCTCGACTTATCTGTATCTACGCCTTCTTTGGGACTCGTGATTTCTTATTTGGTAAATATTTTCCTTGATGACTGGCGCGGGAGATAGATAAGCGCGTTTACGTCAAAAGTTGTTCGAGGTAGAATAATCGAGATAGAACTGCATTAAAGTTTATTCAGAATATTTTTAAGAGATAAGACTTCTATTATTACTGACGATCAAATTACAAATAAAAACCATAATATAAACTTTTTTTTTTAAATATATTATATTTTAGTCGTACATAGTAGTTTTATCGATAAGTTGTATATAATATGTATAATTTCCTTGTGTAAATAAAATTATACTTCTTTACCAAATATAAACATAGAATCACTGAAAACTCGTTCGATTTATTCCATTTAAATCATTGAAATTATTTTTAAAAAACCCTTCTATTTTTATCAATCCTATGGTTCCAGCAACTTACAGCGCCAAGTAAAGAATTTACAACTATGAGTAACGGAGTTTTCATATCTGCGGCGTATTCGCAAGCGTTCCACGCGTAAACCGCTTTGAGATTATCCCATTCTCGACCTTATCGCAATAGCACTAAAGTTTTAATAAAAACAAAGACAAAATTACCAAAGTATGCACAGTATTGTCAAAATACGCAACGTTCAAGTAAGAAGCCTATTAATGATCAAACAAGTGAAATCTTAGGGCAATTGTAAGAAGGGTAAGAATCTTCTACTTATTAAAAAGTTTATCATCCATTCATTCACTACCAGACAACATACAACTTCAACTGCTGGATCTATAAGCAAAGAATTCAGCACAAGTGTTGTTTTCTTTATGTAGACATAGTTGAGTGGTAGCCCATTTGGGAGACCGCTAAACTTGAAAGCGTGAGGTCGCGGGTTCAAACCCCGAGCCCGTACCAATGAGCTCTTTGGAGCTTATGTACGGATTTTCATACCACGGGCTTTATGGTGAAGGAAAACATCGTGAGGAAACCTGCATACGTACGGAGAAGGAATTCAATGGCGTATGTGAATCCACCAATCCGCACTGGGCCAGCGTGGTGGATGTGGCCCAATCAACCTTTCGGGGGTAGGCTAAAAGTCCAGCAGTGGACTGTTAAAAGGCAGAGAGAGTATGATGATGAGACATAGTTGAGTACAAAGGAAGGATTTTTGATAATGAATTTCCTAAAAAGGTTTAATTATGGGATAAAAGTTTGAAATGTGGAAGTTTGTAGTTAGACTTCTGTTTATAAGACACATTTAGTTTTGGCAACCTTTTTTGATAACAGGATGAGTTTACAAAAAAAAAATACTAAGAGGGTTTAAAAGGGGGTGATAATTTGTATGGGAGCTTTAACCTCTTAAACGTTAGAAAAGTGGAAACTGACGATTACGCTTCTGTTTATAAATAGAAGTCAGTTAAATCCATGATATGGGTAGTAGGTATCATGGTTAAATCATTATGTTTGGAAAATAATTTCCTAAGGGGTTTTAATAGGGTATAAAACTATAATATAAGAGTAGATCTAGTTTAGTGAAATTGCCGAGGCAAATTGAGGTTGAAGGTTTGTATGAAAAATGTACGCGTACTAAGTCATGGGATACAGCAAGTAAAGTATAATCCATAATAATCCATCCAGCTGCGTCTGTAATGTGAACGGGACATAACGGACGTCAAGTGTAAAGGGATTATAGCCTCAAAACCACGGCTTGTGAACAAATAGCCACCCATTGAAATAATGAGATTTAGTAGCGATTCCCGCTTCGGAATTACGAGTATTCAAATGAAGATAGAAAAGATGGTATCGCAGGGCTTATTTGGAGTTTATAAAATGGTTCAGAGTGTTTCTATTAAGTTTTAAGTCTACACAAATATTATAGAGGTAAATTTTGTAGCTCTTTGAGTTCGTAGTAAGTAAGCTAAGGTGAGAATTTTCCGAAGCTGTGTAAAGTTAAACAAGCTGGGTTGAAATGTATGGGCATTATCTTTAGAGTAACTTTGCAAATAGTTTATAATAGAACGATTACGGGGTAGATAAAAAAATGGATTATTCTTTCTTCTCCGCCATCTTACAAAATATTAACCCGGAAATTGCTTTATACTATTTGCAATGTTATTCTAAAGAAAATACCTGATTAGTTTTTTATTTCTCATCCAGAGACTTTTTATCTTTCGAAATATTGAAGACGTGCCGTAAGATACAAAATACAAATACAAATAATTTATTTTCATTATAGTACTTTCCAGGAACAATAACTGCGCTAACCATCAAACTGGGTTTGATCACCCGTATCTTGAAGTTAGGCTTCCCTTACATGGCAAATAATTTTAAGTACATTGAGAATTATAAATTGTGAAATGAAATTAATATCTTAATTAACATGCAAATATTGTAATTATTAAATTTATGTCAGAAATATCATGCAAATATATTATTATAAAATTATTAAATTGTACCTAGATCAAATTTCAATTAATAGTTATAATGTCAATAATAGGAATAGTAGTCAGACTGTAATTAATTATTGTTTTTATTAAAAATAGAATGCGTCTGTATGTGCAAGTATAATGATATGTTTAAAGTTTGTTTACTTACTCATTCATTCAAAAATTCACTCACTTATTATGAGTTTCAGTTTTCAGTATCATGGTATGTTAGGCTTTTCAGCCAAGAGATAGCTGTGGCTGTTTACTGCAACCTTAAACAAAGTTTTATTCTCAAAGTACCGGAATTACGTCACGTGTTCCGTACATGTGAATTCACTTTAGTATATGCATGTAAGAACCCAAAATACAAAACTTGGTAGCTTCTTGTGGTGAACTTTAACCTCTTGTGCCAACGTGTAATGGGTTAAACATTTTCTGGAGCAAAATTAGGTTCCAGTTTTGAGATTTGTTTGATGGTACATTTGGGCTAGAGGGCGTATATTATATAGTTCTTTAAAAAGCAATAGAAATAAGTTAACTTGCTTATTATCATTTTCATAATACATATTAATATTAAGAACCTTATTTATAACGTATATACTTATATAAATAAATGCGAAAGTGTTTGTTTGTGGATTTCTTTGTTCCTCTTTCATGCAGCAATAAAGCAATGGATTAACGAGTATTTGTTCATGGGTTGAAGTTGAAGGAACCCAGTGATATAGGATGTATAAACCCAAAAAACAATTATTATGACAAAATTAATGTGTTTAATATGATTTAGTTTTTTTTGTTTGAAGTTTGAGGTGACTTGAGAGAGACTATTAACATGTTCGGCCATTTGAAGATAATTAGCTCTTTATGGGTTTAAAAAAAATCGATTGATGCTTCTAATATTTTACTGTAGGTCGTATATTTGCTAGCTGCATCCAGCGTTTCCCTGCGGTCTCTTTTAGGTCGTCTGTCTATGTTGTGGGTGGACGTCCTACGCTGCGCTTCGAAACGGCCCTTTTGGAGATCGATGGGGGAGGCATATGTCCAGCAGTGGACGTCCTATGACTGAAATGACGATGATGATATTTGCTACCACCTACAATCTTAGGACCAAAAGCTAGCAAAAGTGATAAGAGTTTACTATTTTTGTTTGTTTTTAACAATTTTATGACAACTGTCAGCTGCTTTCTTTTAGTGGCTGAACTTTGAATCAGTCAAAACCGGGTCAAACATTTGTTGAGCAGAATTCTCTGCTCAAAAACCGCCTAGCCAATGCAATGCTCGTACAGAAAGCCAAGCTTGTCAATAGAATTGAGGGTATTGCTCGCTCGACACAAATAAGAATGTTGCCTACGATTAGTACCTACTTATTTTAAATTACTAAAACAACGGCTTACACTCATGCACGATTATGTTTATCGATCTAAACGATCGATCGGTTATGGAAGCATAAGAGGTCCTTCCCCCATCACACGTATTCCCCGGGCCCCGAATCTACTAAACCAACTGCTTTTAAATTGTAATTGTTTTAATTTTAATTGTTTAATGAATTGCCTCAAAATGTACACTTTTTAAACTTTTTTATACTTTAAGTGTCAAAAATGTAAATTTTGGGGCAATTCATTATCAATTTAAAAACAATTGGTGTAGTCACACAAATTGTCACTTATGACACTTTTTATACTTTAAGTATATATTTCGATGGTACCTATTAAATAACAAAGGTTATATGATTATTTACGGGATATTTACCGTGATAAGGTTGAGAAATGAGCTCCCGATATTTGGCGCAGTTACATGCACCATGATACTGACCGTGATAGTTTAAATAAGTGTTTTGTAATTCATTAACAATTTAAAATCAATTAGATTGGTAGAATCGGGGCCCTAATGAAGGAGCTCTAACGGCTCCGAAATCGGTCGATTGTCTCGATCGATAAACATAATCGTGAGTATAAACCGTTGTTATATTAATTTAAAATGAATCCTCGCGCGAGTTTTGATGAAGTAATTAGTATTGTTTATAAAAACATTGGTAAGGGGATTATTGTTTCACCTTAGTATTTTCGTAACACCAAAACCGTATCTAGAACAAAACACAGGACTCCATACCATATCTATCCAGCAGCTTGCCTGTAGCAGATGGCGTTACGCACGAACAGTCATCCTGCCTGCCACAGAACAGAGAATGGCTACCCCATTCCTCCTTATTTACAAGCGCACTTGTGTTACAATGTAATACAGTGTCATAAGTTCGATGAAACTGACGATCACGTAAAATCGCTTCGCAGGCACGAAGTCTAAATGTCTCAACCTGAAATCAGACAAACAGGGGAGGTATTCCTTAGAGGTATAAAATATCATTCGTGTAAAGCATTTAAAAAAACAT
Source organism: Agriopis aurantiaria (assembly GCA_914767915.1). Lineage (NCBI taxonomy): Eukaryota > Metazoa > Arthropoda > Insecta > Lepidoptera > Geometridae > Agriopis > Agriopis aurantiaria. The sequence goes on along the minus strand of OU611992.1, from coordinate 6,076,479 downwards.
TATACCATTACACTGCTATACGCACACTAAAAAACGATCGGTAAAGGCACTGATCTAATATTGGCAAGCGTGACGCTTACTATCAGGAGAGCGGACATAAAACCTGTCATCACAGTTGCTTAAAAAAATTGAGAGGCAGATAGAAACAAAGACGCCACAGTTATTTTCACATTCGTGTCACAGTGGCACAACCGTTTCACCTGCATGATTCCATACAGCGCGTTTCTTGCACGTCAATAAAACATTTTGATTAGAAACATTTGAAATTTGTGTTGAGTTTAAGTACTGGTGACTTTATATATCATTTGGAACATTTGGGTAGCTTTGGGTCGTGCGTTACGAGGTTAGATAAACAAGACAAGTTGTTTGCGTGGTCCGCAAAGAAGTGAATTTTTGTTTTGTCTATTTTAGCTAGTACTTTTATTATGATAACGAGCAACATTAGCTATCCATACGTCATACTAAATAGATTACATCAAAAATTAATATTGTAATTATAACGTAAAAACCAATTTTAATGTCCGTGATAGAGTGTCAATGGCCGGAAATATTATTTAGATTTTATAAATATGGCAACATTGATTTTTCTTTGTATTTGAGTTAGCATTTGCCGCTCTATAAAAAGATTCATCGATAAGAAATAATTTCGTTCGAATCAAGTTGAAGATATAATTGTAAAAACCTTTGTTTAGAGAATACATTACCGAATCAAGATCTGTGTGGTATGATTTGTTGCCATCCTCACCCAACAATTACGAGTGTGCGCAAGAGCTTCATGACTTTATTCCACCCTTTTACTACAGAGCAAGTAGAAGGACTGCACACTACCACGCCTTCTTCGTGGAAATTTCTTTTTTTTTCTCTTTCAATTTCATTTAATTCTTATTATCTTATTAATAGTAAAAGAAACAATAAATAAAATCTAGACACGTGACCAAAATGCTGGCGTGTTGGCTTAATGTAAAGCAGTCATTCAACGTGGTAATGCCGCCTGCATGCTGGGTACACTGGCCACGGGTTGGGGTTAGGTTTAGTTACTACCTATTAAGTTGTTTTATTAAGCGGTGGTAGCCTATTTGGTAGACCGCTAGACTTGAATGCGTGAAGTCGCGGGTTCAATCCCCGGGCCCGTACCAATGAGCTCTTTGGAGCTTATATACGGATTTTCATACCACTAGCTTTTCGGTGAAGCAAAACATCGTGAGGAAACCTGCATACGTACGGAGAAGGAATTCAATGGCGTATGTGAATCCACCAACCCGCACTGGGCTAGCGTGGTGGATAAGGCCCAATCACCCTTTCGGGGGTAGACTAAAAGTCCAGCAGTGGACTGTTAAAAGGCTGATTATGATGATGATGATTAAGTCGTTTTCTTAATAAAGCGACGTGGCGACAAATGGCTAAACTCTAGATTTTGTTAATAGTAGCATAGAATGCAGAGATTAGCCAGCCAATAACTAGTGATGTTATTGCATGCAGGTTGGGTTTTACACAAACAAAGAGCTTGCTGCCGATATATTGGGAAATCACGGCTTGATTGGAATACCACGTCATAGTTTAAGCAAAGAAGAACTTGTTGATGGTACAGAGGAGAAAACGGTATCTAATAGCAAAAGTACATCGGTTTCACCTGAAAAAGAGGTACGATTTTTTAATGGGGTTGGTATTTTCTTCCAATCTTAACCAGGATCTGAAAAGGGCAGTTTACTGGTGCGACGACTTATTTTCGACGAATGATGAGGCTGCCTAAAGCTTTTCGCACTGAACTCCTTAAAAAGTGTTTAATTATTACTCGGGACAACCAGTTAATTTATTTTTTTTACTACTACTACTACCTATTACTACTTTAAGTTCAAGTAGCCCGTCTGGTTGTTTGCCAACTGTGGCATAAAAAAGCCCAGAAAAAAACTTGTATTTGTGAATTTCTTCGTAAATTTGTCAGAACTTGGTCAAAACGTTGTCGACACATTGTTGATTTTGTGCCAATTTAAAGCGAACCTCTTGGAACTTTATCGGTTATTTGTCAAACGTTTTAAGGCTTTCCTTTTTTTATAAATTGAAGTTTAAAGCAATAGAGACTTTTGAAATCAAGTATTATAATATCGTTAACTGACGAGCGCAACGCAGTGCTTGGTGCGTGGGACTTTCACTGTAAGTTTTCTTCTCTGGTGCCCTAGAGACGGAATCATACTAAAGTTCACTTCACATAATAAAGTTAAGTTTTTTGGGAAAAAAAAACGCAAGCAACGACTTCTTGACTATACATGTACAAACTTAAACTAAAAAATAGAAAATGATCGTTAAATTGAAAGTCCCCATCAAAACTTTTGCTGAAGGGAACCAAAACATCATATTAGATGATGTTTTGGGTTGTGGTGTGTATGTATAATTTAGATGTTTTTTTTTTTAATGTCTTTGAATTAATTGCGATAAAATGAATCAAGGAACATCTCTAATTAATTATCTATCAAACAGAAAATCATCCAAATATAATCATCCAAATCAACTCATAATTGGCGGAGTTATCACGTAACAAGCTTAAAAAAGCATGCAGTCGAATTGAGAAACTCCTCCTTTTTGAAGTCGGTTAAAAATGAAAAATTACCTTCCCACTTTCACACCGGATAACGTATGGAAGAAGTATCGTCCGCCGATCACTCCACACTTGCGACCAGTCGCGATAGCATGCGTGTCGATTTATAGCTACAATTAGTCAGAAACGCGTGCGACGACGACGTGCGACAAATCGCTGCCGGCTGCCGTCGCGTGGGCGTGCACTTACATGCATAACGAGACAAATTGCTTTTAATTTTGTGCGAATCATTGATTTGCAATCAGTAACAGTGTCGTATGGCGGCTAAGATTTCGGCTGATTTAAATGTTCGAGTTTTCACATCTCTGCGCATTTTCTGAGTCTCTGAATGTTTAAATGTGAAAAGAGCCTACAAAGTATGGAAAACATTATTACAAGGGGAATGCGCTTTGATATAGCAATATTCACTTAGTAAGGACTGGGTGTATGAATTTTTCTAATAGTGCCGAACCAGTGGTGCTAACAAGTATACTGCGCACCAGTTTAAAGTCAGTCGGTCGCCGGCTACTTTGGTGAGCGTTCGTTACACATCGCGTCATTATTGAGAAACTCATAATTTTTAACCCACTTGACAGATGTAGATCAAACATAGCTAAGCATCACCGCATTGAAACTTGTATTAAAATAATTATATAAGTAAATCATTTTGGAAAAAATGGTAACAATCATACAAACACACACAACCTCTTCCCCTTCACAAGTAAAAATAAAAAATGAACAACAATATTCTTACGGAATTCGAACAAATATTTTACCAATACTTTCCTAAAAGGCTATCTATACAATATTGATTTCCAATCACGACAAAAGTTAAGATACGATTTTATGTTTAAAAGTCAGTTTGATTAACAGTGACATTAATCACAAACATGCTTGTGATAGTGTTCCGTATAATCAAAGAACTAATTTGCATTATAACGGAGTGGAGTTATGCCAATAATTAGATTGTAATTGCCGTCAATTTGTTATTGCAATTCAATAATTACGCAATAGAATGCCCGTACTTGTGCATTAATTGACTATGATATGTGATAAAATTTTAATGAGAATTGAGGAATCTCGTATAGTTTTATAATTTTAAAGTTGTAAATTACTAAAATTTATCTATACTATATATTTATATTAATAATAGATATTTTTTTTACAAATGGTTAATAATATTCAATATTTGGAATTCACTAATAACTAAACTAATATCTATTCAAATAACCCACCCCTAACCGTTCCCGGCGCAAAGGTACCCAAAACACTCGCTGCGTTACCGCGTTGGATGGCAATGGCCAACCTTTGCACCAAGCTGGAGCGGGAGTCACCACACTTTACCTTGAGCCTGTGCCCTATCTCCGAAATGAGCTTCTTGGCCTCGGTCCCCCAACAACCCATGGTCTCCACGGCAACAGGAACAAAATTGTAACGCGACTCCAACGCCACGTACTTTTCCCTTTTCTAAAGTTGTAAATTATGAATCTTGCATTAACTAAGTCCATAATATATTTAGTATAGTTCTTTAGCTATGATTTAACCCGCTACTTTGTACGAACACTAGGTTGAAACCTGATAATTCTTCATCAATGTCTGTAACAAGTATACCATATCTTGGTTAAATAAAGACTAAGCTTAAATGAGACCCGGGTATGTCCTATAGCTGCGACCAGAACCACTGGAGGATAGACAGCAGCATCCTATTAGTACACGGTGAACGTACTGCGATCCACAAGCAGCCTGCAAAGGGTGAGGATTATGGCAACACTCCTCTTTAAGAGGCAGTTATTCTTTGTTCAGCAGTTGACGTTTACTGGCTCATGATGATGATGTAAGCTTAAATATTTATTTTAAAGCGTATTCTATCAACGCTTTACTGACAGCTCAAGATAGGATGTCTGCGTGAACGCGTGAATTGAAAATTCTAACAGTTCACTTGAAATTCTCGTTAGCACTTTTGGCGAACAATTTAATTTAACTAAAGGTGCTTGAAAAATGCAGAAGTCACACAACAGGAATTTTTGCGTAGTCAAGTTATAGCCAAAGCCTTTAGGTCTTCCAGTTCTTTCTAGCTAAAACTGTACTTCCCTCCACTAAATATCATTATCATCATCAACCTTTCATGTTCCCACTGCTAGGACACAGGCCTGCTCTCAGAGAGTGAGAGGATAGGCCTAATCCACCATGCTGACCCAGGGCATGTTGGCCAAATGCATAACAAAAAAATTGCACTAAAATTCAAAATCAAAATTAAGTAGTTGCCCGTGTAGTACTATACCAAGTATATCTGCAGTCTACTTTTGGCTCGGACATTTTTAAGCGCAGACCCGATATCCATAGTTTTAAATATTTTTGAGCGAATATTTAATATAAAAACCCGTCTCAAATATACCATTACGAAATATTTTCCAAAACAATTCGCGTCGTAAAAGTCACATCAAAGATCGAATAATAAACGCGTAACAGAACAGATCTCTATGAGATAAAAATACAATAATTTAAAACGTTAACGATCAAGTTTAAACGCGTAATTAATTGAGTTGAACATTTTTATGGACAACTTTAGATTGACAAATGGAATCCTGTTTGCGGACCGCTTTTATGGTTTATCTATATATAATCTAGTATTGCAATTTTATTGCTTTCATTTATAATCAATTGCATTATTACTTGTATAATTCATTATACAGGGTTATTGGTAATCAGTTAGTGTCCTCTTAAGTATGGTTCTTTAGTATGGGCGGCTTCAATGCATCTAAATAAACAACTTTTATAAAGCGAGTTACCAAAATTCGCGAAAAAAAAATCTGCTCGTTTCATAAGGTATCCCTAAAGAGGATACTAACTAATTACCAGTAACCCTGTATTTATACGTATTTCATCGAGATACAATTCCTATAGAGTCACAATCTCTCAGTGAAAACAGTCAAAAACCGTCCGAGCGTCATTGTACATACATTGTATCAATTATATACTTCACAATGCAACATTCCCTCCAATCTAGACGTTATGTCGCTTGCGTAGTGTTCAACGTTAGTTGTCCGATGACACCGTAGCTCTGGCATCGCGCGGCATTGGAGTCGGATCATGGTTACCTTGTAACTATCCAAAAAGTCTGCGCAATTCTTAGCGTGTGCCGAGTTTTGATACGGACTTTTTTTGGCACGATTGTGATTCTATATGTTATGTATCTTGATGACGTAGGTGGAATAAATAGGTAATATAATACACAGATACACACGTTAATATAATGTAAATATACTTTTTACCAATCCCTCTCTTAAAACCTTATTTTATACACTGAAAACAGTGAATAAAAAGCACTATTTTGGTGTTTCAATTTTGAACACACCAATATGTATATTCAACCTCCATCCCAATGCTTGCCTGCAGCCACTACAGCCTCCTTGCGCAAATAATACTCAATATATCCTCCAAATATTTTTTTCTCACAGTCATAGTATAAAGTATAGTATGCAACTCTTGAATAAAACGGATTTATATTGAGGGCCTTATATTGATTTATATTCGTTAGAATTTAATTTTCGTTTTCGTTCGTTTTTATTCGTTTTAGTCGTTAGAATCCTTGACTTGCTCGTGATTCATCTGTGGGCCTCGCTTTAAATCCATCATTTATTCATTAATTGCATAATATACAATTTTTATCCCATAAAATGTGAAAGAAGTAGAAAAACGTGGTTAAGAGCCGGTAGTAGTTATTCCAGATATGTTCAGATTTTGGATCATCTAAAACTCTTTAAATGAGCACGCTCTCTGCAAAAGATCGGTCTAAAGAAGATAAATTGCCAGGTCGATTTATATCAATTCGTCGAACGTTCCCTCGTACCCTTTACCGTCTGATCTAATGCTGTCAAACGGGTGCCCTTTGTCTTTGCTAGCCACGGACGATATAAAATAGACGCTCTACGTAAACAAGTAAATTAAACGATTAGAAAAATATAACCCGACTGCTCTGTATAAATAGTAGGTAACTGAAAAGTAACAGCGGCGCGCTGCGTACCTATTTATACCTATCTCGTAGTGGATACAGAACTCCTTCATTCCGCTTTATCTCGTAAACGGCAGTTTTTCACTATCATACTAGTACTACTATACTAGTAGCAGTTTTCTTACTGTTTGTACTTTTATTTTTTTCATGACGCCCTTTGAACTTTTGTGCCCTATGTCAGTCACTCTTACTATAAAACGATTGAAAAGATACCTCACATGTCGAAATTCATTAAAGCGTTTAAGCTATACGGCGTGCCAAAGAAACCATCATACAGACATACATACACTCGAAAAACATAACCCTTCTTCTTGCGCAGTCGGGTAAAAATAGCTGTGATTTAAACTCTTTATGTGAGTCATATTCGAGAAAAGTAAGGTTGGATATAATAAATAATTTTTTAAATAAAATAATTAAAAACACAGCAATAAATTTTCACATTTTCTTTAGTCAGAAGAAACATTAAAAGTTTTTTATTTTTATTTTATTATCCTACTAGTTTCATATAATTAGAGGCATACCGTTAGCTGATAATCAAAGATATGTTGGAGTATGGAGTAAAATTTTGAATATTTTTTTTATCATGTCCATGTCCTTAATCATGTGAAATTATTAAGTAGTCTATCACGGTAATAATAAACCAACTTTCTTATTTCACCACTGGTTCATACCATTTTTTTAATGAAATTTTTGTACTAAATTGGTATGTCTACTGGCTGGCTATTCTGTTTTAAGCCAGATGCCATTTGCTTCGTGTGATCGAGTTTACTTTGAGCTCGTTTGTTTAAACCTGAGAGATAAATCATGTACTCGTATTATGTTTACTGTTTTATCAAAGGAGTAAGTAACACTTAGTTCAATATTCAAACACAGTGCTCAATTCTTACGCAATTTTGGAGTTCCAAAACTTTAAAGATACTAACCAAACCGATTTCACCCGCGTGGACATTCCTTCAGGAACCGAATATTTTCCGGAACAAAAGGTCACTCTTTGGCAACCCAGCTAACTTAAAAAAAAACTGGATATTTATACACACACGGTCATCTGATCCCAAACTAAGCAAAGCTTGTTTTATGGCTGCCAGAGATATGGCTGTATATAGATACATAGGTACATTATATTTATTCTTAAAAAGTTATTAACACCCAAATGTAGAACAAACAAATGTTCTTCACATGAATGTTTGCCCTAGGTGGGAATCGAACCCACGCCCCCAAGAGAAAAAAGCAGGTTCACTACCAACTGGGCCGGCTGGCCAACCAACTCTAAGAAATAATATATTTTTTGAAAAAAAAAACCACTAGCCAACTTCAAGACTTCATGAACAAACTAAAAAAATAGAAAATGAAATGAACATAGATTGAAAGGCCTTATCAAAACTTTTTCTGAAGGGAACCACATACCAAAACGTCATGTGTATATATTGTTGGTTTTTGTTGATTTTTTCAAAAGTGCTGAATCAGTTCGATAAGTTTTATCTGAGATTACCTCTGAAGTATGCCCTACCAAACGAAGAAAGTATCATCAAAATAAATGCAGGATTGGTGGAGTAATCGAGTAACAAACATACACAAAAAAACATACAATCGAATTGATTTTGACATCCTTTCGTCGGTTAAAAATCAAGTCAATCTGTGTTGCTGCGTGAAAAGGGAACAAACAAACCAACAAGATACACACATTCGCATTTACAATATTCGGTTGATGACAATCTAACTAATTAATACAATAAAAAATTATAAAATACCACAATAAATCATTTGAAATAGGTACGTATTTAATACGATATATTTTCATACACACCTGCGTTTTACATCACACGTCTATAATATGTCCCATAAATTAAAAAATACAACTGAGCTATACTGAACTACTCACCTTCGGTTTGCCGACGATATTGTGGTCATGGCAGAATCGATGGAGGATCTCAGCATGATGCTCGAAGGCCTCAATCGAGTCTCTCAACAGGTGGGCCTTAAAATGAACATGGACAAGACAAAGGTCATGTCAAATATCCATGTTGTGCCCACCCCAGTATCAGTTGGGAACTCAGTTCTTGAAGCTGTTGACGCGTACGTCTACCTAGGACAAACAGTCGAACTAGGTAGGTCCAACTTCAAGAAAGAGGTCAATCGGCGAATCCAACTCGGCTGGGCAGCGTTCGGTAAACTACGCAACGTCTTCTCGTCCAAAATACCTCAGTGCCTTAAGACGAAAGTCTTCGACCAGTGTGTGTTACCAGTGATGACATACGGCACTGAAACGTGGTCTCTCACTATGGGCCTCATAAGCAAGCTCAAAGTCGCACAACGAGCTATGGAGAGGGCTATGCTCGGGGTTTCTCTACGAGATCGAATCCGAAATGAGGAGATCCGTAGACGAACGAAAGTCACCGACATAGCCCACCGGATTAGTAAGTTGAAATGGCAGTGGGCAGGGCACATATCACGCAAAACAGATGGCCGATGGGGCCGAAAGGTTCTGGAATGGAGACCACGGACTGGTAAGCGCAGCGTAGGACGTCCACCCACAAGATGGACAGACGACCTAAAAGAGACCGCAGGGAAACGCTGGATGCAGGCCGCTTCCAACCGGCCCTTTTGGAGATCGATGGGGGAGGCCTATGTCCAGCAGTGGACGTCCTACGGCTGAAATGATGATGATGATGATGATACTGAACTAAATAAAGCATTAAACAAAGAAGCTCTTAAACGAAAGTGAAACAATGAAAGTAACCTTTTATGTTACGACATTTTTGTTTGGTTCTCGTTTAAATTGTTGAATAAAAACAGCGATAAATAGAGTCTATTTGACAGCGGTACACGTAATTTCACTTACCTGCGCAGGAGTGCGTTGTAAGCTTAAGTCAGCCAGCCATGGAATTTCGCCTGCCGAATATTTAGCTTGCAAGTATTTATGGGCATTAAAAAGGCTGAAACTACGTTAAAAATGCATCGCGAGAATGGCTAAGTGGCAAGCTCAGTTCAGACAAATAAGTGAGAAATGCCTTAGTACAATAACTAATCATTCACTCTTGATCAAGTCAAGACAAACCAAAAAATATCAAAATCAGTTCAGCCATTTGGGATCTACGATGCCACAGAAAGACACACATAGGTAAACACTGCTACAAACGTCGAAAAAAAAATATTTCGAAAGATTCACGCCGTTGGGGCTTAAATATAAACAACGATTCCTGTAGGATGTCGCGAGAAACTCTGGGGCACAAGTTTCATAAGATTTTACTAATAACATTACTGGCAAATCAATCACAGAGTATGAGTCACATCACAGCACTGAGCGAGTAAGTATAGCAAGGTTGTACAACCAACGCGACTTCCTGAATCCTTTAAGATTTAGAGATCTTGCTATCACACCGTATTGTAAAAAAACAGTCCAATTAATAATACAGTCTATGTTTTAAATTACTCGTTTTCAAAATTGGGAAGTGACCTAGTGACTAATAAATTGAATCTAAATCAAATATAAGCTTTATAATTATTTTTTTTTTTAACACAATTTTTTCGTTTTCTTTTGTATTTCCGTATTATAGGTACTTGATCAGCCAAAGACTTTGCTACTTCTTTCATTACATCATCATCATCATCATCAGCCCTGAGTGACCCACTGCTGGGTATAGGCCTCCCTTTGCTTATGCCACTCTCCCCGGTCTCTCGCTAGTTACGTCACCAAACTATTATTAACGACGCGGTGATTTCACTGGAACAGAAAACCACTAATAAGAGAAAAATACGGGACAGTGTGAGCACAAGCCATCTTTATCCGGGATACGCGAGCAAATCCGGATCCTATAGAGGCATTTGGCAAAGTGCTGCGACGTCCCGCTGCCTTACGCCATTTTGTCCGCGCCGACAACGCTTCGCACTTCACCACCGACCGCCTCTCTGAGGCCTCCGCAGATTAGGGAATAAAAAAGTCGAGTTATGTCTGCTCTGTTTATTTTGAAGCTGATGGCTTTGTGAAAATTGGGAGGAGGTATGGCTTGCGTACTTAGAACATTTTTGAAGTGAAAATTTCTTTAGCCACGTTGAGCTATTTTTGGTAAGGACAAAACATAGGGGTTCGCGTCACCGACATGCTAATATGACGTATTAGTTTTCACTTTTGTGGGCAGACACCGTGCCAGTTGCTTTTTTCAGGTTTGGAATAAGGATGTTTTTTTGTGTTGGGTTTCTTTTTCTACAAGAGAAAATTAACAGACAAGCGCTCTAGGTGGTAAATAATTACAACCGCACATGACCAACTAAGGCACCAAAATATTACCGAAGCTTTGTTTAAGGGTAAGGTTATACTCCGTAAGAAAATCTTTAAAACATTTTTCTTTATAAAATTCATTGAAAAAAAAAACAACATTTCACTAAGGAAAAACTCTAAAACATGTCACGTAAAAAACGTAAGCGCATTACCGAAATCAGACGAAACAGTGACTTTCAAATACTAACGTAAACTACCAATTTTGAAATACACCTTATGACACTCCTAATAGCCCCCTCCTTATCTATTTTTGAATTCCGCTCGTATTCACGAACCGCGTTGTTTTACATTTGAGTCACGTAGACAGCTCCATCTGTCGCTGAGAGCGGTTTTAAAAACGATATGTTAGTGAAACCGAAGAATGCACTCTGTGATGCGGTTATGACACAGTTAAAATGAAGTAGATAAAGTTCATGAGATAATTATCATCTAGTTTATGTTTCGCCATACTGTTGATAGCCTAAAATAAAAATTTGACTTTTTTCTTATCGACCATTTTTATAATTGGATAATTTTACTATTGGACATTTTTATTATTGTACATTTTTACTTTTGGAAATTGGCTTCGAGTATTTTTCTTTATTGACATTAGTCGTACATATCATTCTTACTATTACACGTCAATTTTTTTTTTTGTGGTGTGTATGCTTGTTAACTAAGACAAATAAAAATAAAAATGTATTAGTGATAAAGCAGTCAAATTTTACTGTTTTGTGTGTGCAGGTTTTGGAACTATTTTATGCAATTGTGTAAAGTACGTAAGTAACCAAATTTTCTATTTCGTATCTATTTATTACCATAGATAAAGTTTCTACAATATTACTAAGGAAAAGTTTCAACGCGATGCTATCCTGACAACTCATAAAATATTGTTTTCAATTTGTTTAAATTGAAATAGAATTTACGTTCTATCTTAACACATAATAATAATTATGTAAGTTTCGCCTGGTTATAAAATTTTAATAATTCAACATTTTACATGTGCTTCCATGTCTTTCTTCTGAAGATATTTCCGCCGAAATACAACAAAAGGATGTTTACAAACACCTGTCCGGGCTTGCAAATCAAATAATTTATTTGTCATCGCAAAACATCGACAATAGCACTGTTACAGTGTTGGTAGCCGCGAGTTACCATCAAGCATTCCGTCTGCCAGTATACCGCTCTTTATATAAAAAACAAGCACTTGAACTTATCTCACTGTTTGCTAAAACTTTTCTATGCCACATCCACGTTAAACATGAATTGAATCCGACACTCGCGACACTCCTGTACACGAACGAGACACTTCTAGACACTCGCATTCTCTGTTGTCAGTCTAGTTGGAAGATGTAAAATTAAAGGTTTACATTGAAACTGCAGACGAGACATCTGTCGCTGTCAAAGGAAGCTTGAAGTTTATCCTATTTATGTAGACATGAATGAGTACAGTTCTTCATTTCTTACTTATACATTGAAAGACCTCGTATTGGACTACCTATAGCTCTTAATCTATAATTATAGTTGGAAAATGTAAATAAAAGGGTTTATCTGTAAAGTCGGTTTACGGACGATAGTTTTACGCGATAACGCTTAGGCCGATCGTGCCTCTATCGCTTGTTCCGCGCTCTCGCTTGCACGCGTGGCTCAGACGGAACGTGACAATTTTTCATGCGTGAAGCCGGCTTTCATCGATTTATAAGACGTTATCACATCAATAAATAAATAAATCTTCAAACCAAGATAATTGGTATAAACATTGCGTATTGCGTACAATAAAAACCAGATAAATCAGATTATAGAAATATATTATCGCTGATAGCGTTTGAGATTTGTAGGGATGTCACCTTATATCAAAATCTATTTTAGTGATGTGACAATTATTATTTAAAATTATTATTACAATTATTATTTTTTAATTATTGTTATTTGTGTGGGAATTAAGTAGATGATAATAAGTGCCACAGATAGAGACAGACTAACTTTATAGCGTAAATGTCTATGATAATTTCAAACTGATTCTACACGGTTACATGAGCGGTGGTACTAAGAGATCATACTTATCAATATGAACAACATTTGCTGTGAAACAATTCTTGAAATCAAGAAATTAAACAGATGTTTCATCATTTCAGCCGTAGGACGTCCACTGCTGGACATAGGCCTTCCCCATTGATCTCCAAAAGGGCCGGTTGGAAGCGGCCTGCATCCAGCGTTTCCCTGCGGTCTCTTTTAGGTCATTTGTCCATCTTGTGAGTGGATCTCCTACGCTGCGCTTACCGGTCCGTGGTCTCATCGGTCGTGGTTTCGGCCCCATCGACCATCTGTTCTGCGACTGTTCTGTGTAAACAGATGTTTACACTCAAAGAAATGTATAAATATGTATGTATAACAGCTGATATTTACGTATTTCGCTATTTCAGGGTTTCTCTCATAGTAAAATTTGTATAATATAATATTGAGTACTATGACCACACCTCCTTTCGGCTTACGGCTACCGTTCCACGTAACACTGTATACTTCTATACTATTATTGTATAGAAGTAAGGTTTTTGTGACCTATGTTTGTATGAGGCAATGTTTAAAACTGAAACAGAATCTTATCTGCAATTTCCACTGATTGCAATTTTCATTATTTCTGAGTGATGGGTTTTTATGTTCACTTAGCTACAAGCAAAACATAGTTAATACTTATGAACATTGAACATGAACATGTGATGAACATTTGTGTTTGTTCTATATCTGGTTGTTTCTATCTATTTAAGTATGTATTTAAAACTATATATGTATGTATATCAGTCTCTGGCAGCCATATCACAAGCTTTGCTAGTTTGGGGTCAGATGACCGTGTGTGAAAAAATGTCCCGAATATTTATTTATTTATTTAAACTTAATTAAATCTTACGCAATTTGGAGACACGAAACAATGGCTTATGATATGTTAGTGTATAGTATTTTTAATCTTTAGACAACGCTGGTCTAGCATTAATCCAACTAAATAGATTAATGTTTTAAATGTTTATCGGGACTTATCGTATCGTATTATTTAATTTAGGTAAATAGATTAAGTAATTAATGATAGTTTTCTTGTATTTTGCTCAGTTAGAAAAGGCACTTTGTATGATACAAACCTAAAAGACAAACTCACACCACACAGACGACATACGATCTAAAAGAGACCGCAGGGAAACGCTGGATTCAGGCCGCTTCCAACCGGCCCTTTTGGAGATCGATGGGGAGGCCTATGTTCAGAAGTGGACGTCTATGGCTGAAATGTTGATGATCGCTTCATCAAAACTCGCGTAAGGATTCATTATAAATTATTATAACACCGGCTTGCAACCGGTGTTATAATAATTTATGATGATGATGATGATAAGTACCACCATTATAGGTAGTTTTGGTGGAATACTACAACTATTCCAAAACTACAGTTTACATCCCAACCCGAAAAAAGAAATTCTTGCCCTTAACTGCAAGATCAAATTTACGATCAAAAAGTAAACGTTTTAACGTGCCTGTCATCCGAACTCGGACAGTTTTTACATCGATCTCCCCCGGCGATGTGGCGACTGTAAATTGTAAATTACAGCGAAAAACGTAAGACATGCACCGGGGCACTTCACCGGCGTGAAAAACAACAAACAAGGAGGGTATGCCTATTACCCCAGTTGAGAGTGACCATTAAAAGCTAACAAAAACCTAATGGTTATCTAACTGCGGCCACCCAAGTAGATGAATTCAGGAACGTGTATTTTATGTAACACATCGTAAATTGCGATACTTTGCTTCGCGTGTCCTAAGCTGAACTTTTCCCCGAATAAGACCCAGCGCATAGCGTACAGTTCAAAGAAATTTTTTGGTCGGAAACGTAGAAAGTATTAACAACCCGGGAACTTCATGAATTTTTTCCTCGAACGGTAGGAATTTAAATTCCTCCGCCTACTTACGATCGCGTGTGGTCTAATTATGAATACGGAACAATACTGTTAACTTTTTACCGTCTCTCGGAAAAACTTCAGCGGTTTCCCGACAAAATGGAATAAAACTGAAACGGATAAAGGAAAACTTCAAGACCTGTTAGCTAAGATACTCTACTTTGCGACTCCATTGCTTTGAATTTTATATCCGTCGCTACTGGAATGTTTGTTCTAAACTTTTATTATTTTGCGAAATATTTTTATGGTATACATTTTTTTTCGCTACACAGAATAAGCTTATTATACGCTGATTTTTATAGGCAATTCTATTTCTTTGTCGGATGTAAAATTTACGATGTTCAATAATTTGGCTGTCTGATCTTAAACTTTATTGCAAATTAGCCTTCTATCTATATCTTATAATATACGATTTATTTACCTTAATTTTGCGATGTTCTGCGAACGGAAATAAACTAGTTTTGAATGAAATAAAATATGGTAACAATTTTTTATTAAGATGAATGTGTGAGATACGTACAGCATAACGCCTAATTAGTTACATATTGTTAGTCAAATGCAGCAGCGGCAATGTGAATGACACTCAAAGTATTAAAATGTTTGTCTTAAATCATTATGGATAAATATTTACATGACTTTCCTATATTTTATGACGACAGTAGCTTAATGATGAGGCCGTTTACATTTCTTGATAGGCGTGTAGCCGATGATTTTGTATATTTTAATTAGTTTTAACATACCGACCCAAACCTGTTCGCCTCTTTAAATAAATTTATTGAGTAGAAAATCGACGTGTTTAGATAAATCTTTCAAACTAATTGAAAATTATTTAAAATTAAGTAAAGAGAATGAGGTTAGGTGTTTTTATTTGAACCAAGTAGGTATACTTTAGCCAATATTTTTTTATTTCTGTTTGTATGTGTGTTTTGACTGTGCAGTTAGTATTTTTGTTGTGAAAGTTTAATACGAAAAGTGCAAAGATATTTTAAACTATGGGTCGTGTGGGTCGGGGTAAACCAAAAATCGACCAATAAATATGATTATAATCCGTGCTATGATTATAAGTCTATATTCGTTGGACGTAAAATCAGACATTAAATAAGATTGACTATAATTCTAATGTATCAAAATTTGCCTATATTGGTAAATTTATGATACTTTTTTTTGTAAATTTTAATAATCTGGCAGATAGCTAATCTGCAAGGTTTTTACATATTACGCTTCATATTACGTTATTAAACTTTACGCATAAGCGGATTAAACTATACGAACCACAGAGAAGTGATACGAACTTAGTAAGTTTTATCTCTGAATCGAGTCTGCCATGCGGCCTATAATTTCTTTATCCGTACACCCAGCGTATTATTTACTTTACTTCAATTCAAATTGCTTTAGTAAAAGATCTCACATTTCTCTGACCTTTCGCCTCTTTATATCAAGCGTTGCTCAACTGAATCTTAATGCTAAGTATAATATCGAGAACAATAAGCCATAAACAAGCATTCACATCAACGCATAATGCTATCCTATAAGAAATGGGGGTTTATTTTCAATAATATACGAGTTTTATTTGCATGATTTCTCGCACGACTGGCGAAATATAACAATTTATATTTATATTAATACAATGGTCCGCTTGCAATAGTTTAAAATACTGAACTTTTTTTGGAATTTTAAAAATATCGCTTAATATATGCACGACTAAAATTCCAAGATAGACTTACCAATTTTAATAATAGAGTCGATAGTAGTGAGTCGGTAAGCACAATTAAAACAAAATATCGTAAATAACAATAAAACGTAGCCCATGCTCACATACTGGTCACATGAATTCTAAAAGATAAAATTTTACAAATTCAACTGAACATAATTTTAATATTGATATTGAAAACATTCGAAAATCATTCGAAAAATATTACGTTTATGACAATTGCCAATTTATATCTCAAAGTTATAAACATAACCGTAACAGTTAGAAATACAACCACTCATTTTAGATGGAAACTTTACGCGCACATAAACTCTATTGCTATACTGGCTGTAAACACTGGCAGAATGGAATATAACTAAAATACCACAAAAAAATAAACAATAAACAACATAGTCCAACACGTGACTGCTTCCGTCTTCCCGTCACGGAGTTCTTCAATTATTAACATTACAGGTGCTTCCATGGCACTTGTAACATGAATAATAAAATGCATGAATACGTCGTGAAAACGGCAAAGAAACAGCAAAGGGGTGCTGCACAATACCGTTATAAAAGCAACACTGTACTTTTACGCGTTGACAATGTGCATTGTGCCTTACTAGCTGGTCTTCGCGAGGAATTTTAATATTCTCAAGTCTCCGAGATACGAGCTTCATCTTCATAGCGAGACAGTTTGCACTACACAAAATTCTTTAAAAATTCATGCCGGTTATTCACCCGGTATCTGGAAGCTGGAATGAAACTAGTGCAATGGGTTTTGTTGCCTTATTTCACTCAACCTCCGCTTGGAATTACAGCCGAGTCTTATCACAAAAGCTTAAGACTCAATGTTGCCAGACTTCGGACTTGATTATGTTGTTATGTAGCAACCGCTGTAAAAGTAATTTTGGTTTTACGTGTACTAACATTTGCTATCCAGTTCGCAAGGATTGTGACATCAGTTTCGCCTTCGGTAAGTGGCGATACCAATACCATAAAGGAGACAGGATCTTGGGTCTAGATTTAGTGACCATTTGAGTTTAGTTTCTCGAATTCCAATAAAGAGTCAATCCGAAAGGAATCTCTGTTTCTTGAAGCTGCAGCTTATTCTTGTGAACTTGTAAAATTAGTTTTTACAACAGTTTTAGAACCATAATGAATATTACATTATTTTGTAGCAATTTACAGTTAGCATTTAGTGCATCTATTTTCTGCAATGTATTAATAAATTAATTCTGAAGCCTTCCCGTCTTTCCTTTGTTATTTAAAATAATACATTTGACTTCACCTTCGCGGTTTTGCCTTCTCGTTAATATTTTATGAATTTTGTTGTATTTATTCTATATCTGGTTAATTTTTTTGTGGATACTGGTCAAATCTTGGTTGTGTAACTATTAATCTAACCTTTTTTTTTTTTTTTTTTTTTTAATTATCTTAGAGATACTAACGGCCTTAATTAACAGAGTTAATAATTAGCTAGAGACAAAGAGGCCATTTAGAAGTTTCTACTTATAAAAAACAGAGTACATTATATGAACGCTAAAACATGTGAATAATGCTTTTCCACATAATATAGCGCAAATAGGTGGTAACTACGACGATGAAATATCGTGATAAGTTAATTATAATAGCTTAAGCTCGAATTTTGATAAAATTTATGATGTGGCCTTATTTTATAAAGTACTAGCCTTGCCCGCGACTTCATTCGCGTAGAATTTCATTATAATCTCATTTATTTTCATAGCGAATCTCTACACCCTATTTGGAATCTACCTGCCAAATTTAAATTACATAAGTCAAGCAGTTTTTGAGATTTCGTGGTGAGTGAATGAGTAGGTGAATTTTGTATAAAATTTTGTATGAATTTTCTTTTATATATGTCGGCGCAAGACCAATATCAGCTTCTAAATAATAACGTCGAATTCAACAATGTCCGTTAAAATGAAGACCAGAAAGGTTTACAAACTGATTGATGTAATTAGTTTACTTATTTAAGCGTAAAGTTAACTGTGGAAAACTAAAATGTAAAAATATGTTTTGTTCTCTTTCCGGACAGGAAACAATGACACAAGACTATTTAATCTTTAGTTAAATGTAATGTTATCGGGTGTTCTCCGACATATATATAGACTACTTGAATTTCCGTATTTCTTGGCAGAAAAGTCCCACCGTTCTCATGATGCACAAAAAAGCATGCAAAGCATGGCGCACGGTTGCATGGTGTGTGCAAAAAATGTCCCGAAATATATATTTATTTACTATTTTCCTGCCTTAGTTAAGGTCAATCATAAAAATTTACGGCCATTTAGTCGTGAAAAGCAAGCAAACAGACAGAAAGACAGAGTTACTTACACTTTTATAATAGTAAGTTGAGATTATTGAAAGATTATCATGATGTCGTGGAACATACAGACGAATTTAGAATTTAGCAGTCTTTAAACAAGTGTATAAATTATAATTTTTAAATCCAATCACCGCAATGACACCTGCTTTCAAGTAAAAACGCATTCAAAGCGGTCCAACCGTTTTGAAGTAAACAGGACATACATTCAACCTTTTTTCTCAAACTGATAAAGCTCTCTCATTCCGCTATAAGTAAAAATGCAGTCAAAACTTTCTCGTATTGGAGACAGTTGAAAATTTACATAGTACTTACATATTACTATGTAGTAACATTTTGAACTTAGTGGAATTCTCATAGACCATGACATCAAAAGGCAGCTTGAATACAATAGATTCATCCCAAGGGCTCTTACACCCACATTTACATATGAATATGATTCGCTTCCAAGCGTAACATTGTTATACATATTCGGTCTTTACCGTCCATTTGATAACACTAGGCACCGATGTTTAGGCAGGTTTGTATTGCAATACAAGGGTTCAGAACATGTTTGAAATTTAATTAAGTAATTGTGAGTGAGAAGACAAAGACGAGTGGCCTTACAAAAGACTTTACAAAATACTGCTAGTTTATTTAAATTTTCAGTTGAATTGTGCGAGAACAAATGAAATAAAAAAAATATTAACGGATTCATGATACACGTACAAATGACAGTTAAAACATAGTTTGTGAAGTCACCATCAAAATTTTTGCTGCAGGAATCCACAAACCAAAACGTCATCTGTGTCCAATATTTATTTTGATTTTTACAGATTCTTTCAAAAAACGCTGATTCAGTTTCGACAAAATTTATATGAAAGTAGGCCTCTGAAGTATGGCCTACCAAACAAAAAAATAATCATCAAAATAAATTCATAATTGGCGGAGTAACAAACATACAAAAAAAACCAGTTGAATTGATCCTTCTTTACTCGGTTAAAAAGACAAAAGGAAAAGAAGAGAAGAATATACCGAAAAAGAAGAAGAAGAAGAAGGAAAAAAGTCTTAGCAAAAAAGAGAAACATAAAAAATAAACGAATATTAAAAGTTTAAGGAATCTTTTAAACTGCCGTTTTTTCATTTATCTTTTCTGCGACATTATTTTTGTCTTTGATACTTAGGCATGTCGGAACGAAGAAGGTATATTTAACATAATTTGCGATTGGAGTAAAATGTTTTGTGCTAGTGGGTAAGTTTGTACGTTTCTAAAAAAAACTCCATAACCGATAGTGATTTAAATGCAGTTTTATTAAAACAGATTTAATTGTGGTGGCCCGTTTATGTTTAATCACAATATTTTAAGCCTAGTAATGAGATCTCTCATTGGTCGTAGATTTTTTAAATTTAAATTTAAAATCCCGTTCTAGACGGAATGACACACAAAAAACGGTGGGGTGCGTTGCGTCGTAGCAATGTTTAAATTTGCAAAACCGCACGTCGAACTCAGGGAAATTGGACTTTCAAATGTTTCTGCGACACGATGATTTTAGCGTTGCATCGTCGTGACGCCACACAACACGTTTATATGTTTCAGGCCTTATAAGCGGTAGTGCACAGATAGGCTCTTTACCAAACAATGCTGAGCGTGGGTGGACACCCAGTTATCACATCTGCCGTGATTCAGCCATTCCGACTAATTAAAGATAAACAACATTTTGATGAACGCACTGGTGCAGAATAAATAATAGTTACTGGGCGAGGTTAATCGCTTGGATGGATTGTGTATATAGATCCATGTGCTGTAAATAATTAAGGAGTTGCTATGTAGGATTTCGTTGTTTTTGACAGTTTTGTGAGCCTGTATCAACATAACCTAATTTTGTTTAAAGTAAGATGATTAAATATATATAACAATCAACGTGTGTATGTATGTGTATTAACTCCGAAACCAATTTTTACGGCACTTTCACTGGCAGATAGCTGATGTTATATGGAGTAATACACGCGGGTGAAACCGTGGGGCGAAGCTGGTTAAATATATCTAATAAGATTTGTGGTATACGGAATGGATTAGACAGTTTCAAATTAACAGACCGGTAGCGTAGCTTATTTTCTGTCCCTAACTCATTTTACGAAAATTTCAAGTTCGGTCACTGCTGTTCTAAAGGTGCGATATCTTCCTCGTTTACCTGATCTGACGTTTTAGTCTACCTTTATTTCGAACATCTTTGAGCGCTGAGTGGTATCTATAGTATGTAATATCTTTATTTATGCGCAATGCTTAAAATTACTTCGGTGTACTAGTAAAGGTAAACAATAAGGGGAAATTTAGTTAGGGTTGCTAATGTTGCCATACGTCCGAAATTTTCCAGATATGTCAGTGAATTTAGGATTTTGTCCGGAATGTGGGGGGGATTTTATAACGTCCGGAACTCAAGAAATAAAATGAAAAATATTTTATAACTAAATAAAAATCATTGTTTGGTACATTACACATAATGTAAGCTTAGTATGTAAAGATTCGTAATCTACAACAAAATTAATTTATAGGTATTTAAAGCAGCTGTTAATGCTCACCACCGTGCACTGAAATGCTGGGTTGATGATATCCGAAGATCATGCAGGTCACGACTGGATGCTCAAGGCAGAAGATCGCAGATCGTGCAGGAAATTGGGAGAAGGAGCGGAACGTGGTAGTGCTACGTCCCCACACGAGTACATTATGCTGCAAAATATTAACTTAAAAATCGAAAGGAAAATTTCCTGTTTTTTTTTATATATCTGGGGTATTCTCCGGTGATTATTGTAGTAAAAACCTTTACAGCCTCGTTGAGCGATTTTTAGTAGAGGCAAAACTTATGGGTTCGCGTCACCGACATGCTAATGTGACGTATTAGTTTTCACTTCTGTCGGCAGTCCCTGGCTGTCTTTTTTTGTCTGGTAACCCTAACGACAATTGTGCAAAATATCTAAAGGAGCCCACCAATTTCAGTATGCAAATTGGCCCGACGTCATTCTGTAAGGAACCACCGCGGCTGACATTCTCATGCGAGTGTTTTCATTTTAATAAACAAATTAAGTGCACTGGTAAATTAACTCTTCTTCGTACAATGACGTGAAAGACGGCGGAGTGACGTACCCGCCCATTATGAACGGGTTCGGAGGTCAATGAACTCACGATGCCGATACAAACTACCTTAATCCTTTGTTTTGGACTAATTGTTTATTGTTTACAGGAAATTGTATTGTTGCTTTGGTGTTTGAAGTATCCAGACTATTGTGAAGGTTTGTTAAATTTCGACTTAAACGAGGTTCAATGTCACATCATCACCTACAGCTTTTTTTTATCCTACTAATCCCACTTCTGAATAATTAGCCGGTCTCTTGCTGTGCCATCTGCTTTGGTCTTGTGCTAATCGAGTCCAGGTTCGACCCAGGATTGTGACAATATCATCGACGCATCTTACAGCTGGACGACCAACGCGCTCCGTTTGTCCCAAAAGGCAAAAATATGAAAGATTTATTGGTTGTGTTGCACTATCTTACTTTAGCTTTAACAAAAAACGACATTTCAGTTAAAGTACCAGCTAGGCAAAAAAAATGCACCATCTGACAATTGTTAAATGACGTCATAACTCCTACGATTTGCTATTGTTTATTTTAAAATCTGTCAGATGCATAAAATATAATTCCAGCTATGCATTTGAGATAAACGTCTCATTTGACTTGCAACCCTGGTAACTTTAACTTTGCTTGTGAATACGCTGGTGCAACACATTTCTCAGTAACTGCTAAAGTCAGCGTTAATGCTATCAAATTTGTCATAAACCTTTACTTTAACTACCACTACTACTAACCAATCCTATGGCTTGACAATAGCGAAGCGTGGGCAGTTTCTTGGCATCACACTCGGAGAGTCAACATGTCCTGAGGATGCCTCGTGAAGAGGCGAAACACGTGTCGACAAGGTCCACTGAGGAAACGGGTATATTTATTATTGTTTATTTCATTTCCATTTCAATTAAATAACATTTATAGTTATTGTTTACAGATTTAATCAAATTTTTGTTTCACTTTAGGTTAATTTTTCTTTTTTTAATGTAATGAATATATTATTTTAGGTTAGGTTAAAATTAGCATCACAAATATCTATAGAGAAAAAGAATTTATCTCGAAACCATTATTGTACTTGAAGCGACGTAGAAGCGGAATTACACTAGAGATTCGTCATATACAAATAAAATATGGACTTCCCAAAGTGACGCCTGATTCAATCAACTATTGATCGAGAGTCTTTGACTCACTAAAATCTGATCAGCCGTTTGAAGATTATCAGTTCTTTTATCGAGGGTGTAAAAATATTTTTTATACTTGTAGTGGTTATTGTTTATAACTAGGCCAAGATGGAAACAATGTAAAATACATGCGATAAAATCCGTTAAAAGAGTTTAATTTCAATAACAAGATAATACCAAAATATTTCTCGGGACTCAATGACTCCAAAGTGAATATTGGCCTACGACAATAAAAAACACCGCGCTATCGTATGCCAATCAGGTAATGTCAATTAATTGAGATGCTTAATCAATTTAATCATCATCAGCACACCTTAGTCCACTGCTGGGCCTCTCCCAAGGCGTGCCTGCTAAGGCAGTCTGGTCTTCGGTTTTTTGATTCCAATCACTTCCATCTGCATCACCATCGAGTCTCAGGTTCTGTTTAATCGTGATCTCCCATCATGACATAATACATAATTATAGAGTCACAATCGTGCCAAAAATGTCCGAACCAAAACTCGACGCACGCTACGAACTGCGCAGACTTTTTAGTTAGTTACATGGTAGCCGCGATCCGACTACAACGCCGCGTGATGCCAGAGCTATGCTATATGACATGGCGGACAATTAACGTTGAACACTATGCAAGCGACATAGCGTCTAAATTGGAGTAAATGTGGCATTGTGAAGTATATTATTGATACAAAATGTATATATACAATGACGCTCGGACGTTTTTTGACTGTTTTCACTGAGAGATTGTGACTATAGGAGTTGACAGTGTCTACGTCCCAGGGGGTCTAGACAAGAGCCACACACTGTTAGCGTTAACGCTTGCGGAAAGATGAAATTGTAAGAAAATGACATTGGCAATGACATTAGCATGAGATAAATTATCTGAAGCTAATGTTATTTTCATACAATTTCAGCTTTCCGCAAGCGTTAACGCTAACAGAAAGTGGCTCTTGTCTAGACCCCCAGGAGACTTTTACAACCGATTTTCTTTATCTATACTAATATTATAAAGAGGAAAGATTTGATTGTTTGTTTGTTTGTTTGCATTGAATAGGCTCTGAAACTGCTGAATCGATTTGAAAAATTCTTTCACTGTTGGGAAGTTACACTATCCCCGGGTAACATAGGCTATATTATATTTTCAAAAAAAATAGTTTCAAATCCCTACTAAAACTCCAATCCAATAATGTAACCCAAGGTGTAAAAAAATAAGATTTACAATTTTGACTTTGCGTGTTTGACAGTTCTAAGACAGGACAACATCTGTCAGGTCAGCTAGTCCGCTTATAAAAGGCAACCCTTCATTTAATTACAATCTAGCCTTACGTTAGGCTAATAAGTAATTTAACGCTAACTGGAACCACTACGTATGTTATTTTAAAAACTAAAAATGAGTCCAATAACACGTTTCTTATTGTCTCTGTTAATGGGGAAATACTTTGTTCACGTGTTCTTTAAAGCAACTTAACGGGCCTAAATTCTACTGTCCACTTGATTATGAACAAATACCTTCTACCGGAAGTTCATAAACTGTGTCCATTATAATTTCAGTATTACACCCGGGTCTCCCATTATACGGTCCCCAAAAACGTCATCGATATGAAATTTCAATCCACCCCGGTTATTCAATAAACTTATCGAATAACGATATTGAGACAGCCACGAGAAATACACATTAAATTTAGATTCCTGTCCTGTTTTCATTAAACACACCCTCTAATGTTAGTGGAACAGAGAAAAGGTTGAGCCTAACAGTCCTTTTAATTTCACTTCATGGAGTAATGATATGGGTGACTTTATTTACTGATACCAATAGCTTATGAATGTTAAATAGATATAGTCATAGTAATAGGTAGGCTACACATTACCCAACCGAACCCAACTGTAGACCAGCGTCAGTTGTGTACTAGCGGCATCATGCTGAGACGGGGCGGTTTGTGACATAAAAAAACATTTATGGCTTCTATTTTGGCTTAGTTTTTTAATGTGTTTTCTTAATACAAATAAACGTTATATAATTATATCTATGTCGTTATAAACAACTAGCAGCATCTCGTGATATCAGCCGCTATCCTCCACGGATCATTTATATTCCAGGATAAAATTTGTGTTAATACACTGTATGAGTAACCTTCACACATTTTGGTATGAATACAACACAAATTCAAATTAATTTGAACGAATTTGGTGTGTGACACACACACACCTCACGCACGTACGCGCAAACACACACACACACGCATATAGGTAATTATGTTTATCTCGCAAA
Source organism: Agriopis aurantiaria (assembly GCA_914767915.1). Lineage (NCBI taxonomy): Eukaryota > Metazoa > Arthropoda > Insecta > Lepidoptera > Geometridae > Agriopis > Agriopis aurantiaria. The sequence continues at coordinate 6,051,128 of OU611992.1, read as the reverse complement.
ATTTTTTTTTTTTTGGGAAACTAGAAATTTGTTACCCACGGAGCATAGTAGTTTTAACTAATGTAATTAACATGCATACTAACTACTTATTAATTGTGATTCAATCAATGAATCTTTAAGTAAATAGGTACCAAATAAAAACTTTAGTTTTAAAGGTCATCTCCATACCATTTTGTTCACCCACAACATGGCAGTTTAATAAAAGGGCGGGCGCCCGTATACCCGACACAGATAAGATCATAGACGTAAACACGTAAACCGTACCAAATAGTACCAATTGCCGATACCCTTTCATTTGATAGCCAACATGTCGGTTTACGTTACCCTTTATGACTATACCATGCGTGACACAAATTTTCGAAAAGCGTTTTTATTGTAACATAGACTTTTAAAAATAGATCAAGATCTGAAATTCGTGACCATAGTACTAATTAGTACGGACATGGATAGTCTCATTGCCAACCGCTTTCTACTTTATTTAGGTAATACTTTTCTCTTATTTGGTAGCAAAATATGTTTTGCAAATCCAAAAAATTTCATTTTACATGTTTTTATTTAACTTGCAATATATAAATAAATAAATATTCGGAACATTTTTGCACACACGGTCACACTGATATATCGTACATACATAATATAGTTTTAAATACATACTTAAATAGATATTAACAACCAGATATAGAACAAACACAAATGTTCATCACATAAATGTTTGCCCTAGGTGGGAATTGAACCCACGCCCCCAAGCTCAGAAGGCAGATTCACTACCAACTGGACCAACGGGCTATATGTTTGTATGTAACTATATTTGTTCAGGTGGAATCTTGCAACTCAATTTTGAAGCAGATAATATCCGGATTTAGGATGCTTATGTATGTTCGATGACAATAAAATGTTATGGTACCATCGAGCTGGTCTAATGATGGAGACAGGAGGTGGCCATAAGAACTTTTAAACGAAACGACGTAACCCCGTCGAGTTTAGGTTCGTTCGATTTGTCTTTCCAAGCACTTTGGTCCTAGATGATAAATTCAATATGGCGGACGACCCAATATATACCGGACAAAATATTCTCATCTACCATCATGATATGGGTATCAAAGGAAAGGTTTTGCTGAGAAGAATACGAAAACGCTGGTTTTTAAAAGGTATTTTTTAAATTAATAACGCTTATTAGTGGTTATATGTGTGTAATTTTTTTCTGTGTATTACCTCTTCACGATAGAATTGCAGAATCGATCTAAATCATATTTGGAGGTGGTAGCATAATTAGCATGCATTATTAAAATACACGTGTTTTTGTTTTGTTCCGAAAAAACGCAGGAAAAATTACCTACATGTCATGCCGCCGACGTTCATCGTAGTACGGATATGATACGAAGGCCTTTTGTTTCACCGCATATTCGTCAATTGCCACGCTTCCAAGTTACTAAATACGTAATTCAAATAAGGATACAAATACACTAGGATTCACTGCGTGCGACAAAACACGTTTGACCATCAATCACAAGTTGACAAGTATCATGACACTACAAGATAATAAACTTGTACCGGAACTACGCAAAAACTGCTCTGAGCTTATGATTGCTAAAATATGTACGACAGTTGCGAAAGAAACAACGGTCAAACAAATAAGATACTAAGATCTATTGAAAAAAAAAAAAAAAACACATTCAATGCATAGAATGCATCCACCTATGATCTACATTTTCACTTTACGAGTAAAACCGTGAAGCGCTACTACGGAGGTCAGGCCACAACGCTCAAAGAACCGATAACCGATGGGGAAGAAAGGTTCTTGAGTGGAGACCAAGAAACCGAGAGACGCAGCGTAGGTAGGCCTCCCATTAGATGGACCGACGACATTGTGAGAGTTGCTGGCATTCAGTGGATGCAAAAGGTAGGCTGTTGGTCAGTGTGGAGGTTAAAGGGGGAGGCCTATGTTCAGCAGTGGACGTCTTCTGGCCGATGATGATGATGCTGCTATGGAGGTGCGTCATTGCGTGTCGTGACTCGTGGGGCCCAAGTGCAAATTTACTTTTACCGGACAACGTACCCCTTCCGCTCCTATTCGAAACCACTCCTGTGGAAGCGAACAAGTTTAATTGAATCGGTCCCCGGAAGGGTGACAAGAATTCAAATTAAATGCAATTACGCGATGGTGGTTGGACAATGTTTGCAGCGATGCCGATGCGAGATTCGCCTATAAAATTGTTTTAGAGTAATGTTGGTTAGTGGGAGGGGTACCGAAGTTTACGATCGCGTGTTAAAGGATTTATTTACTAAGGTCGAACCAAGCATTTCTTTGAATTTCTTTGCAAAATCTGAATAACAACTTCTTTTGATATTTCACCGATGTTAGAATATGAATTCGTGGTGGGTGGTAGGTTTCGTGGTTTGTTGATGAGGAGTGGTTCATTCAGTTTTTTACAGCATTATTGCAGTTGTACAAATATATGCTTGGACCGAGTTTAATCATGATGACAGTTACAAAGAATCACTGATATCATGTATTTATTAATCAGACTAACTTAGAAGATATGGTAAGATGGTAATTTTTAAACTTTCGCGATTTGAACACATGTTTTAAACGCTCTCCACTGAACGACATTATTTTTCAAGAATGGTTCGTGAAGCGGTTGAAATTAGAAAACATCGCAATATCAACCGGGAAGATGGATTTAAGTAAGCGGCGTCGTAGAATCCCATAGTAAGCAAGTGTACAAACCGCGTTGCAGGTATTAAGACATTTCCCGATACAGTCAGTGTGGTGTGTCGTAGTGACAACCCTTGTGATTTTTCAAGATCAAGTGAGGGTAGAAAAACAAAACACCCGCTCTTCTCGCCAGACTCACCCTCAGTTTTCAGTCAGCTCGTGACTACGGCCATTGTAACATGGTCGAAATGTCGAGCGAAAGGTAGTACATATTTTTACCTAAATTAAATAATACGTGATAAGTCCCGATAAACATTTAAAACATATGGTAAGGTGGCATGGTGGATGCAAACGCATCAGGCCTAAATCAGCATTGGTCTAGCTCACACTGTAGATGACCTTGCCGCCCTTTTGTCAATTCATCCAATCATCCAACCAATCAAATTGGTTGAAAAGTGGAGACATTTGAACACGATCGATAATTGTTCTAAGGCATATCTCTGGATTAGCAGGTTGAAGTGGCAGTGGGCAGGACACATAGTTCGCAAAACAGATGGCCGATGGGACCGAAAGGTTCTCGAATGGAAACCACAGACTGGTAAGCGCAGCGTAGGACGTCCACCCACAAGATGGACAGACGACCTAAAAGAGACCTGACCGCAGGAAAACGCTGGATGCAGCCGCTTCCAACCGGCCCTTTTGGAGATCGATAGGAGAGACCTATCTCCAGCAGTGGACGTCCTATGGCTGAAAATATAATGATATATCCCTTGTTTGTCTTAAATGAAGTAATACCTTTTCAACTCGTTTGCAACGGAATCTCACATGAAAATCTTAATTACATAATGACTCTATTTGCAAATCCAAATAAAACATGGAATAAAAAGCTGCTTACATAACTTTGCATAAAATAACTTTAATAAATGCAAATACCGCCATAGCTCGTTATAATAAAGCTTTTAACATGCAACATTACATAGAGTCTTGCTGTCTGTTTATGGAGTCTTCAGTTCATAACTTTGTGGTCGTGTAGAGATGTCGTAGTGTTGGGGTTAGCTATCGTGGTACTTATTGGTCGAAGAATAAATCTATTAGGCTGAAAACGAAGATAATATGTGAAGGTATTATTTATGGTCCACAGGCGTTTGATTACAGCTAGGTGATCTGTGATCAATCGAAGATTGTAAACACACCTAGCCTGTAATGGAAACTAGCTCTTAAATGAGACTGGTAAAACACACTGTTAGCAGAAGCCGAAAAGGTACGACATGAGGTTCAAAAGGTGAGTTAAAAGAGTCTTAAAGGGTTGGCAACGTATTTGTGATGGTGAACCTTTGGTGTTACAAGTATTTATAGGCGTCGGTAACTGCTTACCATCAGGCAGCCCGTCTGATGTTTGCCACCTATGGCTTAAAATAATGTAAGTAAGACTCTATATTTTTAACTTAAGGATGGTAGCTATCCAACAGGGCATTAAAACGTGCCCGACCACCATGCCATGGCTTTTCTAAGATAATTTCCTCAACCGGCAGCTTTTAGGGATTTGAACCCACACGCTGCAGTTTGGAATTCTAACCCGGCAACCGCTGAGATATCATCGCTACACAGGTAATACGATAAACATATGAAACAAATATTTAGCTTACTTAAGAATATATCCGGGTATGTTCTAAAACTGCGACCAGAACCACCGGAGGATGGGCAGCACCATCCTATTAATACACGGTGAATTTACTGTGATCCTCAAGCCGCCTGCCAAGCATGGAGATTATGGCAACAACCTTCTCTAAGAGGGAGGCCTTTGTTCAGCAGTGGACGTTTTCTGGCTAAAGATATGACGTTCATGTGTATGATGTGAAGATATAACATGTCTACTCATAAAATCTTTTAATCTCGTTTGAGATAACACAAACGAAAATAAGGACGGATTGAATTATTTGAAATGTCTTATAGATGAACTCCTCCTGCTTTCGTCGATTCCCCAATGTGGGGGTCGTAACCCATCACGGTGTCAACTTCTCCCTTATGATATTCCGCCATCTGTTCCGGCTTTCAGCAGCGTGAACCGCTTCGGCAACTTTGATGTTGAGAGTGATACGGATTTGGGTCCAACGCATTGGGCTCCTTCTTCTCGATATAGATGAACTACTTACTCTGCAAGTTTTCGCATTTGTCTATTTTTTTTTCATGCAATCATGATTTCTGCTTTTTCTACAAATAACGACAATTTCCATTCGTGCCCAAGAGCGCATTTTTGTCTGCGCTTAGGTCAATGAGCTTAGAAGACTTTCTTGGTTTAGGTACACTTTCGTTCTCTTGGACATGTATGCCGAATATTCGGCCTAAGTTACTTTCCCATTCCTAACCAGAAGTGGGTAGTACATTACTAAAGTCCACAAAGTGTTGTCATGTAGAGTCTTATTATTAAAACCACTTATTAACACGGCCCGGCGCAGGCGTCACGCTGGGAGTACGATCAATTTATAGCGTCATAGAGACAAATTGCATACGTCTGTTGTAACTATTACTAGTCTATGATAGCTCTCTGTTTGTAACTGCTCTGTTGGAAATGAATATATCTAGTTATGAAGTGGGTATCAAAATGTGTTGACGGCTCTATGTTGTGCAGCAAATAATAATTTCGAGTTACGGTTTAAGTATCTCATAATACATACATACATACATAAAATAGTTGTAGAAGCTCTCAATGATTAAACTAATAATTGTCAACTAATAATAAAGAGATACTAGTAGCACAGAGAGCCATGGAAAGATCCATGCTAGGCATCAAACTCCAAGACCGAGTTCGTAATACCGAAATCTGATGAAAAACAAATTTTAACTTGCCTTAATAGTAAGCTGGACAAAAAAAAACAAATCAGGTTGTAATACATATTGTCAATGATAATGATATTGTCAAAGAAGTATATCTACACTAATATTCTAAAGAGGAAAGATTTGATTGTTTGTTTGTTTCTTTGTTTGCTTTGAATAGGCTCCGAAACTACAGAAACGATTTGAAATATTCTTCCACTTTTGGGAAGCTACACTATCCCCGGGTGACATAGGCTATATAATATCTATACCCATGCGAAGCCGGGGCGGACCGCTAGTTAGCGAATATAGATACGAGAAGAGGAAAGATGTTTGGCCACCTTGTACGACATGACAAATTAATGAAAACCATCATAGAGGGAAAGCTAGAAGGAAAGAGACGACCGGGAAGACCAATAAGATTATTCTAAGACTAAATATAAGAGAAGGCGGATGTCATGTCGTACAGGGAAGTGAAAACACCGTCAAGTTTGGAAGTTACTGCACCCACCAGAGCTACGCTCTTAATTGTTGGATGAATTGTTAGTATAGTTCAAAACTTCAACTGAATTTTAAAACCGTTATCCGCAACCGATTGATCTGAAATTTTACATACACGTTTAGTAGATGACAATGCATGGTTAGCTAAATGACGTCATTCTAAATTCATTATGGCAGATTCCCAAAGATGGCAGACCAGTATTTTTTATGCTCGCCCATGATATTAGTATAGAAAGAAAGAATTTGCTAAGAAAAATACAAAATAAACTGACGTACACACAGCACAATCACACAGTAATTCTGTGCACAGTAAATTCAATATGGTGGACTACCCAAGATGGCGGATTGTTTTTAATCTAACATTATGATTTATATATGTAAGTAACCAGGCGTGATGGTTGTCATACGCAAGCCTATTATTATTATTAGTTTTAAATGTAATGGGCATCAATTATAAGGGATTGCGAAGAAGAATACATTAAGCTTGTTTTAAAAAGTTAAAAAAAAGTATTATATTAGTAAATCATCACTCCGTAAAAGTTCACCTTTTTACGCTTTCAGTCTGTACTTTAGCTTTTCAGTCTTGTCGTACAAATGTTCCATCCGCGACGTCACAAGTTACAAAACATTGTCGGCTCGCGTCATAGATTCAGTTCTGAATCTATGGCTCGCGTTCAATAAAGCGCATCACATCACTGTCTGGCGTGACACGACCGGGCAAATGTCAAATACAATGCGATTAAACGTCGGTAATGACGTTGACTAGGGATGTGTCATTGAAAAATTTACGTCAAGATGATGTTGATGATGAGAGAAAGCCTAGGATGAAGGAAGTAATTTATTATTTGCAGTTTGATACAATATTAATGTTTCTGGTTAAATGCTAGTATACGGTAAGTTTTTTATTGTTGTGTTGATAAAATAATGATGAAATTCTCAAATAAATAATAGATATTGATTTTAAGTAGTTTGAGACAGTTATTTTTGAGTGGGATTTTTACTTACTATGTACTTCTACTACTATTTAGGGTTCCGTACCCAAAGGGTAAAAACGGGACCCTATTACTATGCTTATGATGTCTGTCGGTCTGTCCTACATTTAAACGGGTGAATCTTGTTACGCGGCGGATTAACTAAGACATTACAAATTTTGAATTCGGTTTTTTAAATGATAATTATTATATTTTGTGTTGGTACGGAAATCCCCTTCCTCCCCTCAAGTGCGCGAGCCCGACTCGCACTTGGCCGGTTTTATTTCTTGTTACCAATCAAATTAATAACAAAAGAATGAATTTGCTTTATTACTAAAAAAACTAAATCAAAATCGGTTCAGCCGTTTAGAACCTACGATGCCACAGACAGACACAAAGTCACATATTATACACAGATACACAGATATACACCTTCAACTTATAACGCCCCTCTTTTTTGCGTCGCGGGTCTATAACTATATAGGTGCATAATTATAAACGCAATTAATTACTGTCACTGAACTTTACCACCAATTACTTACATGAAATCCACCACAAAAACTAATAGTTTTTGCCTTCATCGATAAATCAAAATCAAATATGCTTAATAGATAACACAAGATCGTTCAAAATTCCAAACACCCACACTCATTACTCGCAATTTAATAAACTCATCAAACCTCTATCGCGATCGTTATAATCGATATTTGCATAATGAACGCCTTCGCCTTAAGCAAAGAGCCTCACCTTAACATGTCATAACTTACTTGGCCAAATAGCAAAAATATTCACATGAAATGTAGAATGTCACGTCATAAACTTTTAAGTTTTTCCTGCTGCAGAAGGAAAATGATGAATAGAAACGCCATTTGTATTAAAGGTTCTTTTCCCATTTTTACCAATTTTGGTCATTATATTTTTAGTTTGTCTACTTCCGTGTTGTTTATCTTTTTATTCGTGACTAGCCTGCCCCGGCTTCGCACGGGTATAGATTTATTCGGGACATTTTTGCACACACGGTCATCTGACCCCAAACTAAGCAAAGCTTGTGATATGGCTGCCAGAGACTGATATACATACATATATAGCTTTAAATACATACTTAAATAGATATTAACACCCATTTATGTATAGCCTATGTCACCCAGGGATAGTTTAGCTTCCCAACAGTGAAAGAATTTTGCAAATCGGTTCAGTAGTTTTGGAGCCTATTCAATGCAAACAAACGAACAAACAAACAATCAAATCTTTCCTCTTTATAATATTATATAATATATATATAAAAGAAAGTCGTGTTAGTTACACTATTTATAACTCAAGAACGGCTGAACCGATTTGGCAAAAAATTGGTGGGAAGGTAGCTTAGAACCAGGAGACGGTCATTGGCTTTTCATCAGCATCATCACCATTTTATATCACAACGCGGGTGAAACCGCGGGACGCAACTAGTATTATATATTATATAGTATAGATAAGTGTGTTTGCAAATAAATCAAATGAACCGAACTACATTTTATTCACGTCCACACAAATACCAGCCCAATCCTATTCACTCCACTACCTCAAATCTGGTTCCCCAGAGTCAGGACTGCGAAACGTATTATAACTGTGTAGTGGCAATCTCATCCGTCATGCCATGCCTCTTGTTCTGGATACTGCAAACCTCTGGAGAGAGGAACAGTTCGATTAACATCTAAAAACAAGTTGTTTATTAAAACTGGCTCTGACTTGACTTATTATGACTAGTAGAAAATATTTAGCATTTAGTCCTCCATTTGTAAGTGTGCAATAAAGTATTAAATAAATAAAAGAAAAACAATTATATCCGACTACAAAATGTAGCCTATGATACAATAACCGGCACACAACTTGAGCCATAACCTTGAGAGCGCAATAGACGATTTTAAGGTATCGTTGGTGGAAAGAGTGATGCGTGGGGGCATTCCGACGGCACGCGTCCGCGCGATTGGCCGATGCGCGAACGACACGCTCAAACTACCCCCACTATGTCGACTTTGACTCAAGTTGTTTTCCAGCCACTGTAATGGGCATGGAAACAAAATTACTAACATATTTTATTTATATAACAGAGGGAATTACTTGCGTAAGATCTTAACCGGCTATTCCCGACTATAGTTTCAACTACATTAGGCGATCTTTTTCAAGATGAATGCGCAACAGACAACGGAGTAACCTAAGTCTGGACCGAGTAAGTGTGGTCTGAGTAAGTATAGTCGGAGTAACCGGCTTAATCGTAGGTTAGTAATTCCCGTGAAAACCACGTCAGTTTCCATAATTAAATTACACGTCAAAATCGATCACTGTTTATGCTGTACAAGTTAATAATAGAAACATTAAAAAGTATTTTCAGTTTAAGAGACGATTGAGCAAAATGTATGCTCCAAAGTGTTTGTAAGCGACATGTCTATTGAGAAAAGCCAGTTGTCGCCTCATCATTTCAGCCGTAGGACGTCCACTGCTGGACATAGGCCTCCCCCATCGATCTCCAAAAGGGCCGGTTGGAAGCGGCCTGCATCCAGCGTTTCCCTGCGGTCTCTTTTAGGTCGTCTGTCCATCTTGTGGGTGGACGTCCTACGCTGCGCTTACCAGTCCGTGGTCTCCATTTCAGAACTTTTCGGCCCCATCGGCCATCTGTTCTGCGTGATATGTGCCCTGCCCACTGCCAAACGCCTCAAGGTTGGACTATTATATATAAAAAAACTAATATTTCCATAGTGTTTAAAAAAACAGAGCTGTGCCAACGCCATTTGTAATAAGATCTACCCACCAATCCTCATTGAACTACGGTCACTTCATGTCAAACACAATTACTTTGAGCTCAAACCACTTTCGGACATAAGATGGATCGCAAAGCGTATCATGTCAAATTTTCTTTAGAGCAGAAATAGCAAGATTCAAGTTAAACCACAGACTTTTATTAGGATAGAGACCGCGAGTCAAGATGTATCGTATGAAAACCTAGCATGCCGTTTTAGTACCAACTATAACGACACGAGCCCGAACATAAAATATTTTTTCATGTCCATAGTGTACACTTATTACTTCGATATGTGTGAACCAATTTACGTGTTATTTTTTTTAGAAGAGGAATCTTTATTCCATGATATAGGTTAAGTAGTTGTAAAAAAATAAGTTCGACGTGAAGTTTGCTGCAAACGCTATGTAAACTATGAAATTCATACTACCACCTCGCTCACTCTTAAGTGCATCCTTATAGGTACGCGTTTTCACTTCAAATCCAACTCAGGTAAATAAGTAACACGTTTAATATTTATATCACAACTTTACCTGTTTCACGGACAGTCAAGACTACTAGTATTCTTGTCCAACCCAAAGCACATGGTAGTAAATGTTTTTTTTTTTCTTTTTTTATTATTATTAATAGGCTTGCGTTTGACCACCATCAGGAACTTGCAGGATCTATCCTGTTATAGGTATATAAGTTAAACCCTTCCACACTAGGCACGTCTGAATAAAAGCGTCATCCGTCATCCGGTGTCACTTTGTGCAGAACTCGCGGCCCAAGGCAATGTGCTGATTATCTCCCATCTCGCCTCGACATTACCCACCTTTATCTCTCAATGCTGGACCACCAGCTCTCAGCTACTAAAAAGTAAATGTTTTGATATTTCTGCCCAAGTAGGTACTTCATATTATTTAAACATCACACTAATATTATAAATGCGAAAATGTTTGCGAAAGTGTTTTTTTAAAGTATGGATTAACACATAGGCTACCTACTCTTTATCCACATATTAAATTAACCGCTCAACATCAAGCTAGGTGGCGGTCAATCGTAAGTCTCATCATCATCAGCCGGAAGACGTCCACTGCTGAAAATAGGCCTTCCCTTTAGATCTTCACACTGAACGACAGCCTGCCATCTGCATCCACTGGATGCTCGCGACTCTCACGATGTCGGCGATCCATCTAGTAACTAGATAGTAGATAGTGTTCTAGTGGGAAGCCTACCTACACTGCGTCTTCCATTTCACGACTCCACTCTTTTCTTCCCCATTGGTTATCAGTTCTTCGAGCGATGTGCCCTACCCATTGCCACTTCAACTCAAGCTTATTAAAGAAAATAAACAGAGCCGGTAGAAACGTGAATGAAAACGCAGAACGCGTCTTACATTTATTAATAATATTTTAGGGATGTAAGTACCGCTTTATATTAACATAAAATAAAAATGCAGTAAAATAAAGTCAACTTCTACAGTTTTAGCTTCAAATGATAAGTACCTATTACGTATATCTTTTGTACTTTCATTTTGTAAACATTTAAAGATGTACTTATCTTTTACGAATAAGTCTCTAAAACCTCCCCTAGCTTTTCCAACCTAATTACCCAATTTTAAATTTAAAAGTAGCATGTTGAACACAAAAAGCCGCGACTCTCAAAAATAAAGTACAAGTCCCCTGCGAGATAAAGATGTTATTATCATTAAGAAAGCACCATGGGCGCCTCAAAACGCGTTCTGCCTCATAAACCACTGCACAAATATACACAAGAAATACCCACAAACCAACGTTCGGAACTCAAACGAGTAATTACAGTGCTTATCCAATTTGGCAGGGCAGAAAAACGCGACCCCCCTTGTACAGGAAATTTGTTTTAAATTTCGACAACAATGGGGAGATCGCGAGTCGGATAATTGTACGAACAGGCCGTGACGACGGCGTAAACGGTATAAATCCTACAGCAATAAACAGGTAATAACAGCCTGCTCATGCCGAGCCGAATGGGCCCCGGAATCCGCTGAATCTCCAATTGGAAATCGCATATTTTACGCCACTTACACGCGAAACGGTGCACACGTAAATGAAGACGAATTCGTTCGAAAGCAACAGACATAAAATTCCGAAGCGACAACATCAATACAAAAACTTCGATTAACTATAAAGCGAAAACTGTCGTAAACATGACGACGTGAGGCTGAGGATGTAAAAAGTTTTACCATGTCCATAAATCACGCAGATTATAAATCCGTTTTACAGCCTCTAGGTGATCGGAAAGTTCTATAAATCATACACGAAGTAGGGGTTGTTCGGTCCCTGGACGGCCATTAAGATACCACAATCTTCATAGACGGTATCTAGAAAGGTTTTGATTAAAAACATTTAATTAGCCGTAGATTAATACAGGCGCTATAAAACTAAATAGCATCAATCAAAACAAATCAACAGTTATAATGGCAGTCATTAATCAATGTAAAAAAATCTCTATAGCCAGCGCAAATAAAATTGTATATCTACAATGTCGTGTTTGGTTACGTTATGGCCATCACTTGCTTTTAAAGTAGGTGTAAGTCAACATCAAATCATATCTGGCATCAATAAATTGCCAAATTATTTAAATCTTGTGTGGTCCGCTCGCATTTGTTTGATATTACACGTATTCCCATAGCTATAATATTATATGAAACTCAATATGCAATGGTAATTCCATTTTGTATTGAAATCATTATTATGCATTCTGATTCCATGTTAGTAAAGAGTCCCATAAGCTACGAACGTTTTACTGCTAGACATAAAACGTACCTATGTCGTGATATGAAAGTTTTACGGGTACTCCGTAAATTTCTTCAATGGTTAGATCGCCTAATAAGAACATTCTAGAACTCTAGATGTTACTTCACCATCAACAGAAGTAACTTCACGTGTATTTTGTACGTGACCTCTTACTGATTTGCCCCGAGACGTACTATGCGCAAAACGTATATCTTCTACGCTTGTTTCTTAATGGAAAGCTTAATTAATGTCTAAACTTTGTTCCGAATCGTTGGCTTGAGACCACTAGTCTTCATTATTACATTTTGTATCGTAGAAACAAATTATGCGTGACGCTTCACGTCTTGTATGACATTAATAACTGGTAGTACAATGCATTATAATAACAATTGGGACAAGAAGCCTGTAAACCGATTATGCTGATCGGTCGTCACTCAATATGACATGTTCACAATCGATTGCAATCGATTTATAAATAAGATATCGTCTGATTTCTATCGAACGGTACTTGAATCATGTGAATTGACATTCTTCAGATCTAGCGGGTGCTACGATAAGTGCTTCCAACAAAAAACAATCTTAATGTTCTGCTAAGAATTAGCTGCTAGTGATTGAAGGCACGACGGGTTTTCTTGGAATCTTAAATGCAAACGTAAAAGAGGATATTGCCAATTTAATCGCAATTTGCAATTTCATGAAATAGTCCACAGACTATGCTAACAAAACAAAGCTAAAAGTACACTAATAGCTCGCAACTGCTTCACAGAATAAACTTATCTTTTCTTAATCAGATTATAAAAGATTTTGATTTATCGGTTCAAGTTCAAATTACATAAGCGCTTGTCTTATTGCGAATACCATCTAAAGCACCACTTATGAAGGTCAGGAGATCCGTCAATTCACCAACAATTTTCAACAACAAAATAAGAATCGAACCGAGCTGAGATAAATTGCAGTTCTCGGCGCGGCCAAGAGATGGCGGGTGCGAGATAAGCAAAGCGATGGCAACAATAACCGATGCACTTCCTTTGACAATACCCAGGGTTATTTATATGCTAGAGATTGCGACGATACGCACTGGTGACTCGATCAATAACCCTTGGAAGTGATAAGAAAACTATCAAATTGAAACGTCTACGGTGTATAATCCTACACAATTAATTATACGGTGGGAAGGAGGGCAATGTCATGGTGTCTACAACTTAGCAGTCTCTAGAAACCGTCACATTAACTAACACACACTTACGTATCGTGTTTCATAGAATATTAGTGGTAGCGTAACTACGCAACTTAGCATATTATATCATGGAAAACATTAGGAAGAAAAATAAATTACTTTAGCAATGCATGATTGACCTCAATTTCCTGACATCGCCCTTAAATTTTACATTATTGATACTTATCTCTGTAGCATATAATTTAGAAAAAGTACTGCTTATTCTCTGCTTCTCAATTCAGTCCGTACTTTTTAACGTGTGCAATTGTGCATCTGTGTGTCTGTCTGCGGCATCATAGTTCCCAAATGCCTGCACAAATTTTTATTAAATTTTTATCATTTGAAAAGTAAATGGTCTTACCTATGATGAAAAATAATCTGTTTAGTCATTTAAAGAGTATCAGCTATTTTATCGGGAATAGAAACAAAAAAAAAACTATGTATACTTGTTATTCTTTTTTAAACGTATAGTACATACACCGATTACTCAGATAATTGAGGTAAAAATATACTTTTTTTGTTATATAGAAAAGTTCTCGAAATAGACCCACAAAAATGTCATTAACTTTGGCGCAATATTTTTTGAACCAACTCTATTATTACGTATAATATTGTTTGCGTGTGTTGATTTGGCAATACCAATAATTTTGTTCAAACGCATATTAATTTAGAAGTTGGTTTTGATGATATTGACAATTGGCAGATATTTGATTTGTTAAAAATAACCGAATTAAAAAAAAAACGATACAAAATTCATAATTAAATGAGTAAAAAGAAAGGAATTGGAAGTTTTTCTGAAGATATTATTTAAATACGTTTTATAATTTACAGTTTGGAGATTTATGCATTCAAAACTTTTGGTCAGATTAAGAAGAGATACTCTGTTCTTTTCTCGCAAAGTTAGTGTCAGTATACTTACAAGTGACGTCATTTATAGGTATAGTACGGTCTCTGTCTAGCATGACATTAAAATGCTTATTTAAATTTTGTATAATTTTATTTGCGAAGATCGTCTTTTTTACTAATAATAGGCTTGCCTTTGACCGCCAACTCACCTGATGTTAAGCGATGATGCAGTCTACGACGGAACACGCTTGCCTAGAAGAAAACGATTCACTCGGCTTCATTTTGGTTCAGCTTTTTATGACACAATAAAATATGACCAGTCCTATTATATTATTTCAGTTGCCTATTATATTTATCTGGAAGGTCTTTAGGCTCCAGAAATACAAACGATCGCTTTGCTAGCATCTATTGATACGTGATATTCCAGACAAGTCTGGGTGTCGTCTAATCACGAGTGAATCGGTTCCTTCTAGGTAAGAGTGCTCCAACGTAAACCGCATCATCGCTTAACATCAGGCGTGACGGTGGCCAAACGCAAGCCTATTAATTATTAAAAAAAAAAAAAAAAAAAAAAAACTACCAGTGTTGCGCTTCAACCGAGCATAAAATTTGTTCTCATCCTTACCAAAAGTCGTGCAAGCTAATGTACTGAATAGATTATAATTGGTAATGTGTACAAGATAGCAAAGTGGCCGACAATAATTATTATGTCGCTGCGTCTAGTGCGCTGGTGGTCCGTACCTCGCGGCAGGATTTTCCTCTGAGAAGATATCTTGATGCTTTGAAGAGAATTTACATAGGAGCAATCTTCCCGGTAAACTTGAAATTAGGTACGACCGCGAGGCTCAAACCTGTTCTGATGGGCATGCAGCTATTATTATTTAAATTAATTAGATTGAATTTAGTGTTGTTTTCTATTTTATGGCATCGTTTTTTTTTTGTTTAGACCTATCTTTGTCAAAATAATTGTGACTTTGAAAATTACTTTAAGTAAAACCTATTCATCAGATATTGGTATAAAAATCCATTGACTCGAATTGGTAATCCAAATTTTATTTTTACGCAAACCACTGGTCTCTTTATACAAACTTTTATTTAACTTAACTTAACTTGTGTTAGTATGTGTGTGGAACAAATCTTACAACAAAATTTTAGACAAATTTTCCTGAACCGATTGAGCTGAAACTTTGCGTACAAGTTTAGTTTGGATGAAAATGTATGGTTGGCTAAATGACGTTATTCAAAATCCAATATGGCGGACTCCCGAAAATGACGGATCAGTTATTTTTATGGACCTCCACGATATGGGTATCAAAAGAAAGGGTTTTCTGAGAAAAATACGAAAATAAAATGAGGTCTCACTAAATTCAATATGGCAAACACCCCATGATGGCAGACACAATTTTCTTATCTACCCTCCTCTCCGCATAGTTCCACTTTGATGGATACTAGGCCAAGCACATTGAAGTTTGCTGGCGACAACACAAACATTAAACTCTAACACACACGAACGTACCAACGGAATAGCAAATCACACACTCTATTTATATTAGAAGTGTATTTGAAGCAGCTTCATCTGTAAACAGAATGTTAACTGTGAATGACAGTGGAATGTCGCTAAACGTATTGACCTTATTTTTATTACGATGTATGGAATATTCGCCATTGAAATCATTCATAACACGAGAATTGTGCAGCAAAAAAAGTAAACCTAACGCATCATTGACATCCTGGTCGGCAGTACCATTTTATAGAGTTATTTTCTTAGATACCTAACTTAAACGCCTGTATTAATTAGACATAATACAATCTAACTAATACCTAAACTGCTTACTCACAGACCATGAAGGTCTAGAGATAATCCAAATGCTCGAACTCACTATGCACACATGCTGACAGCATTACCACGCTGAGTAGGAATGCTTATACGTTTGGCTAGAAAAACGCCAGTATCTTGGTCTTGTGTCGCGTATACTTATAACATAACATAAATAATTGTAATTAGATCATCATATAAATTTAAATTGTTATTTTAAATACCTAATATCATTAAATCGTATTTTTGGGATTGACAGCTTCAGTAGACTGTAAAAGGCTGAATTAAAACGTTAATTCGAATTATTTCGCTATCAATTCGCTACGTTAACCTTATATTTTATTGCGGATAAGTCCGCGTTTGACCACTAACTCGCCTGTTGGTTAGCGACGATGCGGTTGAAGATGAAACACGCAGACTTAGATATACCTATTCACTCTGGCCTTGAAAAGGCCCAGATTATATTATCTCTCTGGAAAACAAGGAAGCTGGCAGGTTGTACATATCCAAGGAAAACGTAACATTATAGCTGAAAATGAAAATGTTTACATTCCGTTTTTCACAATGTTATTTTCTGAGCTAAACACATTTGGCACTTAAAAACTCCTTAGAATGAGATTTAAGGACCTGGCTAGACCATACGTTGCAGTATATAAAGACCTGCTTTATGAACTAGTCCGACTGACACCAACTCGTCGGTGTACAAACGCGTTTTGTGCACCGATGCGATGTCAGTCGCTGACCGGATTCACTAGTGTGGGGTCGCGCAAGCGAGATAAAAAAAAAATAGCCAAAGTTGTAGTAAAAGGAGTGGCTAGCGGTAATATTACTATAAACAGACTGTAAGTTGCGATATATATTCATCAACATCATCATAATTTCAGCCATAAGACGTCCACTGCTGGACATAGGCCTCCCTTATCGATCTCCAAAAGGGCCGGTTGGAAGCAGCCTGCACCCAGCGTTTCCCTGCGGTCAGTTTTAGGTCGTCTGTCCATCTTGTGGGTGGACGTCCTACGCTGCGCTTACCGGTCCGTGGTCTCCATTCCAGAACCTTTCGGCTCCGTCGGCCATCTGTTCTGAGTGATATTATGTGCCATGCCCACTGCCACTTCAACTTGCTAATCCGGTAGGTATATATATAATATATATTACGATCACCGAATACGATAATCGAATACTTAAAAAATAGCCCGTACTGTAAAATTGTACCGACCTAATATATATATATTATATATAGGCTATTTTTTAAGTATTCGATTAAATATCAAACATACAAAAAGTTACATTCACGATCATTATTTAGAAAGTATGGACTAAAGTTGCATATTTTACAAAAGTTGATTATAGACCGACAATATTTTTTCATTTAACGACGTCCTCATTGATATAAACCAGCAAACCGTACAAAATTAAAATATTTTTCCCAGCATGAATCTCCATAATTGAAAATATGACTCGTTATTTCTCGATATACTACGAGATACAAATAAGAACTACTGGCATACGCATTACGACCAACTTTTATTATCGAATGTGGGCATAAAGCAAAAAGGAAGCCTTTAGATCGGCCTCGCCGTTGTCTGACTCACTGGACGACTAAAAAATCACATTTTATTCAAGGAATAAACGTTAACATCGAGTTTATGTTAAAATTCGTAGTGTAATGGAAACAATGCATTATGCATCGACTCCGCCTGACACAATGACATATGGGGTAACTTTTGTTTGACGTTAGAGACAGGAATGTAAAAATATCAAACGCATATCAAGCTGAATAATTTTTCCATAGTTTTTCTCCTGTAAATATTTTTTAAAGGTACGCATTTTTGCTTTCCATTTGCCAGATAAAGGAGCCAATGTACGAGTTTAAGTGGACGCTGCGTTTGCGCATAATTGGGAGCCCTTTTTGCACACGAGTCGAATGCGAAATGATCCCGATATTAATTCTGCTTTTTGTAAATCTCCCAGCGGACTTCATACTATTTTGTATTACAAAGCCCAAAGAAAGCTACGTTGCCGTTCTGTTTTCTCCAAATTGGTGATTGAAAAACACAAAGGGGCACCGAAGTACTTATGTTAAGAAGGTATCAAACGGACGAGTTTTGTGTATATCTTAAACTTATAAGTAGACTCAAATCCGATAAACGTTGAAGCT
The DNA here is from genome assembly GCA_914767915.1 of Agriopis aurantiaria. Taxonomy (NCBI): domain Eukaryota; kingdom Metazoa; phylum Arthropoda; class Insecta; order Lepidoptera; family Geometridae; genus Agriopis; species Agriopis aurantiaria. The sequence goes on along the minus strand of OU611992.1, from coordinate 6,032,618 downwards.
ATTGAATTGTGTCAATAAATGAAATTGTAGAAACAAAATCTATCGAAGGCTTTTTATTTTACAAAAGGTTCGAACATTTTTGTATCAATATTGTCTCCGTGATCGCTTATGACGCCATTACTGACGCCCCATAAAGCCGACCGTTTCGTCTCCTAAACCTATTCATGGCGTAATTTGAGTTTGGAACGTTTCACGTTTCGGCTTGCGTCGCTAACGGTTCGGACTATCAAGTTGGGTATTCGAAGCTCATCGATTTGAACAGAGATGGCGTGTATTTTGTTTTAGCCGGAGTTACAATTCGTTTCTGTACTACATGTTTATTGTAATGTTTATGTTATCCTTGTTTTAAGGTATTTTAATAAAGAGTTATTGTATTAACAAATACATTTTTTTTTTTTTTTTTTTTTATATAATTGTTTAGTGTTGTGTTTGTGTTTATTTGGTTGTGTGACAACCCTGGGATTTTTCAAGATCAAGTGAGGGTAGGAGAACAAAACACCCGCTCTTCTCGCCGGACTCACCCGCAGTTTTCAGTCAGCTCGTGACCACGGCCATTGTAACATGGTCGAAACGTCGAGCGAAAGGTACATAATTTTTACCTAAATTAAATAATACGTGATAAGTCCCGATTAACATTTAAAATATGTGTTCAAATCGCAAAAGTTTAAAAATTACTAGTTATTGTATTGTATTGCAGGCTGTCGTTCAGTGTGGAGGTTAAAGGGGGAGGCCTATGTTCAGCAGTGGATGTCGTCTGGCTGATGATGATGATGATGATGATGTATTGTATTGTATTGTACATGTTGTTATATAGTAATTTTTAAACTTTCGCGATTTGAACACATGTTTTAAACGTTTATCGGGACTTATCACGTATTATTTAATTTAGGTAAAAAATATATACCTTTCGCTCGACGTTTCGACCATGTGATAAGTCCCGATAAACGTTTAAAACATGTTGTTATATGTTTTTCAGCGTTTTCATTTCAACCTTACTTTACTATTATACTGTATAGTGGACCTTTACAAGAAAAAATATTATATGTACAAGAAAACTAATAAAACCTTCAACTAACTGTAATTAAAACAAACAACTAAGTAAATGTTTTTTCTTTATTTTTTTTTAACAAACATTTTTAAAAAACATCTTAGAAAATAATTTATAAAATGCACTGGGCTTTATCTACCATACTAGTAGATTAGGGCTAGTAGATCTCTTTGAGAGAAGGCCTGTTTCCTAGTAAGAAAAACAGATAATGTTGATGCTGATGTATCAGATATTTTCTCTTAGATTTAAGGTATCTAATAAAGATTTATCAAAGAAATATGTTTCAAACCAATCCGGCCGAATACCGAGAAACAGTCGAATATGGCCACATTTCAGATTTCCTCCATCACTTTGGGTATCCAAAGCTCATCGATGTCTTAGATGTCGATGAATAAAAACAATAAGGTGAGATCGGTGAGGGGCGTTGCACGTGGGCCGTGCGTCGGTGGACATTGTCTACAGATCACGCTGATATTATGCCCAAACACCGACTCTTCGGGCCGAGATGTTATCATAATTATAATGTTCCTCTATTGGTATTTACACAGGCGTACTCGCGCAGTATCATAAACGTGATCTCCGTTTCGAAATTCCATAGCCATTCACGTGAAAGTTGACTAAATATGTCATAATAGCAGATGGAAAAACAATTAGATAATATTTGATGGTGTTTATTGCTTTATCAAATTCTATTGGAGTCTATTGGCTTTTGATAAGACCTGAAGATATAGTTAATGACACTTACAAGAATATTAGTTGTGAAATTATGTTATCGGAAATCAAATTTGAAAAGCCCGTTACCACTAGAGAACTTCTACTGTGTTTGGATTACTATACAGAAGCAAGCAATAAATTATGTCTATTAATTTCGTAACTCGAGAATATGTTGAAAATTTTGTTACGACAATCACAAATAAATAATGAAAACAGCATTTTTCATTGTGATCATGTAGTAATTCTAGACATACTACACAAATCGATATCGGTTCAGCTTTAAAAGAAAGTACATACCTTAACCTTGAAAACATAACGTAACATAACGTTCTTTTTTTGGACAATGGTGTACAAGAACTATCAAGTCATTTCGAAATTTGTACCAAAGTAAAGAATGAACTCTCGAATAAATGTCCTTTATTCAGTGACGCAAGTATCCTTGTTCTAACTTAAAAGCATTTCTTTGAACTTCAACCCATTTTAAACTCAGAAGAAATAACCCGACAGCATTATTCAAATTTGCACTGGAACTTCAAAGTATAAGTGCAGTCATCTACAAAAGTGACTCTTTACTTGCGCATGACGAGGAAAACAACTGATGAAACATATAAAAACAATGAATAACTGGCAGTGGATAAAAATAACTACAGAATGATGGCCAAAAGAATCACCTAGGTACCTGGGGCCTTACGGACAACAGCTAATTGCGGCACCTAATCCGCTTAGTTGGGAAATCACGCGAATGTGAACCTTATCGCGCCCAGATACGGTTTGCGGTCGCGTGGTTTCCAATTGAGCGGATTAGGTGCCACAATTAGCTGTTGTCCGTAAGACCCCTGGTTGACCTTAATCACTCGGCCAATCATAAGAGCAGCAAGAAATCAGTAGACAAGAGCACCTACTGTAGTAGACAAGAGTTATATAGAAGTGAAATAAGATTATGCCAAGCATTGGGAATATAATGGTATTGAAATATTAATTCAATAAAAAAAAATAAAAAAATTGGTACTTGTATATAATACACTGAACGTCAAATACAATATTTGGAACAAGACTTTGTAGACTCAACTTAATTAAAATAAAATGTCTAGCAAAATAAAATATAATAAAATAATACTTTATGACAAAAACAATAATGTATGTCCATAGAAAAATTTAACTTTACAGTCCAAACACAATTTGCACCGAAAGGTTTTGTCACAGAAAAAGTAGTTGTATTAGAAAATCCTTAAGTTAGATGATGAGAAAAAAAATTAGTTCACAAAATCTGGAACTATTTTCAACTCTTCTCACTAAATACGTTACCTATGTTAGATGGTGTTCATTTTACCAAGAGTCAGACTCTGTGACTGTACGTAACATCGAGGCCACAAAAGTTCAGTGCTAATTAAGACTTGCACGACAACACTATCGTTATTCGTTAGTGACATGAGTCCAGCGCTATTCAGAGCAGTGTTGTTATCCAAAGCGCCTTTTTAACCGACTTCGAAAAGTAGGAGGTTATCAGTTCGACTGTACGTATTTTTTTTTATTTTTTTTTGTATGTTTGTTACGCGATTACTCCGCCAATTTAGAATTGTTTTTGATGATTCTTTTTTTTTACCAACCAGTTCGTAGAAACCAATAAGAAAAATACTATGTAACCATTGATGTCCTCATATATTAAGGTCCGGCCCATAGGATTTTTTCAGCCCTCCGGTCAAGTTTGTCCACTTCCTAGTACTACCGGCTCAGTGGTAAAGCATAAAGTTCACCAGTGAAAACCCACGTAAAATAACGTGCTGCCTTTGCTGATGAGTGGTCGTGGTAAGTAGATTGAGTGAGAACGATGCTTCGTAGTTACACGAGATTTCGTCAAAATATGACACAATTTTTCAAGTACTAGTCATCTGGGATGCTAATTTTTGGATGGGCAGACCCTTGCCAAACATTGTATCTCCTTTTGTTTCTTATAGTATATGTCCATTGTTTTTGTGTTTTTGGCAATAAATATATCTTATTATTGATATTATATAAAAAAAAAAAATTTAATCTATCAATTCTTCGTATATTTGGTTAACCTAGAGAACATGATGAACTTGTAAGAAGAAAAGAGGCTGTAGATCATTTTAGCCATAGGACTTCCACTGCTGGACATATGCCTCTCCATCGATCTCCAAAAGAGCCGGCTGGAAGCGGCCACCCTCCTCCCCTCCTCCTATACGATACGATATTCCCACCCTAGGAAATAAATATGTTTGAAGGATAAAACATCTTTATTGTATCTATATTTTGTCTGTGATTAATTCTGTAGTTTACCTATTAAACAGTAAACACTGGTATATTTTACCTTTTTTTTTAAATTTCCTTTCAGGTAAATGGCCATTTCGTCCTGGCAACCCAAGCCGAGATCACATCGCCGTGCCTGCGGAAAGCAAATGAGTCCCATTAGCCGGTACAAAAGGAGCTTTCTAGTACTCGCTCGGAGCGTATTAGGTGTGCGCATTTATTATTTACGAAGAGGAGTCTGTCCCTTACTTATTTGGTAGCGTCTTGAGAATCGTCGTTGTATAAAAAGTAAAAAGAACATGGTTTTAATTCTTAGAATAGAAATAAATTGGAATAATTAATTTTAATACAAAAAACAAAAAGTGACTTTAAGAAAAATATACCTACATAGTTAAAACAGAGATTGAAAGTACATATCAAAACTTTTGCTGAAGGAAACCACAAACCAAAACGTCACCTGTGTATATATGTTTGGTACTTGTGGATTTTAAAAAAAAGTGCTCAATATACTTTAATAAAATTTACATGTGACCACTTCTAAAGTATGACCTACCAAACAAAAAAAATAACATTAAAATCAATTCATAATTAGCGGAATAATCGCGTAACAAACATATAAAAAAAACACAGTCAAATTGATAACCTCCTCCTTTCGTCGGTTAATAAGTACGATGAAAGATGAGATACACACATAAAATATCTAAAAATCTTGCAGCTTTTTTGCAAATTTCATGATGACTAATATTTTTTTAATTACCTCATAAAAAAGATGATCATACAAAGAGCACATCAACGAAAACAAAATTAAAATTAGTTTAAATATAAATAAGTTATAAGCATTTTAATTTCATGCTAGACAAAGAGCACACTATACTGAGCTGTGACGTCACGGCTCAGGAGCGCCATACAAATGCTATACTAACACATGCTTTGCGAGAAAGGGATAGAGCATCCCCTCTCTATCCCCACCTAAAACTTTAAACACTCATATCTTAGAGATTTATCAGCCAATTTAAATTTTTTTTTCAGTATTTGTAATGTATTTAATTATATTCATCACTAAGCCGGTTATTTGCAATAAATTAAACACATGCCTATTGTGACAAGTTTCTAACCATTCTAGTATTTATCCCCATTCAAGAATTTACAAGATATAAGGTTGACGGGAATCGCTTGGGTACTAATATTGTATCCAGGTTTAAATGGATGGGATTAATGTAGGAGAGATTTGTAATATCAGTAGATTTGTCTTGGTTCTGAGTATTTAAAATGTTAAGTAAATTCCAAAGCTCATGTTTGTAGATGGGTCTAGGTTCAGGTGCTCAGGTGTTCGGTAAAATACAAAGTGTTTATCGAAATTTCTATAAAAAATAAGTTAGATATACAGATTTTTCATGATATCGGTAATTGTTGATTGTAGTTTTCTTTACACATATTCACGGGTAGTTCCATTATTTTTTATGATAAAGAGCATTCCGTTAGCTTATTTACCATTTATAGTTTAAAAAAAATATCTGTAATCTCATCAACAAAAAAGAAACATGTAAATCGATTCACAAATTTTGGAGTAATAAGCGTGCACAGATAAAAAAAAACACTGTTTTATATTATCACGGTTGTTCACTTGAGTTATACGATTATTTACGGGATATTTATCGTGGTAAGGTTGTAGAATGAGCTCCTGATATTTTGGTTCAGTTACATGCACCATGTCCACGGGAAGATTGAGTCTAGGAAGGCTAGTCTTTCCGTCACAGTAAAAATCCCGTAAATAGGCATATAGCTGTATAGATAAAAGAGACCGAATTAAGAACCTCACTCACTCCTTTAAGTCGGTTAATAAAATCGCACCTCACGAGTAGCATCGCAGATGAGACGTAATCTTAAGTCTAAAGCCTTATAAATTTTATAGTATCGTAAATAATAGCGATGCTGTCAGCCTTATACTTCACTTAATTTAAAATCTAGACTTAGTATAATCCAAGGTTTCTTACGTAATAAACTTAATTAATCCTTTAAAGATGTCAACGCCGTTTTATTGGCGTAGTGCGTAATAAACTTGACATAAAATTACTGAGGATTAGTCTAATTTTGCTAAAGTGATCCTTGTATTTTTTTCCGCGATTTACATTTATTGCTGATCTATAAAAATCGTTGAATTAATTTAACAGCAAAAAAGTTTTATATGTCTTTATGTTTTGTCTTTACACTATTTTAAAAAAATATTGAAAAGTCAACAAAACAACAGTTAAATGAAGTAAGTAGTCAAGCGGCTACTGCTGGAAGTGATTAATACATTAAGAGTAACAGGCACATTAAAATTCAAGCGCAAAAACCGCTAAAGTTCACCTAATCGACCGTAGAACGCATTAACCCACCGCATGCAAATTACAAAATAGCCCAAATCCGTCCATGTGATCTATTAAATTTAAATATTAAAGGGGTTTTCTAAAATTCAAGTGGCCATTAAATCGCTTCAGTAACCTAATAACGGATTCAGTAATTTGGCCATACATCTTGTTATGGTCGTTTCGCAAGATTAAAACCCTGGCCACCCTTCATAAATCTTGCCCCCACAGTTAATATATTATTCAGGAGCGCGTAAAAACGAATCCAGACCCCTTGGAATTGTCAATCCTGGAAGGTAGAGCGCGCTCGCTGTTCGCCTGTTTCGCAACCGTCTGTATCCAGCAGTCTCGTAGTAAACCTCAAATAAAGCGGAGTCTATGCATATTATAGTGACATCATACGGACAGGATGGTGTTTTATCGACCCCAAGGGGTACATTTATGGCGTCGCTTTTATTGGGAGATGTGCCAATAGTAAACTCGATGTGGTCATCCGCGACGCGCAGAGTTGCAAATGCCGCGCTCGCGTAAATACGGCTTCTGAAATCGATATGCAATAAAATCGCTTTGATATACAACTCAGAGTATGACTTCTATAAATTTTGCTATGAAATTAAATGTCGTCAGACGTAAACCGACAGTAAACTGTTTTAGTATTGTTCTCTGGACTAGAACTTAGACTAACTAGATTGGTAAAACTATCCAGCAACTTAAACTCTGGTTTATGAGGTTCAGAAATCGAAAACCGTTGCGAGAGTCATAATATTTCACCATGAAGTATGCAAAATAGCGTTCGAGTAAGGCAGTAAGCACACAATAAAATTCAATCATGTTCACGGGCGGCGCGTTTTGTGTCCTACAATAATGTTTTATGGTGACGTTGCTCCCACGCCACTACCGTCTGGATTCAACTAGTGTGCATTCCGCTTTAAGATGGATGGAGTGAATGCAAGCTACAAGTGCAAGTATTAGCATTTGTACAGGATGTTCTGACAGACAAAATAATTCAAGGATAAAGGTTTAAATGGTTCGAAAAAAAAATTACAAGAGAAAATTTTACTCAGAAATAGGTATTAAAACTATGTGCGCATCTCAAGCGCATGTCATTCATCATCATCAGCCTGCATGGGAAATGTGCAACGAAATTTCCATAAATGTAATGCCTGAACTAGCAATAAAACTAAAATCCGCCCTACTTATGTACTAATAACCTCTGACTTAAAAGATGATTAAACGTAATGATTTTCATTTTTACGTTTACGTGGTAAGTTTTTTGTTATCCTAACCACTTAATTGTATAACTTATTAGCCTAATCTAATTAAGTATGAATAATTAACACGCAGGTGCATTCATACACCTGTTCAAATCAAAACCTTCACATGATCATTAATTTTTTGGAACAACGAAATTGTGTTTTATGTAAAAAATAATTATTATACTTACAACTATTTGAAAATGTTTTTAGTACATGTATATCTATATCTAGATTTGTTCGTTTAGCATTACAAAAATTTAGTTTCGAATCGTTAGAATAATAATAATATTTATTTCTAAAGTCTTACAGTACTTAAGAATAGCCAATATAATTTACATACTATTTAACTGTGGGCCCCAAACTAGGCTGTCTGTGCTATGGAGTCCGTTGATTTTCAAAACATTACAAACATTACCTTTTAAATCAACCCTGATATTATTTATAAAATTGTTGACTGTTACTTTAGTTTAAAAGCTATTTGGGGAGTGAGAAGGGGGATTAAGAGGGAGGAACTTGCTCAGGTCCAGATTATGCGGGTTAAAACAGTGTATTGTAAGAGTTAGAACATTGCATTACTTTGTTAAAATATGAGTAAAAATAAACGACAAAACCGGGAGGAGTGAGTAACCCCTTAGTGCTCTATCTGCTAAGCTGCGGTCACTTTTCTGTCAGCCTCCAAATTCTTGAACTGTCTTTCCAATCTAAACATTGGTGATGCTATCTATAATTCTTGCTGCCTGCAATTAACTACTCAACTAGAACCTTTACATCAAGCCCGAAGCTAACTAGAGATGACGTCTTTTTACTGACTCGAAAGTGTTTAATTGAATTGTCTATAACATTTAAATAGTTAATCCTAAAGTGTGAAACAACATTTCAAATATAACCTTCGATTTAGTAAATTGACATCATCTCTCAGTCAGCTTTGGGGGTCGAGGAAAAAAGATCCAGGCAGTTCAAGGCGAGCATTTACAGACCAATTTAAGGAGAAGTGAACAAAAGAGTCTTGCCGTACAAGGAAGTCAAAATGCTGGCTACATATCCGGAAAGCTAGAAATTATGTATCCACTCCATTGATAAGACTATGGTTCTTAAATAAGAAGTTATAAACAACACCTGTATTCACATTATTCGCAACGACGATTTAACATTAATAATTACGAACATTGACACATTTCGTATGGTATAGCTGTTAAAAACCGTAATGACAATTTTTTGCAATTTTGTGATTATCTCTCCAAGGGATGAAATTGCTCAGAGCGAATGAGAGAGAGAGAGAGAGACCAGTGCCCAGTAGGCTATCGTAGAAAATGATAATGAGAAACAAACATTCCAATAAAGCTGGTATAAATACTTCCTTGACTGCCAGTGAACCCAACCCTTATCTTCATCATTCTCAAATGCTTATTTACTCAAACTTGAGCATTGGTGTTCACGATGGGATCCAAAAAAGGGTTAAAACTCAAACCTACATTGTTTCTCGACTCTTTTTTTGAATTTTTTACCGGAAACGACTGACATGGGTAGGAAAGGATTGATGGTGTTAAAATGTCTGATACTTGTAGAAATAAAATCCATTTCTACCCATTAAGTTTATATAGGTTGAGAGGTCAATCCTAATGTCAGAGTTATTAGACCACCTGAATCTGTTTTATATGGCAAGGAGGTTGTTGGTATAAGGCAAACAACCGGAACCTAAATTTTTAGTCATCCGACCCACGGTAGTGCTTAGTAGTACATGCCATTCGCAGTCACCCATACGAAGACCGACCGAATTGTCCGTTGCTACATTCAGTTATCTTTGAGAAAACTTACACGAACCACGAGTGCTACTATTTCTGCTTTGATACCGAGGCTATCAAAAGCCACATTTTATCCGCTTATTTAAAACAGGATGGTGAGTTCGTATTACTCCTTCCTCAGATCATTCTCTCACACCTGAATGCAATGATTCTCTCGACCGACAGATGGCGTAAAATAAACTTCAAAATTTTTAAGTGAAAACTTCTTTAGGCACGTTGAACACTTTTTGGGGTGGGGAAAAGGCACTGAACATACGTGACCGTCACTCTCAGATACTCTTTCGGGTAAAGTCGGCTCGAGTTGGCTAAAGGAGCGAGAGAGCACATAGTCAACCTTGATGAAGTTTTCACTTCCGTCATGTGGTCTTAAGCATTTTTTTTTTTGTTGAGTCGTTAAGTTGAGTAAATAAACAACTCTAGTATTAAAGTTTTGAAGGCTTCCATTGTTGCGCTCAGTTGCAAGTACTAGCACTTTACTTGCAGACACCAATCCAAAATTATCCGTTCCCTGACTGATCAAATGAGACCAAATGGTCATAGTTAAACTAGACAAATATTCCAGCAAATATCAATGAACATCGACGCCTCGAACTATTAATGAACTAAACTTCATGATAAGTATCTAGAGCAGTTTGTTTATCACTAATATTCCCACCGTGCAGTAAGTCCCAAAATGATGAATGAACCCAGCCGATCCTTATCCTGTACCTACACAGTACATACAAGCACTAGTAAGGCCGGTCATGATCTTACAGATTATTAGCAAAATAGTCATCGCAATTACTTATTATTTGGTATCTTTCTACTTTTAGTAGAAAGTGCTTTGTTAAGTACGCGTACTTGCTTGCTTATTTTCTTTGGATGCCACAATATTTTGAGGGTCTTGGCCATCTACACAATCTTCTTTCATCTCACTTGCTTATTGTTTTGTTTTTTATCTCGCCTCGGTTTGCGCCGATGTTAGTTTGCCTACTGGCCAAAAATCTTTTTTACAGTTCCTTCCACCATTTCCTTGGTTATCTTTCTCTGGTTTTTCTTCACGCACAAAACTATAAATTCATACAATTTATGCAGTGCAGTGCTAAATGAGATTTTTTGTTCCATTGAACAAAAAATCTAATTTAGAGTACGGGCGTAGTTTTACATTCAAATACTCTTACTGTCTGTTTGATGTATTTTGGGTGCCATGTCGGTTGCTTCATCTACTTCATTGTTAATACACTATTGTCATATTATATTTATAATAGATTCGTATCTCACATCATGTGAGCGTTCTATCGCGTTTCGGTTCGCTTACTGATGGGATAAATCTACTTTCTAATTCTATATGCTTTGTAAGCACGCGGTTTTGATCGTTTATAATATTTATGACGATTAGGTTGACTGTGGGCTGAAATAAAAATATGTTTTGCTAAGCCTTCACTTAGGTATATTCCGAACTCTAACTAAAGAATGTTTTGTTTTATTTTATTTTATTTTAATTTGGTTGGCAATATCATGACGTGATTTTATTTAAGAAGCAGGAGACTACGCTTTATTAAAACACAACTATGATGAGTCAAAACTAGTTTTATTTCCGTTATTTATTTTGTGTTTGTATTTGACAGTTTAGGCCTTTGACCACAGCTCACCTGATGCTAAGTGACGGTATGGGCGAAGATGGCCAACACACTTAGCTGAAATAGAAGCTGGTTCTTAAGTGATTCTATCTGAATACACCGTTTTTGGGTGCTTTGCGATATTTTTACATAATCAAGAACTGCCGCAGACAGAAAATTAATATTTAAATAAAATACTTTACTTTTCAGTAAGGGGATTGATCCTTGATGACTTTCTGCAACTATCAACCTCCAACTTGTCCATTTCCATGTTCATTTGGATCTGTATGGGGTAAAAGCAAATTTAATTTAGATGTTATACGACTTGAAATTGTAACAAAAAGTATGAATTTTAAATTTGACTTTAAAAACATTTACAAGAATGTATCTATATAACAATCATAATGTTTCGGTCAATTTAACATCAGTTAGTATAATAGTATGATTGTAGGTCGTAATATCAATTCGGTACGAGATGAGTAATTACAAAGAGTCAGTGGTCTTGACAAATTCGTTGTGAAATATGTACCGTGAAAATTTGATTGGACGCGGCGCAAAGGAACGTGAAGTTATGAAGTAGAGAAAGGGATTTTGGTAGTAGGTACATAACATTATACGAGTCTCTAACAAAACACTTAATTATGCATTAAAAAAAACTGAAAAAAAGAACACTTATGTGACACGTTAAAACCAAAGGAATTAAAACTTGCGAAGTCATTACTCTTGGCAAGAAAAGTCTGATGATGGAGCTGGGATATGGATAATATAACTGGTATGTGACTTGATGTGAAATGTGAACGTTATGCTGTGTTTGTTGTGAACAAAACAAAATGAAACTGTACGGAATGGAAAGGAACGAAACAAAACGAAATTAATTATATGACAATTTTTTGTTATCAAATGTCTTCTAAATTGTTATAATTGGTGCTATTAAATATTTTCTTGCCGAATTAAAAACTAGGAGAACCTGTGAAATGGCATACCAATACCCACCAATATAATACTTAATTAAGCTTTTATAATATTTGTATGACGTATGATTAAAACGTTTATATGTTGTTTAGCTTTTACTTTACCTTCTCCAAAAATTCATTCGCCTAGAACGCTATACATTCCAAGCTCGGAAGTGGGGCGTCCAAATCTAAGATCACGCATCTCCGATGTAAACACAATGCTGCACACACGAGTGGTTTGATTACTGGGTATTACAAACGTGTGGGTTTGAGCTTAATTTTGTGAAGCTGTTGGCAAAGGGGCTAACTCCCGCATTCTTAGTCTGGTCTAAGAATGCGGAGTGAAATTGCGAATCGCTGATAGTAGACCGTAAAATTTTCCTGATAAACAGTTACCCATGTCATTGTGTTTCCAGCGTATAAGGTACCAAATATACGCCGAGGTTGTCTGAAACAGGCCGCTAAATGTTTTCTATCTCTTTGTAATTTTAAGCACAATAATGAGTTATTTTAAATCCTTTCAGCTGTGACAAAGTTGAGTGCGGAATAACTTACACACAAACTTTTGCATTTATAAGTCAGATATAAACTTCCTTCTTATCCTAACCTCGACTATATCATTTAGGTACTTTTAAAGCGGTTATTTTATATTTTTCTCACTTTTAAAACTGATTATTTTTTAAGTCTAGCTTCTCATTTGAGTACAAGTCACGAGATGTTAATGTGGTCAAAGATGGTAAACACACCTAGTCTGGAATAAACTGGTTCTCAAGCAAAGCTGCCGGATCATACCGGGACGTGGTTGACAGATTTTCAACTTTGGTAGCTAGCCAACCGAGTACTATAAAACCCTACCACCATCCTATTTTAAATCTAGGCTTGCGTTTTACCACCAACTCACCTGATGTTAAGCGATGATGCGGTCTATGATTTAACACGCTTGTCTAGAAGAAACTGATTCATTCGTGATTTGAAGACACCCAGATTCTAACTTTTAGGGAACACCCATTTAGGCAGCGCATTCCACAGACTAGCAGTTCTCACAATAAAAGTGGAACCAGAGCATGTCGTACGGGTTTTTGGAATATTAACGGCTACGGTTTCCTCACGATGTTTTCCTTTACCAGCAGCTTAAAATTATAAGCCTAAAGCGCCGACCACTGAGCTATAAATAATGTGTATAAAATACACTTATTATATGTTACATCAGATTTGTTTTTAAGTCACAAAACATTTATTTATTTTGCAGTTACCATTACATTTAAAAATAAACGGGAGTAAGTTCTGATACAATGTTACAAGTCAAAGACTACTAAGAAGTTTTATTATTCAAAATCCGTGGAGGATAAATAATACCACTTGAGCAACGGTTTCGTATCAGATATCAATTTAAATGTGACTTTTCAGAGCTATTACTGACAAAGCTGTTTAGAATATCCATTCCAAAGTCTAAAAGTCCATAAAGTGATCCTAAACGTCAAATAATCTCTAAACGCTCCAATTTGCGATGTTCAATTGTTTTGAATTGCCTCTATCAGCGATTAATGGATGTGATTGTTTTTTAAGTGCATCACGATTTCTGACTTACGAGTATAACCGGACATCTTAAATGATAGAGAAATGCTTTGGCGCTCTAAATTCGATAGACAAATTTTGAGTCCTTCGAAATTTTTACCCTGGTACAGAAAAGATTTAAAGTACTGTATGTGTTCTAAAAAGGCTTACCTATTCGATTATCAATTACATAATTTTCTTGAACGTGGTATTTAATGTATTGTGTCCGTTATTTGAACAACCCTCAACGACGAAATTTGGAATTAATATCTTGTAAAATATGTAAGAGGAGTGAACAATAACAATTTTCAACAACGCAATATATCAAGGTTTAATTCAGTTTTTCCACTAAAAAGTCATTCAACTTTTTAGTGGAAATCGCACAGAAAGTGTGTTGGAATTTACAGACCAAAAATAATTGACATTTCCAAATGGCTAAGGCTGAGCATGCTGTGGTTGGCTCATGTTATTAACCATGACCATCTGAAAACATTATTTTCCGAAGTTTGGTAGCTTAGAAATGTTTTAATTAAATGTGAAAATTGTTAATCTGTGGTATCAAATCACTGTAGTGTTGCCATTTGTGGTGTAGGGTAGTACCTAATTAGTATTTTGTTATTAAACGTCACTTCGATTCAGCTATATCGGAAGAACGTGTTTTATTTATAAAATAATTACCTTAATGTTTATGTATATTTTACGTTTATATACAAGTACCTTACAAGCCTTGATAACAACTGAGCATTCATGGATACGCATGCTGGTCTCGGCTATATCTTTATGCAATAGCCCAAATTTTCATGTCCATATATGCCTTTACTGTCAATGCAGTTATCTGGTAGCAATTAAGTATATGTTACTCTAATTCTATATTTTCTAGCTTTAAATAGGTGAAGCTCTTATATTGACAAAAGTTAACGCTTCTCCAGTCTAAAAAGTAAACGGCTTTTAAGCAGACTTGAAAGAACGGAAAACGATCACAGAAATTTATCCTATTTATTCATAACATTTCGAACCTCCTGTGATCTGATAGGCAATTTCACCCAACTTATTGTTATCCGCTACAATTGGAATTTAAACAGGACATTACATCTGTGAGAAGTGTCGGTAGTGACCGGTCCATGGTCACCGCCTGCTGGGATACTGCCTCTCGAAAATAATGCTATGACTTCAGAATATAAACATGAAATACCACTAGAAGTGCTTCTTGTAAATGTGCTTATACGTATACATTAAAATGTTTAGTAATTTATTCAGTAGTAATTTCTTTCAATCTCTTAGTTAATCCGCCGTAATATTACATATTTTGTGAATATTTCAACTGGCTATTTCGGTTTGAAAGGTACAGCCTTTAAAAAGTAGGACAGACAGACAGATATACGGACAGCCAGACAGCGTAGGCTTAGAAATAGGATCCCGTTTTCACTCTTTGGGTATGGAAACCTAAAACAATATTGTTTACGGGAAAATTAGACAATTTTTGAAGGACCATAGCTTGGTTCTTATAGGGGTTATAGAGCTACGGTTGGGTTTAAATTGTTGCAAATTAAATATACTTTAAAACATACCCAAGTTTATTTGTCAAAAAACGCAAAGTTTATGACTTTTAGAGCATAAAGATAAAAAAGTCCCAAAGTTTTGCATTTTTTCCATGGTGCGCAGCGAGCACAAGTTTTCGAAGTTGCAAATTTGGATTTATACTACCATAATTACTGGTCCATACAACATACTAAAAACCAGAACTACATCATGCTTTACGAAATTAGTCTTTTTTTGTGTCGATTTCTACTGGGCTAGTAACTTAGAAGTCAGTTTTGTTTTCTAAAAAATAACTTTATTATTCTAAAACAAAATGCGAAGGTGACCTATGATTAAACTTTACAGATAAGGTGGTCGTACTTATCGTACCTTTAGTTCATCTTTCTTGGACCTTAATCAATCTTAATTTCTTTCCCATTCGCCAGACCATGTTCATTGAAACCGGCCGTAGTTTTCGTCGGTCAAGGAACAATTTCGGTAAATTTGTTTGCATGTACCAAGTTTTGTTTGAACATTTACGTCGATCGAATTATGAATGCGATCTTAAATAACAGTGATTGCGTGTCCGGACGTATGAACTCGATTGGCATGTCAGGCCCATGTTTAAACAGTTTTAAAGAACAATGTTTATGTTCTTTATGCCAGCGATCAGTATTTATATGGCATTTATTGGCAGTTTTTGCGAGCAATTGGCGGTCAATTGGACTGACAATTTGGGTGTACCAATATTATGAGTATGGTTAAAAAAGATCGTTAATCCGTACTATGTAGGATTCACTGATTGCTTATTATAGAGAAAATGCTGTGTTTCATGGTAAATTGAAAATCTAGACATTTTTACAAGCTTTTGTTTAACTTCCCTTGCTATCGTATGTGTAGGTCAGGACAAATCTTGTAACTGAATTTTAGACCAGTTATCAACCGATTGAGCTGAAATTCGGCATCGTTTTTTGGTTTTTGGGTAAGTTCGGTGACAATGTAATGTTATGGTACCATCGAGCTAGTCTGATGATAGAGACAGAAGGTGGCCATAGGAACTTCGAAACGAAACGACATAACCTCATCGAGTTTGGGTTCATTGGGTTTGTTTTCCCAAGCACTTTTAGTCCTAGATGACAAATTCAATATGGCGGACGACTCATGATGGGTCATGATATGGGTATGAAATGAAAGGGTTTGCAGAGAAGTAAACAAAAAAAGGTTGTTTTTAAAAAGTATTTTTTAAATTAACAAAGTTTATTCTTGTTTCGACCAAAACATTTTTCGGTCGGTCTGTGAACAGTTCTAAACAGTTTCTAAACATTGGGTCAGGCTCAATAGTTGTCAATTATTATTATTTTATACTGGTTTACGCAGAACACTGACACAGCCGAAATAATTGTATAGTGTTCATCATGAATGCCATTCGTTTTCTCTGACACAGCTGTATTTTCGCAACTTTTAAGTTGGTTTTATAGTAAAAGATGAGTAAGAGTTGTTCATAATTAAAAGTACAATAACCTTCTTTTCTCTTAGCTTCACCGTTCCATGTAACCATGAGTATTGTTTATAAATACACTCTGCTGATCTCGCTGTCTGTTTCACCCACATGGACGAAAGGAGGAACCAGAGACTATAAAATTTTTCCGGGATAAAAGTATCCTGCGTCCCTCTCCGGTCATCCAAAGTGATATTTTAAAAAAAATATGAAAAAAAATCTGAGTTTTTTAACTTAACTTAGTGTTTTTTAACTTTACTATGATACTTTTCTG
Organism: Agriopis aurantiaria; assembly: GCA_914767915.1. Lineage (NCBI taxonomy): Eukaryota > Metazoa > Arthropoda > Insecta > Lepidoptera > Geometridae > Agriopis > Agriopis aurantiaria. Next base: position 6,015,787 of record OU611992.1, on the reverse strand, counting down.
CTGTTAGGTTTTCGTACAAAGATAAGAAAAATATCACGCTAGTCCTAATAACGTTGGCTACTAAGGCTAAAGCTATGTGTGATGGTGGCCGACCGGTAGCGTGTGCGCTTTACAATCCGACGGCACCCGATTTGATCCTCGGCCCTGCACCATTGTCTTATTTAGTACCTACTTCTAGTTTAGGTGCCATCTCTCAAAAATGGTAAATTAAAAAACTTTGTGAAGTAACTGGTATATCCATGAACCTTAAAAGTTCAAAGACATGACATTCATGAACACGCACTGGGTCAGCCACCATTACCTATCCACAATGGGTAAGGGCCTACTCTCTGTCTCTGAGAAAAAGCCTACATTCCAGCAGTGGGAGCATGCTGATACTATACTATGCTGATACTACTTAAAACTAAAACTGGGCTTATAAAAATAAACATATGATCAGTTAAATAAAAGAGATCAAATCTGGAGCATTTACAATGATCTCAACATTCGATTCCAAATGCCAAGTGATCCATTGATTCTTCATGATATAAGTATGTATAAAATGACGCATTGTACTTGTTGTCCCACGCATCTTTACACTAATCAGATATAGTGGAAGAATTAGCCATCCATCACGGCGATGGTAATAATATCTGACAGGCTCTCATGATGTAGGTATGTACTTGACGCGTAAATACCATCGTACACAGTAAGTTTGATGTATATAGTATTATATGGTTTTAATAAAATGTGTAAAGTATTGTCTCTTTGATCGAATAATCGAAGACAATTTTGTAATAAGACAAAAGACAGACTGGATTTGAGATCTACCTATCCTACTACAACAAAACCACTAATTATTATTATACTTGAATACTTTTATACAGATAGATACGTTTACGATTCTAATACCACCACAGTATTATAATAATCTTCAACATTTAAAAGACATTAAAACCTATGACACCCGTCACGCATCAGCCCCAAAAAAAGTTAAAAAGCAAATGCCTGCTACCGATGTCGTCTTACGATAATGTCGTCCAAAATGATGGTTTAATTCGATAGACTTGGCTCCTATGAGCTTTGTGCTACTGCCGAACATGAATTTGAACTGACTTAGACAGACGTATCAGACAAATGACAGGACGGCTTCGATAGAGAAATGCGTGAAGGCTGGTGACAGAATAGCTTGAAGATCGAAGATTACTTTGTAGAAATATTTTTCGAAAACGTTAGCTATTGCAAAAAACTGTTCTCAATGTGGAACAGTTGATGATACTTCTAACTTGAAGTAGTATTTAATAATAATAATGGTAAGATTTTTTTTAGTAATGGTTTGTTTGTGATGGTAAGTATGGACCCGGGCATGTCCTAAATTTGCCACCAGAACCGCCGGAAGATGGGTAGCAGCGTCTTATTAGTCCACATTAAATATCCTGCGATCCCCAATCCACCTGCATAGGGATTATGGCAACACCTCTCTCTAAGAGGGAGGCCGAGTTTTGGCGCCAACGTGGAAAAAACATGTTGACTCGTTGGATTATTTTCCTAAACTTGTGTATTTTCGAGTGTTAATGTGTACTAAATGGTGAATTATTATTTATCAAGTGCTCGTAAGCGTGCTCGAGTGTGGGAAGTGATATAACGAGGTGAAACGTGTCTTTTCGTGTTGTTTCCAAAACTCCATAAGAGCCTCTTGTAAAGTCTCCACCACTTTACAGTGGCATGACTTTGACTTGGCCGTGACTTACTTAGCTTGACTCTGACTGTGACTATGACTTGTTTGACGCTATTAAGACTAAGTAAACTGATTAATATTACGACTAAAGGACATTGAATCAACGGTCATGAAAATTTTAACAAAAAAAAGAGGGAGACCTCTCTGAGACAGCAGCAGTGCGGGAGCAGTGGACGTGTACTGGCTAATGACGTGATGTGTGATGTGAAGTATTTTGTTACAAGCCCCGTGTGTTTCAATTATTCTAAACGTAGGTTTCCCTTCCCACTTTCTAGATTTTTCCATCATTGGCTTAGTAGTTTTTGAAATAAGTACATATCCTGTTTGTCACACCACCTTCGTTTGGGTTAACCAAGTGGTTGTTTATATCCTAATTATTATTTTCTATAGATATATATTATACTTATTTTAAACCTCTAGAATCTATTATAAGAAATTTCAACTTACAAACTGCAATAATCGTAAAAATACACTGCAATTATAATATATTGCATTATAATTTTTATGATAACTATAATCACCACTAAGTTCATAGATTGCCGGTGCAATGCGTTTTTATTGATAGAGCAATGAAAAAGCTGCCATGATTATTTTTGTGAATAGATTTGGCCAAATTAAAGTTTTACTATAGTAAAAGTTAAATTATCAATCAATGCTTTATGAATTAACTAGCGGTCCGCCCCTGCTTCGCACGGTTATGCATTATAGCCTATGTCACCCGGGGATAGTGTAGATTCCCAACAGTAAAATAATTTTTAAAATCGGTCCAGCACTTTTTGAGCCAATTCGTTACAAACATACTTACATACAAATCTTTCCTTTTTATAATATTAGTATAGAATAGTGTGTGTGTAAATTGAACTTACTTATAAAAGACGTTCGATAATTTATAATTCCATGTGACCATCTTTTTTAAAATCCGCCATTTTACTGAACGTAATTGATTGTAATCGGAATGAAAATTGACACTAAATCCTGCCAAGACAAATATCTTGTCGATTTTACTGCAGCGGCAGGGGGCTTAAAAAATAATTGCGATTCCCGTCCGCACATATTTTATCGCCAAGGAATTACTTCAGAATTTATAGCTCTTTTAATCATTATCATTGGCATCGAATGTGATTACCTTAGCCATTGGATTCATTTATATTTTTCTTTGTTCATACTTTACTCCAACTAATGCAATACATTAGCCAAATTATTGATATCAAACTTAACATGTATTATAAAGGTAATAAGTTTGTTGGTTTGTTTGTCCCTCTTTCACGCAGCAACAGAGCAACGGATCGACCTGATTTTTTGCACGGGTATAGTTCAAGGACTGTAGACATATAGGCTACTTTTCATTATAATCATCATCACCATTTTTCATCACTACGCAGGTGAAACCGCGGGGTGCAGCTAGTAAGCTAATAAAAAAGTTTTAAATGATTTTATATTGAAACGTTTCACACATTAGTGAAACATTTAATTTAGACTATAATATCAATAGAGTTTATCATTTGAAAGTAACCCAAAATCACATTCCTATTTCAGTACACTTTCTATTTCAAAAACTCATAAAAGATTGAAACAATTGTTGACCACATTCCTAGCGAGATTAATCAAAACAACCTTTTAAAAATCAATTAGCTTCTATCCGTGATATTCTCTATGTTCAGAATCGGTACAAGGCTCTAAACGCACTATAATCAAAAAGTTAACATCATCGTCATGAAGAATGAAGAATTTTAATCCATAATTAAAACAATTACTATATTTATTAAAATTCATGGCTTTTATACAGCAAACGTTCCATGTTTTAGGTCTAAGTAAGTAAACATAACCATGACGTTCGTAAAAGTTATGTTTGCTTTTATAACATAACTTAACCTAGGTTATGTTTTTTTTTTAATCTCGTGTGGACCAATAATGTAGAGTTTTTATTGTATGACACTAAATAATATTATATCGCAGCATGATGCAGGTTCAGGGCCTATTAACGAGCCAAATATTTGAGCGAATCTCGCCAAAGAAGATTATGATTGATACCCGTATTTTGTTAACGGTAAACCACACAGTGAAATTGAAAACACTTAATGCACGCCCGTGGGTAAGTGGCACCATAAAATTGATGATTCAAATTATACACTTGATAATAATGTAATGGATTTTGCGACCGATACCATCTCTAATGTAATTTGGGAAATGGACATAAGCATATACTGTGAGATGAAACATTCGAGAGCAAAAAATAGACGCTGTGTAATGTGAAATAATAAGTCTTTTTAACCGGAAGCATTGATGAAACTTATTTTTTTGCTTCAAACCATGTAATTTATATTTGAATTTGATGTATCTACGTTTAAGATAAGATAGAGATACTGTACAAATGAAACAAAACAGGAGTAAATCATACACATATTTAAAAACGTATGTAGGTGTTAAAATAATATTAGTCACTTTGTATTATGTTTTTATGGACGTACAAATCTAGAGAGATGGCATAATATTAGTACCGTAAATATTATATATGAAAACATATATATAGTCAAAACAATGTCAATTATAAAAAAAATATTAATCTAATTAACAAAATTATATTTCTACGATTGCAATAAAAACATGAGTATACCTGCAACCATAACTAACATTTATCAATAAAACATTATTTTTTTATTATACGGGAATTACTCACGTCAAATTAGGCCGGTTACGCGAGTAATTCCTGTTTAACATTAGCAAAAGATACATATGTGTAATCTACATTGACATGTGAACTAAATTTACTTTTTTTATGTATTTTTTTAATTCTTAACTAAAGTTTGTAAAATAGAACATAATTACTACAAAAATTTGTCTAGAGCTACTAAATAAAAGCCTTACTATATTAAATTAAATTGTCTACTCAAATTATAAATAAAAAACCGCATTATGGTCGCTGTCTTCGGGTAAGGTGCCCAAAAAACTGGCGACATTACCACGTTGGCCAACTTTTTCTTTCTTTTATCAATTATTATAAATGTTGAACATCGAAACTTGGAATCGACTTTTGTTAATATAAGGTAATAACTCTATCAAATCAAAGTTGCGTACCAAAAATTACGTTATAGCCACAATTGCCACAAAGAAAAGATAGATAGTTAATTAAATAAGCCAAATTGAAAATATTTCAAAGACCCTAGTCTCAGGTAAATAATTCCTGGACTTCTGAGAAACCATGTGAGCAAAAACAATTAATTCTAAATTCCGTTTTAAAAAAATCGATCAAGACGTAGACGATCTCTTTTTTATTTGTGCGTGAGAATAAACTGCGAGGTTTTGAGATCGAGAAGGGAATCCAATACATATTTTATTCACACTCCACTGGTTATTTATGGTTTTTAGAATGAAACTTCCTGGAAGTCATAATTTGTAAAAATTTAACGCTAAACTTCCGCGAACTAATCTGGTGTCAATAGGAAATCTTATTTAACACGGTCACATAATATTACATCATTGCCAATGGATTTTTGTCAGCTGAATCAAAAGCTGCAATCTAGAAAAGTGCCTATTTTTTGTCTTTGATTTCATAATGAGGTAGTGTTAGAAACAATGTTTTTAGAGATACTTCTATCTTTCAAAGGGAATCGTTCTGAGTAACTCCTTTATTTCACATAGGAATCTCATCTAAAGTAGTTGATAGATTTTATCCGTCGGCATCACATGACGTCGAGTGATTGCTTTTTCTAAAACCGGTTTTATTTACATTATATCAACGTTTTATGAACGTTAACAGTACCGCAATTAAATCGCAAGATGCGAACGGTAGCTGTCTACTCCGGATAGAACGTTGAATGCCACATATCCATTCTACCAAGGCAGAGAGCTAACAACTTTGAAAGTTTCCAGTTACACTTTAGACAATATAAACTAAAATTGATGATAAATATCAATGTATAAATGTTGAAGGAGTTGCGTTTGTATTTTTGATCGATATAACACTGTTTTTAACTATCACGGTTATCTAAATCAGTAGATAAACCTTCAACGGCCTATGGGCAGTTTAACTGTTTATAGTGTTAGTATTAGCTTGTATTTTGTTTAGTTAATAAAGGCAACTGCCCTATTAAAAAAGTTACATAAATCATAACACATCATGATTATTAACGGGATAGGCATTACAGGATATTTGCCGTGATAAGGTTGCGGGTGCAGCTTCCGATAAATGCAGTTAAATGCACCATGTTCACGGGCAGAAATGTTGCATGTATCTGCGTCGAAATATCAGGAGCTCCAACTACGATCAAGGTAAATATCCCGTTAACAATGATATAACTGTCTGATCGACATGTTATGTATACGAATTTGCTTTAAAAATCTCGTGGTTTTTTTTTGTCTTTGCTGCAGCAGACCTATTTCGTGCATGATCATTGTAAAATCATTGATTTAATGTTTATCATGTTGTGAGATGTTCTTATGAGAACAATAATTTATTTGTTTAAAAAGTTTAAATATTCTAGTTATAATGAGTCGAAAATCATTGTTTTTATCAGGTTCCTAAAGCTACGTGTGAAACACAAATTACATTAAAAGGAGAATTAGTTAATACACAGATAATGCTATTAATCAACGTTAATAATTATTTTATTCTATTTCATATGATCAAAGGGTACCAAAACTACATTTAAATGGTAATATGGAGCTACCTCATTAATTATGTGAGCTTTAATTTCCATCATTAGTGTAAAGTCGCATCAAAACTATGGATCAAATATTTCTCTTTTTCATTTTATTATGGCTCTACTGTGGCTTTAACAATTTGGCTTATATCAAATTACGTTTTCTTAAAAAATCAAACATTTTTAATTCGAGAGAGAATCGTTTTGTATAATTTCCAGTGTGCTTGTAAAAGTACCGAAACTTTTCCAGCAAAGTTATGCAATTGTAGATGCTTAAATATTTTTTTACATTGATTATTTAAAACCACTGGTCCCTTTAACTTCTACAATAACATAGAACACAGAGTACTCCTGAAACTTAGCCTCGCTTTAGTTTTTTTTTAAACTCTTTAATTAAAATGAGTAACCTGATAAACTGCGCTTCCCTCGGGATTCCATCTCGTCCCGTCACAGATCGCTAGTCCTTCCTACAATTAATTTGATCTCAATGCTCGTGACCAATCGACTCGCCACGGAAATGACTGATACGGCCAGTTGAGTCATCGCATCATCCAAAATTTTGTAATAGATTTTGAGAAAAGTAGTACTGCAGCACATCTAGACATTTGGTAACTTGTGAATTAACTTCTTAGTAGATATTGGCAATCAAATTCATGGGAATATAAAACAAAACTTTATCACAGAGCAGTCAGCCAAATAGCTATCATCTTACTCATTCATTCTTATAGTATCTCGTACTGTCTTACTATTTCCCAATCTAAGCACATACAGTACGCACCTGTAGAAGATCATCATCATAATCGTCACCATCATCATCATCATCAGCCAGAAGATGTTCACTGCTAAACATAGGCCTCCCCCTTTAACCTCCACATCGAACGAAAGCCTGCCATCTGCATCCACTGGATGCCCGCGACTCGCAAAATGTCGTCGGTCCATCTAGTGGGAAGCCTACCTACGCTGCGTCTTCCGGTTTGTGGTCTCCACTCAAGAACCTTTCTTCCCCATCGGTTATCAGTTCTTCGAGCGATGTGGCCTGCCTATTACAACTTCTCAACTGTAGTCAGTTGTTGGGTCAGTTTAATTTATTTACGTCTTTTATTCATCCCTAACATCAATCATTATTATGAGCTCATTATTATTTTACTTATATTCCCTCTTCATGCCATCGGTAAACAAGCATTTGAATACTATAGACACCCATGCGCGGTATCTGTGAAAAGGGCGTTAAGGCAGGTGCACATTGCAGAATCACTTTAAAGCGGACACTGGATAAATCGACACTAAGTTAGGTTTCACCACGAACGATTCATCGGATAATTGTACTGCCAATAGCCCTACGCTTTATTTTTCTGCCGCGACGTGAAGTAGCCCGAAGTATTTTAATGTGACAACTGAACACATAACAGCACTTAATTTTGCCCTAATGTGAACATACGGTCGTAAGAACTGGTCTCTCGAATACTCTGTTTTACTCCAGAGAATATCTGTGAACAGAATCGCCGATGAGCCAGATAAGGCGAGCGTTTCTTTAAATATGCAAAATGCTAACTTTGTGCTACCCTTTCAACAGGATGCTGAATAATTTTACACGGTCTTAATGGTTGCGTGTCTTTTAATTCGCTTTTCGGTGTCGCGTTGACACGCTCGAATCGTTACTTAATTGATTTCGTAAATCAGATTTCTATTGGAGATAAAGTAACAGTCCACACCGAAGTTATATTCCTGTAAGAATAAATTTGAGCTAAGATTAATCACATGGCAAATATCTTGCCCATTGTTTCCACGGAAGGCAATAAAATCTAAGGAATCAGTAGATAATGAACTAGGATGTTCGAGCCGCGCCTGTTGCTGCGTCCCGGCGGGTGTTGCCAACACTCTGGACATAATTTAGCACCGGAGCTTCCAAGTACTAAGACATTTTTCTAAAGACAATACAAGCCTCTACGCCGATGGAATATTCAGAGTGCCTGAAGAATTCTCATTCTCGCACCCGCTAATGAATAGCTATTCTTTGAGCATTTTAACTATGGACCTCGGAATGGAATTTGAGTGTACAGGTTTCTTAAAAGGTCCTTCGATATGCGTCGGACCCTTTCCGCTTGGCTTAATTTATGGCGTTTGTTTTTGTTTTATTTCTATTAATTATGGTCAGAGTTAAAGTTTCGCGTCGTCTGGAATGTTTATTCCTATGTCTTGAGATATCGTATCTAATTCAGACAATCAGTCATGTGACGAGCCTTCGAAATAAAAATTGGGTTTCATTGTTCCGTAATAGAAAACAATCGTAATAAGGCTATAAATTCTGTATTAGACACGGCCGTCTATCATCTGTTTTCGTTTTAAGCATGAATTATTAGGAAAGTTTTTTAGTTCTCGCTAATTTACATTCAAGGTATGTAGTCTACGGACCATAATGAGTGTTTTGGATTTTTTGAGAGAGTCCTCACTGTGACGGTCATCGCCGTGGTCGGAATAAATGAATAGCTAATTAGGTTTTTGGAATATTATTAAAATTAATTTTTTGTTTTCAATTCTTTAACTGTTTATCGACTGAATGTGTATTTGGTCATTCGGTGTTTTTTTCACTTCCTACTTAGTTATTAATGTCAAAAAGTTTGTGACATTAAGTGGTCGTTTCTGTTTTAAGTTACATAATTTTAAGTAAACAATTAATTCAATATAAAACAGGAATATTGACTAGGAATAACACTATAATAATAACTATAATATCAACACAAAATAATAATCTCCATACGATCGGAATGTGTCTATTTTGGTTGAATACTTGTAAGTGCCGAAAGAACCATAAAAAAATGGATAGACAACGTAACTGTGACTGACAACGGGATCTAACTAAAGAAAGACCTAAATTCAACAGCAAGTTAATCAGCAGTATGTAAATATAAGCTGATGATGACGGTAGACTCTTGTCCATATTGTGTAGAGGTAAGATTATTTGATAAAAAACGCCGAGAAATGTACCACACCATTGCTGAACCGCCAAGTAGTAGCATTAACAGCTAAGTTCCAGATTATCTGCCAATTTCACTTACGAAATTAAAGGGCACAAAGACATTTAAAATATACCATCCTAGATTTACAAGCGCATTGGTAATGCACTACGCTTGTCACTCTGGGATGGATTTTAAACCTTTGAATATCTAAATTATGGAAGGTACTTAACTGTTATAAGATCGCACGATTACTATCAGGCGAGTGTCTCGTCACTCAATATTGCATAAAAACCACAAAAGAGTGCTGTAAATAAAAGTGGCGAGTCGCGTTTAAAACTAATACGCTTATCTTATATTCTCCTTCTTCGTCCTTTTCCTATATTGAATTGGGGTTATCTCTTCTATTCGTCCTACTCCAAGGTCGATGAATCTGGGTCGTCCTTGGTCAATATTGTCATAATAAGAAGTCTTTATTCATAACAACCACCATGTTAATGGGTTCTGCCACGGCTTTTCAGTTTCGAATCCAGTTACAGCACTTTTCTTGTCGTGTGCTTTTTAGGTATTCGCTTCATATATGCCCTTAGACGTGTCCCTGAAACATTTCTGGTAATAACTAGTCTTATTTTAAAGCTGCCTGTATGTATAATGTATATATTCGGCAGTTTATTCAACATTGTGACGTCTTTTCACCACCTAAGCATGCGCATTTCAGTGGTGTGGATTTTATCCATCTGCTTAGTGCTTAGTGGCCAACCAATACTCAGTGTCGTAGGTACTAGGTACATACCATTGCGTGCCGTACTGTGGTGCCATTTATCAGTTTTGCTTATAATGGAAATTGACATACGTGTCACAAACTCACAAAGTACGCCTGAAAGTTTTCTCTATTTTTGCCAACCTGTATTTACGTCATGCTTGTTTAATTCCGTTCAACCAAACTTATGTTTCATTTCAGCGAACAGACATAAAATAGCAATATAGTAGCCATCGTACAAAGATGATCCACAATGCACCGTAAACTCCCGGACTGAACAAACAATGTAATCTCTTCCAAGAATTTGTACATGATTTATTAAAATACACATACGAATTTTGAATTTAACGGTACAAGAAACAATCTTTATTTTACGATCTTAAGTAATTTAAAATTTATAAAGCTCTTAACAATGTACGCGTGAGTAAAATAGCTTTAATTTAATATCGGAGTTAAAGATGCAAGTGGGCTCTATACTTAGCCTAAATTAAATATTTTGGTGTATAAACTTTTAATAAGTTTTGGCGTCTACTTAAAAAAACAGGTTACACCGTTGTATTAATTCTCTAAACATATATTATTTCTTGTAAAAATTGTGAAATATTTTTTATTAAATGTTCAAGAACGTGCTCGAGAAGTGATTTAACACACATGAAACAAATGCATTTTCATTACTCATACTCGGAAAGTAGGTCTAAAGTTGCCTGAGGAGCGGGTTGAAAATAATAATATTTCAGCCCTAGGGAGAATCACTTTCAACTGACAGTGACAGTTGACAACTGACAGTGACAGTTGACAACTGACAGTGACAGTTGACAACTGACAGTGACAGTTGACAACTGTCAGACACTCGCACAGTGTTTACCTCGGGGTTAAAGACTTATTTTGTCCCTCGAACGTACTCGTTACTTTCACCCCTGGCGTAACAATGTACTATTTCGCGATGTTTCTAAAACTGCATAGATGCTTTTAGAGTCTTTATTACTTTACTAGGGCGTCAAAGTCAAAGTCAAAGTCAAAGTCAAAGTCAAAGTCATTTATTAGTAAATTTAAATTTACAAGTCAATTAATAATATAATTATATTGAAAATGGTATTTAAAAAGTTATATATAACAAACAGAAAATTAAAAAAGCTAAATAATTATTATGTCAGCTATCATTAATTATTAATATTAAAATTTCACAAGTGTATACTTGTTCCTTATTTAATCAATTTGATTTGAACTTGCGTGACTTTGATTTGAACCTGACTTACTTTACTTGACTAACTGTACACTATGACTTCTATCACGATATCTAATAATATTTGTAAATAATTCAGTACTTGAAACTAGCAAATGCACAAAACGTAAAACGCCAAAATTCTCTCAAGAGAAAAAAAATTAAAAAGCCATTTAATAACAAAACCATTAAAGTGAATAGCTTTTGAATATACAACCAGGTAGTTAAGTTTAGATTTTTTACCAGGGCAAGTGCCTTTTTTAACAAAACAATATACAAACTAAAACTAACACTACAAATACAGTTAGACTGCCCATAGACCGTTGAAGGGCTAAAGACAATCCAAATGCTCAAGCCCACTACCAGTTGGCAGCGTATCCAGCATGCTGGCGGCAATACCACGTTGAATGGCAATGCTTAAGCGTTGAGCCAGAAACACGCCAGCATTTTGGTCACACATCGCATTAACCAGGCGCTCTGAAAGATTTTTGAATATGAGGTGAGGTCCCGGTCCTTGGGGACCAATATCTCGACCCTAAACGCCTCGAATATGTAACCACTGACGAGGTTAGCATATTTGCGTCACTTGTGCTGCCCTGCCGAATTGGCAGCCGCGCCAGCCCTACCTTGTGTCTCAGGGAGATGTGACGGCGCCAAAGTGTCGACACAAGTTGCGTCCCATACAAGGAGCCGCCCCAACATCCAGAGCACAAGTGTCATATCGTCAGGCCCCTTTCCATCGTCACGTGCAAGATACGGTTCGACCACAGCTGGGACATTGGCGGTGGAAAGTGCCCTGCGTATGATGTCGTTCAGGCTAGCGTGTCGGCCAATACGACCAGCGCTTCTCGAGCAAGAAAGACCATGGTGACCGAGCTAGTCAAGAGCAGTACCACACTGACAGCGATGGGCCTCACAGCACCTTGCACCGAAGCGTAAGCTGACAGCTAGACAAAATGCGGTTGGATCCAAAAGGCTACCTGTGTTAAAATAGGGCATGGCTTGCAACCAAAGTCCCGATTCCCAAACAGATTAGAATTAAGTAGAAGTTTTGCGTGAATTCAAAAATACGCTAAGGGCCGCTGTACTCATGTAATGCAGTTATTTTGAATCAATATCCAGTACAACATACAACACGCCCTCGAAATGTGCATCACGTACTCATTTATTATTCCAAGAAGTAAGACCGGATGCGCTATTACTGCCTATAAACTGTTAACTCGGCCGCTTAACTGGCGATTAAAACCTACAAATAACCTATCCACTTCACCACAATTTATAAACACGCCATAACACAATATGAATGTGTTACTATGAGTGTCGTTTTTATTGTAGTTCGTTATTTTAACCTTTGAAGTTAGATAACCGATGAATCACATCAAATTATAATTCGTTTATCATACAATGTGAAACAAAGTGAACTATTTGTAGAACATAAATTTGTTAAATTCGAGAACATTTTTGGCCATCACGAGACGCCCGGCAGATGCGAAACATGACGGCATAAGAGAGCATCATGTTGTCTGTTTTACCGTCAAGACGCGCCAATAGATGATTCACACCAAAAAAATGTGAACTTGTATAAAAATATCACAAGTCGGTGTATGAGAAAACCTTTGCTTTTACTGATGTTTTTTTTTCTAGCAATACGGGAAAACTGGAAAATTTATGGTAGACCCGTGGGATACCCTTTTATTCTGTAGAAATACGGAAAAAGCAGATGGTAGACCCGTAGGATAATTGTAAAACATTAAAACAAAACTGAGCACGAATTCATCAAAACTCAAGATCTGAAGATCTGTGCAAGATATATACAGTGTAACGTAATGTAAAATTTAAGTAGGTGCCTACTATATTTTATATGTTATTCAATAAAATTCCATGAGTATTACCAAGCGCATTAAAATGAAATTTTAATTGACCACAGAGCTTTATCAATAAGCTACTGTACATTGTACAAACATAATGTCTTTTTGACCATGCGTCGGATATTCCTGTGCTTGCAATTTACAAAGTGCACGATCGTTGTCTCTTTACATTGGAGGCACCTCATTAAACGTTTGTCATACAACTTACCTATCTGCATTTACAGCATACAATGGATGAAAAATGTACAAAGGCAGCCGCTTGTTGCCGCTTGGACTCGCTCGTCGTGTTGTAGTCATTTACTAGTTGCCGGGCAAGGGTTCCGTAGATAAATATACACATGAGCAACTTTAGATTATTGATTAAAAAATCTGTTACATTTAAACTTAGTGCATACAACATGATCTTTATAAATGTTGATTATTTTTTTATTCGTTTCCAGCTCTAATACAGTGGGTTTAAAGGTAAATGCGAATTACCCGTGCACCCACTAGTGGGTGAAGCCAGTGGGTGGACAACAAAAACCCTAAAACCCAAAATCTATATAATATAACTTTTAATTCTTGTGCACTAATTTCGTCAAGACGATTTTTGACCGTTTTACCATAGCAAATCTGTCACAATTTGTAATTTATCGATGTTGAAAACTGTGAATAGTGTGCAAACATTACTATGTTTCAGATTGAAAGGCAATGTTTACAATAAAATTAATTGGCATAGAAATGTATATATATCTCAGGGTTACTAGTGCATTGCCGTTGCAGGTTTCTGAACTGTGAAAGTTTTGAATTCTGGTTAGGACTGTTATGGGCAAACGTGACGTTGGCGTTCAGTGTGAAGGTCTAAGGGGAGGCCTATTTTTGGTAGTGCATCTTCTGGCTTATGATAGTGACGCTCAAACGAACGACTTTTGAGATTTGTCACACAATTGTATTTAAAAAACTTTACTTAAGAAGTTGATTACTCTTAATTTTTGTACTTACATTTCCCAGCCAGCATCATAAGCTTTCAGAAAACTTTAAACGACTGCTGTCCTAGAGCATACTATCTATAAAACACTTCAGCTTGCTTCTTTTTCTTATTCTTTAGCTTTTCTTCGTCCATTTCTGGAACATAGGCCTCTCCCAATTTCCTCCACGATCTGCGATCTTCTGCTTTTAGCATCCAGTCATGACCTGCGTGTCTTCGGATATCATCAATCCAGCGTTTCGGTGGGCGGCCTGGTGGTCTGGTGTTTGCCCACGGTCTCCACTCAAGAATGCGTCTCGTCCAACGGGGACTGTCGATCCGAGCTATATGGCCAGCCCAACTCCATTTTCTTCCCGCAATCACTTCAACGACGTCTCTCAGCCTCGTTTTTCACCTAATCCACTCATTTCTCTTGCGGTCGCGCAAAGTAATCCCAAGCATAGCTCTTTCCATAGCCCGTTGCGCGACTCTGATTTTTTCGGCTGATCGTTCAGTAAGAGACATTGTTTCCGCGCCGTACGTGAAGACTGGCAGAACAAATTCTTCAAACACTTTAGCCTTCAGTTTTAGTGGCAGCTTACTGCGCAATATTTGTTTGTTTGCGCCAAATGCTGACCAGGCTTGGGATATTCGTCTCTCCACCTCTGCTGTCTGATTCCCGAGAGCGTCAGTTTGTGCCCCATGTATACGTAGCTTGTGACTAGTTCTACTGGCATTTGGTAGTCCTTTACTTCTGATATGTTGGTCATAATCTTGGTTTTGGACAGGTTCATCTTAAGACCGACTTTTCCCGACTCTCTCTTTAGATCTTCGATCATGGCCAACATATCAGGAACACTTTCTGAAAACAACGCCAGGTCATCGCCAATCTTAAATTTGTAAGTTGTTTCCCATTCACGTCAGCTTGCATCTACCATCAAAGCGATTTATAATTTGAGCAACTATTCGGGCAATAACTATTCAACTATCATATATCGGGAATCGCAAATGATACAAAACTGTTAACCCCAAAATGACATCGATACCAACACTGACAATCCGGTTTTTCACTACTCTATCTCGCCATATTCTGCTAGACCACCGTCTGCCACCGGCTTTATTCAAATGAAGTTTTACACACGTTACAGTGGTCGACAGTAGACGTATTTGTTAATTTATAGTCGAACAAGCGACGGAATGGAATCCTGACCCTTGTGTTGGTAAAGCGACCGACGCTACGACCGACCGTTGTGGCCTGTCCTGTCGTGCCATCTTTGAAATATCAACGCGGTTGCCTTTCTATTGTCACTCCTAGGAGTGTGGTGGTCCAGAATTATACATTGAGTACTTTATTATTTAAATATAGTGAAGGGAACCAAGCTTAAATAACTTAGTGACGATGATTTATAGGGTCGGAGCGAATGAACTTTTCCAACGGTGCTATGTCAGTGGTGCTAACCAATATACTGCGCACCAGTGTGAATTCAATTGCTCGCTGACTTTTTTGGTGTCCAGTCGTTTCATGTAACATAATTCAAGTAATCATATAAGCACTTATATTGATATGCTACAATGCGATGCGACGTACTGTGAGATGAAATTCGACAGACACATTAAAAAAAACAAGATCTCAACATACCTATTGGGACGCAATTTCCGGATCATGCAATGGCTTATAAAAAATTAAATAAGTTACATGATTATTAAAAAAAAGTTCAGTTTAAGAAATCGAGGAAAAAGTGAACGTAGTTTTTCTAAAAATCTGAAAAACTTACTCGTGCTAATTAAAAACTGTCATAAATTAGTAGAAATTTTTCTAAGTGAAAATTATAAATACAAGTCAGGCCGCTCCAACCAAAATTGGCATAGCCTAATTGGGTCATTATGTAAAAATAAGTGTCACTTTGATTAACCCTCTCTTAGCCCTATGCTTTCTCTCTTAGCCCTATGCTTTGTAATGTATGTATGTATGTACGATATCATTAATTTCCAGTTTCTGGACGATTCTGAAAATCACAAACTGATAATCTTTCTGCGTTATGCTTACTTATTTTTGTAACCTAAACATCTGGCAAGGTGGCAGTCAAACGTAAGCCTATTATAAATAACCTCCTCCTTTTCGAAGTCGGTAAAAAAATATCCCCAGTACTGCAAGAACATAATCTATACCAAGAAAAATAAGTACTCGTGGTAATTGCTTCTACAAATTTATAGTTATCCTCAACTAATCGATATAAAGCGCCGTAGTTATGAAATCCTACGACGCATGAACGATCTTAAAATCGGTCGATTTCAACAAAACCAACCAAGTGTGGTCAAAAGAGGTTTCCATCAGTCATGGTAGACGACACCTAATTTTAGTTCGAGCGTTCCAAAATAAGAACAAGTTTAATTACCATTACAACTAACTTATTAAAAGCCGTATCATTTATTAGGTAATACTGACTTAGCACTTGAAACAATCATTCTAATTGTACTTATAATTTTTTAAACAAAAACGTGAACGACCCCTAAAAACAGACAGGAAAGTCAAAATATAAATTCTGCCTTTCATAAGCATGGAAACGGTAATACAAACGTGATTTGATGTATTAACATAGGTATAACTATTCAATATCAAGGCTTAACAATATTAAAACTTATGATAATAGCATCAATTCTGTTGTAGCACTAAATTAAACTAATTCGTCAGGACCAAAAGTATCTGTCTCGTTTATTTCAATACGTGAAAAAAGGATGACAACAGTTTTAGAGCTGTCTAATTTGGACGTGTGTGTACAGAATCGAAGGGGAAAAAAGGTTCTTGAGTGGAGACCACGAACCGGAAGACGCAGCGTAGGTAGGCCTCCCACTACATGGACCGACGACATAGTAAGAGTCGCTGGCATCCAGTGGATGCAAAAGGCAGGCTGTCGTTCAGTGTGGAGGTTAAAGGGGGAGGCCTATGTGTCTTCTGGCTGATGATGATGATGTACAGAATCGACGTAATTAAAATAAAAACCATCCACTTTTCAAGTAAATCATTTTCTCATTCAAAGTTTTTCCATAGCAATATGGTTGAAGCGAAAAATATTTTACCTAAAATGTTCAAGATCAAGGAAATAAAAAATTTACCAGGTTGGAATTAACTTCAAAATTTGAGCCCCTTTTTCACGAAGATATTCGGCAAGCAAACTCCCTTGAGAGACACCCAGTAACGTTACCAGACAAATAACGACAGAATCAGTCTGATAGACCAATCTAACCGGCCAATGGCTTGCACAAACTCTCATCCAAGTGTCGTGTAACAAACATCAGTTAGACAATGTCGGTGCTCGTTAATTGTGTCCGACCATGTCCCGGAGTGACGGGATTACAATCCCGGGCTTCGTTAACGCAGGATTAAGCTCTTTGATACACCCTCATCGAATAGTTGCGAATGTGGGATTTCGGAAAATGTCTGTTTTTTTTATTTAAAGATTTTTTAACCGAAAGCTCGTTAAAATTTATGTCGATTCTTTTATCTGAAAGGTATTTTTAACTAAATGTACCTAATTAAAATTTTCATGACAAGGCTTTAACTATACTTTTGTTTATTGAACTAGCTGACCTGACAGATGTTGTCCTGTCCTAGAACTGTCAAACACGCAAAGTTAAAATTATAAATCTTATTTTTACACCTTGGGTTACATTATTGGAGACTTAGTAAGGACCCCCTATTTAAAAAAAAAATTTAGCCTATTTTACCCGGGGATAGTGTAGCTTCCCAACAGCGAAAGAATTTTTCCAATCGGTTCAGTAGTTTCGGAGCCTATTCAATGCAAACAAACAAACAAACAATCAAATATTTCCTCTTTATAATATTAGTATAGATAATAAATAGGCTTGCGTTTGAACTGACCTGATATTGAATTAACTAACAATTTACAAAGAATTTGGATAACTTATTAAGACGTTTCCGCATATAAAACTCTGATATTAACAGATTGTTTACGTTAAAAATGTTACTTTAGGTCTAGGTAAATATAAAATCCTACTAATATTATAAACGAGAAAGTTTGTATGTATGGATGTACAGATGTATGGATGTATGGATGTTTGTTCCTGTTTCACGCTGCAACGGAACAACGGATCCACCTGATTTTTTGCATGAGTATAGTTTAAGAGTATCTTGATCAACTTTTCATCATCATCATCATCACCATTTTTCATCACTATGCGGGTGAAACCGTGAGGCGCAGCTAGTAAAAGTATAGAATGATAATGCAACTTGAATCAAAACAAGTATCGCTTCAAATACAACTAGTATCTAATAAGCATCCGTTTTAGTCAATCGCCCATTAGAAACCAATTCCAAATTATAGAACCATCATTACCAAAGCATTCAGTTCCGTACGTTTCACATAGTTACTTTCAAATCAATCTGACGGCTGGCGATGGTTGCCTTTCAAGGGATCAACAAAACTGATCTGTTGTAAGCTACTTCTTAACCATTTGATTTAACTTTGGTTTATATTTACAGTACAACCTGCTATGTTTCTGTTCTGGAATTTAAAAATAGTACAACCTGCAGTTTCTCAGTTTTGGACTTTTAAAATAGTACAACATGCTATGTATCTGTTCTGGAATTTTAAAATAATACAACCTGCTATTTCTCAGTTCTGAACTTTTGAAAACAGTACTACCTAATATTATGTCTCTGTTCTGGAATTTTAAAATAGTACAACTTGCTATGTATCCGTTCTGGAATTTTAAAATAAACCTGTTATGTCTCTGTTCTGGAATTTTTAAATCATACTGTGTCAAGTATGTATAACACTAATGATTTCTTAGGCTTTTGCAATTAGTAAACATTGATATTAAATACTTCTAACGGATTCCAACGCGTGTATTTTATAGACATCCGTCATCTAATCTATATGTGACCACGGATACATCAAAGTGTTCGAAACGTCTCGAATTAAAAATATACGCAATAAAATTCAATAAAGGTATTTAAACACCTTGGCGAGGGTCTGATAATCCGGGAGCTGGACGGTGAATCTCTTGGTATGGGACTCGTCAAAACAAATCAAATTATCCCAAGCTCGAGGGCTTTACTTATGGCCATTGAAAAGTTCCACTAACCACCTTACTTGCAAAGTTTCAAATAGTTACGACAGTAAGAAGTAGCTTAAAATTGTCTCTCAGGATATTTATTTACATAGATACAAGTGAAATTAATAAAAGATTGCTAAAGATGTGCATCGCAAAGTTGTGCGAATACTAAAGATGTACATTACAAAGTTGTGCGAATACTAAAGTTGTTCTTCGCGAAGTTGTGCGAATACTAAAGATGTACAGATGTACATCGCAAAGTTGTGCGAATACTAAAGTTGTGCATCACAAAGTTGTGCGAATACTAAAATTGTTCTTCGCGAAGTTGTGCGAATACTAAAGATGTACATCACAAAGTTGTGCGAATACTAAAGTTGTTCTTTGCGAAGTTGTGCGAATACTAAAGATGTACATCACAAAGTTGTGCGAATACTAAAGTTGTTCTTCGCGAAGTTGTGCGAATACTAAAGATGTGATCCGCAATCAAATCATCTAAGTTATTTTACTCGAATACTTGCTGTTCAGATTGGTCGCACTATAGCTGAGGGAGCAAACTGTCACGTCAGTAATCGTCACGTCAGCTTTCCTGTCGGTCAGTCGTCACGTCAAGATCGATGTGACATCTAATTACTCGACAAATTAAGTCCAAGATGTGAGACTATTTTTGGAGATAATTATGAAGATTAACTTTCTGATACTGAAAATGTTATCGAAATTTCGAATGCCTGAGAAAATATTTTGGTCAGCATTCCAATGATTCAGCCTAAATTCAGAAGCTATTTATACCCGAGAATAATAAGTAAACACGGTTGGTTGTGTAGTAGATAAGTTATACTGCTATCAAAAACTTTGCAATGACATCTTTATTACAGAGACGGAGTTTAAAAAGCGACTGAATATCAGCAAAAAAAATTGTTTGTCTTATTTGCGATATATTGGTAACGATGCAAGAACAAACAGTGATATGCATGAGCATTCGTATTTTTTAAATGCAATTCATTGACGAGACCATCGAGATTCGTACGCTTGTCCATAACAGCTCAATTTGACCCAGACTGTTGAACTTCAACAATTTTACTTTAACTAAATGCAATGTAATGTACCTATACTGCACTTTATCACTCAAAATGTCTTCAGATTTTAATAATAAAGCTATTCCTTAATACCTCCTCTGTGTACAACCACGAGCTTAGAGCCGACAAAATGTTTCCATTCCCTAATCTGTCTTCTGACACTTATCTAATTACAACATTCTTCATAAGCCGTATTAATTCGAGAATTAAGCTTTCGCCTCTCAGACAAATAGCGGTCGAGACCTTCCACTAAAATACGGTGCCGACGCCAAGTACGTTGTCGATTAATGATTCCCTACGATTCAAAGCCACGAAAACTCTGGCTTATCTGAGTATCGGAGCGCGGCCGTTGTTTGCCTCTAATTGGCTAATTGGCATACGAGTACCGGTAGATCGTCGGACGCGATCTCTTCCTAGTTAGCTGATAATACCCTTCTTGTCACCCTGATGAAACGCGCGATCGATATCAACACGTCTATTGAAATTTCTAACGGTAATTCTAATTTACCGCAGTGGTAATTTAATGTCTGTTTTATAAACTTTGAGCTAGGGTCATTAGAAATTGTTGGCGCAAAAACGGCGCCGCGTGTGGTCGTTAGATTCTGTTCTGATAAGAGTCTTATAAGGCTAGCTAGCATGATGTAGAGTCTGGTAAAGGCTCGTTGATTGAAAGTAGGAATGAGATAAATATGATTTACTGTTATGATTTACTTTTTGTGATTTTAATGACATAACATTTTATATAAGCAGCCAGATTTGTGGTATGTCTAGTTTAGATGGGAGTACAGCAGAAACTGCGAGCTGTCATATTGATTATGTTATACTATCATTTTGTGCTTCCCAGTATCCAGATTATGGACAAATGCTCCGATAGATCTTAGCAGTACTTAAATGTTATAGTGAGTTATTTCACTTCATCCTACACGCACCAGTTAAGCAATTTACCAATAAGTTTGAAATAAGTTTAAAATGCTGAATTGCAAACCTTAAAAAAGTACGTGCAGTTATTCGAGATAATGTTCTACTACAAAAAAGGTCTCTGTACTTTGCTTTTGCTACTTCTTCAGATAACTTTATTCAGTCGATTGACAAAATTCGAGCTTAAACGTAAAAACTAGTCATTCTTGAATAATTCCTTTACATATCTCCTTTACGTATTGCCGAACGCCCCTTACGGAGAATAAATTTTTAAAGTTGTGCGCACGTAAAAGGGAATACAGAAGTGTTATTCGAAAGTGCGGAAATGCGTCCCATACATCAACTGGGAAAAATAGAAAAACAAAGGTAAGATAAAATGTGAGTACATCGCAGTGAAATGTTGCTACAATTTGGAAAAAGACAAATAGCCCTTTGACAGCAAGAGCATGTTTTATATGCAAGCGTATCATCTCGTTATTTATTTAGGGCGATATATGGCGGTACAATTGGAAGGAAAATTAGGTGTTATTGTATATTTCTGTTTGGTCTCAAGAGATTTTTGAAATACTGCTTTTTCATTTTTGGCAGCATTTTTTTGTGCATTTCAGAAAAGTTATTCGTGTTTTCCTGCCTTATCTATTACTAGCAGCCCGCCCCAGCTTCGCACGGGTATAGACTATAGCCTATGTCACCCGGGGATAGTGTAGCTTCCCAACAGCGAAATAATTTTTCAAATCGATTCAGTAGTTTTGGAGCCTATTCAATGCAAACAAACAAACAAACAATCAAATCTTTCCTCTTTATAATATTAGTATAGATTCCAAAAACATATTTGGTGTGTTCGTATTAACCATTATGTAAATACGCTTAAATTCGTTTATTTTACAAACATGTGAGTTAAGATATGATTATTTACGGGATATTTACCGTGGTATGGTTGTGGAATGAGCTCTCCCGAAGCTCAGTCTTCCCGTGAACATGATGCATATAACTGCGCCAAAATATCGGGAACTCATTCCACAACCTTACCACGGTAAATATCCCGTAAATAATCATATAACTTTAGTGCACAACCGTGATAGTTTAAAACATATGAATACTGTTGAAACATTACAAAAAGCAGGCAGTTTAGTTGAAACAGAAATTCCAGGCTACAAATCTAAAAGCTGAAACGAATGGCGCTAAAGGCGGATACTAAGCGAACTCACGTCTACTCTAAAATAAAATGACATTTAGTGACGATCGTATTTGCTCCCCTTTGTTTAACTCGATTCCTTTGGCTGGTATTTCCGTTTCGTCGGTCAAATTGTCCCGAACAGTCCAGTTGGGCGTTCGACTCGACATAGACGAGGTTTGCGCTCACTCTCTCTTCATTATGTCGATTCCAGTGGCAATTGTGATCTAGTGACAAACTTTGAGTGTTGATAGCAAACAGAGAATGATTTAGTTCGTTTGGGGAGTTGTTTTTGTTTATTCTGTTTTCGTTATATATCAGCTTAACTTTCGAAAAAGCTACCGGGAAACGATGACTATGAAAGCGTTTATTCCCAACCAAGATTATGACTTTATAATAATGGATGGCAGGCTCCTGCAGTTTTAAATAGGCATGTGTCCTAATGTTCAATTTATTACAAATAACCGGCTTAGCGATGAATATAACTAAATACATTACACATAAAAAAAAAAAAAAGATTTGGCTGATAAATCTCTGAGATATGAGTATTTAAAGTTTTAGGTGGGGATAGAGAGGGGATGTTCTATCCCTTTCTCGCAAAGCGTGTGTTAGTATAGCATTTGTATGGCGCTCCTGAGTCGTAACGTCACGGCTCAGTAGAGTGCGCTCTCTGTCTAGCATAAAATTAAAAAGCTTATTTATATCTTATTTATTTTTGAACTAATTTTAATTTTGTTTTTATTGATGTGCTCTATTTATGATCAGCTTTTTATGAGGTAATTAGGCATGATGACTAATATTTTCAAGAAAAGCAACGATTAGGCAACTTTTATTTTATTAACAAAGTTTTACAAATTATTGTTCTTACGATTCACTGCGATTCCTCGTAACCAATTTCGTACGAAACCCGTACATAACCAGTTTCAAAAATATTTTTTTTCTGTCTCGTTTTCGCGCGTGACATTTTCTAAGTTTCCGTCAGCGAGATATTGCCAGAGCAATTTTAAGTATAATCATCATCGTCGTCACATTCAGCCCACTGCAGGACATAAACCTTCTCTCTCTTTCGCCAATTTGTCACATTTACCGCCAATCTCCACGTCAATGCTTTAAGCACAGATCTAACAAACGTTTTTATGTAATGCTGTAAGACTTTAAAGAGAGATTTTAGCAATAGGACGTACTAAGATTTACCTAACGTAGAAACAATTAAAAATATTTAAACTCTCAAAGCTCATTGCTCCTCAGTCACGATTTAAATACACCTACAGCTAAAAGTTGTTAACAAACATGTCCGTAATTATAGCAAGCATTAATCGTAATAGACCACGTTGAGTATCAGATCATTATGTTTTATTTGTGTTATACGATGTTTCTTAAACTATGATTGCCTCGAGCTTTATTACGATGGTAGGCGCCCGCCGATCGGATACCTTTGAACGTTCCAATAAAATATTTAAAGCTTTGAATATAATTATAATTATGTATGATAAACAGTGTCAAACCTTTAACTGTAACTATGGACATGCACAAAAGAGCTGCTAATAAGTCATATAGTAGACCTCAACTTGGACATACAAGGGTGATAGTTATAGCAACTATTTTTTTTAATTATTTATGTCGGTGCGTCCGATGTTACAATATCAAATTACTTAAAAATTACTTGGAGACAACGTGTTCTGCTTAGTAACGAACGTTGCCACCCTCCAACCAACAGTCCAAATTCAAAATTTAGCTCCACCGAGCCTCGCGGCTCCGCGCGCCTTCGCTAGCGCCTCTGCCGGACGGTATCCGCTGCTTGATACTTGCTAAACGCTGAGTATCATAAATAACTATTATAACATCTTACTCTAATCATAAAATATGATGTCTCTATAAACCTCTCCAAAAAGTAAACCAAAGCTCTACCTGCTGATCGCTACATTTTACTAGCTTACTTCTTTATAAATCCATTACGTAGTTCTTAACTCTTGGCGGCAGGATCTTGCAAAACTCGAGATCAGCGCGTGCATGCCCTCCAGCGCCTTAATATTGTAATAAAATAATACCAGGTGGATATGTGGTCATTGCAGGTTGCATACAGGGTGACCAACCAAGTTAAAAGCAATAGAATAAGTAACTGGAGTGTTGGACCTTTTATTAAGATTTTTTTACCGGTAAGGAATCAATACATTCTCTATACTAATATTATAAAGAGGAAAGATTTGATTGTTTGTTTGTTTGCATTGAATAGGCTCCGAAACTACTGAACCGATTTGAAAAATTCTTTCACTGTTGGGAAGCTACACTATCCCCGGGTGACATAGGCTATAATCTATACCCGTGCGAAGCTAGGGCGGACCGCTAGTAATTAATAAAATTAGGTGCAACATTACCTTATTTAACGAAGCCAACCAAGACTTCAAAAATGGAGGACTTCAATTCGCCTGTATTTTTTCTTCATCACAAAAATACAGTCGAATTGAAGTCACGCGAATCCTCGGCGATTGTGAACCATTTTGTTTATTGTATTGGTAATTTAGATATCTCGAGAGTATTATTAATTAACGTTAAATAAAAAATTAGAAAAAAATAAAATAATAGAATTTGTAGAAAATTAGGGGATGAATCCCGATTATTGAAATTCTTGTGTATATTTGTTATTATTTTGTAAAAAAATATTAATCCAAGTGATACAAGGAGTTGTATAAAACCCAACACATTGCACGCACTTTGAGGTCTGTGTTTATTTCTGTATGTCTTAGGTGGCAAAACAGTAGAAGAGCTACCTGATAGTTGTAGTGATAGTAGTTTCAACAAAACACGTGGACCAACGTTCAATAGATTACTCTTAGCGATAAGATCTCCAGTTTTAAGCTATCCTGTCTTATGTATGTAATTTTTGGTGCGAACAATATGTCTGCACCATGAATCTGTTGCGCTTGTGCTGCTGCTTTTGATTTGTGATGGTCCTCAGATCAAATTTGAAATCCTTCAGATCAAATTTGATTATAATCAACATTTTTTGTTAAGAATTTACACTTTTTTTTTTTTAACTAAAGCCTTTTTAAGAAGATCGATTAGAACTAAAAGGCGCAGTTATTTAGTAATGCCTACAAAAGTACACATTCTAAGGTAAAAAAAAAAAGTGTTAAAGTTTTGAAATTGAATTTAAAGTTTTAGGCCACCCTGTACACAAATCAACGTATTGAGCAATTACATTAGATTGTTCGTTATTACACAACACAATTAGACGTAGCCTCAGACAATAACTTCGCCAAGGCCGGGGAAAGTATACTTCATTTTGATTTGGATTCGCTATGCAATAACATACTAATTTGTAGAACTATAGATTCGTTAATAGATTATAAGGATGATATAAATGAGCTTACGGTGGCATTTCAGAGACTAACTTTCACACAACTTTTACTCGCCAAAAAGTTAAAAGTATCGTATAAAGAAAACTAATAAAATAATCGCAAAAAATAGGGGGCAAAACACTTTTTTTCTACCTATAATGATTTCAGTCATAAGAATTCTGCTGCTGGACATAAGGCTCCCCCCATCGATCTCCAAAAGGACTGATTCAAAATGGCCTGCATTCAGCGTTTTTCTGCAGTTTGTCCATTTTGTAAGTGAAAGTCCTATGCTGCGCTTACTGGTCCGTGGTCTAGAACCTTTCAGCCCCTTTGACCATCTGTTCAGCGTGATATGTGCCTTGCCCACTGCCACTTCAACTTGCTAAATAGAAACTCTTTATTGTGCACATCAGAAATGAAAATTACATACATATAGATAAACTTACTTACAGGCTAGTGCCACGATTGGGGCCTAAAAGCGATAGGTAAGATATTGTGGTATAGGCATTCAAGACCGTGTAGTAAATGCTTAAAGACTAACAAGTCGGAGCGATTTTTATCGTACATACTTACCAAATGATCGTAGGCCAGGACCAGCTTTGGGGTCACAGCACCAGATTATTAAGTAAATTTGATGTATTAAAAACTGTTTCTTCGTACAAAAGAAAAATATCCAAATCCCTACTATGTATTCCTAAAAGCTTACTGAAGGTATGCTACGGATGATTCGGTCAATCTTCTGGGTTCAGCATTTACAACTGAGCGCTACCATGGGTCGAATGGCAAGTAAAATTGTATGGCCTGGTTGCTGTTCTACAGCAACCGCCAGCCATTCGATAGATAGATATAGAAACTCAGCCATTAATCCTGCAAGTGGCCTTAAACTCTGACTTTAGTGCTGGCTAGTGGCTACTCCATACAAACATCATCATCGGCCAGAAGACGTCCACTGCTGAACATAAGCCTCCCCCTTAGATTGCCACACTGAACGACAGT
This sequence comes from Agriopis aurantiaria, assembly GCA_914767915.1. Classification (NCBI taxonomy): domain Eukaryota; kingdom Metazoa; phylum Arthropoda; class Insecta; order Lepidoptera; family Geometridae; genus Agriopis; species Agriopis aurantiaria. The sequence continues at coordinate 5,989,105 of OU611992.1, read as the reverse complement.
CTGCCATCCGCATCCAATGGATGTCCGCGATTCTCACGCCGCGATGTCGTCGGTCCATCTAGTGGGAGGTCATACCTATGCTACGTCTTTCGATGCGTGGTTTCTACTCAAGAACCTTTCTTCCCCATCGATTATTGGTACTTTGAGCTATGTGGCCTGCTTAATGCCACTTCAACTTGCAGCTGTATCGGTGACTGTGGTACTTAGACGAATATCCTCATTTCGGATTTTATCCGCAAAGAAACTGCGAGCGTAGCTCTCTCCATTGCCCGCTGTGCTTTTCTGAGTTTTTCCAAAAGGTCAGAACTTAAGGATCACGTCTCAGTACCATAATGTCATCACGCACATCAGATAAAACAGCAACATATTATATGTTTCAGATTTTTTGATTCTATACGAACATACTTACTTTCCAATGAATAAAAATACCAGCCTTAAAACAGTAAAGTCACAAGCCAACGTCCAGCGGTATCGTATAAACGGTCGCGGGTTTCCGTTTCCTCCCCACACCGCAAGTTCCACGGTACCGTGTGACGCATCGACGGCGCTTATGCAAACGAAGGCACGGTGACATCTCGGATTTACTGTTTAAGTGAGGAAATAGCTGTCCCCGGGCGTTCCTTCTGTGATTCACACGTAGCACAGTTGCGTATTCGTAGTCTGACTGATCGGACCGTAGTAATTGGGGTTCCAAACCCAAAGGGAATAAACGGGACCCTATTACTAAGCCTGCGCTGTCTGTCTGTCTATCCACCCTACCTTTTAACGGTTTTATCTTTCAAACCGTAATAGACAGCTAGTTGAAATAATCACAGAATATGTAATGTTACGGCGGATAATAATTAAGTCAAAAAAAAAGATTACATACAACAAACCATACAACACACGTTTTTCTAAACGTATTTTTGTAGTTGCTCTAGTTTAAAAACAGTAATACGTACAAGCGCCAAACTTGGCAGTATTGCCCCACTCACATTTGGCCAGGCAATTTTTTTTTTACCGTGGTACTGTAGTTTCCTGTAGAAGCAGTTTTTTTTTTTTTAAACTGTTATTTAGACGAATTTCTAGTGTATTTCTACTTCAACGTCGTATCAAGTAACATAAGGAATTAAGGGGTGAATAAGTACACTTTACTTTTAACTGTTAATGTTGCTAATTTAAACTTTTTTTTTTACCTCTACTGTCCCACTGCTGGGCAAAGGTCTCCTCCATTTCCTTCCATAAATCTCGGTCCTCCACCACCTCTTGCCAACCTCTCCGGAATGAGTCAAGATCGTCACGCCAGCGTTTCTTGGGCCTTGACTGCGCCGTCCATCGGGCATCCACTGCGTGACGATTCTGGCCCATCGGTCGGGATGCATACGCGCCACATGTCCCGCCCAATCCCATTTTAGTCTGGCAGCTTTTTGACCAACGTCGACCACACCTGTTATGGAGCGCAGCGCGGACTCTGTCCATTCTTTTGATACCCAGCACGCTGCGTTCCAGCAATTTAAACAATTTAAACTAACCTTAAAAATAAAATCTATTGCTGTTTTTTCTGGTATAAAAAGTTGTATAAAGATTATTGCTTGATCATCCGGCAGAATGCCAACTTCAAAAATTTCATACTATACTGTACATATAAAATCTTTGGCCAAAATGTTTGCCAAACCACACATCAATGTGGGTTCAGGTGTTTCAGAGTTATGGCAGAATTAATAAAGTCACACAAATGTATATAAGTAAAAAAAAAAAAAACACTTATTTTTGAGCAGACTCAGCTCTCTCCGGCTCTTCGTCTAACTGTTTATGTGCAAAAACCATTACGTCAGATTTCAGTTCTATTTTAATTTGTTTATTCAATTAGATCGGCTTGCGCCAATTACACCAATGAGACAATGTCACACAATATGATACTTGAAATTAGAAAAATACTCAATTGATACCTAATTAATGTCATTAAATAAAATTGAACCCAAGTTTTAGGCTGTCAGCTACCTACAAAAAAAACTGATACGATATGTAATGTTTGCAATATTTAAGTACCTACCTTAGTTAAGTAAAACTTGTATTTTATCACCTAAGTGAATTATTGTTATTCTTTGAGAAAATAAAATCTTAAACCATAAATAAGAAAAAAATAATACTTATGTCAACAACAAGTCCGTCAATATTAAACCTAGATAATTATAATTGAAACTGACGTGGTTTTCACTTTTTACTCGCACGTATGCAAAGCGAGACGCAGCCGCGCGCGTGCATTCACCTTGAAAAAGATCGCCTAATGCGGTTGAAACTATAGTCTGAGTAACCGGCGCAATCATACGTGAGTAATTCCCGTGTAATATAAATAAAAATAGATAATTATAATTACTGAATGAAATTTCTAAAAAAGAAACAAACAAACACATTCCATTTTATTTTACTGCTGAGATTTTCGTCTAATTAGGAGTATTACCATAGATAAATGGTATTACTCATACCAACACAGTTATTTTGAAAATTAAGGCAAAGTTGATTTCAGATACAGAACACGAATTCACAGAAAACGTAAAAACTTTGAAGCCTGATCTCTGTTAATTTCTTCATAATTTACTGCCCATATTTAAGGCCAATTTAAAATATTGAGTCGCAAACGATTCATGTCCTAAATAAGGAGTAAAAAACCTTAATACCCAATATTCAGTAATCAAACTCTAATTTGACTCTTTGTCGGCAAACCTTTTATTTTTATTGTTCATAATAAAAATCGTTTTATCCTCTTATCACTAATCAATTTTTACATCTTTGAGAAGCCCCACTGGGGATTGGAATCCGTTGCAATTAAAATGCAATATATTAGCCTTTTGTGTTATTTCAATTCTAGTTTATATAACTGCTCATATTGCTCGAAACATTTGAAAGAATATTTACTAATAATAAGCGAAAATAATGATCGTTCAGCAAATTGAATAAAATATGAAGGTTAATGGAACATATTAAGATCTCTTGGAACTGTCAGGTGATGTAGTTTTTATATTTATTTTATTGGAGCCTCAAAACAAGGGTCGGGTCCGAGAAGATACATTTATTGGCCTCGGCCACGTGTACTCGCTGTCAAATAAATCAGTCCCTCAATAAAAAGACAATTCTACACAGTTAACGAACGAATTTCAATAAGATTAAGAGGCAAGGCGATGCATTTACCATTAAATTTATGCCTTTACATCATTTGTTTTGCGTGTCGCTTGAATCCAACATTTCAATTTCTCATTGCGTCACGTGTTTATTTTAATATTCTATTAAAAATATGATAGTGTATACATAAACAACTGATTACAGCATAAATTATTGGGCATTAACGTGTTCGTTTAAAAGTTACGCGGTCGAAAGTTAACAAACTGAGAATCCATATTTTAGGAAGAGCGCTGTGGGCGTACGACATTATTTCCGTACTACTCGTATTTATGTGTTTTGTAATATCCAGTTTTATTGGTGCGATGCGCATTCTTCGAGCCACTTAGCACGTGTCTACGAATTGTAAAACGCATCTACAGGCCGTCGGCAAGGCGATGCGAAATTTGGACCACACGTAATATGCATTATGGTGTTAAGTGCAAGAAATGGCATTCAAATTGGTGTGTATATGGCCAGTCATTAAAACAAAAGAAGCTTTATAACTCAAACGACAAAACAAAGATAATCTAAATAAACAAAGATTGAGTGGGTAAGTATTTAAAGTGAAACAGATATTCTTAGTTTTATACCCGTTATTGTGGGAACATACATTATTCCTTACACATACATCCATTCCTTTATTTACTCTGACAGCTGCAATAATATTGTAAAAAGCTGAATAAATACATTTTCTTTTAAGTTTTCACTGTTACAGTCTAACGTTCAAAAACCTAGCGAAACGGATCAGCAGTGCAAGTACCGTTCTTTTATCGATCGTCAAATTGACAGTTGAGGTCGTCAAATTCGATAATATGCCATTTTTTCAGTACTCGCTGTGATCGATTCTATGGCATTTTAGCGAATTTGACGATCGATAAAGAACGGTACTTGCACTGCAGAATTCGTGGTTGTCATTCGACTTTTTACAATTTTATTGCATATTCTGTCAGAATAAAACATACTTGGACTTAATTTATGTAAAAAGAAGGGTGATACGAACTAAGAAGTCAAGTCAAAGACTTGAAATGTGAAAACCAAACAAAAACAGATTATTTGACAAAAGTAAAAGTGAAAGAACCAAACTTCGCACGAAAGTCGTGGAATTAGAAACAATTAAATGCAAAACTGAGTACAATGACAGCACATCAAAAGCGCAGGTTTACAGGATTATACTTCAAACAAAACCCAACAAAAGGATTAAAAGATCTCATCTCAATTTGGCAATGTCACGTTTAAATTAAAAACTGGCAAGTGTCACTCAAAACGTAACAAGTCAGCTGTTGAAAAATTAATCCTCACGCCTGGCAGCGTACAAATAAATTTATTTTTTGCAAAGACTCTTTCTTATAGTGGACAATAATCTTTTGTGCACAGAATCGCACTTAAAATTAACTTCCTTCGGGACGTCCTGGATTTTTCTATCATACAAAATTGATTCTTATGTTAGACGGTGTAGAGTTTGTTTTAGATGCATAAGAGTTAATTCAAAGCGAATGCGACATATTTATTTTACGAAATCCAATTTTCTGCTGACATCTCATCTGTCGACTTTAAACGTTCCGGACTATGGGACTGTCTCTACAGTTTCACGCTTATTCTTCACATACTATTAGTTCGTAACTGATTATCGAATTAAAATATTTTGTTTGAATTTATATTGGTAGTTAAAAATACCTTATCGTTTTTGCAGCATATAGTTTACGTTTAACAGCTTACTTTTTTACCAATGGGGTGAACATGGTAGATCCCCCATCGTCTCTCTCTCTCTCTCTCTCTCTCTCTGAGAGACGGCCTGTGTCCCAGCAGTGGGAACAAAATTGAAAAAAAATTGTTTATGATGAAGTACCTTTCGCTCGACGTTTCGACCATGTTGCAATGGCCGTGGTCACGTGCTGACTGAAAACTGCGGGTGAGCCGGCGAGAAGACAGGATGTCGTGTTCACTTGATCTTGAAAAATCGCAGGATTGTCTCTAAGACACACAACACTAACTATATAGGCAAATGTCCTTGTACCTCCTATTATAAAGAAAATATCAGTCTGATGGCCTATTAACTTTCCGGTCAATTTCAGAGCAAATTGGACGCATATCTCCAAACATTCTAAATAGGTTGACCTTGTTAAGTTACAGGAAAATAGCTCAGATGACGTATGTAGGTGCCCAAACAAACGGTACATTTATTTATAGCGCCATAAGTTACATAAAAGTAAGGCCCGATACCATCTCGGATAGTTGCCGTCACGTCGCCACTGCAATGCCGGCGCTATACAGGGTATAATAGTTTTAAATTGCTTAATTTTATAGATGACTTTTGTCGGTGATTATTTTATTAATACAGATGCTATTGTTTATTTTTACTTTTCTTAAACATGGCATTCAAAGTATCCATTATTTGAAGAACACTTTGACGATAAAATATTATTGTGCAATTTTGTTTACTTCGATGACATATTTTTTTCCAGTAACTTTTAACTGAATATATTAGTATAGGTTCTTCAACCCAAATAAAATCATGCTGTATAACTTACCAAGTATGTGTTCGAAGAATGAGAATCATTCACGTAAAAGCCGCTTAACTTCGGCTAACGAGAGGTTGTGATTGTGAATCAAATATTTAGAATTAATATTCAAATTAGACTCTAAAATCTTGCGTTATGTTCCTTTAACGTGCCTCTGCTGTGTTGTGAATTTTGATCTTAGTTGTGATTAAATTAATACATTTTCACACAAAAATAAGAACAATTATTAATTTATATAAATTATATAAAAACCTAAAGAAGAACCAAATAAAGATCTAAAAAGCAGAAGCTGCATTATTTATCTTCTAATAGGTATTTGCTTACTCGTAAAATAGCGTCATATATAAATTTTGTATTAAATTGTTTTTCATTATGCTCAGCTTTTTTTAAACACGCGCTGAATTAAGAACATTCCTCCATTTTTGAAGTCGGTAAAAATGGAGCATAAAACATTGTAAATATGGATGGAATACAACCAAGTCCCAAGTACGTTGTTCTCCACCCCGCACCTTGCACTGCTTCCCCAGTCCCCAGTCGTCTCATATCCTCCTTCAAAATCCAATAACCGATAGTTACAAGCCCGAACATAAAGCTACTTTGTATCCCTCTACTATGATGCATTAAACTCAAAGATAGGTAACGTATTTTATGAAAATAATACCATCACGTAAGTTTTAATTGAAGAGTTTGTTATAATTTACTGTTTAAACTAGCTAGGCCGCGGTTTCTCCCGCGTTATATACCTCCTTGAAGCAACATCCTTGGTAGTGACAGCAACCTCCTTTGATGACAATAATTTGGGTTTTATTTACTATGTTGTAATTATGTGTAAATATGTATAGATTTAAATTTATTAGATTTGAAAATACTAAAACACCAAAAACCAATGAATTCAATGTATCTAGTAAAAATATATAAATGTCAATAACTAAAATTATGTTCATCCAATCCATACTAAACTTTAGATGATTACTCACTTGGCTAATTTAAAGATTGCCTGAAAGTTTCATCAAAATCGGTCCAGTAGTTCGGAGCCCATAGGGAACATACACATCGCCTTTTATATAAATAGATTCAAAAACTTCGATCTTTGGACTAAGTAATATCAATTGCTATAAAATCATTGCGTAGGTAATTACACAAACATCAAATATGGAAGAAAATGAAAGATTGATTGTCTTAAAGACTTTCTTTAATAGCCGAGTATGGATTATCCAAAGCTTAGATAGAAAACAAACTATATATTTATTTAATTTAAGGTTAGCATATCTAAGCGAATGGTATATCAAATCCTCCCAATTTTAAAAGTTGTAAAGAAACATATGACGCCGCCACGCACCCCGAATATAGATTGGGTATAAAAATACAATGATGCATATTTGGACCGTAAATACAGTTAGATGTTGGGAAGGAGGCTCAAACTCTTCCAGTGTATCGTGTGCCTATAAGATAGGGTTGAGTTGATAAACAAGCGGTGAGCGGAAACGATAATCGATGTATTTTTATTTTCTATCAGACTGCCAAGGCGGGCACGAAAAATCTACATCGTTTTATGGTTGATATTCCGAAAACCCGTACGAAGCGCTTTGATTCCACATTTATTGTGCGAAATACTAGTCTGTGGAATTCGCTGCCTGAATGAGTGTAAGTTCCCCGTCAGTTACAATCTGGGTGTGTTGAAGTCGAAAGTGAATCGGTTTCTTCTAGGCAAGCGTGCTCCATCGTAGACCGCATCGTCGCTTAACATCAGACGAGATGGCAGCCAAGCGCAGCCCTATCTATTATAAAAAATAAAATGGTTTGAGCAAGTTATTTTCTTTAAAAAAGTTGAAGTCATTTTTTTTATCTGGCAAGTGCCTCTATCAGAAATCCAGAAATACAGAAATACAGAAATGTTTATTTTGTGATAATGAAATTTAAGGACAAACACAATTATTCAAATATGAGTGCGTACATTATCACAAAAACCGGCCCCAACTCAGCATGTTGTTGTTGTTGTTGTTGTTATAAACTTAACAAAATAACAGCTAACACTAACACTACAAAAAGAGACTGTCCATAAACCGTTGAAAGTCTAAAGTCAATCCAAATGCTCAAGCCCCCTATCAGTTGGCAGCGTACCCAGCATGCTGGCGGCATTACTACGCTGAATGGCAATGCGTATGCGTTGAGCCAGAAAATATAATAAGTACCTACTTGACAAACGGACAGATGGATAACAAAGTGATCCTATAAGGGTTCCGTTTCCGTTCAAATTAGAAGGAAATACGTAGCTACCGTAACCGTTGTAGATTCATATACAGTGTTATGCGGAAAGGATGTACTCAGTTGAAAGGGGTCCATTATACTCATAATTATATGCACAAATTTTTCTATGAAGCAGATACAGAAATCGCGAAAATAATATCAGCTGTTGCATTGAAAATTTGCAGTCACATTCAACAAAATGTATGGAATAGCTGACTTTTATGAGAGTTCTGATTCTAAGTTTACATAATGATGAGTAATCTACATAACCTCCTTTCAGCTTAGTAGGTACATACACCCTTTCTGTGTAGTCCTGTATTGTTGTCGTCGCTTTTACTACGACCATACCGGATCACGTCCCGTAGGAAACGCGTGACAGGAATGCCGACGAAGCCAAGATTCAGTAGAATAAGGCGCGTCGCGACGCGAGATGCGACGAGCATAATCTCTTACTTTGTTCTATCTACACATATTGTGGTATCGACACTGTATCTAAAGGATTTGTAAGAAGGTTTGAAACTTTGATAGAATATTCACCTAGCTTTTTGGATCAGGAAGGACATGAAGCATACGAATCACAAATACGCACTTATTAATTACTAACTGATTTTTTGGCATGAACGAGTGTAGGCATATAGGTACTCGCAGCTACGAATAATAATAAAATTGATTGTTATTCATAGCCCAACGGAGAGAGTCTGATATATCTTTTTCACTTCTCATGGTCGTAAAGTTCTTGTTTCGATCCGGTATGCGGGAAAAAAGCTGATATTTATGCTCTAGTGCATAAAAGTTTTATTTTTGTGCAATAAAAAGAAGTGATTTTACAACAAGTGGATTAAATTCAAAAAACGGGATTCATCCGCAAATTTTCACCTTTAGGGGTGAAATATTTTCAACAAATTTAAATGGGATCACTGTCGAGTAACTTATTAATTAAAAATATAATCAAATTGGTTGCTTAAAATTGGTTCACAATCGGCAAAGATAAAAACATACACAAAAAAGGACAGTCGATTTGGGAACCTTATTTTATATATTCGGTATACCTAATTCGGTTATATACTAAAGGTTGTTTCATCAAACATTGCCTCAACTAACTACTACTTAGATTTTAAGAGTAAATATTATTTGATTTTATTGGTAACGTGAACCATTCGCAATAAAAAAGATTTTTGCTGTCGTCGTACAGAAATGTAAGTCAACATCTTTTTTCAATTCCAACCAGATATTATCTCTTTGCACTATGACCAACGGAGAACTATAACTTACAGCAGTACAGCAGATAAATTCACTTAATTACTGAGCCTGATTAACAGACGATTATCCTTTTTACTAGCCACTGAGAGGGGCGGACGATAAATAAAATCGTACTTATGCTTGTGTAAGACGAACGTACAAGGTACAATGTGGCTGACATGTTGGCAACAAGTGAAAGAAGAAGTGCAGTTTATCACGCAGAGCTTCTGTAATAGGGATGCTCTGAGTTTTACAAGGTGGTCATAAAATGAGATTTACAACTTTTACAAAAACACTGTTTAAAACTATCATTCATGGTTTTTCTTATATATATTTTTTTTGGTCTGGCCATTTAATCTGATCGTCGATTAATTGGCCGATCGTTGATCTATCTACAATAAAAATAAAAAAATAAAAATTCCTTTATTAACTAAACAAAATACAAGCTATTACTAACACTACAAATACAGTTACGCTGCCCTTAGACCGTTGAAGGTGTAAAGACAATCCAAATGATCAAGCCCACTACCAGTTGGCAGCGTACCCAGCATGCTGGAGGCATTACCACATTCGCCGCATTCGTTAAAGTAAAATTTTCATTGTTTATTTTTTAGGTTTCTGATTGAGCTCCCGATATTTCGGCGTAGTTAGAAGCACCATGTTCACGGAAAGACATGGAGGGGAGACATGGTACTTGTAACTAGGCCGAAATATCGGGAGCTCAATTGACAATCTTACCACGGTTAATATCCCGTTAATAATCATATAACTGTACAACATTCATGACTAACAAAAATTTATAAGACAAGAAAATAAGCTTTTGCTCTTACATGACATTTGGTCTATTAATTTGAAGAACACAGTTGAAGGTAAATCTTACTTTAACGTCTAGTCTAGACCTGAGTATCAGACTGGATTTTCCAAAGTGCCATTTAGAAAATATTAGGTGTAGCGGACCAGATTCAAATATGTACTGAATTAGTAAGCATATATACTTAGTTGGGTACCTACATTACACATTATGGTTGAGTTTTACACTGGGTACCTACTCAAGTAATATCATCATCATCATCATTTCAGCCATAGGACATCCATTGCTGGACGTAGGCCTCCCCCATCGATCTCCAAAAGGGCTGGTTGGAAGTTATATCGATATTCTCTAAATCACAAGTATGTATACATTGTTTTTTAAACCTCCGATAAAAGAGCTGATTATCTTCTAACGTCTGAATAGATTTTCTTGAATCATAGCTAAAGACACTCTTGATCAAGTCACGCAAGCAAAAACAAGCTTTTTGGAACTATTATGCCACATACCAAAGATAATATAACCTTCATAGGCACAGATACAAAGGTACACACGTTAAACTTATAACACCCCTCTTTTCGCATCAGCAATGATCTTGTTGATGTTGAAAATACGGAGTCCTAACTTCTCTTGTTCTAATAATGTCCTCACAAGTCACAAATAAATTTGGACTGCAATTACTATGATGAAGAACGCAAGCAATTTTAAATACAGGTAGTGCATCACCTGTCGTGTAAAAATCTTGAGAGGAAACTGGGCCGTATGTTTGACATGAATGCTTTAACCGTAATTGGCGGCGTAATTTTAGGATGTCTAACTGGAAAAAAGTAAAGTCTAACTGGAATCTTACGCCAAAAAAGCAATCTATCAAATCAATCCAAAACCATCGATTGATTGCCAATCAATCGTCATTGGCAAATGATAAGACTGATAAGAGAGAATGACATAGACGTGCGACACCAAAAAAAAATCCTTTCAAACGGTAAGAAAATATATTTTCTTTAAAAAATAATTACTTCAAATACACATAAAACATAAACATTCTAAGTTAATATGCCACTAAAATGAACAAAAATAATATTTTTAGACACGGATTTTGAAGTTTGTTCCCAAACAATCAAAATTTCGAAGAGTCGTTGTCGTCAACTTGGGTTGCGTTGCATCAATTTACGCGTTTATAGCAAACAGTAAAAAAACATATTTTTGTTATATTTAGCTGAGTATATGATGTCAAATTGGTACTAGAAACATAATAGCATAAATAAGGATTATTCAGGTATACTGCTTGAATTAACGTTACCCCCCACTTGTGTAAAGCATAATTACGCGTTTAATACAACAAATGGAAAGAGCAGCCGAGCACACGTACCGACGATGTCTTCGGGATTATTTATTGCCAGTTTATCTCTCTGCGACCGTCCGCGATAAAATAAAAGAAACGTCAGTAAGCCGTGATCGCGATTATCGCGGGAGATCACTGAATTGCCCCCGCGTAACTGATTTACACCACCGCTTTTGTAACATCTGCAACCATTGCGCCGGTTTCCTGATCCTTTATTCTCAGTCCGGTTTGAAAGCATCCATGTTTAGTGTATGGGTGGAAGTGCCATTCAGTTGATGATGCGATAAAAGAAAATGTTCTCTGTAAGGAGTTTAAAAGCCTACTTTACAGCGTGCTAGTATTGGTAGTCAGTCATTGACTGGTAAGAAAGGTTTGCATGCCGGTTGCCATTCAACTCGCTGGAGGGACAGCCCGGATCATTGTTCAAGAGAATGTCCTTAATTAGCACATGTAGAGCGAGCTTATCAGCCGACAACGTTGACTCCCGTTGACAACTGAATAATGACGTTGCTATTTATACAGGCATAATTATTTTAAGCTGAATTGTGGGTAATTAAATGCTAATTCGCTTGTTTCAAATTTACATGAAATTGAGGTAACAGCAAACGTGAACCACTTCTAACTTGTCATCTTGTTTTAACATCAAACAGTAAATATTTTTAGTTTTAATTTTATTATTATTTGTTAAATTAAGTAACTAGTAAATATTAGAAAAAGTTTTCTTTTACAAAAAATTCAGGCATCTGACCATAGAATCGAAAATTCTGACAGCCCGTCTGTTTGCCACAGGTATGGCCACAGATCTACTACCTATAGATTTTCAATGAGCGTGGCTAGCTCAGTGCCTCTCGCTTCAACAAGGTGTGTTGCCACATTAAAATGATTTGCTATAAGTTAGGGTAATTTACCTACTATGATGGGTAGTGAATCTTCAATGAGTACTTTGGAAACAATTCTACCTTTTAAATATTTATATTTTATACACTATCTGCTGCAACCCACGGAGCTACCTGCAATTTTCTGGGAAGAAAAGTACGTTGTCTGTCCTCATGACACACCCTATCGTCCTGACAAAATTTGACTTAGCCCATGATCTAAGAAAACAAGGTCTAGCAATCTGGGAGTGGTCCCGCATTGAAGTCACTGTCCAGTTGCCACTTTATTCAATCAGCTGTTACGTGGTGTATCGTCATCTCTCTCGAACCTGTTGTAAATTGACATCATGACATCATTGCGGGACGCCTACGTAAAATTTTTTTCTCGAATTGCTATACCTGGCGGAGTATATTATTATACCATGACTTAGCCGTTTCCTCGTAAAAAACAGACAGAAAGTTACAAACTTACTTGCGTTTTTATTATAATTATTTGTTAGGATTAGAATATAGTACTAGAAAAAAGGTTGTAAAGTAACCATAACATGATTATCTATGATTAATTAAAAATAATACAAAAGTCAAAGAGTTAAAACGGAAGGGCAAAGGAAGGGCCCCCATGCAACAAACGTTAAACGTATTTTTGGATTTGTTCTAGTGTAAAAACGGTAATCCGTACAAGCGTCAAATTTAGCGGATTATAGTGAACATAAGTAAAACAACAAATAATAAACACTGGCCAAGTGCGAGTCAGTGACAAATTTCTGTTTACCACTAAGCTAAGCAACGTCGGGCGCGGTCGGTACTTGGATTGATGTTGTCTTTTTGCACAACTTTTTGTATTTTGTGATTGTAAAGAACTCTCAGCGCGCGAGCCCGACTCGCGCTTGGTCAGTTTAGTTTTTTCATGAATGGAATTATGTATAACATTCCAAATAATTAGATAAATAGACTCTTTAATGTTTACAGTACAAATTTCACGAACAGCGCGTAGCTTTTTGAATCGGTTCGCCGAAGTCGCCTTTTGCTTTTCCAGCTTCATAACTGTGGCCTCATTAATATATATTTAATATTAACATTCACCATATTCATATGGGCATAAAAGGGTCGGTATTTTGCACTTCTTGCAATGTGCCAGCTTTTTTCAGCAATGTGACAGGATCAGTTGGAAACCTGCAGAACGAATAATTTATGTTAGTTGCGGTGGGTAATTTCTTTCATAAACTGGCAACATTCATAATTTATTTTCTAAGTGAATAATTTGATAAAATTCATAGAATTAGACCACAAATCGACCTAAAAACTGACTAATTATGAATAAAATATTTGCGAATTTATATCCTGAATTTATTTAGGTGATCGTTACAAGCTTTATATGTTTACTTACGTGTGAAATGATATTTCATCGTATTTTCGCTCACTGCGCTTCTTGCAGCCCAAAATGCTACAACCAACCATTGTAAAATATCTTTTACAATTATTTCTCAGAGGAAACACACATTTATCACATTTAATCACCAAAAAAAGGCAATAAATATAATTCAGACCCGTTTTGTTTGTCACTGATTATTACAGATTTTGACACTTGAGGTACCAAAAACAGGTCACGCCGATAAGGACAACAAAATCTATTTATGTCCTTTTCGTACTTGTGCTGAGCCATATCAAGTTGTCTCTTTCACTAAAATATATTGCCGATCTGGTTGTGTATATCTGTGGGTATGGCATAAAATGAATGAATTCAAAAATTTGACAACAGGCAGGCTTCGAACCAGCAGTGCAAGTACCGTTCTTTATCGATCGTCAAATTCGATAAAATACCATAGAATCAATCATAGTGTGTACTGATCAAATGGCATTTTATCGAATTTGGCGATCTCAACTATCAAATTTGACGATCGATAAATAACGGTACTTGCACTGCTGTTCTGTAAGGTTTTCGCCCCGAGCGTTCTATCCGCTATTAGCTACGGTCGCTTTCCTGTCGTTCTCCAAATTATTGATTTGTATTTGCAATTACTCTAAGTATCGGTGACGTGGATGGTTGGTTAGTGGATTGATGGATGATAGCGGGTGAAACTGTGGCACTAGTAGTCAATAAAACATTTCTACATGTCATGTAACACCCGCTATGAAAACAATGAGCGATTGCGGCTGAGAGCTTTTAATTTTGACGGCACCTGGTTTAATTCTCGACCCTCCACTAATGACTTAGGCGGTACATACCTAAATAAATTATGTATAGTTTCAACGCTATCGCTCAAAAACGGTGAAGGAAAACATCTTCAGGAAACCGATATGTCCAAGAACCTCAAAAGTTCAAAGACATGATATTTACTAACACGCACTGGGCCAGCATGGTAGATTAGGGCTCATCCTCTCTCTCTCTCTCTCTCTCTCTGAGAGAAGGTCTGTGTCCCACCAGTGGAAACATGATAGGCTGATAATGAAAACAATTTCGTTTACTACAAAGCTATCCCTAAGTTAACACTTAGTAATTTTCATAATACTTGTTCATAATAATTATCATACTGATAAACGAGACATCAACATAACGTCATGCAAAACTGAAGTATCTGATAAGAAATACACTTTCCATACGCGCAAATATTGGAATTACTAGTGATGCCCCAAAATAACATTAAAAAAAAACCGGACAAGTACGAGTAGGACTCGTGCTCTGAGGGTTCCGTTAGACGGAACGCTCAGAGCGCGAGACCAAAAAAAAAACTAACTGAAGTTAAAATATTGAAAGACAAACTTAAGTTTGTAGTTTTTTTTTACTGGGCAAGTGCCTTTAATAACTAAACAAAATACAAGCTAAAACTAACACTACAAATACAGTTAGACTGCCCATAGACCGTTGAAGGTCTAAAGACAATCCAAATGATCAAGCCCACTACCAGTTGGCAGCGTACCCAACATGCTGGCGGCATTACCACGTTGAATGGCAATGCTAATGCGTTGAGCCAGAAACACGCCAGCATTTTGGTCACGCGTCGCATTAACCAGGCGCTCTGAAAGATTTTTGAAAATGAGGTGAGCTCCCGGTCCCCAAGGGCCCAATGTCTCGACCCCAAACGCCTCAAATATGTAACCACTGCCGAGGTTAGCATATTTGCGACGCTTGTGCTGCTCTGCCGAATTAGCAGCCGCGCCAGCCCTACCCTGTGTCTCAGGAAGATGTGACGGCGCCAAAGTATCGACACAAGTTGCGTCCCATACAAGGGGCCGCCCCAACCTCCAGGGCACAAGTGTCATACCGTCAGGCCTCTTTCCATCATCACGCGCAAGACCGGTTTGAGCACAGCTGCGACATTGGCGGTGGAAAGTGCCCTGCGTATGATGTCGTTCAGGCTAGCGTGTCGGCCAATACGACCAGCGCTTCTCGAGCAAGAGAGACCATGGTGACCGAGCTGGTCAACAGCAGTACCACATTTTATTTATATTACACGGGAATTACTCACGTAAGATTAAGCCGGTCACTCACCAAAAAACCACACCACGAAAACCACGTCAGTTTCTATAATAAAGCAGTACCACACTGACAGCGATGGGCCTCACAGCACCTTGCACCCAAGCGTAAGCTGACAGCTAGACGAAATGCGGTTGGATCTAAAAGGCTACCTGTGTTAAAAGAGGGCATGGCTTGCAACCAAAGTCCCGATTCCCAAACAGAGACAGCAAGAATACGAGCGCGATCTGCAATACTAGGACACGTATCTAGTAGCGATTTCCATGCTAGTTCGCAGATCGGCCGATCCCACAGTCTCTGGGAAGACAACTTTGAAGTTTGTAGTTGACAATAAGGTTCTTCCATACACCCCAACTACAAAATGTAAGTTTGTAATAGCAAAATAATTATTTTTAAATACCTTCAAATTTATAACTTTCGGATTTATTCCTATATATGTAATATGAGACCTTGCCTCTTGCCAAATTTCATGATTCTAGGTCAACGGGAAGTACCCTATAGGTTTTGATTCCCCTGTGAAATCGCAAAATATACGACATAAAGGAACCCTAAGAGCGCGAGACCAAAAAAAAAACTAACTGAAGTTAAAATATTGAAAGACAAACTTAAGTTTGTAGTTGACAATAAGGTTCTTCCATACATTCCAACTACAAAATGTAAGTTTGTAATAGCAAAATAATAATTTTTAAATGATATACCTTCATATTTATAACTTTCGGATTTATTCCTATATGTGTGCTATGAGACCTTGCTTTTTGCCAAATTTCATGATTCTAGGTCAACGGGAAGTACCCTATAGGTTATGGTTCCCCTGTGAAATCGCAAAATATGCGACATAAACGTTCATATCTTTTGATTGCGTTGACTTACAACTTTTATTTTTTTACAGCCGAAAGAAACCGTAGACTCAAGTATTTTGTATAAATTTCAACTTGCTACCTTTACGCGTTCTTGAGAAAAAGGGTCTTGACAGACGGACAGACAGACAGACAGACGGACAACGAAGTGATCCTATAAGGGTTCCGTTTTTTCCTTTTGAGGTACGGAACCCTAAAAAAATAAAAATTAACTACATAAATTTTTGCGCTGCCTGAATGGGTGTTCCCCGATAGATACAATCTAGGTAACTTCAAGTTGCGAGTGAATCCGTTTCTCCTAAGCAAGCGTGCTCCATCATAAACCACATGATCGCTTAACATCAGGTGAGGAGGCGGCCAACCGCAAGCCTATTAATCAACAAATAAATTTGTAGTTTTTTTTAGGGTTCCGTACCTCAAAAGGAAAAAACGGAACCCTTATAGGATCACTTCGTTGTCCGTCTGTCTGTCTGTCTGTCCGTCTGTCAAGACCCTTTTTCTCAAGAACGCGTAAAGGTAGCAAGTTGAAATTTATACAAAATACTTGAGTCTACAGTTTCTTTCGGCTGTAAAAAAATAAAAGTTGTAAGTCAACGCAATCAAAAGATATGAACGTTTATGTCGCATATTTTGCGATTTCACAGGGGAACCATAACCTATAGGGTACTTCCCGTTGACCTAGAATCATGAAATTTGGCAAAAAGCAAGGTCTCATAGCACACATATAGGAATAAATCCGAAAGTTATAAATACGAAGGTATATCATTTAAAAATTATTATTTTGCTATTACAAACTTACATTTTGTAGTTGGAATGTATGGAAGAACCTTATTGTCAACTACAAACTTAAGTTTGTCTTTCAATATTTTAACTTCAGTTAGTTTTTTTTTTGGTCTCGCGCTCTTAGGGTTCCTTTATGTCGTATATTTTGCGATTTCACAGGGGAATCAAAACCTATAGGGTACTTCCCGTTGACCTAGAATCATGAAATTTGGCAAGAGGCAAGGTCTCATATTACATATATAGGAATAAATCCGAAAGTTATAAATTTGAAGGTATTTAAAAATAATTATTTTGCTATTACAAACTTACATTTTGTAGTTGGGGTGTATGGAAGAACCTTATTGTCAACTACAAACTTCAAAGTTGTCTTCCCAGAGACTGTGGGATCGGCCGATCTGCGAACTAGCATGGAAATCGCTACTAGATACGTGTCCTAGTATTGCAGATCGCGCTCGTATTCTTGCTGTCTCTGTTTGGGAATCGGGACTTTGGTTGCAAGCCATGCCCTCTTTTAACACAGGTAGCCTTTTAGATCCAACCGCATTTCGTCTAGCTGTCAGCTTACGCTTGGGTGCAAGGTGCTGTGAGGCCCATCGCTGCCAGTGTGGTACTGCTTTATTATAGAAACTGACGTGGTTTTCGTGGTGTGGTTTTTTGGTGAGTGACCGGCTTAATCTTACGTGAGTAATTCCCGTGTAATATAAATAAAATGTTGTTGACCAGCTCGGTCACCATGGTCTCTCTTGCTCGAGAAGCGCTGGTCGTATTGGCCGACACGCTAGCCTGAACGACATCATACGCAGGACACTTTCCACCGCCAATGTTGCAGCTGTGCTCAAACCGAGTGGTCTTGCGCGTGACGATGGAAAGAGGCCTGACGGTATGACACTTGTGCCCTGGAGGTTGGGGCGGCCCCTTGTATGGGACGCAACTTGTGTCGATACTTTGGCGCCGTCACATCTTCCTGAGACACAGGGTAGGGCTGGCGCGGCTGCTAATTCGGCAGAGCAGCACAAGCGTCGCAAATATGCTAACCTCGGCAGTGGTTACATATTTGAGGCGTTTGGGGTCGAGACATTGGGCCCTTGGGGACCGGGAGCTCACCTCATTTTCAAAAATCTTTCAGAGCGCCTGGTTAATGCGACGCGTGACCAAAATGCTGGCGTGTTTCTGGCTCAACGCATTAGCATTGCCATTCAACGTGGTAATGCCGCCAGCATGTTGGGTACGCTGCCAACTGGTAGTGGGCTTGAGCATTTGGATTGTCTTTAGACCTTCAACGGTCTATGGGCAGTCTAACTGTATTTGTAGTGTTAGTTTTAGCTTGTATTTTGTTTAGTTATTAAAGGCACTTGCCCAGTAAAAAAAAACTACAAACTTAAGTTTGTCTTTCAATATTTTAACTTCAGTTAGTTTTTTTTTTTGGTCTCGCGCTCTGAGCGTTCCGTCTAACGGAACCCTCAGAGCACGAGTCCTACTCGTACTTGTCCGGTTTTTTTTATTTTTACTACTTTTTAGAATGCCTTTTGCGTACACAACATTTCGTGTTTGTGCTGCTAACCATTGAGGAATTCCCTAGTCAGGACCAAACCCTGAGGGCAGTAACTATGTCATGGTAAAACTTAAAACCAGCGTTCATAACAAAATGCGTACACAAAATTTCGTGTGTACTGATGACCGTTGAAGAGTTCCTTTATCTGGAGGTAATCCTGGATGACGATTCAGGTCATGCTTACCACAAAAATGCATTGTCATCGGAACTGAACCAACATGTCAAAATTCAACTGCATGCGTAGGAGAGGAAGTTGTTCTAATTCAGCTTGCCAATTTTGATGTAAACAAACAAACTAACATACAAACATTGCAAGTTAAATAAAAGCTTGTAAAAAAGGTATTAGTAGTAACGCTCCTGGCTAGGTACTCGTACCTATATATTCCCAAAAGATCTTCTCTTCATTTAGATCCTTAATGCACACCGGAGTGAACTAAAAAAACGATAGACCATCAACTATGCGCCGATGTTCAAGGCTTAGAAGCTTAGTCTAAGGAAATCGTTACTGATGAGCTTTTTTGTTTAAAAAAAATCAGATATTATATTCTTGTTATTTCTTTCGAGGTTTCGCTTGATTTTTGCAAAAATTGCCTAGGTATCTTTAACGTTAATCGTCACTTTAGTGATTGCAAAATGCAGAATTTTTCTATAAATACAGCCAAATCGTGTATGTCTGCCAAATACGCTGTATGTACCTGGATGTAGAAAACAAGCCAAATCTCTAAAGCACTTGAATCCAAGTGGCAGCCAAATTTTAAATTAAGTTTAAGCTAATGTGCGTGTAATCAAATTCAAATACAAAATATTTATCTATACTAATATTATAAAGAGGATAGATTTGATTGTTTGTTTGTTTGCATTGAATAGGCACCGAAACTACTGAACCGAATTGAAAAATTATTTCACTGTTGGGAAGCTACACTATCCCCGGTTGACATAGGCTAATCTATACCTGTGCGAAGCCGGGGCGGCCTACTAGTGAAAATAAAAACAGAAAATTCCACTAACGTTTATCTCACAAACTTAAACTAAAATCGATTTCCTGATAAAAAAGGAATAAATTAAAAAAGGTAATATAATAAATACAACAAATTGCTGTAAAAAGATGTCAACTTAAAATTATTAGTGTCAAATAAGAGTTGAAGTTAAAGTTGAAGTTAAAATTAGTGTCATAAAGTTGTCATCAAAGTTATCAGCTTTTTTGCCCCTGTGGCATTGGTCAGTTAAGTTTTCACATGTCAAAAACACTTTCGTAATAGTTTTCCAACTGTCACAAATAATATCAAAATCAGTGTTGGCGGAAAAGAGTGCATTGAAGTGGCGACGGGCGCGAATCAGCGGGGACGTGGAGCGCGCCACAGTGCGGCTGTGATTCACGTGGAAAAACTTGGGCGATTTCCCACGCCTATTAGCCGGAAGCCCGGGTTCGTCTGGCACGAACAAAGTGTATGATAAGTTGTGCAGAATTAGTGTGTCTTCGTATTAGAATCTTATTACACAGTACACAGGGCGTTATCTTTGTAATTAAAATGTAATAGACTACCAAAGTGAATATTTTTACTGTTTCATAAAAAAACTCACCATAAATAAAGCCGATCACCGAAAACAAAATTGAAATGTGTTTAAAATTAAGGCCATGCCAGACAGAGACCGCGCTATTCTTTCAAATGAGGTAATTTTACAATATTATTGCAGTTATCATGGCAAATTAATGATTGGACCAAGGATAGGCACAGTACAATTTCCGAACTAAATTCATTAAAACTATGAAATATCTCTTTCTACATTTTAGTAGACTAACATCTTTTGTTCATTATATAAAACTCATGAGGTAAGTATCTTATTCTTGTTTATGGACTACCCAAAAATATACTTACTTATAGGTAAACAGATACGACAAAACATGAAGGGGAAGATGGCATCACGCACATCATCATAATCATCATCGTTAGGCTACACCGACCCGCTGATGGGTAAAAGATTGTACTGTTGGTACCTGATTTAGGCTCAACTTATCAACTTTTTTACAAACCCAGCGTGAAAAACATTTCTGTCTAGTACTTTAGTTATTTCTATTCTCTGACGTTTCACTCATCATCAACATCACCATCACCATTTTAGCTAATCATGTTTCCACTGCTGGGACACAAGCCTTCTCTCAAAGAGGGTGGACCCTAATCCACCCTGCTGGTCCAGCACATGTTGATGAATATCATACGTCTTTAATTTCTTGGGGTTTTTGTACATACCGGTTTCCTCACGATGTTTTATTTCACAGTTTTTTGAGCGATGGCATCGAAACTTCACATAATTTATTTAGGCACTAAATAAGTCATTGCTGCAGAGCCGATGATCAAACCGGGTGCCGTCAGATTGTAAAGCGCACATGCCAGCCAGCATCGCTCTATCATCTCACATTTCACTACAGAATAACTTTCAAACAAAAAAGGTAAACAGTCCTAAACTACATTCTTAAAAGCGCATTGTTTGTTCATAAAGTGAACTCAACCAAACTACATCATTAACATGCCACGTAAACAGTAGCATGAGCACAAAATCCGACATAACTTGGAATTCACGGGAGCGTGCCTCCAAGCTCACGTTTATGAAATATTAAATCTAGCTATATCTATAAGAGGAATCTCTGTATACCGAGAAAGATAGACAAGAGGCAAGCAGGTGCGCCCCGGCACCCACACGTTCCAAGCCAGAAAACAATTATCATTCCGTGCTTGCAAAACATGCTCTGTCACTATCTGTCGACCCATCATCACGACTTCACAATTTACATATAATGACTTACTAACAATAAACAACGAAATGTGCGAGACCGCCTCTACTCTGCTTACGACATCATTTCTTTTTTTGTTATCAAAATTACAACGGATATCACGTCTCGTTGACGCAACAGCTTAATGAGAGCTTTATCTGGACTGATTTTGCGATAATTTGGATTGAATTAGTGTGTGGTAATGAAGTAGTATATTTTTTGTCAAACAAGCTGACCTGACAAACGTTGTCCTGTCTTAGAATTGTTACGCGCGAAGTTACAATCGTCGTTAAGTTTTCTGAAATTTTCTTAATTTATGCGCTATTTTCTTAATTTCTCTTTCCAAGAACCTTCTACAAGGTAATTGAAAACTTTAAAAAAAAGATGAATGAAATCGGTAAAGTCGTTCTCAAGTTATGGCGTGACCAAAGTTAACCTCAAGTTATGGCGTGTAAATAGGGATTCAATTTTATATATGTATATAGATTATTCAAAATGCATTACATCCACTCTTAATATTAATTAAGTTCTAATGGTAAAGTTTGTGAGTAACTTAGTAAGTTTGTATGTTTGAAGGGGTTGTTAATCTATGGAGCTAAACTCAATCCTTAAAGCAAATAAATTGCTCCAATAACAGCAATAACAACCACGCTCATAGCTTTTTACAATGTTATTGCAGCTGTCAGAGCAAAACAATGCTTAGATCAAATTTAAAGATCTGATTTCGAAAATTATTTTACTTAATAAAAGTAAAAAACTAAAACTAGCCTTACAATTTAGATGATTTTCCCCTGAATATAACTTATGCAAAACAAAATAAAAACTGTTATTAATTTTCAATTAACTTAAGAATACCAAACACAAAATTAAAAAAAAAACTTTCTAGCTGTTAGCTCTTAGCTGTAACTGTTCTAATTTAAGATCGTTTCACTGTCCCTAAATAACATATCAGGCTTTGTTGTTCACAACAAAGAAGGCTGCTAGTGTTTAATAAGATGAACGATGTTTGTTGAATTACAAAAGAAATAACAATACGTAGTTCACACTAATTTAATGAGAAAATGAACACTAGGGCTTCCACTAATATGAGTACCTAAAGTTACTGTCAGTCTTTCTCTAACAAACTATAATAAATTATGCCTCTGGCTGGCAACCACAATACCTACTACTGGGTATTTAAGCAGAATTCTTGCAACATAAACTAGGTGATATATTTGTTTCGCGACAGTTATAACTCTCGACATAAATCTCAAGATGACACTTTTAATTTAAGAAACACTTTGTGCAAAATGTTTTAAGAGACAAGTCTGAGTTTTTATGCGTTTACATGCACTGGACTCGAGCCTTTTTCCGTTTAAAAACAAGCACTGTATGTTGTTCGTTAGCCGAGTCAAGATCTTCCTTGTTTCGAGGTAGTTATTCTTTGAAGAAATAAATTAAGTTTGACCTCACAAGTCCGCTGTAAACATGTAGCTTTATGTATGACATGTTAAAATTTACAACTCCTCAACGCAAACTTTCTAGCTCTACAGTGTGGTTGCTTTACAAAGAATGTTTGCTTAGAAAATACTTATGGGCCGCTCCCAAGCCGTGTGTCGTATTTACGAAAATTAATTCGTTAACTTGACAGTTAAGATAAACAAAACACGTTCGGCTTGATTCTATCAACTTCTGCTTCTAACAGCTATATCTTTTTGTCGTCACAAATTCTTCTCTTTTATCAAGTGACGAAATACCTAACGCAATATTTATAATTTTCAAATTCACATTTTTTTTTTTTATAAAATTGATCTACGTTTTGCCCACAACTCGCCTGATAGTAAACGACGGTGTGGCCAAGGATGGCCAAGGGTCGAGAGGAAATCTACTCACTCTAGCCTTGAAGATGCCTAGATTGTTGTTGTCAGGAAACAAGGAGTACGGCATGGAGTTCCATTCGTAGGCAGTACGTATCATAAATGACGACCCAATGATTTCCTTGAATCGTCTTAAAGATTAATAAATAGACTATAAGTTTATTATGATAACAGAAACTGTGACCTAATTAACCGAGATTGATATTAGACAAAGTCGCTACTTAAATCCCAATTTAATTAAACTTGATACTTCCCTTCAGCTAATTAAAACGAGAATACCGGCAAAGGCAGCCGCTAACAATGAATAAGTTTAGAAATTAAAACACAAAGAACAAGTAAATTGAATTAAAACGATGGAATCTCCGCTTCTTACTGCCTAATTATCATCTTAATTCCTTATAACGAATTAAAAACTGCTACCGCGTTTTCCGAGAATACTATAACCGTAGAAGAATTTAAAGTAGGCTCTTTGTATTCGCTAAATAACGTAGTTGTATCGCTTAAACGGTATAATATAAATTATTGGTGATAGAAGTCATAACACCTAACTGATTCGGTCCCATCGCTGTGGTGGCCATTAATGAAGAAAAATTGGTGATTCAAATCAATAATCTAACATTTGCCAAGCGCAGCCATAAAGGGGATAACATAAATTCTAGAATTTATTCCTACTTAATACGTCCGTCGAGCATTAATGCTGCATCTCAAGGTAATTTCTATTCAACAACGATTAGTCTCCGATCTTCTACTAGCGCCGATTGTAATACCATTTTGGTATATTGAAATACGAGCCATAAAGAAGATTGGACTTTGAATATGAACTTAATAAGCAAATATGTTAAAAATCCACTTCAGAGAGCTTTGCATCATCATCATCAGCCAGAAGACGTCCACTGCTGAACATAGGCCTCCCTCCCCCTTTAACCTCCACACTGAACGACAGCCTGCCTTTTGCACCCACTGGATGCCAACGACTCTCACAATGTCGTCGGTCCATATAGTGGGCTTTGCATGCTCACTGGTATTTAAAGCTGAGTAATTGAATCAAGCTTATTGTCATGTATTTTTTGAAATTGTTTTTAGGTAAGTAAGAATAATAGCTTCAAAGTGTTCCTAGATGATGATAATTTTGGAATAATTGACCAAACGAAAAGAAATCTCATATTCTAATGGGACAAGTCGGCGTTTGTATGTATGTTTGTATATTTTGATCGATGATAACTTACGTATTGTTGATCCGATCTTCATAGAATTATGTAGACAAGTAGTTCATTCCAATACAATTTAAGTTCAAATATGAGCAAAATCAGTTCAGGAATTGCAAAATAAAAAAAAGTCAAGGAGAAAGAAGAAGAAGAAAACACAATAAAGGAACAAAAATCATATTCATAAAATTTTTACAATAAAATACAATACAATATTTCTTTATTACACACCGAAAATACAAATGAAACTTAAACTAACATAAAAAAAAATATACGGCAGTATAATGGGCGGCCTTATCGCTTAAAGCGATTTCTTCCAGGCAACCTTTGAATGGACAGGACTAAAGAAGTTGAAAAACGGTCGGTGGTGCACATGAAATATAAATAAATATATGTATATATATATATACATACAGATATACACTAAATACGCAATGCTGCATACATACCATAAATATTATAAATAAAATACATAATATATATACGTACCAATTAACACGACGAAAAAAATAGGAAGAGATTTGGCCTGCCTGATAGAAGCAGGCAGCGCATTCCACAGCAGGACAGCTTGAAAAGTGAAGGACTTACAGTAGGAAAGATTGACGTGATAAGAATAATTTTTCAATTTTCATTTCAATTTTTCTTTCAAGAATTCGCGATGTCACTATTCGGAGCAAACAACTATTGTATACGCGCCACAGAATATAAAATACTCACACTTAAACATCGCTAATTCAGATTACTGAGATTATGGTTCGAATCGGCTGTATTAGATTTAGTTCAACGTGGTGGTAATACCTTATTTGCAATTTCGCGACACAAGCCGATACCAAACCCAATCCGAAGAGTTATTTAATTATGATGTTCTATCGAGTCAGCTGTAACTTTTTTTAAATATTATCTGTGCAAGTATTCATTGAAAAAATTATATTATAAAGAGGAAAGATTTGATTGTTTGTTTGTTTGTTTGTTTGCATTGAATAGGCTCTGAAACTACTGAACCGATTTGAAAAATTCTTTCACTGTTGGGAAGCTACACTATCCCCAGGTAACCATAGGCTATATTATATTTTCAAAAAAAATAGGGATCCTTACTAAAACTCCAATAATGTAACCCAAGGTGTAAAAAAATAATATTTACAATTTTGACTTTGCGTGTTTGACAGTTCTAAGACAGAGGACAACGTCTGTCAGGCCAGCTAGTTGAAAATAAAATAAAAACGTTTTTGCACCAACGTGAAAAAAACGTGACGTATTTTCCTAAACTTGATATATATTTTCCATGTGTAATAATGGTGGATTAATATTTATTAAGTGGTCGTGGACGTACTCAGGTGGAGAAATGAGATATAACGCAATTAAACATGTATTTTCGTAAAACTCCAAACTCCAAAACTCCATAGAAGTCTCTTTTAAAGCCTCCACCACTTTACTAGGGCATGACTATGACTTGGCCGTGATTTACTTTGCTTGACTCTGACTGTGACTATGACTTGTTTAACAATATTTAATATTTGATAATATTTTAATACTTGACACTGGCAAATGCACAAGAAGTGAGACGCCTAAATTATCACAGAGAAAATATTTAAACATAATTGGCTAAGACTCGAGAGACTCGAAATACGCATACGGTCCCTACCGTCGGTACCGGTATACAGTATACGGTACCGGTCCGTTTTTCGTAGCCAAAGTCACATAATCGTGGTCACAATCATCACATTTCAAATACAAATACAAATACAAATAGTTTAGTTTCAGAAATTGGTGATCACAAAAAAAATCCAAATAACGAAGCTCTGTGGACTTAATTTCGTGCATCATACCTACATAATCATGTACTTTTTGTGGTTTAATCGAAAAGAAAACGACTTGAGAAATATTCTTTGTAAAGAAAATTTTACAAAAAGATTAATGACCTTTGAGCTAGAACGTCTTGAATTTGTTACATTTTTATCGCTATAACTCAAAAAGCTATAACCAGAAAATGCTTGAAATAATTTTGAATGAAGGTTTTAATATGACCTATCAGCATAGCAAGTTACAAAATTCTATGTCTAATAGTTTAGAGATGAAGGGGGGACCAATTTTTCGTCACTTTGGCGGGCCATATTTTTCACAAAATATACATTTGATAAAAAAGTGATGTATGAAACCTTGCCTTCATTTTACAAGACCGATTCAACGATATCCCACAAAAGGGAGTGCAGCGGAAAAAAAACACCCCATTTCACATGTCGCAGAGTCACACAAAATTATATTATATTTATACTTTTAAAATTCAAAGACTTGCCTTAAAAATTATAGAAGTTAGAAAGTTCTAAAAAATTAGGACAGACGAACGGATAGAAGAAATTTATAAGGGTTCCTTGTCGGGCTACGGAACTCTAAAAAGAACAAATTGTATTGTATTCAATTGTTGAAATTTCTATTTCATGCTCATGTTATTACAATAAATTGTAATAACGATATCATTATCAAAAGCAATAAAGATAAAAACGTTTTTAATAAAAGTAAAACGTATTTTTTATGGGGTCGGTTGAATAGAATCTTCCGATTTTATGTCGCTGTTTGGTATCCTTTTAGTTCATTAACTAGAAAAATGTAAGATCGTGCAGCCAGTTCTTATACTCGTTAACTTTTTTTGGGGTTAAAAAACGGTTACTGGTTAATAACGCTTCGGCAAGAAATTGGTCTAAAATACACGAACCTTTCGTCATAATATGATACAAATTACGTCAAATCATGTGGATATTATTTTTTAAGGAGTAAGAGAGCAACATGTGGTAAATTGGAGTCCCTAAAAAATAAACAACTCAACGACGCCGCCCAGTTTCTTATATGGAAAAAATTTAACAACTCTCCGAAATGGGTGTCGCGCGCTTCACAAATGATCGACCCTGGAATTCGGTTTACTTTTCCCTTTTAATGGTACTTGAAATTGTTTGGTAAATAATTCGAAATTAATGGCAATGAGTTGCATAATGATGGGTATTTCATGGTACCGTCACAGAGTATAATGATACATTCTGTCTGGCTCTGTAAGCAAACAAACATAAAAAATTACTAGTTGTTATAAATGTTTTGCCGTATCTGGCGGTTATTAGGTTTAGTACAAAACTTATAACGTTAAGAATCCAATTTTATGAAATTAATAATAGGCAAAAAAAATATCTATATTCAGAGGGGTTATATACCTTTTTCACTACACTACACGTCAATAAAGTATAATCCTTTCCATCCTAAGTTTACCTGGTAGAGATCGCTTTTAGCGTTAAGGCTGCCAATTGTTACACTAGTTTTTAGGTTTTTTTGTCCTCAGTATGAAATCGTATGCTGTGAATCAATCAAAGTACGACATTTAAGGAGGGTGTGAAATAAATTAAATTTCATATCAATTGAACTTTTATTTCTTAGACGGGCTTAAACTATCTACGCTATGTAATTATTTATATATTTTCCTCTACGTTATAAATAAGTACTAATTAAACCCCTGATATAATCAAGTTACCTGCAAAGTGCTTGATCGTATTACAAGAGGCAGCTTTATTAAATGTTATAACTCTATTTATCTCAATAAACATTCCCGAAGGCTTCCCAACAAAATGTTACGTTAACGAGTAGTACCAGACCATCGATCATCATTCGGGTATCGGGGAATCTCAACGGTATATAGTTTCCGTGGTCATCGTTTAAATGGAACTACATTGGATCTAATGTGTCATATTAGCTTACTTTTTTAGGGTTCCGTACCTCAAATGGAAAAAACGGAACCCTTATAGGATCACTTCGTTGTCCGCCTGTCCGTCTGTCTGTCTGTTCATAAATGCGTCTGTTAAGACCCTTTTTCTCAAGAACGCATAAAGCTATCAAGTTGAAATTTATACTAAATATACTTGGGTCTACGGTTTACTCAATCAAAAGATATCATATTGTCGCATATTTTCGTATATTTTGCGATTTCACAAGGGAATCAAAACCTATAGGGTACTTCCCGTTGACTTAGAATCATGAAATTTTGGAAGAGGCAAGGTCTTACAGCACATATAAAGGAATAAATCCGAAAGTTGTGAATTTGAAGTTATATCATATAAAAAATTGTTTTGCAATTACAAACTTACAATTTGTAGTTGTTACGTATGGAAGAACCTTATTGTCAACTACAAAGTTAAGTTTGTCTTTCAAAATTTCAACTTTAGTTAGTTTTTTATTGACTCGCTCTCTGAGGGTTCCGCCCAACGGAACCTTAAAAAAAACACTCACGCGAATTATTTGCATGTCTGGTCGAATTACCCCGTGACCAATATGCAATATTTATGGTTTGTTGCAAGCGGTAATGCAGCTAGCATTTTGGGAACAATGCCTGCAAGCAGCGGTCTTAGATTAATATAGTTTCATACACATACGTTACGCTACGTTTCTTTTATTTTGATAAGTTTCTAGTGATGCTAAATACATAAAATGTTCATGTTTTAATTATTAATCAATATACATATAATTAAAGTACACTTTTTCTTTCAAAATACATTGTCAAAAGCAAATTCTAAATGTATTTGTAAAAGCATAAACGTAGCACGCGCGAATGATGACAAACTCATCGCGATCTGATAAGAGGATTATACAACTCCGCTGTTCATTTC
Organism: Agriopis aurantiaria; assembly: GCA_914767915.1. Lineage (NCBI taxonomy): Eukaryota > Metazoa > Arthropoda > Insecta > Lepidoptera > Geometridae > Agriopis > Agriopis aurantiaria. The sequence goes on along the minus strand of OU611992.1, from coordinate 5,959,799 downwards.
GCTTAATAATGCGGATTATTCAACGTTCTAAAACTAGAAGTGACAATTTAAAATCCCACTCAGATTTCAACCATTATATCACAGAAAAACTTTGAGTTACATAATGACCATAGCTTCAAGCTCAGCAGTGCATGTACCGTTCTTTATCGATCCTCAAATTTGAAAGTTAATATCGACAAATTCGATAAAATTCCTATATGAGCAGTACTCGCTATGATCGATTCTATAGCATTTTATCGAATTTGACGATTGATAAAGAATGGTACTCGCACTGCAGTATAGAAAAAAACTAAATAAACACAGGTACATCTTGTTTTACTTCGGACCCAAAACATTAATACAAATCATGTAACACAGCTATAACCACTCTAATTATTATAAGATCCGAAAGAAGCTGTTTCTCTCTTTCTTTCTTTCTATCTCTTTGTTATTATTTAGATAACAAACAGCAGAAACCGATTATGAAATTTGACAAAGATTTGAAAGCGTTATAGCGCCATAATAGGTTTACGTTAGACAAACGTATTTAATGCAGTTTTTTTTTACTAGGTTATCGCAGATATAGCTGTAGCTTACAGCTAGTAAAATAAGTTCACACCTAGATGCACCAAGGAGACTGAGTACCTGATAAAAACCGTTACAATATACCGCTAATTACACAAAGTATGTTCCTTTCCAGCAGCTCTACGTCTCGTATCGGATAGATTTACAGAGCGCGGTCGCCAACGGGATTAGTGACGGCGTATCACTCCACTGCAGTTAGCCAGAACTAAGCACGACTCGGTGGTATTTTAACATGCATTTTGCTGTGAAAATGTCATCAATTTTATTTGAGAACTCTTCATAACAATTTGCAATTATTCAAGTACCAATTAAGAAATCAAGTTTAAGTTAGTATTATAAACGAAAATAATATATGTTTGCGGTATTCCTGATTACAATTATAGGAACTTTGCGAGGACGAAATCAAAAAAGTGTATCATCATTACTTACTTTATGGAACGGACAAGAGAATTTTCAAGAAGTAAATAATACAGATTACATGTTCCTAGTTACAAAATCAAATGGTATATAAAAATATATTTTTTTACGATACGACCATTTGGTGTCAATCTCTACACCATTACGGTTATTTTCCCGGCTCCATCATATAGGAAACGAGACGTCCAATTGCAGTCATTATCTACAACAATAACAATATCTCCATCTATTAGTCACAATCACAATATCCAATTTCGTCACGCCAATCGCAAATCGTCTACAAATTGTACCACATTGCGACCGGTCACGACACTGGGTGACCGGCACCCTACTGTGATACAGTATCTATAGTTTGTAGTGAGGACCGAAAACTGAACAGTAATAATCGGTATAATTGTAAATAAAATAATGTCTCCCGATAATCCTAGAGAACATCCAGAGAAGGGAACCTCAGTTCCCCGAAACCAAATGGGTGTTCCCTGATAGTTACAATCAGGGTGTCTTTAACTCGCAAGTTAATCGTTTTTTTTAGACCAGCGTGCTCCATCTTAGACCGCATCATCGCGGTGGCGGTTAAACGCAAACTTATTATACAATTTAAAAGAAGCTGAACAATCAACATAATAATATAACAGCACAACGTGAAATCGCGAAAAGTTTTACCTACTGATCGTCAAATTTTAATAAGTAATAATGACTATGATGCAGAGACGAGTACTGTGCCTTTTTTTTTAAACAAAAAGACTAAGTCTTAATTTACCTATATTATAATTATTGTTTAAAACATGGTGTACTCGTGTATCATGTTCATAAATAGGAATTTACTCTAATGTGTTGTTTGTTAAAAGTCCTATTTCAACATTTGCACAGTAATTTTACATTGTTATTTATTAAATTAAGGGTTATTCGGTCCTTGACTACTAAGCTGTGTCTCATTGTCTCTGCAGCAGACGCAGTTATGCAACCAGTGTCTTCGATAATTACTCTGAATCATTGTTCTGTGTTTACATACATATTTCGCAATTTATCTATTAGACATGTTCAACAGTCTGCGACTCTGCCTTTTAGTGATACCAATTTCTAAACTTATTTGATCACCATAATCAAAAATATTGTGCATGTATCGTTAGGACTACGGTAGTTTATAACAAGATGCGTATATCTTATGACTTTAAGACAAAAATCATTATGTGGAAACCGTTAAAAGGTCCTAAGGACAGACAGACAGACTTTAAAATGTGTAAAGTCTGTCTATCATGTGGACTTTAGAACCCTAATTGTCAAATTGACAATTGTCTGTCTGTTTGTCTGTCTTGTCTATTAGGGTTCTGTTGATCTACATAATGATTACTGTCCTAAAGTCATAAGATATATACTCATAAATTACTGGAGTAATATTGATACATGCACATTATTTTTGATTGACATAAATATTTTGTGTCCTTATATTTCGAAACCTAACATATTTCATTACAAAAAGTAACACTACTAATTTATTTATCAGTAGGTTATTAGATTTTTTTTCCAGCGCAGTAGGTGTGTTATGGAATCATCAGTAGGTTGTTGGTTATTTATTTATTTAGATCTGATAATTATAACAGAACCAGACGCCAATTTTTTAATTAATTGTTAGGGAGTCTTGACGATTTTAATTGCTTTTTTCTTCATTGCGATAGGTAATCATTTACGACTTTCGCAGCTTTTAACACTACTAATTTATTTATCAGTAGGTTATTAGATTTTTTTTCCAGCGCAGTAGTTATGTTATGGAATCATCAGTAGGTTGTTGGTTATTTATTTATTTAGATCTGATAATTATAACAGAACCAGACGCCAATTTTTTAATTAATTGTTAGGGAGTCTTGACGATTTTAATTGCTTTTTTCTTCATTGCGATAGGTAATCATTTACGACTTTCGCAGCTTTTATAAAGATAATTTTAACGGTGTTGAGTGAAATTTCATGTCAGGGAAGCAATCTCACAGTAACTTTTAATTGGAAAAGTCTTATAGAATCGAGCTTAAAGAAATTACTTCAGCTATTTTAACGATCGCTGTAATGCTTTACTACTTCCTCTTAAGTAATTGCTATTGTCAATTTAATCGAGTGCTTCTATCTGAACCGTTATTGAGGCATTAAAGTACAGAGCAGTGCCAACACTTCTCTATGCAATGAACAAAAAGCCTCATCGCTCCAAATATCAAACAAAATTACTGACAACAAACTAACTACGTCAATCACTTTGGCTAATGGTGCACAAGGCGATCTTATCTGAGGAACCATAAGCGTTGTTGTCAGCGAGGTGAAATAGAAATAAACCGGCCAAGTGCGAGTCAGGCTCGTGCACTGAGGGTTCCGTACCACCACAAAATACAAAAAGTAGTGTGACAAAGACAACATCACGCCCAGGCGCTAACCTATACTGACCGCGCCCGACGTTGCTTAACTTGATGGTGATCAAAAATATTTCACCGACTCGCACTTGGCCAGTATTTTTTATTTGTTGTTTTACTTTAGAGTGTGTACTATAATCATGCCAAGTTTGACGCTTATTCGTATTATCGTTTTTGCATTAGAGTTAATACAAAAATACGAGAAAAAAGTATGTTATATGGAGACCCCCCTTTTAATTTTTACTTTTTGACTTTCTTATTACTTCTTATTTAATCCGCCGTAACATTACATTATCTATGAAATTTTCAAGAAGCTATATATTACGGCTCGAAATATTGACAGCCGTTAATAGGTAGCACAGATGGACAGGCGGACAGACATCGTAGGCTTAATAGTAATAGGGTCCCGTTTTTACCCTTTGAGTACGGAACCCTAAAAAGGCTCATTGGAAATTTATAAATTTGAAGCAGTAGCTATTGGGACCGGTCTTAGAGCAAACAAATGATGTGACTGGCTCAGAAAGATACGGACATCCGCGCCGGAGGGGCCGCAACTGTTGCCTCGACCAGTCTTACCTCGTCTCGTACCCATGCCCATGGTCCGTTAACTAGCTTGATATTAATCATAATTTGGTATGACGCGATCCGCTCGAGTGTTTTAGATGGGCGTCATTATCTAAAACACTCGGGAACTTTCCAGCATGCATGTGGTGATAGGTACAGCGTGGAAATTGCCGACAATTGAATCTTTCTTGGCAATTCTTTGAAGTGAGGATGTTAGTTCGCGAATGAAAACGCAGATATGAAAAACTCAACCAAAGTGATAATATTTCAATTTGTTAATATATATTTAGAACTTTCAAAGATCTGTTACTTATAGCAGAAATGACTTTGATTATTACGTGTCTATTTGTTTCGTTTTTACAAGCTTATATTTACCTTGCAACCTTATCTATACTAATATTATAAAGAGGAAAGATTTGAATGTTTGTTTGTTTGTTTGTTTGCATTGAATAGGCTCCGAAACTACTGAACCGATTTGAAAAATTCTTTCACTGTTGGGGAGCTACACTATCCCCGGGAGACATAGGCTATAAGCTATACCTGTGCGAAGCTGGGGGGACCGCTAGTAATATTATAAAGAGGAAAGATTTGTATGTAAGTATGTTTGTAACGAATTGGCCCAAAAAGTACTGAACCGATTTGAAAAATTCTTTCACTGTTGGGAAGCTACACTATCCCCGGGAGACATAGGCTATAAGCTATACCCGTGCGAAGCTGGGGGGACCGCTAGTCTATACTAATATTATAAAGAGGAAAGATTTGATTGTTTGTTTGCATTGAATAGGCTCCGAAACTACTGAACCGATTTGAAAAATTCCTTCACTGTTGGGAAGCTACACTATCCCCGGTTAACATAGGCTATATTATATTTTCAAAAAAAATAGGGATCCTTACTAAAACTCCAATAATGTAACCCAAGGTGTAAAAAAATAAGATTTACAATTTTGACTTTGCGTGTTTGACAGTTCTAAGACAGGACAACGTCTGTCAGGTCAGCTAGTAATAATATAAAGAGGAAAGATTTGTATGTAAGTATGTTTGTAACGAATTGGCTCAAAAAGTACTGAACCGATTTGAAAAATTCTTTCACTGTTGGGAAGCTACACTATCCCCGGGAGACATAGGCTATAAGCTATACCAGTGCGAAGCTGGGGGGACCGCTAGTCTATACTAATATTATAAAGAGGAAAGATTTGATTGTTTGTTTGCATTGAATAGGCTCCGAAACTACTGAACCGATTTGAAAAATTCCTTCACTGTTGGGAAGCTACACTATCCCCGGTTAACATAGGCTATATTATATTTTCAAAAAAAATAGGGATCCTTACTAAAACTCCAATAATGTAACCCAAGGTGTAAAAAAATAAGATTTACAATTTTGACTTTGCGTGTTTGACAGTTCTAAGACAGGACAACGTCTGTCAGGTCAGCTAGTAATATTATAAAGAGGAAAGATTTGTATGTAAGTATGTTTGTAACGAATTGGCTCAAAAAGTACTGAACCGATTTGAAAAATTCTTTCACTGTTGGGAAGCTACACTATCCCCGGGTGACATAGGCTATAATCTATATCCGTGCGAAGCCGGGGCGGACCGCTAGTACAAATATATATTAATATGTTTGTTTCAGTCAAATTTTGCAACCTGGATTAGAACCAACTTCTCTGAACTGATTTTGCTGAAATTTTGCATGCACTTTTAGTTCTGTTGACAATACAATATTTCTAAAATGACCGCCACCACAAGATGGCGGATTATCTATATTTTTGTCAATTAAAGAGTAAGAAACGATAAAATGACATCACATTAAATTCAATATGGCCGCTGCTCTATAGCGGCTTACATTTTCTGAGCTAAAGCTAAAGCTAAAGCTTGTTTAAAGAAAATGTTTTTTTACTACTTTAACTTATATTATGAATGAATTTACTACAAAATCAACGCTGATAACGAAAAAAACTGTCAGCATGAAGTTAAATATAAGATTCCAATAAATAACATAAATCGAAAAAGATTAAAAGAATTAATAGATAAATCAACCATGTCAAGTAAAGTCTGGTGAACCACGTAAACTGAGGCCGCTTTGAATTTACCAATAACCATACTTCAATATAATCGAACAATATACCTGTCAAAAGTATGTAATGATCAAACATATCAGCTGTTAACCACGGCGTTTCACGTTGCAAATTGGATAATTGGCTAGGAGATTCCCACGCCTGGCTCCATGTTTCAAGCATGCCTATAATGTATTAATTAACACTAAGCTGCGCTCCGCGGTTTTACTACCAATTTTCAAGTTTTCTGAAACAATAAGTATTCCATGCCATTCCCATTATTTACACAATTTTTTCAGGTTTTGTTTTGGCTTGTATAAGTAATATGCTGTACGTTATATCGTCATTGGGATAGATAAAACGGTTAAAATTTTCTACTTTATTTTTGACCATTTTTAAGATTAGATCGAGCTGATCACCCTTCCGGGGGCTAAAATTCCAGCAGTGGACTGATTATGATGATAGAGCTGAAACTTTATAGGTATGTGAAAGTTTAATGACAATAGTTGTTTATGATACCATTGAACTAATCTGAGGAGAAGGGCACTGGAACTTCTTAATGACTAACGACGAGCCCGTCAATTTTAGTTATTGTGAGCACTTTTCAATGGATTACGATGACGAGCAAAACGTCTCTTTTTAAAAAGTTTTTTTTTTCAAAGTTATATTTACTATCCCAAAATTCAATAAGATCTGTAATAAGTTTACACACATACAGAGAGATGACGACAGAGTTACTTTCCCATTTAAAATGTTTGTGTTACACTACGTTTGATTGATAGGCCTCGATAGCTTTTTGCTTCTGCTACTTTTATGTTTCCGCAAGTTAATTTGTTCTAGCATGTGGTGAATAGGCCTTTGCGAATATATATTAAAATGGTGAGAATATACACTGACATGTGGTCACGGTCAATGTTGGGTAATGTTAGTACGCCTATCTTCGTTGGTCAAGCTTCCTTTTAAATCTTCAGAATATTTTTTGTTCATCATCATCATCATTTCAGCCATAGGACGTCCACTGCTGGGCGTCTTATCGATCGACGTCTTACGATTAGGCCTCCCCCATCGATCTCCAAAAGGGCCGGTTAGAAGTGGCCTGCATCCAGCGTTTCCCTGCGGTCTCTTTTAGATCGTATGTCCATCTTGTGGATGGACGTCATACGCTGCGTGCTTTTTTGTTTATAAAATAATAAACCGTTATTGCATTTACATTCCATATGGTGTTAAATAAAAAACATAGCAAACGGTTTTCTTTGAAAAAAGAACACCAGAGTTTAATAAAATTCATTAGTTTCCATTGAAATGTGATTGACAGTTTGTACGGGCAGCCATCCAAATTTGTTGAGATGCCGATCAGTGTAGAGGGCACTCCAGCTACCCTTATGGTCAATGAGCCCTGTTTTACAAAAGTTAACAGTAATAAAATATAAAAAACTGGTGAGATTTTTCATTTGACTTCTCTTTTAGAATTGAATGCAGATAATGAAAACTCATAGATTGAAACATACAGAACATAGAGATGAAGATTGATGAAACTCCTCTTTTTTGAAGTCGGTTAAAAAGGAAAGAAAATTTATATTTTCCCTCTTTATACTGTTGTTTTTTAAATTTCTTCTTCTTTTATTTTTTCTTTTTTTTCGTTGTCGTCATCATCATCATCATCAGCCTGTAAACGTCCACTGCTGAACAAAGCCCCCCCTCGTAGAGAGGGGTGTTGCCATAATCCCCACGCTTGGCAGGCGGCTTGGGGATCGCAGTACGTTCACCGTGTACTAATAGGAAGCTGCTGCCCATTCTCCGGTGGTTCTGGTCGCAGTTTTAGGACATACCCGGGTAGGTTTTTTCGTTGTACTTCTTTGTTTCTCTTTTTCTTTTTTCTTTGTTTTTTGTAATCTTTTTATATATATTTTTTTCTTTTTTATGATTTTTTTATACTGAATAGGATAGAAAGTACGTAATAGAGTGATAGGAAAAACGTAGATACGAAAGCTAATTACAGCGTTTTACAGTTATATGATTATTTACGGGATATTTACCGTGGTAAGTATGTACGATACGGTAAATATACCTCCCGTAAATAATCATATAACTTTAGTGAACAACCGTGAAAGTTTAAAACAGTGTAATGCGTTTATTTTTCTTTTTCACCACAAGGAGAAAGGAAGGTTCTATGCCGGCCGACTTGTACCTTGTGGGGTCAGGAAAAATGATAACTTGGAGAATACAGTAGCCACTAAAGCGAGCAAAATCAAACTTTTCACTTACAAAAATGTTGTATTTTTGTGCCGATATCTTTTAATTTCTGTCCTGGACCTGGGTATGTCGTAAAACAGCAACCAGAACCAGATGGGCAGCAGCGTCCTATTAGTACACGGTGAACGTACTTCGATCCCCAAGCTGCCTGTCAAGCGTGGGTATTATGGCAACACCCCTCTAAGAGGTTGGTTTTTGTTCAGCAGTACACGTTTACTGGCTGATCATGTTATGACAATGAACTGATCTTTTAATTTAACGTAGTAACATGGTAACAAGCAAAAAAATTATTTGTTCCGACAAATTAACATAATAATATATCAAAATAAAAATTTGTTTGGTTGTAATGTTTTGATAGACAGCAAAACATGTTTATGTCACTTTTAAAAATGATTTTATATCTTCAATAATGTAAAAAATGTGCGAGCGAGAGACCTGGAGACGTGAACAGCCCCTTAAATTTACGGGCCTACCGGGATAGAAGTAAAAAAAACTTGTAAAATTGTATGGAACGCTTGTAAGTTTGGAAAATGTGGACCCACGATGACTAGGCATATACCTGATGTTGTTTGCTCCGAGTGGTCCTTTCGGTAGAGCACAGTTTGAATTCTGAATTTTGTTATCGTGATTGCTTTTTAACCGACTTCGAAAAGGAGGAGGTTATCAATTCGACAGTATGTTTTTTTTTTTTTTTGTGTAATCGTATTGAGGCGTTTTGTTTTACACTTGCGTTTTTCACTTCCATTTTATTCGCTACTACATTTGACATTTAATGCGTTCGAATTCTGTAACAATCATATCAAGTGCTTCAAAAAACCTTTTTGTTTTTAAGTAAAAACCTTAAAGTTTGGCAATGCATCACTGCAGCGAAACTTACGTCGGGAAGGTGTATGGCGGTAGCTTAACCTGTTACCATCAAGGTTCCTGTTTGCTTATTTGTTACTCATTATACCGGGTTTCACGGAAATGGTGTACTAAGCCGAAAGGGGTCCATATAGTACCCATCATAATGAACGACTTTTATTATAGAAGCAACACTGAAATCGCGAAAAAAATATCTGCTGTTCCATAGAAAACGGACATTCACACTCGACAAAATGTATGGAATTGCTGATAATCATTTTCGCGATTTCAGGGTTGGTCCCATTCATTGGTTGGTTGGTGGTTAGTAAAGCTTGTTCAAAATATAGGGTACTATGGACTCCTTTCGGCTTAGCACACCCTTTCCGCATAGCCTTGTATGTAAAAAAGACGTCATACTGTCTGCGTTAATAGCAAAAACAACGCCGTCATTCTTAAATGCCAAAAATAAACGATAATTTGCAGACAAAGTGTCTAATTACAAGAACAGATAAAGTTCCTGAAAGCGAGCCTGAGGTTCGTTGACCCGTTATCTGCGCCGAACTTAGGTAACAAACGTAATGAATCATTTACTAATCTCGCGACAATAGGCCCAATGTTCGACAGAGGAAGCGATAAGACCACTGCACTGATGCAATATTTTACCAGACAGTACGTAAGTTCACGATTCTGTTTTAGTTTATTATGAGCAGTGTGCCCAATGAGATTTCCCATTGACTAAGATTATCACTTATTGAACTCAAAACTTTAGGAGATGCATTTAAAAAAATATTTCCTTAGTGCCAGCACCGCCCCTAGCCTTTGATCAGGGTAAAGTGAGAATTGACGTCGATTCTGATGTACCATTCTCTAAACTAAACTAAATTTGACAGCTCTAAAATGGTTGCCATCCTTTTCTGACATACTGAAATGAAGGAGACACTGATAACTTTAGTCCTGTCAGATTAGTTTAGTTTAGAGTATTGTACAACAGAATAGACTCCTTGTCTTTCGGGGCGTTTCATTTCTTAATCTATCGTACAGGAATCGATATTTTTTCCGCAATTTAAAATAACCCATGTCCTAATCTAGGTTGTAAACTGTTTCCACATCAAAATTGTATGCTGGTTACAAACAAAGGTGTGCTGAGGGGAAGGCCTATGTTCAGCAATGGACGTATTATGGCTGTTGATGATGATGGTTAAGTGAATGGAAACTAGTGTGGTTTTCTAATAATACGAGAGTTATATAAATAAATGACAATGTGGACGACGGCTCAAATTTTCAAGACTCAAATTTTTCATCCTAGAATTCGTAATGTAAACTTTTTTACTGTCTTTACATACATTGTGATTGCACCAAAACACAGATAAGCGCATAGTTAGTTCCCACTTTGCCCAAAAAAGAATCGTTGTTAGTTTAATCTTATCATGCAAGCACCGAAGTGTTTCCTACAATGTTTTAGAGATAAAACTTATGAGGAAGCATTTGTCAGATATAGTTAATGATAGTTTTACATGAGTAACGGTTTTAAGATATTAGAAAATAATCTATGAACTGCACAGCGTACCTTTTTCTTGTCATATTGTCCAAAGATATCATTGCGTTGGAACAAATCGAAAGGGTTTGATTGACTTTACATTACACTAGGCCCGGAAAATTGTGAGTCTTATATCATTTTATGGACATCACAAAATTCAATGACAAACTGTTACTTGTTAGCCTTATAAAACCAATGACAATACAACGTGTATCAGAAGTTGTTTATTTTTTCTGTTTGTGACTCTACAAAATCATTCGTTCATTCATTCATTCATTCAACATTTAAGCGTATCTGTTGTCGGTGGAGTAACTTCCAAGATTGACGGTCTTCTGCCAGTGTTGTCACCTCCCTATACGACATGACATCTGCCTTTACTTCTCTTCTATAAATGTCGATGTGTAAATTTGAGCTCTTTTCGGATTTACAAATTTCAATGTCAGGTCCCGTTTATGGTTGAAGCGGGCCTGGTATAATGTGAATCAAGCTTTGAGGATTAGGTACAATACTGACACAGTCTCAAAATTGAATAAGAATTAACCAAAATTGCGAGACTGTAGCGCAAGTTGATTAGTAAGTTAGCTATTGAAAAATACCATTTCAAGTATATATGAAAAATAAAATGATGAAAATGATGATAATATAATATGATGAATGTGTTTTATGTGTATATGAAATAAATGAATAAAAAAAATAAAATAAAAAAAAAGTTCCGAATTGTCACGATCACTGATTTAAGAAAGTTTAAGCTACACAGCTATCAAGAATGCTAAACGTTCTAACCATCTTTCAAAGGCGCGTCCTTTGAGCCTTTTGTTTTCCTACAATTGTAAGTTATTGAATCACTATTCCCTCAATTAGAAGACGCGCGTGAAATGTTTCACGCAGCTATACAAACTGATTATGACATTCTTTTGGAACATGTGGACAATATGCTCAGGTGTGTCGGTAGCGTCAAAAGTTTAATGTCTTACTTGTTTCCAGCCTTACTTAGCCTAGAGTTTGTTCAAATTGTCACAGACGCCGTGGAACTTGTATAATTTTAAAACTAGAAATAAACCAAACTACATAGATCTCAAAAAACTGGCTAAGTGCGAGTCGGGCTCGCGCACTGAGGGTTACGTACCACCACAAAATTCAATAACGAAATTACCAGTTATAACTTGGTAATGAACATAAACTTGTCACCGACTCGCACTTGGCCATTTTTTGTTATATTATATTAAAATGTTTACTATAATCATGTTAAGTTTGACGCTTGTAAGTATTACCGTTTTTACATAAAGCTAATACAAAAATACGTAAATAAATACGTTTGTAGTATGGGGAACCCCATTTCGTTTTTACTTTTTAACTTATTTATTATTTGTTAGTCAATCCGCCGTAACATTACATATTTTGTGAAAATTTCAACTTATATTTACTAATTTAAAATTAATTTATGTTACACTTGATGCTTCGTAACAAAATGCTACTGATAATTGTATTTGAAGTCATTGTACTAATTTTACTGCTTATATAATTGTCCTCGCAACAAAAGAGTTACAAAGTAGACAAACAAGACCATAACATGGAAAATTATCCAAGAAAATCCTTCAGTGAGTTTGTAATAAATCATTGCAGCGTTACAGCGCAAGTGATTAAAATTGTAGCACCTTCCTAGAGTAGTTTGTAAGGCTAATTTCAGAGTACGTCAGTGACAAAGAGCAGCTCGGGGCGCCTCCTGTGTCTTGCAGTAATGACGTCATTAAATATGAACCGCTCTCAGGTGGACCGGATTCTTCGTACTATCAAGTGTGAAATGAGCTTTAGTACGAGTAAGAAACTGTGGGGTTACTTCAATTCAGAAAAGAGCCGTATTTTAAAACGCAACGTTCAGTTTAAATCATCTGGACTTTAGGGAATAAAACGAAAAAAAGCCGGAATTGTCAAGACGTAAAACAAGTAAACATTAACTTTAAAATAATTTATTAACGAAATCTACTCAACTTTCCTTTCGAGAGTTTTACGAATAACAATTTTTGTAAATTGGAGGTAATACGTTGATATGTTGAGTTTTTCAAAAAATATATGGTGTTAGTTACAATAAAAATATACAGATCTACTTATCACAGATAGGTATTTAACTAAAGTTATATGATTATTTACGGGATATTTACCGTGGTAAGGTTGTGGAATGACGTGGAGTGGTGTAATCATATAACTTTAGTGAACAACCGTGATAGTTTAAAACAGGTATTTAACTTTCTATAAATCTTTCTATTTTAATAAGATGATAATAGTAATTTTAAGTTACAATATTTTTATTTTATCTAACAATAGTTTTATATTTTATGTACTAGCGCAATGGATATATTTGTACAGTTTTTTGATATTTTTTTACTAAATTATATCTTCGCCGCCTTATGTTAAGCGATGATGCGGTCTACGATGGAATACGCTTGCATATAATATTCCGATTCACTCTCGACTTGAAGACACCTAGATTGTAACTATCGGGGAATACCCATTCAGGCAGCGCATTCCCTAAACTAGCAGTTCGCACAATAAAAGTGGAATCAATTCGGAATATCAACCATGAAGCGGTGTCGCCTTTTGTGCCCACTAAGGCAGTCTGATAGAAAAAGTGCAGGGCAAAATTAGATAACGCAGATCCGATGCACACTCCGAAATGTATACTTTTGAATAAATTATTTTTAACTGCCTACGAGAGTGTTGGCTAATCATACTAATAGGTATTATAAATGTGAAAAGTTTGTTGGTTTGTTTGTTCCTCTTTCACGCAGCAACATAGCAACGGATCGACCTGATTTTTTGCATGGGTATAGTTCAAAGGCTGGTAAGTGACATAAGCTACTTTTCATCCAAATCATCATCACCATTTTTCATCACTGCGTGGTTGAAACCGCGGGGCGCAGCTAGTTATGAATACCTAGTATACTTAGGTATACCTATATACCTAGTATATAAAAATCTTGATCAGGATTACTAAGTTCACTTAAAAGCTTTGAGTGTCAGTCAACGCCATTTAGCTAGAGACACTAAGCACATGGCTTTTCATAAAATTTATGGTTATTGTGGTTGCAAACATGACTGGAACTATGGTAGTTTGATCAGACTGTCGCTAGATTACTAATGCACGACCCGGCTAGTTGAGACATTCTGATAGTTGTTTATTGTCATTGTCACTAGTTACCCTACACACACAAGCAAAGTCTAACGTAGGTGTGTCACAAGGCGTAGGCAGCTCAGAGATAACCCAAAACAAAAGAATGGATAAGCCAGGCAAATCCGATAAGGGAACCCAAACCTAACCTACAAAATGTGGGTTACAAGCCTTACAGCAGTGTTACGTAACACCATAAAGTGCATTCCATGGTTATCGCTTCTTTTGTATTCAATTAGCCTTGCATTTGGATTGCTGATGCCTTTCACAGGGACAGTGGTAACGAGAATGGTCAGCTGTCAAAACGTCCAAATAATCAACCAGCTGCAACACTGTTCATACTTTGACATTCGTAAACGTTTAGAGAGACTTGTTTACATTCTATAGAAACTCAACAATACGAGTTCTAAAACTGACTCGTTGTCAAACAGCAATGGTGAATGTTAGATTTTTACAGCCTCGTAATTTGGTCATTGATTTGATCGATAGGGTTTGAATTGGGTAGCATTGTTCAGTCTATTAAAGTCTTTCAGAGACGGATCGTTTTGGACAAACCGCTTAGATCATAATATAGTTTAGATTTGCCTTAAACTAGAGCTAGTACCTACCGAAAAAAAACTGCCAAAAACTGAATGAAATGAACTGAATGCAGCGAGGTAAACACGTATTGCACACACTGACATATTATTCTAGTTCCACAAATGCACACTTCTATGTTTAGCGGCACACTAGGTGATCCAAAGTCATCAAATGGACGACCAAGGGGGTGTGTAAGTGCTAAAGGGGAAACTGTAGGCATAACACTTTTATTTTCTGAGACAAATGTGATTAGACTGTGCATAATATGCAAGGAGATACATTTTCATCATCATCATAATCATCAGCCAGAAGACGTCCACTGCTGAACATATGCCTCCACCTTTAACCTCCACTCTGAACGACAGCCTACCTTTTGCATCTACTAGATACCAGCGACTCTCACAAGGTCGTCGGTCCATCTAGTGGGAGGCCTACCTACGCTGCGTCTTCCGGTTCGTGGTCTCCACTCAAGAACTTTCCTTCCCCATTGGTTATCGGTCATTTTCATACCAGTATGCTATCAAAAAGTTTTTAATAAAACACCTTTAACAACCTCAATCTAATTATGCTTCAGAGATTGGTATCCTGAGGTACTCAAGTACAGATTTTTGGAACTCTTAAATTTGGGAATAAATACCTTTATTTTTAAATTAAGTGATGCTTAATCCTTATAAATATTCGTACATGGGATGTTGATGAAGCAGATGGCCTACAGACTCCACAATCATACAAACACATCTAAACAAGTTATATCAATTGCCCAACATGTGCGGGACAGGCGCAAGGTAGAGGTCGACCCGAGTCAGCCCTTGACGAAATTTCTTCAAAGTGGACTGTAGACACGATGCGGTGAGAGCCAACCCGGGGTAACCCTGCGCCCGTCGCAAGTCGTATTACCAGTAAGTCGTATTACGCTTCCCTGTTGCACACGTTGCTGGGATTGAGGAGAGCTGAGACAGTGAAAACCCGATGTACGGCAAAACGGTGCTGTGCCTTTCTTCCTAGAGCTTGCTGCCTTGAAGTTTCTTCCTGTTGTTTCTTTCTTGAGATCCGTTCCGCTCGAGCGCTTCCGAAGGAGTGACTCATCGACGCGCACCGCTGTATATTTATCCACTCGCGCCGAGCCCCGAGGTCCTACGGGTGTTGTAGCGCCCGTCTGATACGATGGACCAATCGCCGGCGGCGGCCGTGCGAGCAGGACGGGCTAGGCGCGAGCGAGACGGGGATAAATGACGAGAGTGAGACAGACAGCGGTGCACTCTTTACTCTTACGGAACGTACCTCATTTTTCCTATTTTTCTTAATTTCCCCGTTATTTAGGGATTTCCTTTTCCTACATTCGTGTTTCATAGGCGGCAGACAAGCTTTAGGTCAAATGAAAAGCACCAGCAACCCAACATTTATTCGGCAATTTACATTTTAAATACAAGCTTCTTACTGACTATCTTAAATTATTTACAAAGCTTGTTATATACACTATTTCTTATGTACTATCTATTTCACACACGCGACCGATGGCACTTTGCTAGGAACACTGATCACTGCACTTTATTATTATTAAAATGTTCGTTTACGAAAAAGTCATGTTCAGTGCAGCTGTCCGGAACACAACATAAATACGTAATGTGTTACATTCGAATGATCGTCGGACCGACAGCCAACCGACAAAGATAGGTATCGGCCCATTACCACCATGGCTATATACACAACATGGCCCCAACTCTCCGAGATCCGAGTGCTTATACGAGTTCGATTCAATCGAGTAATCAAAGCGCCATGTCTATATCGATACAACAACTGCTAAGGCTATCTCTTCGACGATCGATATTTGTTACATTCGAATCGAACAACACCTTTTTGCTGGCACTGAATTCATTACGACACGATAATTTAAAGGAAGCTCTATCTTACTGCTGTGATAATAAAGATGCTGTTAAAATTCACGAATTATGTCTCGTTTGGTGCTTTAAGCTGGCCAATTTAAACTTTTCAAAATTGATTCACTGTCAAAATCGACACAATCGATTCAATGTCCAATGTTTGCGATAATATTGAATTCTTTTATTGGGCTGACCTTTTGCTGACTTTCGGTGTGGTTAACGACAATCAAATGCGTTAACACGTATGGTCATCTATGCGCAGTCATTGCATACAATTAGCAACTTGTAAGCATTTGTATGATCGATAACAAAGTAATTGCAGAATTTGTAAGCGTACTTTCATTGCTTTGGCTAAATGTTTGTATCAAAAGTCTATCCGTGGTCTTTAATTAGGACGACTATTACGTTTTTTTTTCCTTTTGGCGTGACTATTATGAACAGCGATGCTATTCTGGGGTACTAAGTATAAGTATAGTAGTCTATCACTTGCTTCTGTCTTTGATTTGGACATGACACTGACATAAACTATGTCGATTGCGGCAGAATTGTCAGCCAGTTTTACCTTAGCCATCTCGGAAACTCGTGGACAGAAATGAAGGTAATTTAATTTAATGACTCAATGTATTTAATGAATAAGCTAATCTTATCATTGTTGCCGGCTTCGATCGATCTCAGTTCGACGTGAACAAGGCGGCACTTATCGCGACGATGCGTAATCGATCTGTTAGAATCGAGCTGTTAAATAATTTCTCCTTATTTAGTTTCTATCGGGTGCTTCATCTTTTTTGTTGTTTAGGTTATGGTGCTACACTTCATCATAATCAGCCTTTTAACAGTCCACTGCTGTTTTATTTTAGCCTACCCCCAAAAAGGTGATTGGGCCCATATCTACCACGCTTGCCCAGTGCGGAATGGTGGATTCACATACGCCATTGAATTCCTTCTCCGTACGTATGCAGGTTTCCTCACGTTGTTTTCCTTCACCGAAACGCCAGTGGTATGAAAATCCTTACTATAATCCGTACTATAAGCTCCAAAGAGCTCATTGGTACGGGCCCGGGGTTTGAACCCGCGACCTCACGCTTTCAAGTCTAGCAGTGGCAGTCCAAATGGGCTACCACGGCTATATTACAAGGACGTTTTTGCAACGCTTCTGTTCACAGCAAAGTTTTGTATTGATTTGTTGAAGTGCCTATTATCACATCTATTATTTCAAAAAAGAACAAATAATAAATAATGACCAAGTGCGAGTCGGTGTCAAATTTCTGTTCACCACCGGTTCTCGTACTTTGATCAAGAAGTACATTCTTGACTGAAGTTTTCGTACGATCACCGAAGTTCAACACCGTTGGGCGCGACCGCCTGGGCGTGATGTTGTTTTTTTTGCAGTATTTTATGTAAATACTTTAGTAGTTAACAATTTATATGGTGGTAAAGAACTCCCAGTGCACGAACCCGAATAGCACATGGCCGGTTTTATTATATTATTCCCTCAAACAATGACTCAACAACGTCGTAGTTTAAAACTTTTACATCTCCAAGCAAACGCACGCAAAACATCTTACACGCATCTTATAAAAGCCTAAGTTTTCATTCACATTACGTGAGAAGTCGTAAGAAGTCCCAGCAATCCGGGTAAATTCTAAATAGGCTCACGCACTTACAACACGCAAATCTACTTACTGCGTGCCTCGACTTCCCAACATCGTCGGCGAGTTATTTGTTGCTTGCTTTATGATTTACAGCTAAATTAAGTCAGCTGAAGGAACCACTACGCAGCTCCGTAGTGAGTTAAATAAAAAAATATGGTTTGAAGTGCTGTACCAATTATAATAAGTAATCACATACCTACTCACGTACTACTAATGAAGACCGGGAGCTCACCTCATTTCCAAAAATCTTTCAGAGCGCCTGGTTAATGCGAGGAGTGACCAAAATGCTGGCGTGTTTCTGGCTCAACGCATAAGCATTTCCATTCAGTGTGGTAATGCCACCAGCATGCTGGGTACGCTGCCACGTGATAGTGGGCTTGAGCATTTGGCTTGTCTTCAGGCAATCAACGGTCTATGGGTAGTCTAACTGCTTTGCAGTGTTAGCTAGCATTTTGTTCAGTTAATAAAGGCACTTGCACTATTTAAGGACTAATAAAGGTTCAAGTTTCAATAGTTCCGAAAATTGTCGCGTAGAGCACGCGACAATTTTTGACTGATAAACATACGGAAGTGTAAACCGTTTGTCATAGATAACCATTAGTTAGCATAAATGCGAAATAAACTTTTTTATTGCTTGCGTTTGACCGCCACCTGTTAACCTGTACCCTAACCATTAAAGCAACGCTCAAAACCCACAGATATCTCATTCGCAAATTTTCGAAAATAACAAGAGATTGCAGCTGTGGTCGATCATATCTGCCTTAAGATATGATTTGATCTACGATGAAGCACGCTTGCCTAGAAGAAACTGATTCAATCGCGATTTGAAGATATCCATTCAGTTGTTCCCTGATAGTTATTCATCATCATCATCATCAGCCAGAAGACGTCCACTGCTGAACATAGGCCTCCCCCTTTAACCTACACACTGAACGACAGCCTGCCTTTTGCATCCACTGGATGCCAGCGACTCTTACTATGTCGTCGGTCCATCTAGTAGGAGGCCTACCTATGCTGCGTCTTCCGGTTCGTGGTTCGTTCCTGATAGTTATTATTAAATCGGAAATAACCTATCTCTTATCGCCTTATTTAAATATCATCACATCAACGTAACAGAAACGGAAACATACGTCACAGATTCCTGGCAAATCCGGTGCGTACGCGCAATGCATAGGCTTTACGACAATTGACAATGAATTCAAATCAATCTGATATCGCAAAGCGTGTCTTGCATGTTGTGGAGTAATGCAATTCTATTTTAAAGACTGCTTGCATGCTTGATAATAAACATATATGCTCATCCATATGTGCAGTTTTACAACTATCTCACTTGCACAGTTGATCAATGGATGTAAAATATATTAAAACGAAAATGTGTTCGAAATATTTTGATATATTTACATCGTAAAATGACCGAAGCAGATTTTTTTAAATTATACACTGTCAACAGTAATTTTTAAACTTTCGCGATTTGAACACATGTTTTAAATGTTTATTGGGACTTATCACGTATTATTTAATTTAGGTAAAAATATCTACCTTTCGCTCACGATAATACGTGATAAGTCCCGATAAACATTTAAAACATATACACTGTCATTTTACATCTATAAAAAGCTATAACTGAGAACTGCGCGAGCGAGATCGCTGCATCTGGTATTTTGGCCCTTTTGAATTGCTAATAATTATTGCAAGTATAAACTTTTCTACACCTCATAAGTAACTCATTAGTAAAGCTATGCCCGTGGATCTTGAGAAAAACATGAACACCGGATGTTTGTCTAATGGAACTTCAAAGAGTTCTTAGAGAGTTGTTTGATATTTCTCATGATAATTTTGAGTATAAATCAATCCATTAATCATCGGTGCTGCGTAAGCATTGATTCCATTTTCCTGATAAATACGTGGGTGGCGCATACCAATCTTATATAGGGAAGAGCGTATGAAGTATGATCATAATAGCCTCACTCGCTGATTGGCCAGAGAGTCTGTCAGCTATCTTTTTCGCACATTTTCATAATTTTGAAGATATATACAAAACCCGGCAAAGTGCGAGTCGGCTAGTGTACTGAGAGTTCCGTACTACCACATAAATTGATAATTACTAAAGAACAAACAAGTCGTGCAAAAAGACAACACGCCCAGGCGGTCAACCATCCAAGTCAACAATCCGAGCGCGCCCGACGTTGCTTAACTTCGGTGAACAGACATTTATCACCGACTCGCACTTGCCCAGTATTTATTATTTGTTGTTTTACTTCAAAGGGTGTACTATAATCATACCAAGTTTGATTCTTGTACGTATTACCGTTTTTACACTAGAGCAAATACAAAAATACGTTTGTTGTATGGTGACCCCCATTAGTTTTACTTTTTGTCTTTATTATTATTTCTTAGATAATCCGCCGTAACATTACATATTCTGTGAAAATTTGAACTGGCTATCTATTATGGTTCTAGGTTAGACAGACAGATAGACAACGTAGGCTTAGTAATAGGGTCCCGTTTTTACCCAAAGGGTACGGAACTCTAAAAATCATAAATTCAGAATTTAAAAAACTCATTGGAGCTTTAGAATAACATTGCAAAATATATAGTTTATGGCTATTTTCGTCTTGATATTAGACAGGATGCCGAAAGTACTTGCTCCTAAAGGCATCCTCATAATAGTTATCAATTACCCATACAAACACTCCTTGCCGCTCCGATATATCAAATTGGCGTTCTAAGAAGCCGTGGCGAGACAGGGAACTAGTCAAACATAATATATAGAATGCTTTATTAATATTCATGGCCAGCCATTTGTTAATATACACACGTTTGACAGCTCAATTTCACTTGCAATATAGCCGAAGAGTTCCCATGCTATCCCGACCAATTAAGACTGAAATGGTATACGTTTTAGAGTTATTTGATTTTTAAGTAGGTATTTGTGGAAAGGTTTTGGATTGTCTATTTTTATTGTTGCTTGATAGTTGAATTTTCTGAAATAATGTCGTAAAAGCTCCGCTCCACTGGAAAAGGTTAGCTAAATATTATTTCATAAATGCATCATAAAATATATCTACATTTCCTGAAAGAACATAAAATATGATGGGCACACACTCGTTCGTTACTATAAGCTTAGTGGCCAGCCTGTGTGTTAGAGTTTTTAGGTTAGTGTGCATCGGATCTGCATGATCTTACTCCCTACTGCCCATTTTTCTATCGGAATGCCAGAGCGGGCACAAAAAAATTGACGCCACTGTATGGTTGATATTCCGAAAACCCGCACGAAGCGCTTTGATTCCACTTTTATTATGCTAGTCTGTGGAAAGCGCTGCCTGAATGGGTGTTCCCCGGTAGTCAGCAATCTGGGTGTCTTTAAATCACGAGTGAATCGGTTTCTTCTAGGCAAGCGTGCTCCATCGTAGACCGCATCGTCGCTTTACATGAGTCGAGTGGGCGGTCAAACGCAAGCCTATTATTAAATAAAAAAAAACTTAAAATAAAAAGTAGAGCGAAGGCCTCTGGCCTCTGGACAGTCGTTTTTATAAGACAAACAACCGAGACTTACAACTTAACGTATCATCCAATCCACGGTAGCCCTCAACTTTAACTGCTACTGACGGTCACCCATCCAAAGACTGTTATTTATTATTCCAAAATATTCTGTTGCTCACAGGTAAAAAGTTACAAAATTGTTTTACCTTCAATTCTCAACGTAAGCTCTAATAACATGACTTCTGTTAGGCAAAAACTGAGTAACACCACAAAGAGATTATAATAATTCAGATTGAAAAATCAATTTTAGCAATTCCCGCGTTACGAATCGCGTTTACAGAACACGATTTCAATTTCTCACCACGTTTATTTTGTATCTATTTTATGTGAATGTCATTTACGTATCATAAAAACTCATCAAACTCCACGGGTCATCAAAGCGAGAGTAAAAATAACTTCTGGTAGTTTCTTTAAGCAGTCGGATTGGTAGATTTCGATGACACTTACAGATTGTGATTGACTATTTCAAATGTGAAGCCATGGTAGCCTATTGGGGAGAACACTAGACTTGAAAGTTTGAGGTCGCGGGTTCAAACCCCGGGCCCGTACTAATGAGCTCTTTGGAGTTTATGTACGGATTTTCATACCACTGGTTTTTCGGTGAAGGAAAACATCGTGAAGAAACCTGCATACGTATACGGAGAAGAGATATGGCATATGTGATTCCACCAACCCGCAACTGCGCCAGCGTGGTGGATATGGCTTAATCGTCCCTTCGAGGGTAGGCCTATTAAAAGGCTGTTTATGCTAGGCAATTGTCGTATCATATTTTTTCCTCAATTACACTACAATTTCCAACAAGTAAGTTCAGAATAAAAAAAATGTGTAAGACTAGCAGCCAGCAATCCTACACGAAGAAAAAAATATTTTTGTACAGCTTTAAATACCTACGTATACTTAATTCTAGCCAGGTGGTTATATTATTTACAAGCAAATTAATGTTTTTCTCATTCAAATTCAAAATCTACCCAAACGTTATTTTCTTTGACAATCCGAAGCAATTTCTTACCAGTTCGTTTTTAATTGCTTTTTTGGGCATAACAATCGGCGAAGTGGAGAGCAAAGCAGCGGGTGGCGGCCGGCTTCTTTGCTCCTCATATAATTATAATTATTCCATTAACTTGTACCCCACTGCAATTATTACGTGAAATTCCATCTCATGCCGGCCTCGCTACTCATTTTCTTTTCCTTTGCATCGAGAAAAGTATTCTTAAAACAAATAATGTAATTTTAAGAGCATGTACTTTTATTTAATTTTGTTGGGCGTTCTTTGTTAAATTCTGGGTATTCATTACGAAATTGGCATTTCAAATTGTTTTCAGAAATAATCACCTTTGTATAAAAAGAAAGCACTTATGATTTAAGTACCAAATTACTGTATAACAAATGCTACAATATTTTGAACAACCCCTACTGCTTCTTCTGTTCTGTAGTTTGATAAAATCTAAATCATTCTGCAGTATATTACCTGCCGATATTATGATTAATGAACATACTTATAACCAAATATTGAGTCAGTTATTTGTTATAATTTATTCATGCCACAATGATCGTGCTTATTTAATTACACGCAACCAAAGACAGCTGTATCTCTAAAAACACATAAATCCACCCAAGTCATTGTCATGTAACCAATCATTAGTAAATTATCGGATACACTAAAAACTAAACAATGCAAAAACTCGACTTAATTTTTAACAATCTCATAAACAAAGACAGGATCTTGCCGATCGCCATATGACGTCTTTGAACATTCGCCAAACGATGTTCTCGAAGATTTATGAAGACGATTTTTACGATGTTAATTATAATGGTATACATTGCCTGATTTTTACCATCGTATTTTCAATTCGGTGTCCAAAACGGCAATGTAAAACCTTCTGCACGAAATTCGTCGTTACAAGAGCAATATGCATCAGAAACTACAGGCTAATACGAATTTAGGTTTCTTTCGATACCCAGCAGCGTGAGTGCAGTGATCACAAACAGTTTACAATAAAAAGCTTGGCATGGAGCGATAAAATACAATTAATTTATGAGTAAAGCTGTTAATGATTACATCGTTTACTATCACGAGAGAGAGAAATTAGCCTTTATGACGTACGTAATTAATAATTTAGTCGTAGGTTCAAACATATTTTCACTGGAAAGTCCTGTTTAAAAAAAGACATTTTCATGTTAGTTTTCAACCAATTTCGCACCAAAAAAACCGGTCGGTTGCTTTGATTAAGTAATGATAAAAAGATATTACATTAAAATAAGGATCAAATTTAAAATGTTTACAATCCCTGCAACCTTCGAAGATGAGAGCCTCACAAAAACAATGTTTGCGGTGAGCATCATTTTTTTCCAAAACACGAAATTCCGAAAATCCGCACTCAAACGCAGGTAGCAATCGAATTTTAAAACTATTTGTATTTCCGAAAAGAAACTTCGAACAATAGAGTTTACGTTTTACCTGACGCCAATTTTAATAAGGCACAAGAAATATGACGACATATGTTGTTTTTAGAAAAAAAATATGTTTAGCGGTTTGAGTGTTGTTGAACTATTCGTTAGAGATGCGATTAGTTTGTTGGATGCCGCACCTTTTGTTGTATAGACCTCATGTGGAAAAGGAGTTTCTACTTCAGTTGCCATCTTGTATCGGATTTACTTCAATTAGAAGCATTAAAAGCTTGTTGCATATAGCAATGGACTTACGGATAGGGGTGTTTTTTGTGAACATCCTTTTGTTACGTTTGCTAATTCCGAAACGTGTGTAAGATTTGTGAGATTTCCAAGTAGTTTATTTACTGTTTGGATATCGAGGCTCAGATTAATTTGGCTAAATATTGGCTACAATTTTCTTTTTATGCCATAGGTGGCAAAAAAACAGACAAACTGCCTGATGGTAAGCAGTCACCGTCGCTTATAGATACTTGTAACACCAGATGGATCACAAATATGTTGTTGCCTAGTTAGCCCTCGTAACTTGCCTTTTGCCTCCCACTAGATGAACCGACGACATTGTGAGAGTAGCGGGCATCCAGTGGATCCAAAAGGCAGGCTGTCGTTCAGTGTGGCGGTTAAAGGGGGAGGCCTATGTTCAGCAGTGGACGTCTTCTGGCTGGTGATGATGATGATAATGAAATTGCCTTTTGAAGAACATCATATTGTAGCTTCTCGGAAAAAAGCATTTAAAAAGTTCAATTCACTTTATTTATTCCAAGTAAGTCTAAGTACTTTGTACAATGCTAGTGGATGTGAGTTCGTAATTATTACAATAATGCTGGAAAAAAATCTTGAAATTTTAGTGACAGCAAAACACGCACTACTGACCTTGTAGGTAAAAGTATAATCATCGTTGCACATGTTTCAATTACTAAAGTTTTATTTTTCGCTACATTTAAAAACAGCAAACTTCTCACAAATGGCAAAGTTATTATTATAATAAGTTTAAACCCATTATCGCTTGAGAACTCTAGAAATTTATTATTAAATGATCACAATGTGTGTCCCTTCGCATCCCTTATTAGCCTGGCTGGTCGGCCAGCTCCAACCAATGATAATAATAAGCAGCTATTATTTTCTCTCCACTCCTATAGTAATTATTAACTTTTTTCCTACGTTTCCGTCCAAATTACACACCAGTTTATGTAACAGTGCAACAAAATGCAGAACAGTAACTCTGGTTAGTAAAGCAACATTGTAAAAAAAGCATTCTTATGCTCGTAAAGTTCTTGTTTATGCCCAGTGTAAATGGACTTATATTGCTTTTTTTACTCTAGTGCATAAAAGTATGAATACCCTAATCTATGAGTTTTATTAAAGAGTTAGGCAAACTTCTGACATGAAATTAATATATTATGACAAATTAAAACTTTTTGGACTATTTTAAGGAGCAAAATTTTCCAAAGTCAAAGTCATTTATTAGTAAATTTAAATTTACAAGTCAATTAATAATATAATTATATTGAAAATGGTATATAAAAAGTTATATACAACAAACAAAAAATGAAAAAAGTTAAATAATTATTCAATGTTGTCAATGTTCTTAATTAAAAAATCCTTTACTAGTTTAAATAAAATTTGATGACATAACATAAGTTTTGAATTACAAATTAACTTTTTTGGTTTTTAGTATCATCCTTGTTACGTAAAACTTTTTTTACTACTCCAACATCTTAAGTTAAATAATCTAAATTATCATTATGCCAACTTGCCTTTCTAATCCCACTCCACTGTGTCATAGTAAACCGACAAGGTAACACAACTCGATGATTACCTATGCCGTTAAAGTATTATTACCAAATAAGTTGTTTATTAGTGCCTATAGAGCAACATTTAAATTAATCAAGGGAAATAATAACTTTATTCCGATTGGTCATTATTTTCGCAGAACGCTAGACGTTTCTTTTAGTAGCTTTAGTTAACTCGCTCTAGGCAAATGTGTAGATTGATTTTTTTATTAAAATCTCTGAATAATTTATCGTTGTTATCTATTATTGGATCTGAATGACTCCGGGCGAAGCGATAGTCGTAAATTAAATAAATATATATGTTAGGCCAATGATAGCTTGTATATCGTTGTAATGCTAATCTGTAATGTACCTAGTAACTACAAATCTTTACTAAGATAGATATTGTAAGCATGTTAAGTTGTATGAAAACCCTGCCTGCTACAATTTTTTTATCTACTGTGCATCGCGATACAATACATCATCATCATCATAATCAGCCTTTTTAACAGTCCACTGCTGGACTTTTAGCCTACCCCCCAAAAGGATGATTGGGCCATATCCACCACGCTGGCCCAGTGCGGGTTGGTGGATTCACATACGCCATTGAATTCCTTCTCCGTACGTATGCAGGTTTCGTCGCGATGTTTTCCTTCACCGAAAAGCTAGTGTTATGAAAATATGTACATAAGCTCCAAAGAGCTCATTGGTACGGGCCCGAGGTTTGAACCCGCAACCTCACGCTTTCAAGTCTAGCGGTCTCCCAAATGGGCTACCACGGCTTATAGATACAATACATATAGATTCACAATCGTGCCAAACAAAACTCGGCGCACACTACGATTGCGCAGACCTTTTGATTAGTTACAAGGTAGCCGCGATCCGACTACAACGCCACGCGATGCCAGAGCTACGATGACATAGCGGACAACGTTGAATACTATATGCAAGCGACATAACGTCTAATTGGAGTAAATGTGGCATTGTGAAGTATATAATTGATACAATGTATGTACAATGAGACGTTTTTTGACTGTTTTCACTGAGCGATTGTGACTCTATAGGAATTGTATCTCGATGCTACTGTGACGTCACGAGAGCAATTTAGTGATAGTTGTAGAAAGCCAAAACTGCTGCTAAAAAGCTTGGTATCCTATCCAATTTATATATTTTTTTTAATATATATTTGCTCAACTGCTACTGCTTAACCTTTATCAAACGCAGTTGCGATCCTGTTTAGAAAACTACAGCCATTTGTACGACGAATCTGCTAAATACCAGCTTGAAATATTAGACTCAGTAGAGATACGACTCATTAATACGGTACCCGGTTCAATCCTCAGCCTTGCTTCGTTGACTTATGAAGTACCTATTTAAATAAACTATGTGTAGTTTTGATGCATTTGCTCAAAAACGGTGAAGGTAAACCTCGTAAGGAAACTAGCATGTCCAAGAATCTCAAAAGCTCAAAGACATGACATTCACCAACATGCACTGGGCCAGCATGGTGGATTAGAGCCCATCCTCTGTGTCTCTGAGTCCCAACACTGCACTGCACTGTTCGATTTGATCGATTGTTTCTGCCACGTACCTGTAAGTTGTGGAATGGCTTACCACCTTCGGTTTTTCCTCCAAAGTACAATTTAGAATGCTTCAAACGAAGGGTGAATAGAGTCCTCAAAGGTAGGTAACGCACTGACAATGCCCCGGGTATTGTAGGTGTCTATAGGCAGAAGTGACCACTTACCATCAGGTGGCCCGTAGCTTGTTTGCAACTTATTCTATTTAAAAATATATACATTTTTTTAAAAACAGGGGTAATATGACAGGCTGAAATGATGATAAATACTTCGGCCAATATAAAGTTACTTCCTTTTATTTTCCCAATCCCAATCCAGCGTCAGTCGATCGTTTAAAAACACACCCATTCTCTTATCATTTTTACAGGCTTGTACCTTATACTTTATGTTTTATCCACAATAATGTTCTTTAATGCTTGTAACTGATATCTTACTAATTTACGATGCAATTAACAAGATAATTCGGAGGTGAAATCGGTGTGTGGTCAATTAAGGACAAATTCCATATTTTTATTATAGGAGATGAGTTTTCGGTTGAATGTTGTTGTAAGTAATACTGTTGTTTTTTCTTTAAAAATAATATTTCTAACACAAAGTTGTAGTTTTTTTTTAAATCTAGTTTTACAATTCTTTAAAGAATACAATTTTTTTGATGTCAATTATACGGATATACAAAAAATATCTTCTTATAATATATTAAAGGCAATTTTTGTGTGTATGTATGTTTCCTATGGATTCCGAAACGGCAGGACTGAATTTGACGGGACTTTCACTGGCAGATAGCTGAGATATAAATAGTAATCCACGCGGGGGAAACAGCGGGGCGCAGCTACTTATATATATTTAAGAAAAAGTACTGATGAAAATACTTTGGAAGGTAAAAGCAAGATAGATTTGGCGCTTTTTTCACATAGTAACGTCGTAACTATAGCAACGCTTTGTTACACCGAGTGCTTTCTATACGTAGAGGATACACGCTTGGCTGAACTCGGATGTTTTCAAGCTCACCGATGCGGCATTCCAATATCTTGACCTATTATTATAGTCTTTATTTAAGCTCCACGGACACTTTTACAACTGGACAAATCCTAAGTGGTCTTAAAAAAATTCTCAAAATTGATTACAATTACTAAATTATTACCAGCCTGCAATAGATTCAGTTGATAAAAAAAAAGATTGATTGAATACTCCACTGTTGTATATAGGCTTATCCCAAGGCATGACTCTTCTTGATTATGATGAACCCAACGGTAGCGTAGGTTTTTCAACTGAGTGAGGAGACTAGCAAAGTCGCTTCCCTTATGGTGAGCGACCGAGCGTCATGCTTACCGATAACAGTTCAGTGCCAGTCTCAGCGCGGAATGCACTGCGCTCTTCTCTGATATTCAGGTACCAGGGTGAACACTTAGATAAAAATCTTTATTTTGCAGTAGTCATGTAAAAAATTAAGAAAGTAGCAGTTTACTGCTGAAAACACGGTTTAGAAAACGTATCAAAACGAGACGAAACCTCGCGTGCACTTATCTTGAAAAAGACTGCCGAATGCGGTTGAAACTATAGCGGCTGAATAATTCCCGTATAATATAAGCAAAATGTGTGAAAACCACGTCTTCGCTTAACATCAGGCGAGTTGGTGGTCAAACTTTTTTTTAAAGCAATAATATATTTATTATTTATTTTATTTCGGAAAACATCCATATACACCATATTACACAAAATTGAAACAGTATTACAATAGAAAAATAAAAATGTCAAAATAATAAGCTGCCATCATTTTCTTAAACTTACTTCTTTCTACGATTTGATGTAACGTCCTGAAAAGAAAGTCAATGCGTTCATATTTTTTTTTATTTCTATCAAGTATTATCAGAAAAGGTTAATGCATAATGGACTTGAAAAAGACATGACATGAAAAAGAAGAAATGATTAATTCTGACGAAAGTTGCGTCCTTATTGCCTCTCATCCCAAATGATCACAAGGTGATCTTTCAATTCAAAATCTAAAAGAAAAACATCTCGCAAACAAAGCCAAAATACTTTTAAATCTTTTTAAGTTAGCGGGTAGCCTCAATCTGAAGCCCATTGATACGATAAGCGAAACATCAAAAGATTTTGAGTAATGTTACGGAATGGTCAAATGTTAATAAACCCCTGTCGTCATCACGTGTTTATTACCGGCACGGTGAACGTTTCTCACAATATAGGTGAGTGACTACTGGCCGGTTAAGTTACCTGAGATTTTGATTCGTATTTTACAATTGAGAACATTTTTGGCGTACTTTGTAAAAGTTGTTTTATGATTGTGTCGTAGCCTGACGGCTGATGTACATCAAGATAGATAACAAAGGCTAGTGTAATGATCATGACGGGTTTCTTGAGAGTTAATAGCAAGTGAGTTTTTATATGGGCGATGGTGGCCGAAAAAGTATATGCTACCATGCTTTTTACAATCTGACGGCACCGGGTTCAATTCTAGGCCCTTGACCAATGACCTATTTAGTACCTAATAAATTATGTATAGTTTCAATGCAACGGTGTAGGAAAACATGGTGAGGAAACCGGTATGTCCAAGAACCTTGAAAGTTCAAAGACATACTTATGACATTTGCACACCGACATGTGCTGGGCCAGCATTAGGGCCATCCTCTCTTTCTCTCTCTCTCTCTAAGAGAGAAAGCTTGTATCGCAGCAGTGGGAAAAGGATAGGCAGTGATGATGTATTTTTTTTAATAATTAATGGTTCAAACTTTCAAGTTGCATAATTTCATAAATCTGAGTGGTGCAAGAATATTTCTGGGCTGCGGCCCATTATATTAAAACAAGACTGTCCAATTCGATTGGAAAATTAAAGCAATGCAGGTTTGAGTAAGTAAACAATGAAAAGTAATAAGAATGCAACCTAATTTCTGTGCACTATTATTGCTATTTTCATTTTGCATTGTTACATTTCGACTTTGTACGACAAAAAAATGGTCAGGTAATAAAATTATGCAACATCACTTTGTCTAAAGTCTAAAAAGACGCGTAAAATTGCGATTTGCCGCATTTTATGCGACCAACACCAAACCGCCGCCACAAAGCTTTTGCAGACATTTTGCAGATAATCAAATTTGATTCGCATACATTAATCACTTTAACACATTTGCACGGCGATCGCGATTGCGTGCGGTTAAAGCCTGATTCACACATTTTAACTACCTAAATACACTTAAATTTTTGAGATGCGAGTTTTTTTTAAAATAAACTTTAGCGGCTCTACAGTCATTTTCATTGCCTGTATTACGCATACACCCGATTAATATACCCCAATGGGTACTGGATTTTCTGAAATAAATTTTCACACAGAAAAATTATGCTTAGAATTTGAGTGTGGAACCTTATGTACTGATAGAAATACTATTACTTAAGTTCACCACACATTGATATAATATCAAACAACATAAATAAAAACAAATGTCTGGTAGGAATTACTGATAAATCCTGCTACGATGTAAGTAAAGCGCCAAAAATAGCGAAAAATTCTATGCGAAAGTTTTTGAGTTTGAAAGTTTGTTACTACGTATCTCCGTAATTACTAAACCGATTTTGATGAAATGTTAATCTTGTTTTTTTAAAATGATTATTTATGTTCTGAAATAACATAATTATAGGCTAAACTATTGTTATTTTTTATCTTATACTTATTGTTCTCCACTTGGGACAAATCTATTTCCACGTGGGCAAAGTCGCGGGGCTAACTAGTATTTAATATAAATATTATCTACATGTTACTTCTTTATTTATTTTTTACAATATAATATATCGAATACCGCGGACCTGCAAGATGTGGAATGTCCTTCCCCCAGAAGTCTTCCCGTCGAGCTTCAAGCGTTTCAAAATCGATGTCTACACTACCTCTCCGGGCTGATAAATCACCGTCAACGCCGCTAGTGTTGCAGGTGTACATAGGCGGCAGTTTCTGCTTACCATCAAGTGAACCGCAAGCTTGTTTGCCGCTCATTTTACAAGCTTTTATATGTATGTAACATTTACTTACATCAATGTATGTAACTATGTTTGTTCGAGTGGAATCTTTCAACTCAATTTTGAACCAGATATCTACGACCGATTGAGATGAAAGTTGGCATACTTATGTAAATTTGGTGACAATGCAATGTTTTGGTACCTTCGAGCTGGCCTGATGATGTAGACAGAAGGTGGCCATAGGAACTTCTAAAATAAAGGACGTAGCCCCGTCGAGTTTGGGTTTATTGGATTTGTCTTCCCAAGCACTTTGGTCCTAGGTGATAAATTCAATATGGCGGATGCCTTAAGATGGCGGACAAAATGTTCTCATCGTGATATGGGTATCAAATGAAAGGGTTGGCTGAAAAGAATACGAAAAAGCTGGTGTTTAATAAGATTTTTTAAAGTAATAAAGCTTATTAAAAAATAAATAAAAAATAAAATATAGGTATTACTACTTGCATAAATATTTGATCACGTAACAGATTGTAAAGCAGCCTTTACTCCACGATTAATAAAACCGGACGCGAGTGAAACGATGATTAATTACAAGTAACGTTCACTTCAATCAAAATAATTATAACCAATTCTGATACCGATTCAGTTCATTGTTTATGATTGGGTCATGCGTTGGAGCAGGTTTTTAGGGTTCCTTTCAAAGAAACTGCTTCCAATTATATATTTTTCTAGACGTAATAAGTTCATTATTTGAATAACATTATTTGAATAAATTAACACTTAAAGGTTTAGGCATCGAAATACAATACATGTTGAATCACAATTGTGCTAAAAAAATGTCCGAACCAAAACTCGGCGCACGCTACGAATTGCGCAGATTTTTTGGTTAGTTACAAGGTAACCGCGATTCGAATACAACGCCGCGTGATGCCAGAGCTACGATGACATAGCGGACAACTAACGTTGAACACTACGCAAGCGACATAACGTCTAAATTGGTGTAAATGTGGCATTGTGAACAAAGTATATAATTGATACAATGTATGTACAACGATGCTCGGACTCATTTTGACTGTTTTCACTAAGAAATTGTGGCTCTATAGGAATTGTATCTCGCTAGGTTTAGGCCTTAAATTAGTCAGTGGCTTATTTTGCCTTGTTATTAACACTTGACAGAAAATGTGAGGGGTTATAAGTTTAACGTATGTGTCCCTGTATCTCTGTGTCTGTCTGTGGTATCGTCAGTTTAGTATAGAAAAAGTTATTTTTAGAAAAGGTGATGTAGTTAGTCTATACTAATATTATGAAGAGGAAAGATTTGATTGTTTGTTTGTTTGCATTGAATAGGCTCAGAAAACACTGAACCGATTTGAAAAATTCTTTCACTGTGTAGCTACACTATCCCCGTGTGACATAGGCTATAATTATATCTATACCCGTGCGAAACCGGGGCGGCCCGCTAGTAATGTATAAAAATATTATTATTTATACCATTTTCACAAATATTTTACACGGAAATAAAATTATTAATAAAAAGTTTTTTGTACAAGTTTTTAGGCGTCCGCCATATTGAATTTATCATTTCTCATTTCGTATTCTTCTCAGCAAACTCTTGCATTTGTTACCAAAGACTTAGCTTTACCTAGTCTGTGTTTGATACCCATATCATGGAGGTGCATAATAAAACTAGTCCGCCATCTTTGGGAGTTCACCATATTGGATTCAAAATGACGTCACTTAGCTAACCATGCATTGTCATCCAAACTAAACGTGCAAGTAACATTTCAGCTCAATCAGTTAACTGTTTTAAAATTCAGTTGCAAAATTTGACCCATACTAACAAGTTAAATAAAATCTTGTAAAAAGGATATCCATTTAATAAAGATTTCTTACATTTAAATAGAACTGTTCCTTATATGTGACTCGACTCGCTCTAGCCCTATTCTTAATTCGCCATTTCGCAGTTATCTAACGTCTTGCCGGCTTAAGATTAAGTAATACCATTGTAATGGGTTTTAGATTAGCTGATTTACTGTAATAGATTGCAGGTTCTGTTGTGAAAGGTGTCCGTGATTTGTCAATATGACTGATGAGTGTGGACTATACGTTTGATTTCAAAGGAACACCATTTCTAGGCAAGCTTATTACACTCTTTAATTTAGCTTCACCTGCCTTACTTATAAACGTTACTTAAGTTAAGCATTGCTTAAAATTGCTGTCTCGTTTTCACGTGTGACAATTTCCGTTAGTGATAAATTAACAAAGCAATATTAAGCAGTGCTTAAGTAACTTTTATAAGTAAGGCCCCACATGTTTGTATGTAAAATACAAATCTTGCAAGCCTAATTTAACTCACTTGCCGGCATTCTATTGAGTTGAAATTTGGTACACCTATGTAACTTGGATGACAATGCATTAATATGGTACCATGGAGCTTTTCTGATGATGGAGTCGGAAGGTGATCATAGGAACGAATGAACGCAACAAAATAACCCCATCGCGTTTGGACTCTTTAGAATGGTATTGATGAGTACTTACCCCTAGGTGATATTCAAGGTCTTACGATGATGACGGAAGGTGGTCATAGGAGCCACTGAAAGCTCAATATACCCCATTAAAATAAATTTTAAATGGATATTCAATAAATTAAATAAGCAAGGCAAAGCCAGCAAGCTTATTTAAAAAAAAACATGCAATTATTTACACCTATTACTTCGCCATTTGTGAACCGATTTACGTGTAATTAAGTCAATCATAACTTAGTAACTTTTTGTTGCTGCCATCTGAGTATTTTTAGCAGAATATTAAAAATTAATGATAATGATTTGATTTGATATCTTTCCATCCAATGGTTGCCTGGAAGAGATCGCTTTTAGCACTAAGGCCACAATGCGGCACTAACTCTTAAGTGTCATCTATATATTTGTAATTTTTACATCTGGTAAACACAATAAAGAGTTTCTATCTATCTATCTATCTAATATTTTCTCAGGAATAACACTAGAGATTCGTCAGAAAAAACTTCCGCAAGGTGACACCTGATTCAATCAACTATTTTCAACAGTTTCTACTAGCGGCGTGAGCAGATAAGTCCTGGAGAAGCCAGTATCATTTACTTACAAGTCCTACAACCGTACTTTACTGTAATGACAACATTTAGTTACTTATTATACCTTCAAGTCATTTACAAACATGTACCTGTGTTTATAGCATTTATTTAAAGTAAACTATGTAAAGGCACAGACCAAGGTAAGTTTTTTTGGTTTGAGAAATTATATTGTATTCTGTCCTGTTCTTGTAATTTATATTTTAGCTCTGCTATAATGTAATATACTCGTATATAGCTGCACTAAATTGAAAAAAGCTAAATAATAATTATTATAAATGTTATAGAAAAGGGCTTTAAAAGATTTTTGTATAGAGGGTAACATCGGTCGCCGTTTTGTTTTGTTTTTTCAAAAATGCGGTGCACAATCATAGTTATATTTATGAACTAGCGGTCTGCCCCAGCTTCGCACCGGTATAGATTGTAGCCTATGTACCCGGGGATAGTGTGGCTTCCCAACAGTGAAAGA
The DNA here is from genome assembly GCA_914767915.1 of Agriopis aurantiaria. NCBI lineage: Eukaryota > Metazoa > Arthropoda > Insecta > Lepidoptera > Geometridae > Agriopis > Agriopis aurantiaria. Next base: position 5,925,017 of record OU611992.1, on the reverse strand, counting down.
ATTTTTCAAATCGGTTCAGTAGTTTAGGAGCCTACTCAATGCAAACAAACAAACAAACAATCATATCTCTCCTCTTTATAATATTAGTATAGAAGTATAGATTAGAATAGATAAAGGACACAAAAAAATTATGTAACATTTTATGTTTGTATAAGTGTCCATTACACAAATTAACTATCATTGTGCATAGCAATAATAAAAAAAAAAAAACATAATCGCAGCTGATATTAGGGCCAAAATCTTCAAAGCCTTTTAAGAATTTGGAAGCCGACAGGAAATCTACCGTCCTCCTTGTTTCCTGAACAGTAAAATCTAGGCATCTTCAAGGCTAGAATGAATAGATTTCTTCTAGATTCACGTATTCCGTCCTCGGCCACACCGTCGCTTACCATCAGGAAGTTGGTGGCTAAACATATACCTATTAAAATCTTTATAAAAAAATCAATTAAAATTTGTTAAAAACTCAGGGCTTAGAGTAATTTGGATGTTTAGTTTTTACCGTTGATCGTGGCATAGGTTGGATCCTGCCGGTTATCGAATATTTGATTTGTCTATAACATTTAAGAATATAACACAACAAAACCTCAGTAAGCATATCATTTAAACATTAACATTCACATTTCTCTCGCAACTATAAAAATAACACAAGAATACTAAAGGTCATATTCTTTAACTTTTGATTGCATCACATCAAGATCAGCTTTCATGTAACTCGTAATAAAAGGCGTGAATTTTATTCATTGTGTAATATTCAAATGGTGGTGCACTCAACTCTATAAAGTTTATTTAAATCCATGTCGAAATAAACCATGTAGTGGCTCATACAATTTTGCAAGAGAATGCAGTAAATGGTGAATTTGATAAAGTTGTATTAAAGCAGAAAATATTTATGACTTGACCTTTTGACCTGATACCGATGGACACACTCCCTAGTTTGATTCAATGGTCATTACAGCTGATGAGAAAATTGCAAAATTGAATTGCAATGTGTGTATTGTGATATTTGTAATCGATCAGTTTATTAAGTACATTGTTGTTGTTCAGTCATTTGAATTTTGAGTTTTTTTACTGCTTTTAATACAAGCTTTTGTGATTGTTATCAAGATTTGTAGATATTAGGGAGACCTTTCGCATGGCAATGTTTAGTAATATGTTTAAACTGTTTTAAACTATCACGGTTGTTCACGTCACAACGAGGAGCTACTTCCATAAACTTACGACGGTAAATATCCCGTTAATAATCACATAACTGTAATTATGTTTGTAGTTTTAATATGGCATGTTAGTAATATTTTATTAGTACACCATTGGTACATTTATTGGCCCACCGGATTAGCAAGTTGAAGTAGCAGTGGGCCACTGGAACAGATGGCCGATCGGGCTGAAAGGTTCTGGAATGGAGACCAGGGACCGGTAAGTGCAGCGTTGGACGTCCACCCACAAGATGACGATTTAACAGAGACCACAGGGCCTATGTCCAGCAGTGGACGTCCTATGGCAAATGAAATGATGATGATGAGTAATATTTTTGGTGTTCTCAGTAGCGTCACCTAAAAGCTAATTCTCATTGGAGGTTATATGTTTACCATCTTAGGCCACACTGTCATTTAACATCACGTTAATCATAGACAAATGCCTGGCCTGTGATTCACAAAAATCCTCATATATCAAACTAGCTTTTGCCTGTGGTTTCATCGGGTTGTTCATAATATGGCCTGTCACTCAGGGACACTATAGATTTCTATCAGTGAAAGAATTTTCAGAATCGGTTTACTAGTTCGCGAGATCACCTGATACAGAGTTAGGAGTCAACTCGGCGGCAATAAACTTGACCACGTGGCCGAAATGGACCTATTTTATTTTACCTCCTTTTATAGGGGTCAACTCGACTGACAGTGTAAATTCAATCAAAGAACTATTTTAATATGTATACATCCGATTTGTTGCAAATCACGATTTATATCTTTACTAAAGGTTATCAAACACGCAAGATCATAAACTTTACCTTTATAATAATGTGTGTGTGGATAATGTGGATGCTTAACTAATGGATACTAGCTTGCGCAAACCTTTTTCTCCGAATACGAGTCATAGAATAAGAAACATGGCTGGGTAGTGACTTATCAAGAAAATAATAAATATTAACGTGAATCACAACTTATAGCAGATTTTCTTTGAATGATTTCATAGCGGAAATACCGTGATTCCACATTTTAATCGTCACGACTCTTTCAAATACATAACTTAAGAACAGATTCCCGTTGAGACTAGTGACGGTTTCAAATAGAGAAAGACAATGTGAATCACTCTCAGAGTTGGGGCCGGACCGGCGATTCTGTTTAGGTGATTGCGAAAAATAGTGAGACCGGAAACCGTATCTACACGTATCGTAAGGTACACGTTCGTGTGATTATCCGCAATCACCTAAACTGAATCACTTAAAACAAGTGATGGTACGGCCCCTAGTTCGACAAAACTGAATGTTAACGACATACATCGGCCAAGACTCTCTTTTGCGCAAAAATTCTATCGTACCACTTTATGCTTGTCTTTCCTCTGTCTTGCAGTTTAAGTCGGGGAGTTTTAGAACATATGTGATTGAAATTATAGAACGTCATGCATCTTTCTCTGGAAATCGTCATTAATATCTTAAAACCATTCTCAAACATACCATATAAACCCACATGTTCAGTAATAAAACATTAAGAGCTACTGTATAGGTATGCGATTATCGAAAAATCGATTACAACCATGTCATAAAGTTGAAGTTCTGATAATAATCTCGTAATATATAGGTTTTATATACGGAATTGGCATAAACGTCCATAAATTAAGCTTAATACCACACTGCGTCTATCTATTCTTGCATTGTGTGGGAGCGCCTGACAGCCGAGACAAGATTTAGATGTGCCGTGACCGAAATGTCAAAATACGCATAACGTCCGAAGATGTTAATTCGAATATCTCTATTAACATAATATCATTTTTAAGGTCGTAAAACTTAATCGGAGCGTTCGATGCGGATTTCCAATTAATTAAGTGTTTAAATAAGACAGACACGCAAATGTCACATATCGGAAACGAGTCGAATGATTTTAATTACCAAATCGATTAACTTCTTACCAAAATTCTCAGACGTTGAAACGGTTTTAAAAATAGACCAAAAAATCTCCGCATTTGGCCACCAGCCGTCGAAAAACAACAATTAATAAATAAATTAAAGAAACCCCAGAGCAGTGTTTCAATTCATTCGAGGGGCGGAGTCGTTTTACATTCAAGGGGAGGGTATCTTTCGAAATCATTAACCGTGGAATGTCCCGAAAGTAAAGTTAGTCCATAATAATTTTCGGTGCCCTTCGTCGGACCCTGTGGGCGGGTATGGTCTTTGTCTTTGGTTAAAAACGACAAAAAGAAACAACGAGTGTCAGTTGGAAATATTTATTCGCCGTGTTCGATATTAACTTCATGTAGTTTTGGGCTACACTGTCCGAGGGCCATGTTATTGTTCAAACCCCAATGTATTTTAACATGTTAAAGTAACAAATGAAAATCAGGTGAATAATCCAAACAAATAAACAAGGTTCAGGTTGAAAAAAACTAATACCTGATCACTTCCTTACCTAAGGAAAGCAAAATTTTTGCTTGCAAAACCATTTTTTCACAGCAACTTCTTCCGAACGGACGAACTACGAGATTTAAAAAAAACCTTTATATTGACTATGATGGTATATTCCCTACTAGCTGCACCCGCGGTTTCACCCGCGTAGTAATAAAAAATTATGATGATGATAGTAATGAAAAGTAGAAAGTGAACGTGAAAGAGCAACAAACAAACCAACAAACCGACAAACTTTTCGCATTTATAATATTAAGTATGATGAAACGTTAAGGCGCGTTGTTACATACCTAATTTGCCAAAATATCATAGGTTACTTAAGAGATTAGATAGATCATGAACATACATCACACATAGACTGCCCAAATCATAACCCTCATTTAGCTGTAGTTGAGCAAAACTATGTCGTGCTGTGAAAATCTTTCATAACACTCTTAGTAGTCATCAAAGTGTTACTCAATAGAAAACTATTTCTTCCACTTGTTTGTAGAGCAACTTGTAAGTAAGCTTTGCTTGAAGTTCCGCACTGAGGCTCCATTTATTTTACGAGCAGGATAACAATTTAAAAAACCTTAAATAGTTTTAAAGTAGTCAATTAAAGAGAAAGCTATTTAGGTAAAGTTAAAATTTCAAATAGTAAATTTGAGTTTATCTTATCCGAAACAAGCCTAGCTAACGATGCACTTAAAACCAGAACGCATAACTTTATGAATACAACGGCTATAAAAGCAGTAATGATATTACGAGTTATTATACAAACAAGTCATTTCGACTCTAATAACTCTATGAATGGTAGGCTATGTACCCTTACAAGGCTAGATTTAATTGGCGTGTGATAAAAGCCAAAATTTGTTGGCCTAAAACAAATTACTTCAATAAAATTTAAATAAAAACAAATGAACTACAATAAATTCAGCGTAACGTTGTGCAACGTTGGAATACATGACAAGAAGTTAGTTTGTTATCACATACCTAAATATATTGACGTAATTATAAATACAGAACAGGTATAAAAAAGGGAATCAACCCTTATAAAGCGTGTTATCGTGAAAATTACTCTACTTTCAGTTTCATTGAATTAAACTTAAACAACACGGAAAGATTTTATATTTTGAGAGAAAATCTGGAAAAAATTTGGAATGTAATCTAGATTTTATTTCACATCCATTGAAACTAAATGGTAAATGTAAACTCAAGCCATAGTAGCCATAGTGTGATGATGTCCCGAATATTATTTATGTATTTATTTAGCTCTCGCAGCTGCCAAGCTAAAGTGGAGCTGGGTGATCCACGTCAGCCAAACTAGTACTCTGAGCCAAAATCACTTCTAAAGTGGAGTCCTAACTCAGCACGGCCTCATCGAAGGCCTGCTATGAGACGGCGCGATGAACTTAATGTCTTTGACGGGGACTGGCCAGAGTCAGCTCAAGACCTCCTAAAAAAGTCCAGGGAAGGCTTTTTCCCAGCAGTGGGACTCCACAGGCCAGAAACAACAACAACACATTATTACAAGGTCAGTGAAATTCAACATTGCCTCCACATTCCCATTTTTCTTTCGAGAAAATAATTTTAGTATTAATGAGGCACATTCTCTAGCAAACAATGCGCTGCGAGAAACCATAAAAACATACAACTTATCTGCTTATCGACATTCCAATTACAATACCGTAAGATGTAATCTAACTTTATACTTTATTTAATTTATGTCCATTTACTTCTAATTATTCTACCGGCGCTTCAGAACAAAGGTAAACAGATTCAAGTAGCTAATGAGCCTAATTTACATGAGTACACAATTACCGGGCATTCGTAGGTAAATGAGCGATGGACGTCGAATGTTAGCCTTTACTTGGGCCACGATTACCGCGGACAGTCGTGTTACTAACTTTCGAGACATAATATTATTGTAGAGTCCATATCTAAACAGTTATAAAAGGTGCCACCAGGGATGAGACTTGAAAACCACGTGGTTCGACGTGCGCAGTAGAAAATGTATAGGTCTTTTTAGCGGTATCGTCTACTGCGTATGTCAAACCAGATGGTTATCAAGTCTCATCTCTGCTGGCACCTATTATACAAGACTCGTAGCACAAAACCAAAAATCATTTGTGATTTGAATTCAAAGCCGAAAATAGTTTTCAAATGTGGAACCGTATGCGCAATTTTAACTCAAAATTATGTTTACGTAAATTGTTTGTTTGTGTAAATGCCTTTAAAGAGATTTATGTTTTAACTGGAAGTTTTTGGGAGATTGTAATAAACATGATTGTAGTATGAATGATCTGGTTGAAAATAAATCAAGTAGTTTAAAAGAAGTGTTTCGGTGTTATTCCTGATGCCTTGACTTCCTTAATTTTCAGTCAAAAATCCGCTCGTGCATAATAGCGCGTGCTGACGTTTTTGAAGTAAAAACTTGTTTAGCCGCGTTGAGAGATTTTTGGTAAGGGTAAAATGTATGGTTTCGCGTCACCAACATGCTAATGTCACGTTTTAGTTTATTCCAGTCCTGGCAGTCCTCATGACTGTTATTTACTAGTACATTTATTTTCTTTACGGAATGCAATAATATTTATACACGCACAACCTGCAGAGTTCACACATCATGGATCCTATTTTCAATGCATTGCGTACTTAAAAACTGGTCTTCGATATTACACCATATTTCAATGGCGTTAAAGATTTTTTTGTAGAATATGCTTACGCTTGTCCACCATCTCGCCTGGTGAAGTGGCCTGCGATAAAACACAATTTCATTCGCGAAACCTATTTATTCGTGGCTTGAAGACAATCTTATTGTAACTTCATCAAAATAGTTTATTAAAATATTTACAAAAACGAATCCAAATTAGATAACGATTCTGGGAGCATTCTTTCCCTCTCTAACAGACATCGCCAATAAGGCCAAATACGTTGACAAAATGACGTCATATTTTGATGAAATTTCTTGCAATTTTTTTCCTACGGTCCCGGTACGGTGCTGCGAAACTTCTCTGCAATACTAGCGCTACGGTAATTCGTAGAACCCTTTCGTACATTATCTAACTGCAGCGCTTACGGAAGTTCGAGACAACCTATATCACGCTCAAATTACGGCGCCATCTAAGTTCGTACCGTTTTAGGCAAATATTTCCGAGCTACGCTCTAATGTTCCGCTATTGTCTTTCCTCTTAGTATATCTTCCTTGGTATAGGTCAGTTTCTTTGTTTTTACAAGCTCTTATTTAACTTGCAATGTTTGTCTGTTTAGGTCAAATCTTGCAACTGAATCACTTCCTCTTATCCTACGGAGTTGAATGTTGGTTCAGTTCCGATGACAATGCATTTTTATGGTAAGCATTGAGCTTAATCGTCATCCAGGATTAGCTCTAGGTAAAAGGACTCTTTAACGGTCTACAGCACACACACGAAGTTCTGTGTACGCATTTTATTATGATAGCCGGTTTTATATTTTACTATGACATAGTTGCTGCCCTCAGGGTTGGGTCCTGACTAGGGAACTAAATTAATTTATATGTTCCTTGGTTTATTATTTTGTCAAAACGCTGTCCGCTATTTCACTCACCCCATACAGAAAAGGATTTGCTCTTAGATCCAAGCATCGTTCATTTAGCGGCCACTACAAATGCAACTTGATTTTTTTTATTGCCTATTATGGTCATAAACCGGCTTTATGTTTGACGATGCGCCCACGCAAGAGTCATTTTTCTAAATTATATTGTGGATAATTCTTGGAGACAGTAACGGTGACAAAGCCGATTAACAAATATTTACGTCTCTGCACGTGGCATAGAGCTCCTCTAAGCAGCATCATTGATTCCAAGTGGCTAACAAGAAACCTGATTGGGAAGCTCACTTATTAGAAATCACTAACATGCTCCGCCCACAAGCTACATGGCATGATGTGGGTTTAAAAAAAATATTTGAGTCAAAATAATATTTAATGTTTTAGTTAAGTTTGAATGTAAAAAATGAAATTGTTTTATTTTACAAAATATGAAGAACTATCTGTGCCTCGCGGTTTCACCCGCGTTATATCCGGGATAAAAGTAACTTAAATTACTCTGTATCAGATCAGAGCTATCTGCTAATTAAAATTGAAAACAATGCGACCTCCTTTGTAATAGCAACCTCATTTGACTTAGAACAATGACTTTTTTCTCTATTATGTAATAGGTATACTATGTCATAATTTATAGTATATTGACTTCATAGGCTAAGTATATCTCCCTCTACGATTGACTTCAATCATGGAAGTAGTATAAGGGTATAAAACGTCCTTGACTTCAATATAATATAAACTGCAATTCCTGTTTTTGGTGGCAAAATTTACCCAACAACGAAAAGGCCGCAACCATATAAAAAAAAATTGCATTTGTTTTGGAAGGAAAAATATTAAAACACCAAAAAAATCTGTTGATATGATCCAAAGAGTTTTTATGTAACATATTAGATCATTGATCTGACCGCTATCAAACTTCACAGGATCACTCGCTGGGCTAGTCTGAAGATTTCCTGAAAAATACAAATATAGATGTATTTACTATCGTCCAAAATACCCCGACCAAAGTCTTCGATCAGTGAGTGTTACCAGTGAAGAAATACGGCACTGAAACGTGGTCTCTCACTATGGGCCTCATAAGCAAGCTCAGAGTCGCACAACGAGTTATGGAGAGGGCTATCTATGCTCGGGGTTTCTCTACGAGATTGAATCAGAAATGAGAAGATCCGTAGACGAAAGAAAGTTACCGACATAGCTCACCGGAATTGGCAAGTTGAAGTGACAGTGGGAAGGGCACATAATTAGCACGCAGAATAGATGGCCGATGGAGCCGAAAGGTTCTGGAATGGAAACCATGGACCGGTAAGCGCAGCGTAGGACGTCCACCCACAAGATGGACAGACGACCTGAAAGAGACCGCAGGGAAACGCTGGATGTAGACCGCGTCCAACCGACCGTTTCGGAGATCGATGGGGGAGGCCTATGTCCAGCAGTGGACATCCTATGGCTGAAATTATGATGAAAATGATGAGATGTATTTATATAGATAGATACATGCTGCATAACTACCACTCTAAAAATCCTTAAACAAAAAGTAACCACGATGTAGTTTTATTCCTCGTAGACAAGCGAGCCACTCGATAATTTTTGCTAGAGCATATCGGTCCTAGACTGTGTAGGGCTCTAACTAGAGTAATATCAGAGAGCATAATGTCGGCTGAAGTGTCTTAATACAATACACTCCTACACAAATGCGGCGACAAGCGACAAGACTCAGTTAAATCTAAAATCACTGCAGACAAAATCTTTGAACTACAGTTTGTACTGCTTAAAAAGGAGAGACTTAATATATTATTTACTACCAAACGATACAATCATATAAACGACTAGCTATTGCCCGCGACTTCGTACGCGTAGACTTTCATATAAACTTTCAACCCCCTTTTGTCATCCTTAATTCGGCCCTTTCGTAAAATTCTTTCTTAGCGGACCTCTACAAGGAATCTACCTGCCAAATTTCAGCTTCGTAGGTCAAGTGGTTTTCGAGATTTTGTGTTTAATGAGTGAGTAAGTGAGTGAGGAGATGAATTTCGCTTTTATATATATATAGATTTATCTAAAACGTTTATATTTCATTTTTTTGGAAACACTGAAGTCAATCACTCTTCTTAATTTTAGTGATTTTAGTAGCTAGCAAGAGTCGTCAAGAGTTTTCATAGTGAGAGATCACAAAGCAATGCTGCTCTATTTTTCTCGAACCTTTGTGCAAGTAGGATATCTGTATCGAGCTCTTTTACTTTCTGGGGCCTTACGGACAACTGCTATTACAGGCACCTAATCCGCTCAGTTGGAAAATCACACGACCGCAAACCGTATCTGGGCGCGATAAGGTTTGCGGTCGCGTGATTTTCCAACTGAGCGGATTAGGTGCCTGTAATAGCAGTTGTCCGTAAGGCCCCTGATCTACAGACTAACTCCTTATATTTGGTCCTATTTGGATTTTCATTTTCCGTTGCATCCCCATTTAAATTGAAGGTACTATTTTACCCATTTCAATTTAACATGAGCGATGGTCTATTAGTATAAGTTTTTATTTATTTATGTTAAGTTTTAGTTTTTAGTTAATATTTTAAATTTTAAGTTATGCATAATAAAATACATATATACCTGTTATAAGTTATATATAAGTTACGTGAGCGATGTGAGCGACGGTGGCCGACCGGTAGCATGTACGCTTTACAATCTGACGGCACCGGGTTCGAACCTCGGCTGATGATTTATTTAGTACCTAAATAAATTATGTGCCGTTTTGAAACCATCGCTCAAAAATGGTGAAGGAAAATATTGTGAGGAAACCGATATGTCCAAGAACCTCAAAAGTTCAAAGACATATGACATCCACCACCACCACATGCACTGGGCGAGCATGGTGGATTAGGGCCCATCCTCTCTCTCTCTCTTTCTGAGAGAAAGCCTGAGTCCCAGCAGTAGGAACATGATGAATTTAACGTATGTGTAGTGTAATCCGTAGATAGCCCGTTGGTCTAGTTGGTAGTGAACCTACCTTCTGAGCCAAGGCATGGGTTCGATTCCCACCTAGGACAAACATATAATATATGTGATGAACATTTGCGTTTGTTCTATATCAAGTTGTTAAAATCTATTTAAGTATGTATTTAAAACTATATATGTAATTGTATGTATATCAGTCTCTGGCAGCCATATCACAAGCTTTGCTTAGTTTGGGGTCAGATGACCGTGAGTGCAAAAAAATGACAAAAAAAAAGCAAATGAATGTTCTCAAAACGCGCACCCTTCCAGCCCATATTGGTGAAGGCAGATATTCGCGGTCTCGCGACAGATCGGCCAGTTATTTACGAGCTCATAAACCTGCCCGGACTGCGATCGCGAGGGACGATGGTGACACGACAACCATGTTGGATAAACTGTTACAATAAAAAGTCTGTACCTGCAATTGTAGCAACTTTTAATACAAGTTCCAGCCTTTACGTCCAAATGACAGTGTGTCTGAAACTGAATTTATGCTCGGAGAAATTTATTGTAACTAACTTATTTTAATTCTTCAATTCTACAAAGTGTTTTTTTCCTGGATTCGATTTAGTTAATTTCGTTTTTGTATCGGTTTATTTCTGACCTTATCCTGTACTTATGAACTATTGATCTAATTGTGAATTTCAAATATTCGATTTGTGAATGTTTAATTGGTGAAGTTGTGAATTGTGCTAAGACAATAGTGCTATATATTATCTGTAGTGATCTAAAAGAGTACGCTTGAGGAAATAGCACCCACATCTTTTCCGATTATTCAACTTCTAAGCATTACAGTGCAAGTGTGCAAACTTACTGTGTTTCGCATTGAAGGGCTGATTTTTCATTGAAATTACTGAGCATAAAGAGATTTAACATCTAGATCTCAAGTTTTGAACTGTTAAAGTTGTAACATCTGGGTGGCACTAAACTGTTATGGGCAAGCGTAACGCTTACCTTAATTAGAAGGCTTGTCTTGTTACTCAGTTGCATGAAAAATCCATAAATCTACATCAACGTGAAAAAACCCACACACCAGCTTTACATACGTTTTACAAAGAATATATTTAAAATCGTTATCCAAAACTGCCCTTAGAGGCCGTCCATTAATCACTTAAAGCCCAATAGAGGGAGGGGGAGGATCCCAGGCTACGAAAACATTGCAATCATGTTCATTGTCATTGACAGCTCATTCAGTCCACTGCTGGATATAGGGCTCTTCCATGGCTCACGTAATAAATATCGTCATTTTATCGTCCTGGGCCTGATTATGATGAAAAATATTATGTTTGTAATATATACGATGACACGGAAAATAGTAAGTATTTAAGAGTTTGTGACACAAATAAAATACTGAACACAAGTAATTCACATTTTCTGTTGTAAACGAAGCAAACTGTTATTGATTTAATAGGAGATCCTTGTTTTCATCTCTTCCTTAGTGACACGTAGTTATCTATACATTATGCTCTAACTGTGAAAACAAATTAACATTTGCAACTTTATTAGATTAGATACACGTGACATATTACTTATTTAATTCTTTGGATACAAATAAAACAAAACCAAATAAGATAACCAAGAGTATACGTCGTTTTAGCTAGAAAGCGTTAGACGCTAGATTTAGGGATAGTAGGGATAAAGGATTTAGTAGTAAAATTTCATATTAGACACGTGATAAACAGGGATTTATGGTACGTAAAAGTTATTTGAAAACTCTGCCAAAAATTATCAATAATGTGATTTTATAAAGTAAATAAATAAATGGAGTCTGCGTTTGTCTTTAGGCCTTCAACAGTCACAGCTCAACAGTTGGAACTGTTTTTGTAGTGTTAGTTTGTATTATGTTTAGTTAGAAAAGGCACTTACCAGAAAAATCTAATATTAACACCAGAAGATATCAGAAAAACCACTACGAAGAACCCCTAAAACAATAGAAACAAAACGATACCTATAGCAAAATTACCGTTGCCAACCTATTGTTTTTTTTTATTTATATATATTTACCTACCTATTTATAAAGAGTAACAAACAGGCTTGTGGACCGCGTGATGGTAAGTGGTAACAGCAGCCTGTGAACACCAGCAACACTGGCGGTTTAGTCGAGGCTTTGCATTAAATTTGAAAATATTTCATAAAAAACGTGTTTAAAACATTTTCTATGCTTGATACCACAGAAAAGTTTGTATTTTTTTATAAATTAGAACGGCTGTCAAGGCATTTTTGTAAGAAATTTGTTGTAGCCAGTATTACCCATATAAACGATATATTAGTCATTCGAAATCAGTTAGCAACTGTGATGCGGACAAAGAACTTTGAGACCTAACGCAAAAAGGTAAGGTCCAAGTTCTTTGGATGCGGAGTTCGACGCGTTGATCTAAATAAGAATGTCCAATCAAGGTGCTGTCATAATGCCTGGTGACAAATTTTCCTTCTCATTTCCGTTCTATTTACTTCTCTTTTTTGTGCTGGATACTACTGGGTAGGGAATGCGTTTGGAAGAGGTTGTTTGTTATAGAGTGTTTAAGCTGTTTATGTGTAGGTTGGATGTCTGTTGTTATTTTTCTCCAAAATTGCTGGACCGTTTATAATGCGATTTATTTATTTGATAACAGGCTTCATCGCAGTGGTTTTTAACTATATTTAATTTAAATCTATTCAGGCATTTTAGCGGTATAAGTTTGGTTTTTATACTAGTCTTGGAATATAAATTTTAATTTTTACTTTTATTGTCGGTTTTTGCATCTATTGGTAAGCAAAATGATCTAGCCGGGCATCAATGACTTTAAGCGTAAATCTTACAAAGAACAATAACAATTCAATTTAACTAAAGAGCCTATAATGGAAATCTTTTACGTTTCGGTCCATTCACTGAACGAAATCACCCTGCCGGGAGCTAAAATATTACTAAGAGAATTCCGGACGTTTACAGCTTTAATATTTACTGTCTGTAAATACGAGTGCGGTGAACAAAATTAACAAATGAACGACTCCGCATTGAACTCGCTACAATTTTAGCCGAATACTGATGCACCAATCACTCCCGGCCTACAATAAATCAGTTTTACAACACTTTTAATGATCACCAGTAATCGTAAAATATTATATTGTGGCCAGCGAACACAATCGCGGATTGTGCGAGCGGCAGCCGTCGCTTGACCCATATCAACCCGTCCCGTATTTACGAAATCAAATTACAATATTTACAGTTTCCGATAAACGTTATGAGTTTGTCATCGTTTACGAGAATAACGTAAACGTTGCATGAGTAAACTGGATGCCGTAACAGCGAATATTTAACACAATTATTTTCATAAATGTGTCAGAATGTTTGGTGGATACGATACGTGAAATAAATGCTAGCCCCACATATATTGCCTTTGAGCGTGGTAGTACTGCCAGCATGCTGGGTACGCTGCCAACTAGTGCTGTGCTTGAGCATTTGAATTGTGTCTAGATTTTAAACGTTATATGAGTTATCCAACTGTTTTAGTATCACAATATTTAGTACAAATTGCGCCCCGCGGTTTCACCCGCGTCACCCCAGTGATGAAAAATGGTGATGATGATGATAAAAAGTAGCCTGTGTGTTATGTCGTATCAAGGACATCAGCTATCTATATTCTATATTTGATCCAAATCCGTCTAGTTATTTAAGCGTAAAAGAGTGACAAACATACGCACACACACACACAAACTAAATAAAATTTAACGTTAAAAAAGTTAAAGTAGTAAAAAAGTTAAAGTAAGTTAAAGTTTTTTTTTTTTTTATTTAATAAAAGCGCTTGCAAAAAATACTATGCACAGGCAGGACGTTGACGTTTACATCACAAAATTAAAAAGCTCAAACAATTATGCTTTTACATACATGTATATGCAAATTCTGGACATACATGTTTGTTGAGTTTATTGAAAGCTAAATTATATGCTACCGCAAAAAAGTTACCTTACTAGACAGGTTTTAACAACTCACTGACAAAACGACCTCTCAAAAATCCGCGTGAAACATAGATTCAGTATATACTGAATCTATGGCGTGAAATAATCTCCGTTTTCTAATAACCAGCATTTCAAATACGTACTATTTACATGTAAATAGGTAGAAAAGAAACAGTTTAGAAAATTACAGATCGAAGCTCATCAAAGTAGAGTCGATACCTCCCACATAAAAAGCTCGTCTCACGAGCGCCGTGACCAATAAAAAATGATTAGCTCACTGCTCGGACATGCAAAGAATTAATATTTGTATAGAGGCGATCAAAGGTCGCCCGTGTTGTGGTGGTCTAGCTCGTTATAAAAAAATCTGTCAGTTTTTGCTCCCAGCGAAGAACGCACAATAAAAGTGCCAGTGTGTTCTTACAAACGAGAATTTATGTTCGGCGTATGCAAATGAAGACCGTTGACGCTCGTACGCCGATATTTTTTGTGCTATCAACAACATTGCCTGTTACATGAGTGTAATCTCGCTATTGTGGAACAATAATGGTAATGTATGCCGTGTTTGTTCACGTCGATATAATTGCAGCGATAACATTGGAAATATTTTAATGGATGCTATTTATATCATTATAAATATCGGATCTCTATCGGATAGCATTACGGTCCTTCCAATGAATAATTTCTTGTTCGTCTCGATTTATTAGTTTATTTACATTCAGAATATTGACTCACAATAAGAGACTTACTCTTTGATGTCGTTCTATGATACTTTACATATCATTACCATTAGGTACACATTTATTTGGGTCTAAAAATAACATTTGTACTGGTTTTTATCGTTGATTTTAGGGTTCCGTACACAAAGGGTAAAAACGGGACCCTATTACTGAGCCTATCGCGCTACGCTGTCTGTCTGTCTGTCCGTCCTACTTTCTAACGGCTATATCTTTCGAACCGTAATAGATAGCCAGTAATACAAAACTCTAAAAGCTAAAATGAAAAGGAACCCTATACAACAAACGTATTTTTTTACGTATATTTGTTCGTTCATTCGTTTGAATGAAACGTTGTTTCGTTCTCTAATGTAAAAACAGTACGCAATACGTGCAAGCGTCAAACTTGGTATGATTATAGTACACACTCTAAAGTATACCAACAGGCAAGGAAATACAAAATAAAATAAAATATAGCCTACCTTCATACAAATAGTTTTATTAATACATAATCCTTGAGGAGGATGTTGAGGAGTTAAGTTCGAACAAAGATACACACACACACACTTACGCATTTATAAATTTTGTGTGTGTGATTATAGTAGAGTGAATAGAGTCCTCAAAGGTAGGCAACGCACTGACAATGCCCCGGGTTTGTAGGTGTCTATAGGCGGCGGTGACCACTTACCATCAGGTGGCCCGTTGCTTGTTTGCCACTTATTCTATAAAAAAAAAAAAAAAAAAAAAAAGTAGGAACGCCGATGGATTGCGACCTCGACCCAGTCAGAGTTATCGCTTTCGAACATTATTAAAAAATTTGAAAATAAATAATCACTGAATACTTTTTTTTAAACTTTTAGGTATTATCTTTGTATATAAAGAAATTTTCGTGTTGTTATTTTATGAAATGGCGGAAACGATCCAAGAAATAGTTTTTATAACTCTACCGCCAAAATAAAACATATTCAGTATAAAAAAATCTTTAAATGTTACTTTAATATTATTTGAATAACATTGTTCCAAAAAAGAATACTCAATCGTTCTTCTACTTAGTGAATTTATATCTTTTAAAATGTTTAACACCTGTAAAAGGGTTAGGATGAAAGCTGAACGCAGCGTTAAGTATGCTTAGGCAGTGATTACACTGTCCGTAAGTGTAAGGCAGTAGCGGTCATGCATCATCAAACTAAACAGTAAGGCATCTCATAGCAAACTCTACATCGTCAACAAGATATCAATCCCAGCTTTCCACGCGCTTCATTTGCGTACCATCCACAATTTAAGGCCCTTCCGACTTTTAGGAATTTTGGTCATCATAGTTTAGGTGTGTCTACTTCCACGATTAATTTATATTATAAAAATTGTGTCATATCAAAATGGAATGTTTTATCTAAGAACCCCAAAAGACCAAAATACGATAAAGGACATTTCGCTCGATGGAAAAAATATATGAAAGTATCACTAATTTGCGTTTTTCTATCTGTTTTTTGGATTGATTCAAATACCTATTTATTAAATGATATCTATGATATCTTAATATTATACAGATTTCACAATTATGGAGAAAATCTCATAGGTACATTTTACATAACAGCTATACTTTTCGAATAATATTAGATAAACCTCAAAAATAGACGTAGCGAAACGCAAGACTGTGTGTAAACGCCATGGTTTTGCTCCACTAAATGCAACTTTAATACAATATACTAAGCCTTATGGTCATCTGTGGTAATAAACATTGCTTAAAAGTGGGAAATCCTCGCCTTAATTCCATAAAAAATATGTTTCATTATAATATATCAGCTGTTTGTAGGAATACGACAGTCACGGCATCTAGTGGCCATTCGAAGGCCCATCAGAGTCGACACGACACCGATCCGGACCGAGGTGAATGTGTTCCCATCACACAATTCAAATTCACGTATTTTCTCCAACATTGAATTAACATAATTTAATTTGAATGGGACAATCTATCGGGTGGTCGATTTTAAGTCGGCCTCGGATGTTATTTGAGGCGTTTTATCGATTTTGACCGAAAAGCTCTAAATTAATTTTAACTTTTTTGAACGTGAGGTAATTAAGTTTTTTTTTTACTTTAGTTTGAGCTCCGCTTAATTATGAAAAATTTATGAGTGCTATTTGCAATAAATAGTATCTTTTAACTTTAAACAAATTTGTTAAAATAAACTTTATAAGAAACATTTTAGAATGTTCTAAACAATATTCGACACATGGTCATAACTGTAGTAATCACGTAGTTATATTAGTTACTATTTATTAGGGAATTTATTTTTCATTTAGGTACTTAACCTTTTCTATGAAAATTTTAATATTTACTTTCCTGTTTCTTCGTACGTATGTTCCTGTAGGATAGCGGGTGAAACTGCGGGTGCTGTTAGTTCTTAATATTTATTTTCTATTAGGTTATATTTCATGGCCAATCTAAGAGAAATGCAACAGGAAAAACGAAAAGTACATGTCGTGCAGTATTTTAGATTTTATTTATTTCATGGCCGTACGATTAAATCACGATCCTAATAGCTTATAGACCATACACGACGGTAATAATGCTGCTTATATCTTTTAGCTAACAAGAACTAAAGTGAAGAGAGATTCGAATAGTAATAAAACTTTAATTCACTCTGAACCATTTTGTTATTTACTTTAATGTTTCCTCAATAAAATTTCAATTTCATCAATTCTAATCGACCTAATTAGAAATAATTATTTGTGGTTCGGTTAAATAGTGATTAGATGTTAAAGAACTGAGTTCTCAAAGGTTGATTTCTCATATAACTAACTGGCACAACGCCTAGGTACTTTTTAGTGTCATAGACAAAATTTGAACACCGACAGGTTTCTAGCCTGATACATCCCTTCATCCTGCCGGTTTTTTTAATTATTTATCTTTAACGTTTAAATAGTAACTCCTCAAGTGTGGAACTGTTTTTTTTTTCATATTCTTCTCAGCATACCCTTTCATTTGATACCCATATCATAATGGTAGATAAGAAAATGTTTTTTACACCAATTTGGGGCGTCCGCCATAAGTATTGAATTTAGAAATGTTGTGTTAGTTTTTGTGAAATCATAAATTTTTCGATTTTTTCTCAGCAACCATATCATGGAAGTGCATAAAAAACAACTGGTCCACCATACTTAAAATTCCGCCATATTGGATTTAAAATGACATCACACAGCTAACCATGTATTGTCATCCAAACTAAATGTGTAAGTAAAATTTCAGATCAATCAGTTGGGGATATCTGTTTTAAAATTCAATTGCAAGATTAGACCCATACTAACATGGCAAAAACGGTGATACTACTAACTTTTACTTATAAACAGAATTCTAAGTACCAACTTCCATATTTCTATGATCAAAAATGACGCATTTAAAATTTTTTTTTTTTTTTTTTACATCGGACTAGGCTAACGTTTGACCACGATCTCGCCTGATGGAAAGCGATGATGCGGTCGAAGATGGAGCACGTTTGCCCAGTAATAACCTATTAACCCTAGACTTGAACACTCCAAGATTGTAATGCTGCAGAAACACAGACAGGGGCAAGGCGTTCCATTGTTTTGCTGTTCTAATTAAGAAAGTGGAGTCAAAACGCTTGGTGCGAATAAATGGCATTTCGACCAAGTAAGGGTGACGCTTTGCCGTTCGTCTGGACGTCCGGTAATGAAAAGGTGATGGGGGAACAAGTTCGTGAAGTTCCGTTGCACACTCTCCGTGGAAAATCCTATAAAATACCGACAAGCTTGCGACTTTACGCCGGTGGTTCAGATTCTGAAGTTTCTTTCCCACCAACACTTCGTCATCAATGAGCTTTATTGCTCGTTTTTCGATTGAATCCAAAGCCTCAAGCTGATATTTGGCCGAACCATCCCAAAGGTGACAACAGTACTCCAAACATGATCGGACCTGAGCTTGGTAGAGATTAAGAAGCTGCCCTGATGTGAAGTACCGCCGCACCTTCGACAAAATACCAAGTTTTTTGGCAGCTGTTTTGGCTTTGGATTCAATAAACGAGCCAAAGTTGAGGTTAAGTGAGAGGTCAACACCCAAAAGCTCGAGGTGGTTACTTACCGGTAAGGAGATCCCACGGAAAGACGGGGCCACGTGTAACGAACTGTGTGTACATCCTCTATAAACCCCTTTAGGGGGGGATACATCTTCAAAATCCTTTCTTGGTGGATCCTTAAGCCAGGTATTAGAGACATATTATGTATATGCAAAAATATACCCACTTTAAAAAAACTATAAAAGAGAAGAATGAAATAAGGAACAGAACCTACCGAGAAAATGCGCACCTTTCATATTTACTCGTACATTAATTTCAAAATAATGCAACAAAAGAACTAAATAAAATGACCAAAAAGATATTTCACAATTCCAAGAGTATGCAATTTAGTGTCGGCAAATTGACTGCAGTGCAATTCAAAAATGCATTCTAGGCATGTCTTTGTTCAATCACTAAAAGGAGCTTGTTTAATGGATTTCTACCATTACTGAACAAATAATCGTAGTAGACTTGTTGGGAAGAGAGCTTAGTGAAGAGAAAAGTGATACTAATAAGATTGTGCTTGTATTGAAATTGTTCTCATAACATTTTGTTTGTTTCGGTTTTTTATTTTCGGTTACTGACCATCATCCTGACCGTTCGACAAAAAATGGACAGACGGGAATTAGATCATGTGCGATAAGGTAACACCGCTTCATGAGTGATACTCTGAAAGCCGTACGAAACGCTTTGATTCCACTATTATTATGCGAGCTGCTAGTCTGTGGAATGCGCTACTTGAATCGCTTAACATCAGGCGAGGTAGCGGTCAAAAGCAGGTTTTTTTAAAAATCCCCTGTATTATTTGACCCGTTATTTTCACTGCAAATATTAATGTTTGATCCATTCTAGTACTATGTACTTCTACAAAATTTTCTATAAAATAAAACATAAATATAAGAACACCTAAACAACAAGAAAAAATATCTTTAAAAATTTTTTTCGACTGGCGTTTGCTGGATTCATCTGCTGCGTAAAACACCGCCGTGTGTAACTAAAGTGTAGCTCTAAAGTGTTATGGTACCCGCATACCTACAAATCTCCATAAAAATAGCAAACTCTCCTTAAAACCACAAACGCTAAACTATTGTAAAGTAAAAACTAAAACTTATAACTTGTAAAACTAGTGTAAAGAATGTAAAGCTACACAAATTTTAATTTACTTCTTTGTTCCCAGGAAACCGCTTCTTTGATGCAAAACGTCCACTGCTCGCTTCGCTCGTGGCAACCGGTCCGCTCCGCTTGTAGCTTTGCTCGCTTCGCGCATCTGCCGCCGCCGGGCCAGTCACGACGTGCAAGCCGCTGTGAACCGCCAATTTGTGGCCGGCCCATGTTGGTTTTGTTGAAACCACCATCTTCATACCTACGGCTTTTTACACTTTTTAACTGCCATACGAGGATGGACGTGAAAAAATCCTTGTATTGAGCGTGATATGATATGATGTACGATCAGTTGTTGCATTGTATCTTGAAGAATTAGCAGCTTAGGCAGGCGTGATGCTATGTCATGGTATTCCTTTTATATCTATACAGGGTTACACGGAACGGTTCTAGGTACTAAGCCGTTATACTCATCATTTACAACTATTATTATGGTACCCAGTACAAAATATCAAAAATTCATTTTGCCGAGTGCGAATAATTGTTCGAGATTTCAGGGTTGGTCCCTTAATAAAAGTTATTCATAGCGATGGGTATTTCAATCCTCTTTCAGCTTAGTACAGCCAAACTACGTAACCCTGTATACAATCAATATCAGGTGTATATGCGAGCCTCTTCTAAGAACGACTAAGATTGTAAATAGATACATTTACTCGGTTTATATTCGCTGTATCTCTATTAAGATTTCATTGGTAGTTAAAGTTCAACTATCAAATACATATTTGATTATATTTGTGTGGAAAGACACTACACTATGCATAATATCGTAAAACAAGCCTGAAATCTGACATCCTTGTCGACAAGGCGGACGCTTATTAACTATAAACTGAAATTAACGAAGGCAAGATAATAATTAGGTAATAAACATTTTACTGCATGCACCGTCAACTACGAAATTCCCAAAACACACAATGCAGCCAGCGTAAGCTGACCTTTGACTGCACGTTGAATTTGCCCGCAGTCATAATTTTGTAGATAAGCTATGAAGGGCATCGGAGGTCGGGCAACGGTGGACGCGCCTATAATGACTGGCCGTCACTCGGCCCGTCACTCAACGGACCCAAAGAATGAGTTCATTTCCTTCAAACACGCGAGATACGATTTTTAATTAAATTTTGTTGGAAATTCATTACAGAGCATCGACGTTGGCGGGTGGCTTTCTGAGCTCTACATGCATAAATGACTATGTTATTAATGAGCGTATAACGTAACTGATTTTAACATGGAATTTAAAAGGATACTCATTTGAGTACACGTCTGTCAATTTAAAACATATTTAATGTAAACGAAAACAATCTCAAACGCTGCGTCGGCATCGGTCGGGCATTTAAATTTTAAAACTCACGAAACAAAGGGGGCAAAATATGAGCCGATGAAATGTAAATTCCTACTTATTATACAAGGAGCTCCCGAATGTCAACTCGACGGTCAACTCACTCTTTATTCAAGGAATAATAGTCAATGTGTCAGCACTTTCGGGAAACATGCTCATTGACAAGTTTTGATTGGACGCTGTATCTTTTAGCCTGTCAGCTCGAAGACGCGTATACAACTGGTAAATTATATTGTTTTAACAAAAATACAAGTAAAAATCGTATAGGTACGTTACTTTATGTTATGATTTTAACCAACTGATAAAAGTAGGAGGTTCTATGCGTATAATTTTGTATAATTATATGCATAAATAACTTTTCACTGAGCAGTTCGATTTTAATGATACGCGGTTTCACCCGCGTAGTGATGAAAAATGGTGATGATTATGATGATGAAAAGTAGTTTATGTCTCTGACTTTTGAACTATCCCCATGCAAAAAATCAGGTCGATCCGTTGTTTCGTTGCTGCGTGAAAGAGGAACAAACAAACCAACAAACAAACACACTTTCGCATTTATAATATTAGTATGATAGTCGATAACTCTATTTAGATCATAGAGTGAAATTGGAACAAATACAGTGACATTAACAAGAGACCAGAGAGACAGTCCAAGACGATTCGTGTTGCTCAGCTTACCTCATTTGAAATCCAGTCGGGAACATGTATGAAGACTCCTTTACGTGCTTCGAACGAATGGTATCCACAATTGATGAATTCGAAGCAAACGCATCGGCTGTTTAACTGCGCTCTTTCAATTAGATACAGATATGTATATTGTTTTTCAAGACTCGGTACGTGGAAACAATGAGTTCATTGTGACCTGAAAATATTATTAAGTTTATTTTTACAATGTGGTCATTAAAAAAGCCTGTTTCCCATCAATATTCTTTTACTTTTCGTTTTGGCTTCTATTTCTAATTCTCATTTAAAGTAGGGGTTATAAGACCTGCAATGACATACCGCTTGGGGTGTATTGCGCATTTTGCCCCTGCCAACCTACCCCAACCAGCCAAGCTCCTTAAAATATCGGAGCACAACTTTGTACTGCAAACGTGTCTTAGAAGGCCTGTTTTTATCGAATTATTCTATCGACAAAAGTTTTAGCAATCATGTTACCAAAATTATACTTAACTTATTTATATACTACTTAAATTTTCATGACCAAAACAATTTGGTACTGTTTGCTAAAACCACGAAAATTGATGCAACGCAACCCAAGTTGACGACATAACCAATTCTTAATACGTTACTAAAGCAAAATATATTTGAAGTTTAAACGGTCACCAACATCACATTATAAGAATATTACAGTAAATCTTGATTGCCATTTCTTGTTTTTAAATTCATATAAGTTCGTAAATGAGTCATTTATGCAAATCAGCTCAGCCGTTTTTCTTTGAAACTCTTCGCTATGATACCGGATACGGACGTTCACGCTACAGCATTTGTCAAAATAAGTATGTTTACTAGCTATACACTCGGTTTCACTTGCATTCAAGAATCATACTTTTTCGGGGTAAAAATCTGTCAATCCAGGTTCAATTGAACTCCACACCAATCTTTATAGTAAATTAATAATGTGAAATTTCGATGCCATCGCTCAAAAACGGTGAAGGAAAATATCGTGAGGAAGCCAGTATACCCAAGAACCTCAAACAGTGACACATAATATGACATTTAAAACTAGCTAACTCAAAACTAATTCTAATTCAAAACTAACCCACATGCAAATCTAGCTGTACACCGCGTTTTCACCCTCGTGAACTCTTTCAAGAACCGTACGTTTTCTGAGATAAAAGTATCACATGTCCGGTTCTCCGTCCCGTGAACCATATCTGTACAAAAATCACGTCGATCTGTTACTCTGTTACTGCGAGAAACAGAAGCAAACAAACAAACACAGTTCCGCATTTTAATGTTAAAAGTATAAAGTGTGATAGTACGAATGTAATCAAAGACATCATATTAAAATCACGTAATAAAACTTTGAATAGATGTTTTATTAAAAGGCCACCGCCTGAAAGCTCATCCAAATATCATAGATACGTGGAAATCGCACACTGTGCGTTTTACGCGATCTTTTTTTCCTTACATGGGGTTCTTCAAAAGGGCTGTTAATAGACTCTTTAAATGTTGGCAACGTATCTGCCGTATGTTTTCAATGCCTATATTTAGAGAGCGGAATGTATAACGCGGTGATAATTGATGTTGAAATTTTTCATATTATTTCGCTAAGCTCAGGTATTATTGTTTTTCAAGTTTCTGTGTAGTATCATTGTTTTTATCGGAAATTACTCACGTTTGATTAAGCTGGTCACTCCAACTATAGTTTCAACCGCATTAGGCGGTCTTTTTGAAGGTAAATGCGCGCGGCTGCGTCTCGCTTTGAGTATCAATGTTGTTTTATTTCATGTTCTGTAACTAGTGACAGCATTGATTAATTAATTCTTTATTTTATAACTAGATGTGACATGAATGCTAGGTCCATATCTCTAGAAGATAATGCATTTAGTTTATAATATATTTCCAGTTTAGTGGTCTTCCAACAAAAAATATATACAAAAAAGACAAACTTCTGAGAAATATTTCATAAACTCTCTACTGAGATCACTAAGAAAATTTTAAACACCACCTAAAGATCGCAGCTGCGTCTTCACATTCGCGTTGCAGACTAACCAACTGTCCCAAAATATATTACAAAGTTGACCAAATCATTGAACTAAAAATGTCGACGAATGGCTTTCAGTTTCGTTCGGAGAATGCGATGGTGGCTCTCCATTCAACTTTAGAGATAAGTTAGTCGCAATGTAACCGCACTGTCGCCACGCGACTTCCCGCCCATTTGTAACAGCGACTTCAAAGTGAACCCACTTCGGTAAAGTATTGCCCGAGACATGGGAAGCAACGGCACAAAATCACGCGCTCGAATCAAAACTGAAATGGACACGTTTTTACACGGAATGCGGCTTGTGATCTAAAATTGGAGCCCTTGTTGTAAGGGAATGTGATTATTTATGGCTTTTGTTTTGTGCGATGATAATTATTTACCAGACTATGGCGTAACAAGGTACAAGTTTTATTGTGTTTGGAAAAAAATATCGGAAAACATTTAGCTTTTTGTTTGAAAGGTGACTTGATCGAGAGTGTTCTTACCTATGATTCAAGAAAATCTGTTAAGCCATTTGAAGATTATCAGCTTATTTATTAGTTTCCTTTACTTATAACTATGTAAACAAAACTTAGAAGTCAAGTTTAAGAAATACAGATTACAAAACAATAATTTGGCACCATTGAACTGATCTGATGATGGAGCCAGGTGGTGGATAGTGGAACTCTTCAATAGCTACCAATAAATCTTTCTACTTCGGGCTATTTTGGTTTGTTTTAATGAGTCACATAAGCAATTCAAGAGTAGGTAAGCTAAAGCTATTTCATCAACATCATCAGCTGAATTACTTTTGGTGGGTATATTCTTTCTTTTGTTTATAGCATTTCTCTCTCTCTCTCTCTCTCTCTCTCTCTAGTTATCACGGTTGCCTGGAAGAAATCGCTTTAAGCGATAAGGCCGCCTGTTAAAAGCCTAGATAATATTATTGTTGTAATTTTTATGTTATCCTTGTTTTGTGGTATTTTAATAAAGAGTTTTGTATTGTATTGTATTGTATTGTATTGTATTATAAATATTTTAAAAAATCTACCTAGGTGCGGATAGCTATTGCGTACTATTTTAAAAGCCTGTATGTTAGCAATAAGTTTATCTATGTAGAAGATAATTTTGTCCATATAAGAGCTAAACCGTTGCTGAGCTTGTTGCTGGAAGCCTGAATGTTAACCAGCTAAACATTTTATGAAAAAATATATTCTCATTTCATTTCCACGGAAACAATTATCACCAATTTAGGTTTTCAGATCTAGCAATCTACCAAGAAGAGACATAAAAGAAAATGGTTAGTACTTTTCTCCGAAGAAAAGACATCAACGCAGTGCCCATGTTCGTTTCTGGAAAATTATCGTAAATTGACTTAAAAAGCTCAATAAAAATAATTTAATTACATTTTGGTACCTTATTGTGCTTGCTAGACTAAACTTATTTGACCTTATGCGTTTTAATTATTCCATTGTTTAAAAAATGGCACCATTAGTCACGTGCAAAAATTGCTTTTAAACATTGTTTTTTTTCTCCTGGCGGTCTTGTGCCCGATTTATCCAGTCATATCCTCTGTGTCGTCTTACGTCATTCACCCAGCGTTGCGGTGGTCTTCCCCACCCTAGGGTGTTGGTTCGAGGCCTCCACTCTAGGAGTCTCCTTGTCCAGCGCAGCAGTGTGCCCTGCCCTCTTCCACTTTTTCCGGGCTATGATGGCCATCACGACACTCACTTTGGCCAAGTCCACCAGGAAAATACCTCAGCGCCTTAAGACGAAGGTCTACAACCAGTGTGTGGTGCCAGTGATGACATACGGCAGTGAAACGTGATCTCTCACTATGTGCCTCATAAGCAAGCTCAAGCTATGGAGAGGGCTATGCTCGGGGTTTCTCTACGAGATCGAATCAGAAATGAGGAGCTCCGTAGACGAATGAAAGTTACTGACATAGCCCTCCAGATTAGCAAATTGAAGTTGCAGTAGGTAGGGCACATATCACGCAGAACAGGTGGCCGATGGGGCCGAAAGGTTCTCGAATTAAGACCACAGACTGGTAAGCGCAGCGTAGGACGTCCAGCAACAAGATGGACAAACGACCTAAAACAGACGGCAGCAACCGGCCCTTTTCAATGAGGGAGGCCTATGTCCAGCAGTGGACGTCCTATGGCTGAAATGATGATGATGATGACCAGGAATGGAAGAAAAAGGGAGAGGCCTACATCTAAGATTAGATAGCATAAAGGCCCCCATTGATGATGATAAATTATTTTCTAATTTGTTAAACGTATAGCAATCAAAATTTACGCTCACCATTCAATATTTATGCGACATTTACGCAAAATAAAATTTATATCTACTAAACCTCGACGTATATATTTATAACTTCATTTTGAAAGTTTAACGAGTCGTTTCCTTTAATGCAGCCTACAGGCGTAAACTCACAAGTTTTTTATTATACTTATCAATTTCATATCAGTAAAAACATCAATGAATATATAAAACTTAATACGTCTGTTTTGAAATACCCATATGTTAATGTTACTATAAATCGTGGACAATTTATTGTGTTACAATTTTAAAGTATTAAATTAACACCTCTTGAAACTTGATACTGGACCCAGATAGTTATTAATGCTGCAATAATCTTATGTCTCTGAATTGCTGTGAAAACTATTAAGCAAATTAAAAATATGGTAATTGGATCGGCTTAAGCCTTGATGTATTTATCACTCTGCCCAATCAGCTAAGTAGTAAAATATTTGCGATAATGTCAAATGGTGCTCTTTTCATCACAAATAACTTCTAAAAAAATATCTTCTCTCAACTCACGAATAACATCCAGTCATCTCTTCTTTTAATTATAGTCTTATTTAGAATTAATATGATATAATAGTATTGCGTTTGACCACATGATGCGATCTACGATGGAGCATGCTTGTCTAGAAAAAACCGATTCACTCGCAAGTTGACACCTAGATTGTAACTATCGGGGAATACCCGTTGGAGCAACGCATTCCACAGGCTAGTAGTTCGCACAATTTCGAAGTTAAATTAGATTTCAAAAGACATATAAAAAAATACAAAAAGATCAGCAGTAGAACTTTCTTGGAGTACCTTAAGGTACATGTTTTTCTTACAAAACCATGTGACGAAATCTCTCCTGAACCGATTAGCTTATCCCTCACAAAAGTGACACCAAGAGCTGAATACTCTTCACCAATAAAGAGTATTGTTGTCTTCATTCAGTACGCTTCAGTGCGTTTAATGATCGTGTAGGTAGCACAATGTTCCTTTTCAACAACACAGCCACCTAATGCTGTATTATTGGAAGTTAGGCGATAAATGTTTTAGGACACCAGTGTGAATGGAAGCCGTCTCGTTTTATTTCACCGGAGGTGTGGTTGACCAGCTTTATAGCCGCAATTTACTGCTACAGTCTCCTTGTTTTGGTATTGTGACCATGATTGTTAGTGCTAGAAATAATTTGATAAATACATAAACTATCATACATAAATATCCGCGTAAAGCCATAACTCCGTTTGCTCCTATATACCGCAGAACTGTGTTGGGTTAATTAAATTAAACTTATCCATGGCCGAAATGGCCAACCCCACTTATCACGTTTAGTTAATTTATTTTATTATTGTTAGTTTAACTTTTTTCATTATTTTTATTTCATATTAATATGTACCTATTTAATTATTAAGAAACAAGTAATGCATGCTGTGCTTCTGCAAGGTTACACATTTAGCTAAGTTCATTTATAAGATTTCAGTGTATGTAATCATGTAGTTATCAATGTGAAGCCTTAATAAATAAAAAAAATAAAAACTCTTTACACCAGAAATAACATACTTTCTAAACTGGTGTGTCAAGCCTGGTGGCCACAGACTAGGTAAAGCTACTACGTAGTTGGTGGCTTTTTCGCTAAGAGCGATCCCTTGCAGGTTCATGTTCTCCTAAGCGTTTAGGAGTTATGATGCATAAATCTGGATGGCTGTATGAAAGTAATCTTGAACAAGTTACAAAAAGTATTCTAACACCATGTAGATCTAGTAAGATGCTTTGGCTAAACAAAAGGCGACTTTATTAATAAAGATAGCTGTCTAACAAAAAAACAAACGTTAATCAAAAAATATATATATTTGTTTGAGTCAATGGTAGACTACCAACGAAGATAGGCGAATACTTAATTACTTACTAATCAAGGGTGTTTAACTTTTATGACAATTTCAAGCCACGAGTATTTAAGTCACCATACAACGTGGTAATGGGGCCAGCATTTTGGGAACAGTTCCCACTGGTAGCGGTTTGATAGAATGATAGTTAGGTTTTAATTTGTTGTTGTTTTTTTTTTATTAATAGTGTAAAGTAATGTACTTTCTAGTCAATAATAATAATAATTATATGTAGGTAATATATGTATTATATAGTCACCACTAAATTTAATCTTCTTAACAATTATTTTTTTCATTTCAGCGGTTCAATTGTTTCAGTTAATAGATCTCTTCTAAAGTCTAACGGTCTGAAAATTTCATATACAGCTTCTTGGAAGGTCTAATATTCATGGTGCCTCTACACGGAGGAAACAATTCGTCCATTTAGCATGTGTATGCAACCGGCGCGTCTGCCTGCCAACTGCCAACCGACCTCTGTGAGTAACACACGATACGTTTAGTTTTTGTGTGCAAAAACATTCTTAGATTTAAACTACGGGAGTATAACTCTTGTGTACCTACTACAAAATTTGTACGACTTTGTGAAAGAGAGCCCTGACGTATAGCAGAGTGACAGATCCTGCAAATTTTTGCAATACTAGACATACTGAGTCGCAAATTATCGGATGAACATGTCCTGACTTTTGGGATCATTGAAAAAAAGTCACAAATTCAATATCTGTCAAGGCTCGATGAGATGTACCTATTTGCCTCTTTCACTAAATTTATATGATAGCCCGTTGGTCCAGTTGGTAGTGAACCTACCTTCTGAGCTTGGGGGCGTGGGTTCGATTCCCACCTGGGACAAACATTTATGTGATGAACATTTGTGTTTGTTCTATATCTGGTTGTTAATATCTATTTTAGTATGTATTTAAAACTTTATATGTATGTATATCAGTCTTTGGCAGCCATATCACAAGCTTTGCTTAGTTTGGGGTCAGATGACTGTGTGTGCAAGAATGCCCCGAATATTATTTATTCATTATTTATTTATTTATCTGACATATGAGTAACAGTCCTCTAATAACATAAAACAGCACTCTAGGTCAAGCGTGGCCAGACATTCACAAAATATATTGCCAATATAAACTTACTCTACTGTATCTGCGTAAAAGTACAAAGCATAGTCGTTAAACTTCCTAGTTTAGTACTTGCTTTAAAGATGCATCAAGATTTTATAGGAGAGGTCTAGTTAACACCAACAATACACAGGCTTTGTGTTCAACTACACACTACTAAAGTAGCTTTTTAGGTAGTATTTATATTTAAGATGTTAAAACACTGTTTTAAACTACGGTACGGGTAAACGGTTGTTCACTAAAGTTATATGATTATTTACGGGATATTTACGAGACTTAGGTTCGAGTTCGAGTGCCAGTGACAACCGTAGCAAAAGTCTAAGAAAGAGGGTAAATCGTCATGTCTGCACCTAACTTTTTAACTGTTCCACCAACCACCCGCATTCGTCAGTCTTCCCGTGAACATGGTGCATGTAACTGCGCTGAAATATCGGGAGCTCATTCCAGAACCTTACCACGGTAAATGTCCCGTAAATAATCATATAACTTTATTTAAGATCTTATATTAATACAATAGTAATATGCAAGTACCTTGGTACTATTGGTTGCTTAGTTACTGTATACTTTTATTGTAAAGCCATATAATTAATTTAAGTACTGATCCTTATGTACTAAGTTATTTTGAATGCCAAACAAGCAAGACTGTTTTGAACTATAAATCATTTTAAAGACCTGAATTGTAAACTAAATTTATAAATTTTGTTTTTTTTAGAAATACTATAAAATATCTGGAAATCTTCAAAAGGCTGTAATGATAGATTTTCTTGAATCACACACTTGAATGAAATTCACCTTTAAAATAAAACTAAATCAAATTCGGTTCTGCCGTTTAGAAGCTACAATGCCACAGACAGACACTCATATACACACGTTAAACTTATAAAACCCCCCTGTTTGCATCGGGGGTTAAAAGTGAAACAAATGAATTCAAGTCTTCAAATGGTGTTCTTTACGAAATGCCTGAGTAAAGCAGTGGATAAATGCTGATTGATGCTGATGAATGTTTTATTATTCAATAACAGGCTTGCGTTTGACCGCCAAATCACCTGATGTTAAGCGATGACGTGGTCTACGATGAAGCACGCTTGCCTAGAACAAACCGATTCACTCGTGATATGAAGACACTCAGATTGTAACTATCGGGGAACACCTATTCAGGCAGCGCATTCCACATACAAGCAGTTTGCACTATAATTATAGTGGAATCAAAGCACTACGTACGAGTTCTCGGAATAGCTATTATATAAAGCAATTACAAACTTATTACAAACATTTATGCGATGAACATTTGTGTTTGTTCTATATCTGGGTGTTAATATCTATTTAAGTATGTATTTAAAGCTATATATGTATGTATATCAGTCTCTGGCAGCCATATCACAAGCTTTGCTTAGTTTGGGGTCAGATGACCGTGTGTGCAAAAATGTCCCGAATATTTATTTATTTATTTATTTTATAATATGATATTGTATATCAAGTAAAGAAAATATTCTAACAAGCTCCAAAAAGCTTTTTTTGAAGCGGAGAAACATCAGAAGCTACTTCGCACACCGCCAGAAACAAACACACAGCGGTTTTATTGCCACGATAATTAATACGCGATCAATTCGGACCGCGTCCGTTCTTCCTACCGAACTTTAAAGCTTTTGGGTGACTAGCTGTTGCATGTGGATTCGTTTATGAATGTTCTAGATTCATATAGCTAACATTTTTCTATAAACTTACTTCTTAGCTAGAAAAGCTTTCAATGTTTTTATAATTTAGTTTATTATTATAAATAGCTTTGCGCTTGACCGCCAACTCGCCTGATGTTAAGCGATGACGCGGTTTACGATGAAGCACGCTTGCCTAGAAGAAGCCAATTCACTCTTGAAGACACCCAGATTATAACCATCGGGGAACACTGAATAGTTTGCATGAATATTTACGTAAGTACTTAGAAGAGTAACTGTTTTTATATACGGAAGTACTAAATCAAACAGAATACTTTTTCAGATAAAGTGGAGTGAAAACCTCCGCAATAGGCATGATTCCTAATGTTTAATTTATTACAAATAACTGGCTTAGCGATGAATATAAGTAAATACATTAAACATACTGAAAAAATAATTTGAATTGGCTGATAAATCTCTGAGATATGAGTATTTAAAGTTTTAGGTGGGGATGGAGAGGGGATGTTCTATCCCTTTCTCGCAAAGCGTGTGTTAGTATAGCATTTCTATGGCCCTCCTGAGCCGTGACGTCACGGCTCAGTATAGTGCGCTCTCTGTCTAGCATGAAATTAAATTAAATTAAAATGCTGATAACTTATTTATTTTTGAACTAATTTTAATTTAGTTTACGTTGAAGTGCTCTATTTATGATCAGCTATATTATGAGGTAATAAAAAAATATTACTCATCATGCCTATTAGTGCTCCTTGTGCTAAATTTTCCTAATATTTACGAAAAAATATTTATGAAATAAATTCGCAGTTTAATTAATTATGCATCTTATATTGTAATTAAGGTGTAAGCGCTTTTCATTTATCTGTAAGTGAACAATTTTTTTTTAAATAGCTGAAATATTAATGCCATTTCTCAGGTTACCTACGTCATTAATCGTTAACGTCGTCAAATTAACAGGCATCAAAAACTACTTGACCTACGATGCTATAATTTGGCAGGAAGATACCTTATTGCCCGCTACAAAAAAAATACAATAAAGACTAAATAAGGGGGTTAAATCGTATAATATTTTTATTCGATTAACTTTAATTTAATTTATCTAATGTGTACAACCATCCTACTAATATTATAAACGCGAAAGTTTGTGTGTATGTATGTATGGATGTATGTTTGTTCCTCTTTCACGCTGCAACGGAACAACGGGTCGAACTGATTTTTTGCATGGGTATAGTTCAAGAGCCAGAGAGTGACATAGGCATACTTTTCATCATCATCATCACCATTTTTCATCACTACGCGGGTGAAGCCGGGGGGCGCAGCTAGTGTTAAATAAATTTAATAAATTATAACAAGCACGGGCGAAGTCATGGGCATTAATTAGCACGATATAAATATTGTCTTGCCTACTGTTGTTGAACTATCTTGACTGTCTGTTATACCCCGGAGTATAACAGACAGTAAGATACTTCAACAATTTGTATATTGATAAAAGGTAGAGTATAAAAAAACACAATGCCGACTGACCGAGCCTAATTTCAATAATGAAAACAGTACACATCGGCTCTCCTGTTGTCCGAATGCATTTTTCTACGAAACAAGTCAATATTGACTCTCTTCTGTGAGTAACATAAAGCCTAATGTTTGTCTCGACATTGCACTTCGAGTCCTGTGTAAACTCACCCTTATAAACCCAAATTCAATCTACTTAACACTCTAATTTCGAATGCATAAAGTTCAATATTGTGTTATGAGTTTGTCATATATTAAAGACAAAAAACATGACATTTTAGTGTATGGTAGCGTTTGGTAGCTTCAGGGCATTTGCGGTTGCATTGTAAAGAGGTTAGGAGAGATTAGAGTAATTTTGCCTTTACCATAAAGTATTTTGCATTTCTTATGACGGGAAAGTCTGTTAGAGAGAGCCACATTCTAACAAATAACTGGAATATCGCTGAACGTGCTGTTTATTGCTAAGTGTTCTTGCTTCTTGGTGGTATTTTTAGGGTTCCGTACCTCAAAAGGAAAAAACGGAACCCTTATAGGATCACTTCGTAGTCCGTCTGTCCGTCTGTCAAGACCCTTTTTCTCAAGAACGCGTAAAGGTATCAAGTTGAAATGTATACTAAATACTTGGATCTCCGATTTCTTTCGGCTGTAAAAAAATAAAAGTTGTAAGTCAACGCAATCAAAAGATATGAACGTTTATGTCGCATATTTTGCGATTTCACAGGGGAATCAAAACCTATAGGGTACTTCCCGTTGACCTAG
Source organism: Agriopis aurantiaria (assembly GCA_914767915.1). Lineage (NCBI taxonomy): Eukaryota > Metazoa > Arthropoda > Insecta > Lepidoptera > Geometridae > Agriopis > Agriopis aurantiaria. Next base: position 5,891,719 of record OU611992.1, on the reverse strand, counting down.
AATCATGAAATTTGGCAATAGGCAAGGTCTCATAGCACATATATCACGCACATATAAACATATAAATCCGAAAGTCATAAATTTGAAGTTATATCATTTAAAAATTATTATCTTGCTATTACAAACTTACATTTTGTAGTTGGAATGTATGGAAGAACCTTATGCCTTATGCCTTGTTACCTACAAAGTTTAGTTTGTCTTTCAATATTTCAACTTCAGTATTTTATTATTTTTCTTGGACTCGCGCTCTGAGGGTTTCGTTTGACGGAACACTCAGAGCACGAGTCCTATTCGTACTTGTCCGGTTTTTTATTACAATAACTAGTTGCGCTCCGCGGTTTGATCCGCGTTATAAACTTCCTTCTTCAATCAAGAGTGTACTTCTTGATCGAAGACTTCCTTGAAGGTACCTCCTTGGTAGCGACAGCTACCCTCTTTGACTTAGAAGACAATTTCTTTTAAAAAATTCTATCAAAAATTTATTTTCATATTTTTTTTACTTTGTATAGAACACAGATATATTACGTGAAAATATACAATAAAATACGATTTAATTTTATAATTTACTAGCTGACCTGACAGACGTTGTCCTGTCTTAGAACTGTCAAAAACGCAAAGTAAAAATTGTAAATCTTATTTTACTACACCTTGGGTTACCTTATTGGTGTTTTAGTAAGGATCCCTATTTTATTTGAAAATATAATATAGCCTATGTTTCCCGGAGATAGTGTAGCTTCCCAACAGTGAAAGAATTTTTCAAATTGGTTCAGTAGTTTCGGAGCCTATTCAATGCAAACAAACAAACAAACAATCAAATCTTTCCTCTTTATAATATTAGTATAGACTAGCGGTCCGCCCCGGCTTCGCACGGGTATTATTGGAATTTTAGTAAGGATCCCTAATTTTTTAGAAGATATAAAATAGCCTATGTCACCCGGCGATAGTATAGCTTCCCAACAGTGAAAGAATTCTTCAAATCGGTTCAGTAGTTTCGGAGCCTATTCGATGCAAACAAACAAACAATCCAATCTTTCCTCTTTATAATTTTAGTGTAGATAGATTAAGACGAAGAATATTTTTTTGTCAAATATAATTAAACTACCATTATAAAGATATTTTTGCACTGATAACACCTTTGTTTACAAAAAATATCTATGATTATTGAACGGAGTATAGAGATTCGTCAAAGGAACAGTTTTGAAGATGAACTACCCGCAAAGAAACGCCTTTTATTATTATTTACAATATTTATTGCATTCAGTGGATGCATATGGCCATTGTTCAACAGAGGACGTCTTCTGGCTGATGATAATGATGATGATGATGATGATATTCAAATCATACATCATAAACAATGACGTGCATACTTAGATATGCAATCCCCATCAACTGACTGAATCTTAATTACGAATTCATGTATGTAAGATGTACTAAAACTTAAAAGGATGTTATTATTCCTAACACAAAGTACCGGTTGTAGGATACAATAAAAAAGCACTGAAACTTTGAGGCACCTATCTATTAAGAACTGACAATGAAACAATAGCATGTAATATATTCTACGGACAAATAATAACACATGTCTGATGCCGTAGGAAAAACACGCGTTGTGCATTACTCTGATAGGAAATCGATGAGCTTTGAATAATGTTTAGAGACAACTGAAATTTAGATCTAGTTTAAAAACCTTTTTTTAATTTTATTGGGGCAAGTGCCTTTATTACTAAACAAAATACAAGCTAATACTAACACTACAAATACAATTAGACTGCCCATAGACCGTTGAAGGTATAAAGAGAATCCAAATGCTCAAGCCCACTACCAGTTGGCAGCGTACCCAGCATGCAGGCGGCATTACCACGCTGAATGGCAATGCTTATGCGTTGAGCCAGAAATACGCCAGCATTTTGGTCAAGCGTTGCATTAACCAGGCGCTCTGAAAGATTTTTGAAAATGAGGTGAGCTCCCGGTCCCCAAGGGCCCAATGTCTCGAAGCAAGTGTAGAAACCGCGGTGTAGGTTCTAGGACACTTACTGATACAGTCAGTGTTGTGTTTCGTAGTGAAAAACTGTAATTTTTTAAGATCTAATGAGTGTAGAAGAACAAAACACCCGCTCTTCTCGCTAGACTTACACGCAGTTTACAGTCAGCTCGTAACCACGGCCATTGTAACATGGTCGAAACGTCGAACGAAAGGTACCTATATTTACGTAAATAAAATAATGCGCGATAAGTATCGATAACCAATTAAAATAAATTAATTACTCGTTGGTTTTCATATTCTACAAAAATATAAATACAATGCCTAACAACAAGTAGACAATCCCTAAGGAATCCATTTTACCAACATTTAATTTATTATTTGTCACTGTCCAGCCCTCAACTATCTAAATTCCACATCTGCTCCCCGATTCTACTAAACAAATTGTCCTTAAATTGTAATTGTTGCGATTTTAATTGTTAAATAACTGCCTCAAAATTGACAGTTTTTAAATTTTTTTTATACTAAGTTATAATATTAGGTGTTTGTATTTTTCTAGTATAAAAAAATATTTAAAACTGGCAATTTTGAGGCAGTTTTTTAACAATTAAAATCGCAACAATTACAATTTAAAAACAATTTCTTTAGTAGAATCGGGGCCCTGATCTATTGATCTGTTGTTGTTTGAAAAAGGAACAAACAAACAAACGCAGTTTCACATTTATAATATTACTATAATTTATCAAAGACGCTTTATACCTCTTTAGAGTATAAGGGTATAAAACGCCCTTGTAATTTACATAAAAACATTTCTCTCTCTCGCTCTCTCTCTTTGGAGATGTCATAAAGTAGATTGTTTGTACCACGTTTGTACAAATAACAAATCAAAACAAACTTACCAAATACCGAACATTATTTTGAGTGAAAGGTCTACGGGGAACGTTTTTTGGCAAACGTCAACCGAGCAGCTCCCATAAAAATGCCATACATTCAGCACACCTATAAATCACGAAATAACACAATAAAACTAACGGTCCAACTCTTTATTACTAGCTGTATTAGTTTTTCGCATTCGCAAATAGTTAACTATTTGAGCAATCGCGAAAGCAATAAACATTTTCACGTTAAAGTCATTGTTTCACTGAAAACAAAGGGTTAGAATCGGTTGTTATCGTGTTCAGTAAACAATAACATAAACATCTTTGGCTAGAGATGCGACCGGTAATAGTTTAGCCGGATCAAAACGTTATTTTAGTCCTAAGATTTTATATAATACTAGCTGACCTGACAGACGTTGTCCTGTCTTAGAACTGTCAAACACGCAAAGTCAAAATTGTAAATCTTATTTTGTTACACCTTGGGTTACATTATTGGAATTTTAGTAAGGATCCCTATTTTTTGAAAATATAATATAGCCTATGTTAACCGGGGATAGTGTAGCTTCCCAACAGTGAAGGAATTTTTCAAATCGGTTCAGTAGTTTCGGAGCCTATTCAATGCAAACAAACAAACAAACAATCAAATATTTCCTCGTTATAATATTAGTATAGATAATATCTATTACATCATCAATCATTTCATCATGATAGAATATCTTTTAGTTAAATATACAGTGTGTAAAACCGCGAAAAAACAGCTGGATCTCTTTTAAATGTCATTAATACAAAATAAAATCGTTATTTCAGCCTTTATGCCATAGTTAAATAGTGTTGATTTCTTCTATATTTCATCTAGGTGCCGCTGATTCATCTTTCTATTTACATCCTGTATTTGTTTTACGGTTAGAAAACCGTTAAGCCAATACAAAACCGATAACATAAAAAGCTCAAATGTTGATTATAATATCCGTGTACGTGTACGTGTCTTATTTCTTACAGCAGATATTTTTAACGAGTTCTGGATAATAGGCATGTGTCCTCATGCTTAATTTATTACAAATAACCAGCTTAGCGAGGAATATAACTAAATACATTACACTTACTGAAAAAATAATTTGAACTGGCTGATAAATCTCTGAGATATGAGCGTTTAAAGTTTTAGGTGGAGATAGGGAGGGGGTGCTCTATCCCTTTCTCACAAAGCGTGTGTTAGTATAGCATTTGTATGGCGCTCCTGAGCCGTGACGTCACGGCTCAGTATAGTGCGCTCTATGTCTAGCATAAAATTTAAATGCTTATATATAATATCTTATTTATTTTTGAACTACTTTTAATTTTGTTTTCGTTGATGGGCTCTATTTATGATCAGCTTTTTTATGAGGTAATAAAAAAATATTTGTCATCATGACTATACCTATTAAAGTAAAAGTATTTCATAATAATGAATACAATGTCCTCCTTTCGACTTAACCACCGTCCTGTGTAACTTTGTACACATACTTAAACGCGTAGAAACCCTTACCCGACGTGGTCAACCACCGGCAATCAACAACAAAAATGGAGCACATCTCTAATCTTAAAGTACATTGTTTTCGTAGAATAAGCAACCCGTTGAAAGCTTTCGCGATGACTGATGACTCAGTAACCTATTAACTGAACGGTTCTCAGAGTGTTGTCTAAATATTTGTTGTAGCATCAAGCTACTGTTGTCTCGTGTTGGGTTACGAAATACTTAATATGTCTGTTTCATATAGAGTGGAGCTTATTTAATTCCAAAGCTGCTTTCAGACTTCTAAGATCCAGCTAGAAAGTATAGAGTAAAGCACAGACTAAGGTAAATAGTGTCATGATTTCTAACTTATTTCAATTGTTTCGTTGCGATTTCTTGGTTTTAAACCTTTTGGTATCTAATTTGACTAACAGTATTTTCATTTAAAATGGCGGTCGGAAACGTGTTGACTCGGGAGTCTCGGCAATAGTGCGAATAGTGGGGGTAGGAAAAAGATAATGTGATGGATGTTGGCAAGAGGGACTTTAATCTGGCTTGAGCGTTCATAGCGAAAGCATATTGGTCTGAAAACTGTAATAAGTAGGAATAAAGAATAAGAATATGAATAAAGTTATATAAAAGAGAACTGGATTATGATTTACCACAATAATGACAATGAATTTTTAACCGAATTCAAAAAAGGAGGAGGTTCTCAATTCGACTGTATGATTGTTACGCGATTAGTGCATAGATACAGTGTCAATTTTCAGCTTTATTGCATCACTGATATTCGTCATAATTATTAACTACTTTGCAAATTCCAATATTTATTTGAATTGGGTGACGTCCTATATTTTTAAATATCTTTTAATCTAAACTTGATAGTAAGTATGTCTGAGACATGTAAAGAGATTATAAAATGCCCATGTTAATTAGAGAGTATTGGAGAGATAACTGAAGTTTTAGATGTACCAAATAATCAAAAACAAGTTCACAACTTGTGTTTGAGCTACAAGTAGGTATACCAGCCGTGAATTTTGAAAAAGTGACTTCTAAACTTTTGCGATTTGAACACATGTTTGAACGCTGATCAGCCGGTGACCACGGCCATTGTGGCATGGTCGAAACGTCGAACGAAAGGTACCTATTTTAGCCAAATAAATTACTGCGCGATAAGTCCGATAAACATTTAAAACATACGTAAGTTAGGGTTCCGTACCCAAAGGGTAAAAACGGGACCCTATTACTAAGCCTACGATGTATGTCTGTCCGTCCGTCTGTCTGTCCTACCTATTAACGGCTGTATCTTTCGAACCGTAATAGATAGCCAGTTAAAATTTTCACACAATATGTAATGTTACGCGGATTGACTAGCAAATAATAAAAAAGTCAAAGATTAAAAACCTAAAGCGTTTTTTACGTATTTTTGTGTTAGCTCTGATGTAAAAACGGTAATACTTACAAGCGTCAAACTTAGCATGAATATAGAACACACTCTAAAGTATAACAGCAAATAATAAAAAATACCCAAGTGCGAGACGGTGAGAAGTTTCTGTTCATTGCCAAATTATAACTGGTAATTTTGTTATTGAATTTTGTGGTGGTACGGAACCCTCAGTGCGCGAGCCCGACTCGCACTTGGCTGGTTTTTATGGCAATGCGCAAAAATCTCTTCAATCTCTATGCCTAAAATCCTGGCGTGTTATACGAGCCGATGCGATGCATTGTGGTCGTGAGCCGACAGTCGAGTAATGCGTTTACCGGCGCGTTTGATTCGCCATTAGAAGAGTCCCCGGGGCCTGCGACGCCGTCGGATTAAGCCGACCAGATATTAGTTATTATGCGGATAGCTTTGATTGTGCTCGACAGTGAATGTGAGCTTGTGCCGAAGACAAAATGAAGGGAACAATTCTTGCATTTTAAACAGTTAAAAATTAAAAATTAAGTATGCGAAAGCTCATTATATTTTTATTTTTATTGGAGACTAGCTGCGCCCGACTGCGGTTGCACCCGCGTTGATTATTTCTTTTAACATCAGCTGTCTGCTATATGTCCAGTGAAAGTCGCATCAAAGTTGGTCTAGCCGTTTTGAAGTCTAAAGAGAACATACATACACACAATAGTAATTTTGAAGCTTTCGCGTTTTAAACACATGTTTTAAATGTTTATCAGGACTTATCATGTATTATTTTATATAGGTAAAAATGTGTACCTTTCGTTCGACTTTTCGACGATTCGACGAGCGAAAGGTACATATTTTTACCTAAATAAAATAATATGTGATAAGTCCCGATAAACATTTAAAACACATACACACATCGATTATATATATACATACGAGTATATGTAGATGTACGTATGTCCACCAATCTGTCTGATGGTGAAGCGACGGGGTGCATTAAATTTTTTTAAATTTAAAATTGCAAACGCAACTGTCTTCTTATTTCCTGGCAGTATAAACTTACGATATTAGGTATACTTAAATTTACGTTCCAGATTTTTTGTGAGTTTGTCAACAAACTTATAATGTAATGGAAAAAAATTCGCCTAAGTGCATGTCTATAATTTCGAATTGATAAAGCGATAATTGGGAGAATTAGGCTTGCCAGTAATTATGTGAAATTAATTTCTATTTCAACAGTCAGATTTTTTGTGAGTTTGTCTACAAACTTATAATGTAATGGAAAAAAAAATCGCCTAAGTGCATGTCTATAATTTCGAATTTATAAAGCGACAATTGGGAGAATTAGGCTTGCCAGTAATTATGTGATATTCATTTCTATTTCAACAGTCAGATTTTTTGTGAGTTTGTCTACAAACTTATAATGTAATGGAAAAAAAATCGCCTAAGTGCATGTCTATAATTTCGAATTGATAAAGCGATAATTGGGAGAATTAGGCTTGCCAGTAATTATGTGAAATTAATTTCTATTTCAACAGTCAGATTTTTTGTGAGTTTGTCTACAAACTTATAATGTAATGGAAAAAAAATCGCCTAAGTGCATGTCTATAATTTCGAATTTATAAAGCGACAATTGGGAGAATTAGGCTTGCCAGTAATTATGTGATATTCATTTCTATTTCAACAGTCAGATTTTTTGTGAGTTTGTCTACAACTTATAATGTAATGGAAAAAAAATCGCCTAAGTGCATGTCTATAATTTCGAATTGATAAAGCGATAATTGGGAGAATTAGGCTTGCCAGTAATTATGTGAAATTCATTTCTATTTCAACAGGGAGAATTGTTTTGAACATACCAAACCTACCTATAAAGAATAACAGCGCAATAAAATGTTAAATATATTCAGAGACTAAACTTGGATTCAAATGGAATGGTCATGTTTTAAAACTCATAAGAATACTGTGGTCGACTAAAATGCCACTCGTGCCTGATCACGAAGAATGCATTGAGGGGAAACTAAACTCGTAAATTGGTGGAAGCAATCCCAGATAGTATCGTTTGTAGGCAATTTAGACTTTAGCCGAATGCTTTATTACCGTATACGTTAAGCCGAAACTAAATTAACGGTCTTAAACGTTTTATGGAAAAAAATAACTACCATTTTTAGAGATACGAAGAGAAATTGTGTAACAAAAGCTATTGGAGAGATTTAAGACCTCTTTAAGTTATTTTGTAGCTTTTTTAGAGCAGAATAATGTAACTGTGCTATGCTGTTGAGTACTGTGGGCTTACCTTGGTGTAAAAAAATATATTTTCTTTATATGGCTACAACTAGGTTCACTGAGAAATCTACTGATACTGATGTCTTCGGCAGAGCAATCACTTCATCAAAACTCGGTTTTTATTATTATGTACTTTGATAAACAGACGGTATGAGTAAAAATCATGTGTTTGTAAATATTTTTTTATACATATAAATCTTGCATTCTCGCTCTTGTTCGTTCTCTAGGCTTGCGTTTGACCACCATCTCGCCTGATGTTAAGCGAAGATGCGGTCTACGTTGGAGCCACGTTGGAGCATGCTTGCCTAGAACAAACCGCTTTACTCGTGATTTGAAGACACCCAGATTGTAACCATCGGGGAACACCCATTCAGGCAGCGCATTTTCATCAAAGGTAATGAAGAAAAACAATTGTCATCCAATCCATATTATTTTAAAATCTCTACTCATAAGAAGTGCGATATAAATAGATGTCTAAAAAGCTGAGCATTCCCCTAAAATTTTTGGTACTACCACGATGTAAAGCTTTCTAAATAAAGCGTCGAAGTACAAGGACACGCGACAATTCCTCTCGTTTTATTTTCCATAATTCAGTCCCCAACCTCTTAAATAACATTATCTAAATGTCGTAAATATGGCCCATTATCGAGGGCCCTTCAAAATTCCGTTCGGCGTGTTTGAACGTACGCGAGAGAATGACGCGTCAACTCCATCCACCAAGAAAAATATTGAGACAACAGGCCCGTGGAGTGCCCTCCGCGACATAATGGCTTTTCATTGAATTCCACTTGGTTTCTTTTGTTTATATCCCATAATGTTTCGATTGGGGCTTGATGGAGGGCGGCCGTGATTACTTTAATAACAATGACGAAGAGCACAAAGGACGAGAGCTGGAATTATGTGCGGGGTCGATCTCGAGCGGTACAGTTCTCATGCCCCTCACGTACCGGCCGCTCGGCGGTTACCTGCTGTATGTGACATTCAAATATTATCAACACAAGAATAATGAGCGTTTCATAGGAACCCATTAGGTTTACGACCGATAGAGATAACCGGCGGCCTCGAAGGATTATCCACGTCCTGTGTGGCTAATTAGTCGAATTCCATATCTTATCCGATTAGATTATAGAAATTGCGAGTGAAAGGAACAAACTGAACGAGCAGATAAGCTGCGCAGGATATGACACGATAGCCTGGAGTTGGTGCGGCTGTTTGTATGTGTCAGATATGCAAGAGGCGTGTGCGAAGCATTAGGTATGGAAGCCTCGTCACGGCGGAAACAAAACGCATTTCTTTACTTATTTTAATACAGAATAGAGTCTCGTCCGGCTATATGTATGCAACACGGCAAAGGGACACGCTGTTTGATATGGTTATTACGGCCTTTGTGGCGAGGATAAAAGCTCCGGTGCGAGCGGCCGAGGATCCGTTGTGAGATTTGTCTTCGTGATACGCTAAAAAAAATTAAAGTGCCCTGTGAAGAGGACGTTGAAGCGGCTTCCTTGGAAATGGAAATTCGTCACAATCAAAACCTGTTGGGTGACAAGAAGATATGTTAAATGTTTAATTCGGTGTGACAAGACTGGTTGCTTTAAATCTCAAAATTGTCAACTATTCATTAGCTGAGTGATTCATTTGTTACAGAATTTCCTGCCACCCAACATTTATTTGGCTAGAATGATAGGGCAGAAATTAGATAAGGATAAAGTATTGTCACGTTAAAACTGGTTTCATTTTTACATTACATTACATTTTACATACATTACATTTTTACAAGAATAAAAGCTTTTTTTTTTTTCTGGGATCTAGTGTGAAATTAAAATAGCATTGTTTTCATAGATACTGTTACTACCTACTTAATACTATAGTACCTAAGTATGAGTAATATCAGAAAAAAGTATTTATTAGTTTGCTTATCCCAGCTCGGGGAAGCTTTGCGGTAATTTATAGATCACGTTTTCCCTTAGCAAGCTATAGCTTATATAATCATATAAGCTATAGCAGCAGAAAACATAATCGTCTACAGATATATCTCTTTAGACGATTATATTTTCTGCTAATTGCTCCCATTTTGCAGACTTCAATACTTACGTCCATCTTGCTTCCAAATGCTGCCCATACAGAAGTCTAGAGTAATTGATTGATTGGAGCCAAGAATTAGCACACATTACTTGGAGTCATAAATACAACCATTTAAATTTGTTTTAAATTTAAATGGTTTAATAAAAAATTGTCTTTAGACATTCAACGGTCTATGGGCAGTCTAACTGTATTTGTAGTGTTAGTATTAGCTTGTATTTTGTTTAGTCAATAAAGGCACTTGCCCAGTAAAAAAAACCATTTAAATTACTGTATGTTGTATTCATATCAAGTAAGCTTTAAGCTTACTCTTCTTATACAAAGTAAGTTCATTAAATAATTTGACAACATCGTTGTTCGGGACTCTCTTTTGAACCTGACAATAAATGTAAATTATTTATTTATTTATCTTTATATCTGTTTGATTTTAGGATTTGAGGTCTTCACAATTATGAAAATCATCAAATCAAAGGTAAGAAAGTACATCAGGAAGGTACATTGTAGATCTTCCTTGGATACGTGCCAAACGTTTCGATTCTATACGTTTCTAAGAATAGAATAGAATATAATATCATTTATTATCATACAATTACATTAGTAATAATTTTTATAACAAAAATATATATGTATTACGATTTTTTTTTATTTAGGTCTATGTAAGAACCATTGAGTCTCGCTCAGCAAACGAAAATTGAACGAAATAAAAACCTTTAATGAGGGTAGGTCTATGCGCGTAAAAGGGATAAGTAAGTCGGCTAATCCGTACGGCCAAGGATTGGAACAACCTGTTGGCTTCCATCTTTCCTGAGAGATATAATCTGGATCTTTTCAAGGCCAGAGTAAATAGTCTTCTAAGTCTACGTGCTTCATCTTCGACCACATCGTCGCTTGCTAACAGGAGAGTTGGTGATCAAACGCGGACTTAATCGTGATAAAAAGTAAATTAATAAAAGGTAATGACTAGTTCTGTGACATGTTTTGTCTATAGTAGGGGTTTAGTATACGATGACTTACTAGTTATACACAGCCTATTCTCGTCTAAGAGAACCTCAGCCTATGTCCTCAAAAGACATGTGAAGTATAATGGGTGTTCACTGTCTCCTCCCCATAGCGAGCATATTTTATGAGTATCCCAGTCGTGGCCCGAAGCGATAGCGACATGATAATCGCAGTACAGAGGATGTCTTGACATTTCTTTTCTTCGGAGATATGAGGCAGTAAATAAACCCTCGGTCGCGGTCCGACACTGTGCTATTATATTGTTTGCGTAATTGCTGCATGTAACCTGGTCTGGTCTGGCTGCAGCACTTGAAATGCTAATGCATGCGAAACCTTCGGAATTAGTCATTGTGATAAAAGATCCGCTGACGTGTTAAAGGAAGCTCTGGCGTTGAGTGAATGGATAATGCTGGTGGATGGAGCGATGTTTTTATGAGACTGTGAGGATTTTATGCAAGTATTGAGAAGAGACTAACTATAAATTAGATCTTTTATAAGTGCGAGCGATGATAGCTGAGTTGTAGTATGTGCGCTTTACAATCTGACGGCACCCGGTTCGAATCTCGGCCCTGCATCAATGACTTATGCTTAATCTAAAACTTTTAGATGCCATCGCTCAAAAACGGTGAAGGAAAACATCGTGTGGAAACCGGTATGTCCGAGAACCTCTAAAGTTCAAAGACATGACATGGTGGATTAGGGCCCATTTCCTCTCTCTCTCTCTCTCTCTCTGAGGAAGGCCGTGTCCCAGCAGTGGGAACATGATAGGCTGAAATGATGAGGTTTAAACAAGATTAACCTATTAGGGCCCATCCTCTCTCTCTGAGAGAAGGCCTTTATTCTTGCAGTTGGAACATGAGATGCTGATATTGTGAAAATTATCTAATGGCACGCAACAAACAAACAAACAAAATATTAAATAAGCTCCATTCTTAAAGGTAAGTATATAAAATAGTGCTATATATATATTCAGGAAACAATATATTCGGTTCACAGATCACACTGCTGGGGTCAAAGGGATTGTTCCGCGTTGAACTGGCAACACGTTCATTATCGGTCACCGGATCTACGCAAAATATAGCTTTGAGCCCTGTTCTCCGCATCCTGCTCTAAAACAAGAAATATCTGACCGATGAAAATCTAATCTCCGACATCTGCGCTTGTTTTGTATGTGTTCTGTTATTTATGGGGATGGGGCACAATAGACCCGGCACCTATGCTCGAGACCTTGTCAATTCGCAATGTATCTTCTTACCGGCCGTGAGTCCCGCGGCCTTATCGGCCCGATCTGAAACGCCACATTCTTGATTCAGCCCGATACGAAGGCCTTGTGCCGCAATTTGAATATTACGCCTATTTTAATATGAATTGTGCTTTGTTATCTTATAATGCATCTATAGAAGCGATATGCAGAACATCTGCTCCACGGTCCCACACTTACTTTGTACGCATCGATCACGAAACTTTTGGTCAAAGTTACAAAGTCTGACTCGTTTCGAAAGCCATAAACCTTTTTAGCGTGCAAATATTTGAGAAATCTCCAAAATAAAAGCTTAATTGCCTCTAAAAACGAACTTAGCGAGTGGCTTTATGGCGCTGACTTTTATTGCACCCCGTTAGCTTAGAAACTATCAAAAACTGGCGAAGGGTTCGCTAAAAGAGTTGCAAATAACGGAAACAATAGATACAAAAGAAAGTCCCGTTTATATTTTTCATACCAGACAGTTTTGTTTGTAAAACCGTTAGCTTTCCGTTAAGGGCTTATTTTTATTGCTGTATTAAATCTTAATTTTTGCAAGGTCTTCGTTCAGTTGGCAAGCTTTCGCCAATTAAAGATCAAAGCGTTGGAGAAATGTATAGCACCGCTGTAAAAATAAACAAAGGCAGATACAGCTGTCAAAGAAAAGAGTTGTTTTATTGGTGTCATTCAATGTAACGTTTACACTGAATTACAAGTTGTATTTACGTCAGTCAGTGTACCAGTGGAAGGCTTCAAGTGTTTACAATACAAATTTACAGCTATCTAAAGAACGCTCAAGTTTACGACGCGCCATATACCTACCACATACCTGAGGTGCAGCCGTAGGACTGCTGGTGAATTCAAAGCCTATAACTTGCTTTTATTAAACAGCATCAAATCTAGCAAAAGAAAAATATTGCATGTTGATTTGAATAGTTGCTTACTCAGACCGGGACATTGGTGACCGGTAGATATTTATACCAATGCCATATGCTTTTGCTTCAGAGCTCTAGGACATCTATGTATATATCAATAAGATAAAGATTACGGTTAATATTTTTGGCCAAATCGTGAAAATACGGTACCTGTTCTTATATTACTTATGGCTTAATTTCCCAATATACTTCCAAGAACTTGTATCATACCAAATCATTCGCAATAAAAACCGAACGTCGACGATAATCAATTAAGTTTGCGCGTGTACTTTCAACGAATGATTGCCGATGTTCATTTGATAATTGCCAACGGATCCGTCATCGAGTCAATGATAATCACACACCGCGCTCTTACGACACCACTTTTATTTTATTACCTTGCTCATTCGCATGTATCAATCAAAACATTGTATCAACTCTGTGCAAATGCAAACCCACTTTTTATACGACTAATTTAAAACGACATAAAAATAATACTCAATTGAGATTAATTGGACTCGATTATTTCATCCCTGTTCGAATACAAAGCAAGCATCGATTCAATTTGTTATTCATAAAAAGCGTATGATAATTAATTCAAAACGATTATCTTAATTGCTTCAAGGCTCGCCAGTACAAATAAAGGCAAGACAATAAAAATCGCAGAGTTAATTGCTCCACATACTGAGACCGGAGCCTATTTCGTCAACAATAAAAGGGAAGTTACATATAAACACACGTCTTTATGCATGACATCGAAATTTAGTCTTGTAAGGTCGCTAAAGGCGCACACAAAGAGCTACATTGTCGCGGTCTTTGAGTGCATGTCCGAGACAGGCGCTTTGACTGACAGGCAAATAAAGGTAGACAAAAGGACCATTCCTCGTCGCCGACCGAGGCGGCCGAAGCGCGACTCCACTCAATACTCGGAGCGAAATTCTCACACTTTCCTCGATCACAATGTGACACCAAAATTAGAACATAGAGTAAATTATAATTTTTCACGTTGAAACAATGATAACAATGGAACAATACACGATATGTCCGAGTAGAAGGCGATAGTTGAGCGAGTGTCCGAGTGCGGCGTGAGTTCCCAGGTGCGGAGGAAGTTTCTACGGAGCGGCGCGGGGAGCGGCGGCGGACCACCGGCGCTGCGCCCGCGCACCCGCCGCATAATTACAACGTACAGACACACACACACACACCCGCACCCACCCATCGATAAAACGTTAAATTAAATTTTATCTGGCTTGTAAATTTCATGGGCATTGATTGAGCTTTCGGTATATGGAGTGCGGCCGATTTAGGAGCTGCTGAATATACACAGCCGCCAGCCGGTAGCGATATTCTAATCGGACGCGGTAGCGCGATTTACGACAGGCTCGCCGGCGATGACGGACACCGCTCCTCGAACGTTGATAAAACGCCAATAAAATCAACTGTAAATTTTTATCTCTATCGAATCTCCATATGTTTGTGACCCCTTGATCCCGCACGCAGACATGGGTGCATTGTCGAAACGCGATAAGGTGGAAAAGCGATATATTTGCATTCCTGACGTGTTTGACGTTCCGATCGAAAATGGCTTCTATATTTGTTCAGTGAAATGTCAAAATGTGTCGTGAGAACGTCAGTGGATGAGCGTATGACGTGCGCGGGCGCGTCGTGTCGGGCCGGTCACGCGAGTTCCCACTAACTGGCCCCTAATCTGTGGAGCTCGCTACACTTGTACTTGTGTACTTACAATGCAACTGCAGCCACGTACCCTCACTCTACTTGGAATTTCAGCCGCGGGATATTGAAACTGCCCCATGTTAGATCCACTTCCTTTTGAGGAAGGTTAACAAACAATAACCACGATGCTCTTGTTTCTTCTTGTTGGGATCGTGAAATTCATGAACAAACCATTAACTAGGGTAAGGTTAAAAGACTTAGATATTGATGTCAACCACAGTAAATAAAACTAGTGACTATAAAACCCATAGAATCATTCAAAGTATCTTGCACAAAGATGTGTTTAGGTTGAAATGTTTGTCTTAAAAAACAATTATTTAGACTCTACTTTTATTGTGCGAACTGCTTGTTTGTGGAATGCGCTGCCTGAATGGGTGTTCCCCGATAGTTACAACCAGCGGAGATATCGCGTAACATAAATACAAAAAATACAGTCAAACTAAGAAGCCCGTACGGAACGCTTTGATTCCACTTTTATTGTACTAACTGCTAGTCTGTGGAATGCACTACATGAATGGGTTTTCCCCGATAGTTGCAATCTGGGTGTTGTCAAATCACGGGTGAATCGGGTTCTTCTAAGCAAGCGTGCTCCATCGTAGACCGCATCATCGCGATGGCAATGAAATGCAAGGCAATTACACTATTTAAAAAAAACGTTACGCTATACTAACATGATAATAATTTACACACAACTTGTATAATAAGTATTTAACGAAAAGATTATGTCAATTTAAAATTATATTTCAAAAAATTTAAGACGACGTCTCACAACAGTCTCCTTTTTAGGGCATAATGAAACCCCAATGGAAATCGAGCCATTAACTTCACCATGAGTCGGTGCAACCCACGAGCTTTTATTACAAATGTTAGCATACAAAACATCAATAAAATACAATTTCATAGGAAGCGGCTCGCTTACGAGAATGATGAGAGGTGAACAAACTCAGAGCAAGGAACCATGATGATAGAGGACCGTCTCACATAACTCTCGATAATCGATGATTCATAATTGAGACTTGGAAGAGTCTAAATCAATAGATAACTATGAAACATGATCTCATAATTACTGAGACCAACGTCGGCACAAAACCAACAGGGTTGGAAAGAAAGCTGTAATTCAAAGCCATCTGTGGACGCGACCCAATAATGGCCATCTAAATCACGGGACGTAATCGCAACAGTGATTTTAAACAGAGGTCACGAAGCACTCCTATTGGCCAGTATTTATGTAAGCAAAAAAAGCACGGACACTTAGACCCTCAGATCAGACAAACAAGGGAGATATGGTTTAGTACAATTATCGGTCGTATTCATATGTCTCCGTGTCTCCAGTTTTTAGGGTTCCGTATATACCCAGAGGGTAAAAACGTGACTAAACCTACGATGTCTGTCTGACCATATATATGTTCTTCCGTCTGTCCATCTGTCCTACCAATTAACACCTGTATCATTCAAATCGTAATAGATAACCAATTGAAATTTCCACAAGATATATAATATTACGGAGGATTAATTAAGAAATAATAAAAAAGTCAAAAAGTGAAAACGGCATCGGGGTACCCCATACAACAAACGTATTTTTCTATTAGCTCTAATGTAAAAACTGTAATACGTACAAGCGTCAAACTTGGCAGGATTATAGTACACATTTTGGGTACGGAACCCTAAAAAAGGTGGCAAGGCTCAACTAAAGCTATCAAGCCTAATTTAGGCATGATTCGTTTGCATCCGCCACACGACTACAATCTCCCTTGTTTGTCTGATCTTAGACCTCATTTATCAATGTACGTACTCTTTGTTATGTTCTCATGCCAAAAGTTTGTATCGTTCGTCTGAATGCGTCGCTCGAGCTTTTGTCTGATAAACCCAATTGAAACGGTCGTCTACGCCGTATCTGTGCGAGGTGTCTCGGAAGACATTAAGCAGATAATGCTGACAATACGTTCAACATAAATAGTATAAAAGAGGCCAATGGCTGCGGTCCGGATCACGGACCTACTACAAATGACTGGGTATCCTTATCAGGTAGCAGCGATGTCAACGGTAAAATATTTTTATAGCGTTTTAAGACAGTCGGCTTCCGTGTCCCGCGTAAGATCTAGTTACATTTTCCTATTACCCGAGCCTTTACCGCTTATCTTGTAAATCTTGTAAACGCTTTACGTCGAGTACCATTTCATAAACGTCTATCTCTAAACGAGAAAACCGTCCAGTACGAGCGTCTAACGTCTATAAATATTTGTATGATGTTGAATATAAATTCCGTTACGGTTTCATTCTTAATTGGAGTAGAATAATGCCTTAGTTTAATGCGGTGTGTGTCGATAAAAATATTGATTGTGATCGCGCTCGTATGTTTTGTGTTTATAGACAATGTTTGAGCGGCATGCCAGAGATACAATAAATCGAGGTTCATTACAGAAATCGCTGTAAAATACCGGAGCGATTGGACATCGAGTGGTCGCAAGGCTTCGATGGCATGGTAGTGTGCGTGCGCGAGCGCAGGCACACCTCCGACCCACAGCACACGGGCGCGGGCGTCGGGAACAGGTAGTGTTGTGTATAAACAAATAACAAAATCGACTTGTCTTACGGAGCGCGCCAAGGTCGGCCCGCTACTCGCCTCGAAGCCGCGCTGCCGCGGCCCATCCAGATACTCAAGCGTTTTTTTTTACTTTTTTCTCTCCAAAAGCCCTTATTTATTGTGATGGTCGAGTATTTGGGCGCACAGTTTGTATAAGCAATCAATTTTATTCATTTAGACGGAGCCCGTTCCCTTGTAAAAATAAATGACTGAATATAATAAATATTTGAAGCTCGACTTACTCTTTAGCGACGAGAGTCGAGACACGTCCAATACGACTTTTCATTTAGAAAATAAACACGTCAAATTGCGATAAAAACTCTGTGCACGCCGAGACGCTAGGATTTAACGGTATGACACAACAGACTAAGAAAACGTGTCCGTGAAATCGATATCTCAAACATTTGGATCGATCGATTTCGTGATGAATGGTGGGTGATATTGGATCTTCGATCGATTCTTGAATGGTGGCCGGAAGTTCCGTCGCTTCGGTCTCTAGAGGCGTGGAGACTTGAGAATCCACGACCGTAGGCTGTGACAAATCGCTGCGTGCCGTCATTTCTCTAATCGTTCTGCTTTGCGTCGACAATGATCCCAATTTAATTTAATTAACGCTTCAATGCACTCTGGCCATGTGAACGAACCTAGGAAATTGTTTTAATGACTTTCCTGTTTCTTTTTAATAGGTGCCACACTTTGTCACGTTTTGGATAATCTCGCCACAGATCTCGCTGATGAATGTGGAAAGAAAACAGTTTAAGTTTTATGAACACGACTACACAAATAAGGTGGTACTTTACTGAAATAAAGTCATTAATGCTCAGAGCACTTACTTTAATTCTTATAGTGAGAACCAGACAAACACGTTAAAAAGCAACGTAAGAAAGAATTTAAGATGATATATGGTAAGAAATATAATGTAAGTACAGGCCCACGGAAAAAAAAAACAAACCCTTACTCTGATGAGTGGGTAGTAATCATCGGCAACCCTTCTGGTGTTCCGGTAGTCCATAGGCGGCAGTCATCACTTACTATAAGGTGGCCCCACCTCATCATCATCATTATCAGCCTATAATGTTCCCACTGCTGGGACACAGGCCTTCCGAGCTGATAGGCCCTAATCCATCATGCTGGCCCAGTGAATGTTGGTGAATTGTAACAGAACCAAGTTCATCGTTCATAAATAAATATATAAATAAATAGAAGCTTCGTTTAAAATTCTAATACAGTATTAATTTGGACATGGTGCATGACAAATACCTAAATCACGCGAATCAAAAAAGCCAAAGAAAAAATGAAACAAAGTTTTTTTATGAAAAAGAGGGTCAGGAATTAAAATAAAGATTTAGATCAAATGCTGTCTCATATTATAAAGGATTTTGGTAACTAAATAATAATAAAATACGATAAATAGTATCCTTACTTCATCAGGCCTAGATAAATGGAAAACAGGCATTCTTTTACTTAACCTTCAGTACAGCAAGTTACGTACATTGTACGATGTTTGTATTGAGTCAGGCGTTAAGAAATAATGCTTTGAAAACACTTTAAATGTTATAAATTAGTTCTAAATATTATGATAATAATAAAATCAGGGGTTTTCTACATCTAAGGTAATACTTTTGTATCGAACTAATCGGAAATAACAACGAAATTCATCTCGTAAACAAAATCACTAAAGACAAATGTTTCAACTCTTAATAAATATAAGATCATTGCTTAACAAGGCTGGGGTTTTCTAGTTTATTATGTTAGACTGCAAATAGGTGCATCAATTGGCAATTATATTGATTATTTAAGCAATATAGCTTACGCGCGAATAATAAGTTGGAGGTAGGAAGAAAATTAAATGAAATCATGCCTACAATTTCTCAGAAACCTATGTTGGTGTGGGAAGGTCGTATAGCTATGAGCGCGGAATCGTTGTGTGCCACTGTTCGGACACGGAGGCCTGTGAGGGTAAAATTACATTAGTGTGCGGATTCATGTTGCTACGAAGACCGCCGGTGTGTGCAACTGTCGGGGCAGTGTGAGTGTCTTGTAAACTACAGGGCTTCATGGTGTGGGATTATCATCTTTGTGAGCGTGCAAAACGGCGAGGCGAGGTGGACAGTTCCGAAGAGAGGGCCGGGCATTCGCTCTCGGGCGGCGGCTGTGAGCGGACGAATATTCTCAGATAGGTAAATTCAGAGACTTGTGTTCAGAATTTTGTTCAGCATTTTAAAATTAACTTGTAATTAATTTTATAATAATTTCGTGCCTGGACTAGCCTAGATTTGGAGATGGTTACGCGTCTACGAATTTTGGTGTTGTTCAAGTGCCTTTATCAGTTTGCGATTTAAATTCACGCGTGTTTTAATTTTATGAAGAGTTATTCGGCGGTCATCTTGTACTACTAGATAACTCGGAAATAAAAACGTTCTAGGATCTTTTTGGGGGTAAATAGTGATTTAATGTGAATTTATGTGCGATTCGGTTCCTTTCTCACGTTGCATGTCGGGGAACGGAACCGTATTTGATAGTAGTGTCATTTAACTCGTTTTGGGTTATAGTGTTGGTTTGAATTCTTCTTTCGTTAAAAGTTTGGGCTTTGCGCTTCGTCGTAATTACCCAGTGTGGATGGTGGTTATACCCTAGAGGTAGACTATACCGCCGTCCCGGCTTTTGCGAGGGAATGAGTTTGAAACAATGTTTATCGCGAATGGTGGGTTTTAGAGAACACAATATCTGTAGTTTAAGGAATGGTGGTTCCCAAAGCAATCAAATTCCGGCGTAAAATCACTCTCTTTAGTGAAGTTGCGTTTCTCGCGTGGGGTATAAATATATCGGTGGACTGTGACGCCATCAGGGTTAGCACAGCAGGTCATTTGTAGGACATAGACGTGAAAGATAGGATGCAGGTAGGTCATTTAATGAATTAATGTTTCAGATAGAATTGCAGACTGTATCTATAGTCATTTAATATTCAATATTATTTACATTAAATATTTTTTTACGTATTCTAAAAAAGGGAGGAGGTATCTTTTGAATGAATTAATATTCTTAAACGAAATTACAGACTTCATAATTATTTTGATATTTAATATTATTTAAGCAAAGTAATTGCTAGCCGACTTTTAGAAAAGGAGGCTTGTATTGAACGAATAAATATTTCTAAATGATTTACAGACAATATAGTCATTTTATTATTTGATATTATTTACTTACATAAAGTAATGTTAACCGACTTCTGGAAAAGAAGGAGGTTATCGTTTGAGTGAATTAATATTCTTAAACGAATTACAGACAATATAGTAATTTGATATTTGAAATTATTTACATAAAATATCTTAACCGATTGCTAGAAAAGAAGGAGGTTATCGTTTGAGTGAATTAATATTCTTAAACGAATTACAGACAATATAGTAATTTGATATTTGAAATTATTTACATAAAATAATCTTAGCCGACTTCTAGAAAAGGAGGAGGTTCTCTCTGAATGAATTAATATTCTTAAACGAATTACAGATAATCATTTTATATTTGATATTATTTACATAAAGTAATTGTTGACTGATTTCTAGAAAAGGAGGAGGTTCTCATTGAACGAATAAATATTTCTATATAAATTACAGACAATATAGTCATTTTATTATTTGATATTATTTACTTACATAAAGTAATATTTAACCGACTTCTTAAAAAAGAAGAGGTTATTGTTCGAATGGATAAATATTCCTAATCGAATTGCAGACTATAGTCATTTGCTATTTTGATATATTTACATAAAGTAAATTCAGTTGCAAAAAGTCAACTTGTTTCATAAATAAAGATTCGAATGGACAAAGAGATTCCGTAACGAATTATTGACGATTTATTAAAGTCATTTATCTGCTTGAGCTGATTGCACTGGACTGTCGGGTCATACAGGTTCTATATAGAGAAAATATAGTTCTCAGAACCGAAACGTTGACGAAAGAAGTCAATTCATCTCTTCGAGTTGAAAGTCAATATAATAGGCTTACTTCAACCTCACTCTATATTATGGGTTCCATATAATAAGGAACTTAGGCTAAGTATAGCTGAAATTAAACATGGAGCAATTGTCTCTGGGTTACCCCTTTAGTCAATAGAACTACAAAGGGCGCCTTCTACAAATGTCACTGAATTTAGTGATACTGGCCTATATAATATAATCTCACTAGAAGGAAGGTCCTGTTTGAGATGGCCAATTTGAAGAGATAACGAGAAAAGTTATTAACTTCATTACACTAAGAATGTGTATGACTTGAAAGTCTAGCTCATCAGTATCCGGTAAATTATTCCGAAGTCTGCATTATCAATTTATGATAAAGTTATACAGTCTCATAAGAATAAGATAACATTATTCAGACTGATCTTCTATTTCAGGTTTAGGTAGGGTTGGGCGGGTGCCTAAAGAGTTTCCTTGATATCAGCATCTCGGGAACTCATGATATTTTGACCCTTTTGCTTGGGGTTCGCTGGGGTTGCTAAAAGATTATGCCCTCTTGTCCCTATTTTTGTTAGACACACAGACTGACTCCGAATTACGACTATTAGAGTTCCCCTTTTAAACGAGTATATGTATACTCGTATGGGAGAGGTGATGACCAGTCAGGATGACGAAATCAATCGGTCGACGCGGGGTTGGGGCGCCGATCCTTAGTCCCATACGAGTTAGTTTCAATTTAGCATATTAAATTACATATAATATTAACTGAAAGTTTACTTGACAAATATCTTAGTGATATATTTAGTATTTGCATTTAGTATACACTTAATCTACGCTCTACTTCCATTTCTAATATTATCTACTTACCCTCACTCTAGGTCATTTCCTGCAACATACTTACGCCTTCATTAGTTTAACATTTTAATCATAATATTAGGTTAGGACGTTATCACGCAGCTCATACCTATTCGTAACCTTGGGTTCTATGATCACAAAGTAAGGTTCTTCCATTAGACGATCACCTGGCCAAAACTAAACATGTAGGTAAATATTAAAAACGCGAGTAGGTAGGCATACATTAGGTAAAGTAACTTATTCCGTGTTAGTAGGATGATTACGATTCTAGGTTCCATGATCAGGAGTAGCAGTTATACTGTAAATACTTACAGATACGAATAACATAAATAGATAACTAAAATATAGGTTTAAATATAAGCAATTAATAAAACATATAAAAATTACGCAACTAAAGTTAAAGTTAAATAGGATAAATATATATATATGTATATATAAAGTTAAATATATGAAATATAAATAAATATATATGAAATATATATAAAATAAATAAAAAATATTTATAAAGGGGGGGTTGTTACAATTTGGTGCCGTGACCAGGATCATCATCATCATCATCATGAGCCAAGATATGAACTTTAGTCACTCTGTATTTAAAAACGCGTACGATGGTTATTTCTAATAGGATATTTATGTATATAACAGTTAGGATTAATTTATATTCATAATCATAATCATTTTATTGGTAACTAATAATTACAAGTCATCTTTGTTACTAGTATCAAGGTACTAAAGTAAATAATTATAAGATCTATTCTAACTTAAACTAGGTAATTGGTAAAAATGTAATAATAGTGTACCTATCATATCTAACAATTACAAAAACAAATAATCAATGTCAAATTAATATAAATTAATAAAGAAAGAAATAATAATAAAAATAATTAGCACAATGTCAAAAAATAATAATTAATTAGCATTATGTCAAAGTAAACAAATAAAATCACCATATCAATTTAAACATCATTGCAACCTCTTAAGTAAGTAATTTCAATTTTAATTTAATAAAGTCATCATAGCTGTAGAACGTCTGCTCGATAAGCCATTGTCTGAGTATACTTATGGGTCAATGCAGGATCAATGTTTCTTAATACTTTCAATAGAATTTATAAATAGTATTTGTTGCATTAACACGTAGAATCGTCAAAAGGAAATGGGGTCGTTTATAGTTTATATCTTAGATAGGAAGGGTTAATATTTAAGAGTGTTCAAGTCCGCTTGAACACAATTTGCTGTACGTGCAAAGGAGACGAGAATAGGTATGAGCTGTCCAAAAAAATATTCATCATCATCAAAAATATTAAGTTTAACTCATTAGAATTTCTTACATTCGGTACTAACGTAGTATAACTATTAATAGGTTGGGTACCGCATGTGGTGAGGTAGATGGTTACACAAATAATAGGAAACGTGAATTTAATCATATATATTACAATCATTATCTTAGATTCCAAATTTGTTCTAAAAATGGGTAACACGGGCTTGCGAAACTTAATATATATAATTTGTGTGTTTCTATTACTGTGTGATATTGTTGGGTTTTCCATTGGGGTCGAAAAATACTCGTAAGAAACGGGGTCGTAAGAAATAGGGTCGTAAGAAATAGGGTCGTAAGGAAAGGGGTCGTAAAAAACGGGGTCGTAAGAAAAGGGGTCATAAGAAACGGGGTCGTAAGAAACGGCGTCGTAAGAAACGGGGTCGTAAGAAGCGGGGTCGTAAGAAACGGCATCGTAAGAAACAGGGTTGTAAGAAACTTTAAGAAAATTCTGTTCTAAATAAATGTCCAATATTATTACTAAAATATAAATGAGCTGACTAGGGAACTAAAATGTTAGCTTGGATAGGAATATGCATAATTATTTAAAAAGTAGTAGGTAAATCAAAGCTTCAACACACACACAGTGTGAAATACTTCAGTATAATGATTAGTAGAAATATGAACAAATAATTTAAATTAAATGGAATGTAAAATCTTAAACTGATTCATAACTAGGGCATGACTTATTCTTCAAATTAATTATTTTGACCCTGGTAGTGCTATATTCAGTCAAATCAAAAGTCAAAATAGTGTAGAAACTACAACATTTAAAGTTACAATCGGATTGACCTTAAATTATAGTAAATTTCTTAAATGCTCTTAAATTAACAGGTAGCAATTTATCTTTGTACACATCTTTCTAGTAGGGTATTGTAATGATGTTAAATGACGTTGTAAAATTAAACATTGTGAATTTCGTACAAGTAAGGCCTATCATTATAGCCAACTAAAACTAAAAAGCCAACTAAATATTGTGTGTCAGCATGTCAAAAATTAGGGTTCCGTAGGTCCTCAATAGGATTTAAAATAGGGTTTGTGGCATGTGGTATCTTGTTGATGTCTTTACGGTAGAACAAGCATTTCTTAGAAGAAAAAATCTTCATTAGAATACTACTGATACAAATGTTTAATTTATGCTAAGGGTTTTCAAAGATGATTTATTTGCATAACAGGTCGGTTAATATATTAGTCACTTTGTGTCTTGTTAGTCCGGTTATTAGGTGTACAAAAAATAATGATAATATAATAGAGATAATACCGTTAGTATTATTTATATTAAAAATAAAAAATAAAATTTACCTAAATAATCTAAACAATTTCAACAATTAATGTAAATGGTTTTAATCTAATTACTTAATCGATGAACGTGTCTATAGTTGCAAAATAAACAGTTTGGCCTACTGCCGTTATAACTAAAATGTATATATACTAATATTATAAAGAGGGAAGATTTGTTTGTTTGTTTGTTTGCATTGAATGGGCTCCGAAACTACAGAACCGATTTTAGAAATTCTTTCACTGTTGGGAAGCTGCACTGTCCCCGGGTAACATGGGCTATATTATATATATATATATATAAAAAAAGGCATCCGTACTAAAACTCCAATAATGTGACCCAAGGTGTAAAAAAAAAAAAAAATAAGATTTACAATTTTAACTTTGCGTGTTTGACGGTTCTGGAACAGGACAGCGTCTGTCAGGTCAGCTAGTCATTTATAAAATATAAAAATTTGTTGTAATATTTCGCGAATAAAAGTATAGTTTTATCTTTAATAGACTCGAATTTTAGATTCTTTATAGGGTTTGGTAGTATTATAGATAAATAGGTTGCATTCGCGTTTTACTAAGGTTCAATGGGGTGGTTTTAGATGGGCAATTGTAGAGTCTGTTTTGGTCCTTACGATTTCATACCGCGGGGTAGATGTTACTGAAATTATAATTCTGATTTGGTTTTCACGAATAGGTTCGGTTTAAAAATATAGGGTCGGAAGCTTAAATTTTAATGTTCTGTAAAATAAGACGCGCAACTAAAATAAATGTTTTCTAATCCAAACATAGACATGGTACAGATGTAATCTTTTGTTTGTTGAGTTACTTCAAAATATAATTCCGTGTCTCAACTAAACCATATTAAGCGGGAAGTAATGTGTATAAGGTACTAGATGGTTGATGAAGTGCATAGGCTACTAGTGAAATAATATCTATGGATGGTTATGATTATCACAATAATAATTAGTATTTGTTTATTTATGTAAAATTTCTATCGTTGTTATTGGGGCATGAAATTATGGCTGATAAAGGATTTGGGAAATAACTAAATCTACAAAATGCCACCTATGAAAGTTTTGTAGATTGTATTTATAAGATGCTACAATTATTTGAGGGACAATCGACGCGCATGTCAAATCTTAAAACAATTATCTTATAATGATTTCTTAAACTTTGTTACTATCAACTATACTTACTTTCATTCTGTAACTATTGTTAAGGTGTTTATTTAAATAAATAAAAAAGGGGTTATGATTGCTTACTAAAACGGGTTCAGGTTGTTTAAGGTATAATTAAGTAAACATAATGAACACTTTATTTTCTATTTGACACTTTGCTATAACTAAACTAGTACAAATTAAACACTGTTTCAGGCTGTCGCGGTTGTTCACTAAAGTTATGTGTATAAAGCTATATGTGTTGTGTTGTTGTTTAATATCCCGTAAATAATCATACTACTTTAGTACAAATAAAATTATTTAAGTTATTAAGCCATACGACATGCAAATTGACTAGTAAAAGGGTGTAGTAAATTAATAGAACATTGAGAAGAAAAATAATGTAGTGCATTTTAAAAGAAGGTAGTCTTATATCGCTTCATTGAAAATTCGTTTGATATTCTTTTATCTAGATATTTAGTAGCGAAAGTAACTGTAAATTAAACTTTTGGGGTCGTTTCACAATTTTAAATAATCCAAAACGGCTGGCTAATTTTGGTAATTAATATTAGATTTGTAAAATAGCAGGATTTAGAATGGCTGAATAAATCTAACCTAGGCGCAGTTAATAGATGTTGATGGATGCAAAGCAATCGAAATAAATTCATGCAGGTTTTTTTTAAAGTTGCGGTTATTTATAGATTTTATTATTCGGAAAATTTAATTTGAATTTTATAAACACTTTTAAAAGCTAAAAAATTTTTATTAAATAAAAATAAAAATATTAATCAGTTATTAATTTGGAAAAAATATACTATTTACTAAATATATTTGGAACTTAATAACAATGAACGTGAACGAAGTAATTATAATATGTTGATGTGAACGTGAACAGGTTTTGATACTGTCTAATAGAGGTTTAGTATTTTGGTGGGTTGTAGTTCATTGTATGCTGGGGGGTTTTAGTGTTTCCTAAATTTGTAGTATCTTATATTGATAGAAGTTACTGCTTTTAATTGAGATTATTATGAACCTAGGGATAGGCGTGCAAAAACTTGTTCGCCGATAGTGCTGAAAGGTGTCGGTACTTCTTGGAATGGATTGAATAGCCTTGAAAGATGGGCAATGTATCTAATTAATAATGAATGAATGAGGAAGGAATTGTGGAAGAATGTTGGTAATCATGAATTTTAAGTATGTTAGAGGTTCCAAGATTGCAGCGACACCAAGGCTAGAGGCGAGTTGTCGATTTCAAGGTTTAGCAAAACACTACACAAACGGCTCAATATAAAAGGGGAACTTGAAGCTAGGTTAGGTCAGCAGGACAATTTTTATCCCTGTCAATATTAAACATTGAGTTTATATCGAGCTCATACTTACACGCAACCTTCATGCGAAGGGATGAAACCGCATTGTTTCCTACACTCACATTCACCGATCGGAAGTAGTCAGATTTTTAATTCGGTTTCGAGAGCTTATAGGACTCTGAGAGGTCATGGGTGAATTTTTGTAGTTCACAGGACGTTGAGAGTGGACCGAGGAGATATGAGTGCAGTCCCCATCAATTGAAAAGTTGAATTGAGTGGGGAAAGCAATCCATCTGTTCTTCTAACGACTCGATTCACAACCGGGTTCCTCGTAGAAGTCAATATACTATGTGGACGAAAAAAGTTCTTTTATGATACACGGGTTTGCTGTCGGATTGAGTTTCTAAGATGATTATTTCATGACTGGTTTAAATAAACTACACATATAATAATTAGGGCACATACACAAAACAGTGTTTGTGTATGTTAAATAGTAAAACATACACAAACAGTTCTATTACACGTTTAATTTTATTGTTGAAACTTGAGTATTGACAACAAAGATCTTGCATATTAGACATATCATCGGGGTTGTTAAATTTCAATTCTAGATTTCTTTATTGAATTATTTATTTGGGAACTCATTAAGTTTTATTAAATTTACTGCGATTTAGGTCATCTCTGTAAATTTAATGGGGTCGAATGTAACAGAACCAAGTTCATCGTTCATAAATAAATATATAAATAAATAGAAGCTTCGTTTAAAATTCTAATACAGTATTAATTTGGACATGGTGCATGACAAATACCTAAATCACGCGAATCAAAAAAGCCAAAGAAAAAATGAAACAAAGTTTTTTTATGAAAAAGAGGGTCAGGAATTAAAATAAAGATTTAGATCAAATGCTGTCTCATATTATAAAGGATTTTGGTAACTAAATAATAATAAAATACGATAAATAGTATCCTTACTTCATCAGGCCTAGATAAATGGAAAACAGGCATTCTTTTACTTAACCTTCAGTACAGCAAGTTACGTACATTGTACGATGTTTGTATTGAGTCAGGCGTTAAGAAATAATGCTTTGAAAACACTTTAAATGTTATAAATTAGTTCTAAATATTATGATAATAATAAAATCAGGGGTTTTCTACATCTAAGGTAATACTTTTGTATCGAACTAATCGGAAATAACAACGAAATTCATCTCGTAAACAAAATCACTAAAGACAAATGTTTCAACTCTTAATAAATATAAGATCATTGCTTAACAAGGCTGGGGTTTTCTAGTTTATTATGTTAGACTGCAAATAGGTGCATCAATTGGCAATTATATTGATTATTTAAGCAATATAGCTTACGCGCGAATAATAAGTTGGAGGTAGGAAGAAAATTAAATGAAATCATGCCTACAATTTCTCAGAAACCTATGTTGGTGTGGGAAGGTCGTATAGCTATGAGCGCGGAATCGTTGTGTGCCACTGTTCGGACACGGAGGCCTGTGAGGGTAAAATTACATTAGTGTGCGGATTCATGTTGCTACGAAGACCGCCGGTGTGTGCAACTGTCGGGGCAGTGTGAGTGTCTTGTAAACTACAGGGCTTCATGGTGTGGGATTATCATCTTTGTGAGCGTGCAAAACGGCGAGGCGAGGTGGACAGTTCCGAAGAGAGGGCCGGGCATTCGCTCTCGGGCGGCGGCTGTGAGCGGACGAATATTCTCAGATAGGTAAATTCAGAGACTTGTGTTCAGAATTTTGTTCAGCATTTTAAAATTAACTTGTAATTAATTTTATAATAATTTCGTGCCTGGACTAGCCTAGATTTGGAGATGGTTACGCGTCTACGAATTTTGGTGTTGTTCAAGTGCCTTTATCAGTTTGCGATTTAAATTCACGCGTGTTTTAATTTTATGAAGAGTTATTCGGCGGTCATCTTGTACTACTAGATAACTCGGAAATAAAAACGTTCTAGGATCTTTTTGGGGGTAAATAGTGATTTAATGTGAATTTATGTGCGATTCGGTTCCTTTCTCACGTTGCATGTCGGGGAACGGAACCGTATTTGATAGTAGTGTCATTTAACTCGTTTTGGGTTATAGTGTTGGTTTGAATTCTTCTTTCGTTAAAAGTTTGGGCTTTGCGCTTCGTCGTAATTACCCAGTGTGGATGGTGGTTATACCCTAGAGGTAGACTATACCGCCGTCCCGGCTTTTGCGAGGGAATGAGTTTGAAACAATGTTTATCGCGAATGGTGGGTTTTAGAGAACACAATATCTGTAGTTTAAGGAATGGTGGTTCCCAAAGCAATCAAATTCCGGCGTAAAATCACTCTCTTTAGTGAAGTTGCGTTTCTCGCGTGGGGTATAAATATATCGGTGGACTGTGACGCCATCAGGGTTAGCACAGCAGGTCATTTGTAGGACATAGACGTGAAAGATAGGATGCAGGTAGGTCATTTAATGAATTAATGTTTCAGATAGAATTGCAGACTGTATCTATAGTCATTTAATATTCAATATTATTTACATTAAATATTTTTTTACGTATTCTAAAAAAGGGAGGAGGTATCTTTTGAATGAATTAATATTCTTAAACGAAATTACAGACTTCATAATTATTTTGATATTTAATATTATTTAAGCAAAGTAATTGCTAGCCGACTTCTAGAAAAGGAGGCTTGTATTAAACGAATAAATATTTCTAAATGAATTACAGACAATATAGTCATTTTATTATTTACTTACATAAAGTAATGTTAACCGACTTCTGGGAAAAAAGGAGGTTATCGTTTGAGTGAATTTATATTCTTAAACGAATAACAGACAATATAGTAATTTGATATTTGAAATTATTTACATAAAATAATCTTAGCCGACTTCTAGAAAAGGAAGCGTTTTTCTCTGAACGAATTTATATTCTTAAACGAATAACAGATAATCATTTTATATTTGATATTATTTACATAAAGTAATTGTTGACTGATTTCTAGAAAAGGAGGAGGTTCTCATTGAACGAATAAATATTTCTATATAAATTAGAGACAATATAGTCATTTTATTATTTGATATTATTTACTTACATAAAGTAATAGTTAACCTACTTCTTAAAAAAGAAGAGGTTATTGTTCGAATGGATAAATATTCCTAATCGAATTGCAGACTATAGTCATTTGCTATTTTGATATATTTACATAAAGTAAATTCAGTTGCAAAAAGTCAACTTGTTTCATAAATAAAGATTCGAATGGACAGAGATTCCGTAACGAATTATTGACGATTTATTAAAGTCATTTATTTGCTTGAGCTGATTGCACTGGACTGCCGGGTCATACAGGTTCTATATAGAGAAAATATAGTTCTCAGAACCGAAACGTTGACGAAAGAAGTCAATTTATCTCTTCGAGTTGAAAATCAATATAATAGGCTTACTTCAACATTACACTTTATTATGGGTTCCATATAATAAGGAACTTAGGCTAAGTATAGCTGAAATTAAACATGGAGCAATTGTCTCTGGGTTACCCCTTTAGTCAATAGAACTACAAAGGGCGCCTTCTACAAATGTCACTGAATTTAGTGATACTGGCCTATACAATATAATCTCACTAGAAGGAAGGTCCTGTTTGAGATGGCCAATTTGAAGAGATAACGGGAAAAGTTATTAACTTCATTACACTAAGAATGTGTATGACTTGAAAGTCTAGCTCATCAGTATTCGGTAGATTATTCCGAAGTCTGCATTATCAATTTATGATAAAGTTATACAGTCTCATGAGAATAAGATAACATTATTCAGACTGATCTTCTGTTTCAGGTTTAGGTAGGGTTGGGCGGGTGCCTAAAGAGTTTCCTTGATATCAGCATCTCGGGAACTCATGATATTTTGACCCTTTTGCTTGGGGTTCGCTGGGGTTGCTAAAAGATTATGCCCTCTTGTCCCTATTTTTGTTAGACACACAGACTGACTCCGAATTGAGACAATTAGAGTTCCCCTTTTAAACGAGTATATGTATACTCGTATGGGAGAGGTGATGACCAGTCAGGATGACGAATTCAATCGGTCGACGCGGGGTTGGGGCGCCGATCCTTAGTCCCATACGAGTTAGTCTCAATTTAGCAAATTAAATTATATATAATATTAACTGAAATTTCACTTAGCAAATATCTTAGTGATATATTTAGTATTCGCATTTAATACTTAATCTACACTCTATTACATATATTATAGCACTTAATCTACGCTCTATTTCCATTTCTAATATTATCTACTTACCCTCACTCTAGGTCATTTCCTGCAACATACTTACGCCTTCATTAGTTTAGTCAGTAGTATGGTCATTGCAAATCTAATAACATTTTAATCATAATATTAGGTTAGGACGTCATCACGCAGCTCATATCTATTCGTAATCTTGGGTTCTATGATCACAAAGTAAGGTTTTTCCACTAGACAATCACCTGGCCAAAACGAAACATGTAGGTAAATATTAAAAACGCGAGTAGGTAGACATACATTAGGTAAAGTAATTTATTCCGTGTTAGTAGAATGATTACGATTCTAGGTTCCATGATCGGGAGTAGCAGTTATACTGTAAATACTTTAAGGATACGGATAACATAATAGTGATTCTCTAATTTAGGTTTAAATATGTAGGCAATTAATAAAACAATTAAAAATACGCAATCAACCAAAGTTAAAGTTAAATAGGATAAAAATGATAAATATAAAAATAAATAAATATATATTTGTAATTAAGGGGGTTGTTACAGAATGTCATTATGTCTTTGAACTTTTGAGGTTCTTGAAAATATAAGTCTCCTCACTATATTTTCATTCATCGTTGTTGAGCGATGGCAACGAAACTGCATATCTATACTAATATTATACAGAGGAAAGATTTGATTTTTTGTTTGTTAGTTGTTTGTTTGTTTGCATTGAATAGGCTCCGAAACTACTGAACCGATTTGAAAAATTCTTTCACTGTTGGGAAGCTACACTATCCCCGGTTGACATAGGCTATATATCTATACCCGTGCAAAGCCGGGGCGGCTTACTAGTACTTAATAAATAAATATCAAATAAGTTGACTCTCACTATGAGCCTTATAAGCAAGCTCAAAGTCGCACAACGAGCTATGCTCGGGGTTTCTCTACGAGATCGAATCAGAAAAGAGGAGATCCGTAGACGAACGAAAGCTACCGACATAGACCACCGGATTAGCAAGTTGAAGTGGCAGTGGGCAGAGCACAGCACGCAGAACAGATGGCCGATGGTGCTCGGATGTAGACCTCAGACAAGTAATCGCAGCGTAGGACGTCCAGTACAAGTCGGACAGACGATCTAAACGAGACCGCAGGTAAACGCTGGATGCAGGCCGCTGCCAACCGGCCCTTTTGGAGATCGATGGGGAAGGCTTATGTCCAGCAGTGGACGTCCTTTGACTGAAATGATGATGAAGTTGGTGCAGGGCCGAGGACCGAACCAGGTGCCGTCACATTGTAAAGCGCGCATGCTACAGTCCGGCCACCATCGACCCACCTGCTTGTACTCAATTCTTTGAAATAGTTAGTACTCTCAGTATCGTATAACCTCATGTTCTAGTAACAGCAGGTGACGACAGATCTAGAGTTACATAAACAAACCGTTCATTAGGAACAACCAAGTAGCACGAAACATTGCACGAAACAGTCTCCTCACTCCCATAGTCTTAGGTTATTCTAGGAACACCAGCTTTGAATTGTAGACTAGATCACGTCTCGTTATACCTTAGCGATACAGATGTAAGCAATGAATTGAATATAAGCATTGTTATCTAGCGTGGTAACACCTCCAGCATGCTGGGTACGCTCGCTGTCAACTGGTAGTTGGCTTACTGGTATTTGGATTACCTCTAGACCTTCAACTGTCTATAAACAAAAGTTTTAAATGTCTATCGGGACTTGTCACGTATTATTTTATTTAGGTAAAAATAGGTACCTTTCGCTCGACTTTTCGACCATGTAACATTGACCGTGGTCACGTCACAAGCTGACAAATCGCGAAAGTTAAAAAATTACTGTCTATATAAACAACCCAAGTGTTTCTGTAAGGTAGGCTAAGTTGTTTAATAGGCATCTAGTGTTAGCTTGCAATTAGTTTAGTTAATAAAGGCCATAAAAATTGGATATTGGAAAAAGTTTGATTATTTATTAAATTCCTCTCAGCAAAAGTAGTTATCTCAATATTCCACCCTTTCTCAAACTAATCACATCCCAAAAACACATTTCATCACTCGTAATAGCTGTCGTGTCCCGAAAATTGCCTCTAATACCAACATTTCTTTCGTCAAGACACTCCTACTCGTCTTGTTATTAACAAAAACTAGTTATGGACAACAAGACAGTAGCCCAGTACTATTATTATGACTCAAAAAAACATGTAAATCGATCCGTGGCACGCAACGGTAGCATGCTAGCATTCAAGTGCAAGGAGCATTATTTTTTACTTTAAATCATTGTTCCCTTGCTGAGCCAGAGGAAGTCCAGAATTTGTATTCTTCGGCTTTGCACCATCTGTTCTTAAAGCATTTTAATTTGCTTTGTAAGTACTCGACCACAATTTAGGTACTTTGTGGTTGCAGTGGTCCGGGCGGAATATTTTGTTGAGGGTTAAGTAACTTTAAGTAACATTTGGTCACTTAATTTTTTTACTTCATATACAAGTGCTGGGCTGTATTTAGCTGACGTTTGTTAAAGAACATCACGTGATCATGCAAAGAAATTAACGAACCTGCTGATGGTAAGCGATCATACCTGTAACACCAGGGGCATCACAGACACGTTGCCGACCTTTATAGACTCTATTATCAGTCCTTTTGAAGAATGTTATAGTTACTCGCCGACAGATGGATGCGTTCCATTTACAGATCATATTTTGTTCTCGCCATTGTTTCAATCGCTCTGAAGATCTCACTTGTTTTGTCTCTCACTACGTTAGATATTTTGACAGTACTGTGCAAAACACAAAATTGCGAGAATTATGGCAATTTTCTGTTTGCTTTTATGGAAACTTTAGGGCCCTTGAAATAAGGTCGAGAATAGAATACCATGTAAGTAAGCGTATGCGGGTGCGTCTGTTATGTAAACGATGCGTGAAAGACCGTAAAATACAAAGGTTAAGAAAATTAGCGTCAACTTTACCCCAAAAAGGAAATATTAATAGAACCTAACATCGGTACTTCTCTTTCACAATGCTCTAATACCCAACATAATCTGTGGAACATTGGAAACAATGAGAAAAGCATTTGGAACGTCAATTACAGCGTTTGCCAATATCGCTGTCTCAATCGAACGCGGTCGTAGAACATAGCAGCTTGAGGACACAATTACAATCCATTATATCCCACCGAGACCTTCTAGGGTTCGATGATACCTATGGTTCTCAAAGGTTAGTCGATGAAAAAAGTGCTAAAGGTAATATAAATATTAAATTTAGTTATATATTTCTACAATCCGACCTATAAACATTAGCCAGCTCTATAGATAATATTTTAAACGGAATTCAGAGGATATAAGTAACTGCAGATTCCAACGGGGGAGGCTCTAGTCTAGAAAATCATTATAAAAGAGAGAGAAGGATGTTAATTTTTTTTTGCTCAAGAAAGATGGTAACATATAATTTTCATTTGAGAATCTTCGGAACTGCTAACCAGGCGACGGCCGTTGCAATGCGTATTATGCGTACCAGTCGGCAGAAGGCAGAAGCAGTGTCGAGGCACACAGAGCCACGGCATTATGTCTCACATTGCGTATTGTTTGTCACTCAGACGGATTTCATGGCGACAAATGGCCCAGGATAAACCAGCCTACACAAATCCAATTGAAAATTAAAACCATAGTAATTCAGTTTAATTCACGGTCTATAGTTTACATCACATGCAAAGTCTCGATGACTCCGATAAGCAATTTTAAAATTGAGCATCAGTATCTCTAATTGCCAATATCTCCGATGAGCATCGGCTGTGGGAACGTTTGAAGAAGACCATCGTTCGTATATTTCTTAATACCTTTACCAATAATGACTATTATTGCAATTGATTGCGTAACATACGTTCGAAAGTACGAAGTTACGTTCACCATCGCGCGAATGTAAAAGTGTATCGAATCGTAAAGCACTCATCATTAAGGAATATTGTGAGCGCATGGTCCAATGTTCTAGTGAAAACGATAATGGTGATTGCAGCTATAAATATTAGGCAGGTATTCGGAATGGGCTGTGGCCCGTCACCCTGCATTCATTATGCAATAAACCGTGACGATTTGCAAGCTAAAGGGTGAACGAGTGCGTACAAAACTGCGTCCAATTTTCCTCTCACACAATTGTAGGATTAGAGGAAAATTTATATGTCTGGCTTTTTCAAATTACAGGCAGGACTGGGCTTAATTCCGTCTGAGGACAGTGCGAGCAACTCCATTTGTCGCATATCCCAAGGCCATCGGCTACAATGGGCTTACCTTAGTTAGGCTTAGCGCAATCCAGACATTTAGTGGATCTATCCGTGCAGTTTTTTCCTGTTTAGTTAAGGTATTATTGACTAAATAGGCAAGCTTAAACGTAAATGGGAATCTGGAAATCGTCGGAACTCAATAGCGCAGTAGATTGCAAGAATGTTTATTTTTGTTTATTGTGTTTTTTCTGATTGAAAAGGAGAGAGCCGTTTCTTACAGAAGCCTTTGAGAAATGAAGGTTCAAATGACTGATCAAATGCTCAAAGCACTTAGCACTGATTGGAAAGGTCCTATAATGCCTTGAAATCCTTAGATCTACACAATAGATAATCCAGAAGAAGGAGCTCTTTCCAAGTCTTTTAGAAAAACAAGCTCTGCAGATCAAGTGCAGATAAGTTAGGCATACATGGCTCTAAGAGGCTGATAACCTCTATCTGAACCATATAATTATCGGAGATACCATTGGCCAAGACGACTAATCTCGTCCTAAACTTCCATCCACTCAGGGAAAATTGGACTTTATTGTGGGAGCTTTAGAGATGGAGAAAAGTGAAAACTGTCGGAGTGTGGTCTGTCAAGTCACCGTTGGCACGAAGCTCGCGTCTCCGCCACGAATTGGTCTATAATTAAGAAATAAGTTAAGATACGGTTTTTAGCTGACTTTTTACAAAGCGTCTTGCGGGCCAACGCAATTAACCCGCCTTGTAAATTGAATGTTTGCTTTATAGTGATTAGTAATTAACTTCAAAGTTTTTATAGGAGCTCACGACGGCATTGATCTTATTGATGCCCATTTGTTTTGTTTGTTGCCATGCCCAAGTCAATTTTGTACGGTAAATATTAATTTAGTATAGGCTTCATTTTTTTATTAGGTACATGGCGTAGCACAGTTTATGTATTTCGTTTTGGCATACGTTAATTATAAAATTTGAATTGTAGTCACTAGTTTTTACAACTGTTACATAGTAATTAAGAAATTTGTTAGCAGAATCACATGTTTTTTTAAATGGCTTTGGTTTTTGCCATTTTAAATCATTTGTTATCGTGTCTGTTTTTTGCCTTCTTACTAACGAATTAGTTACTAAGTACTTAACTTACAAGTTACGAAAACATACACTAAGTGGGTACAATGTGTTTTTTTATCGTCTACAAGTCTACAACAATCAATTATTGTGTCTGACTTTTTGCTCTTTATCGATGAATTAAACCGCAAGTAATTTTACCAAAACTACTATGCTCTACATTATGACTACCATCCAATTTGATTCTTATGTTATTCATTTTATGGCATCTATTTACTGACTACTTCAAAAATATTTTCGTAGAAGCAACGTGTTTCTTTTTTTTTCAATATAAACGTTCACGCGTAGTTAGTAAAATTCAATATACTGGATTCTTCGCCTTATTTTCCACCCTTAGATTAGCCCAGCGAGTAATCCTGTGAAGTTTGGTAGCGAATTAAATCAGTTTTGTTGTTGTTGGTGTTTTAACAAGAAAAAGCATTGAAGTCTAAAAACAAGAAAAAATATTGAAGTCTATACATTAACATAATTATCACTTCATAGAAAAAACTGTAATCTAAGCCAAAGGAGCTTGTTGTCGCTACCAAAGAAGATGGATTGTTTTCACCTGTCACTGGCAGAAAGATGATTTTATAAGGAGTAAATTAGGCTACTTTTATCCCGGATATAAAATAACGCGGGTGAAGTCGCGGGGCGCAGCTAGTACCAATTTAAAAACGCTTGCTCCGCTCATTTTGCAGGGAACCTATATTCAATCAATTAGCAATGAACCATTTCGAATTGGTGTCGCAATCCTGCATAAATTCAATTGGATTGGTTCAGATAGGACTCGGCACAATACCGAATGTCTCAGATATGGAATAATGTCTACTTGGAATAACCGATGACTCTACAGTGATACGTTTTAGATACAACTGGACTGGTTTTAGAGAATAGACCGCGAGGTCTATTCTTCAAGCGTAGTGAACGCGCAAGTGTAGTGTTAAGCTAAGTGAACGTGATTTTTTCTTGGCTATTTCAGCAGATTATAGTACGCTGTATTTTTATTTTTTTTATTACTTATGTGGCAAACAAGCAGACGGGCTGCCTGATGGTAAGCAGTCACCGTCGCCTATGGGTACTTGTAACACCAGAGGCATCAAAAATACGTTACCGACCCTTTAGGTTGTAGGACCCCTGTTTGGTTGATATTCCGAAAATCCGTACGAAGCGCTATGATTCCACTTTTATTGTGCAAACTGTTATTCTTTGGAATGCGCTGCCTGAATGGGTGTTCGCTTATAGTTACTATATTATGGGTGTCTTCAAATTACAAGTGAATCGGTTTCTTCTAGGCAAGCTTCAAACGGCTAGTCAAACGCAAGCATACTCCTAAAAAACAGTCAAGGGTAACCAATCGATATTTTTACATTTATCTTATAGTAACTGGTAACTGACAAGAAAAGTACTCTTAGAAAAGTCACTTAGCCACTTCACTTGCGCATTCGTTTAGCTTGCAGAATAGACCGGTAGTTCTGTAGGTACATTACATGCAAAACTGTATCTTCCTATGCGATCAGGAAAAATAATCAAGATAGTAAACAGTTTGTTATACGTTATAGCCCCGCGGTATTTCTAGAAAATAAAGAAAACTTAAAAAATATA
This sequence comes from Agriopis aurantiaria, assembly GCA_914767915.1. Lineage (NCBI taxonomy): Eukaryota > Metazoa > Arthropoda > Insecta > Lepidoptera > Geometridae > Agriopis > Agriopis aurantiaria. Next base: position 5,853,124 of record OU611992.1, on the reverse strand, counting down.
TTTTCAAATTTCAACAAAAAAATGCGAATGTCCCTATATACTTCTGTGGGACAGGTTTGACAACAAACTCTAACTGATCATTTCATCTATTACAATTTAAAAAGAACCAGTAATCGCCTCATAGGACGTCCACCCACAAGATGGACAGACGACCTAAAAGAGACCCAAGAAAACGCTGGATGCAGGCCACTTCCAACCAGCCCTTTTGGAGATCGATGGGGGAAGCCTATGTCGAGCATTTGATATATTATGGCTGAAATGATGATGATGATGAATCTAAAACTTCCAATGTCGCGTTGAAAATTAAGATAAAGATACATTTCCACTTAGAAGTTTATACTGGCACTAAAAGAGTAATAGGTATGCAGTAGACAGTAATGCTTTTATTCTTAAATCCCATGCAAAGAAAGCGTCTCGCAAAAAAGCAACTTAAATAGAACAGACCATGAAAAACTCTTTCGTGTCGGACCAACATTGCTGTATCGGCTCGTACATTTCTTTCACATGATAAAACAAAACTAGTACTAAACTACATTTTACGCGCGGTGAGCGAACCAATAGCTCTATTGCAAAGCTGTCTCAAGAGAAAAAGGTAAACAAATGCCCTACACCATGGTATAATGATAGTATACTCCGCCAGGTTATATGATCCTAGCACCGGCTTCGCACGGGATGTAAGTAAGTCATATTTTTTTACACCTTGGGTTACATTATTGGAGTTTTAGAAAGGATACCTATTTAAAAAAATATATAATATTGCCTATGTCACCCAGGAATAGCGTAGCTTCCCAACAGAGAAAGAATTTTTCAAATCGGTTCTGTAGTTTCTGAGCCTATTTAATGCAAACAAACAAACAATGAAATCTTTCCTCTTTATAATATTATTGTATAGTATAGATTTCAAGAAGCAAGATGGGTGACACAGGCCTATGTCATCGATGTTTAATATATTAAATTACTAAAACACTTAAATATTTAACAAAAATAATAAATAATGCCCAAGTGTGAGTCTGTAATAAATTTCTGTTCATTACCAAGTTATAACTGGAAATTTCGTTATTGAATTTTGTGGTGGTACGGATCCCTCAGTGCGCGAGCCCAACTCGCACTTGGCAATTGTATTTTATATCATAGATCATAAACATATATGTTTCCCAATTTCTGTGTTTGTTGCAATGAAGTGGCAACTGGACAGTGACGTAGGCATGTGTCACTCCCGTAATATCAGACCTTATTTTATTGGATCAGGTTTTACAGGAAAGGCGGATCTTTCAGTACGGCATAATCCGCCGCCCAGAGAGGCCGCTCCATTTATTTATTTATGGAGATTATTATCGTGCGTAATAATTCACTAAGTTTCAATTGCATAATGATGGCGGACAGAACTACCAGTGCTCTGGGCGGACGCCACACAGATAATCTTCCTCGGGAAGACTATTATTAAATAGGGGCTGTCCGTATAAACCTCAGGCGGCTTCTAAGTTTTATCTGTAGGGTTAACAGAATCGGTAGCCGTGATTGCTCTCTATCACGCTATTTTGTGTACTGATTGAGATGACAGATCATGATCGATGAGCGATGGACGAGTGCGTAAGCAGGTGGTGTGTTTTGAGCGCAGTATGTCACGTAGCCATCACTTACTATAGTGTAGGTCTATCGCATTGTAAGATATCTCTACAGCAAAAATTTGACTGATTGAATTCGTAGCCCTTATGTATACCAACTGGTATGGGCTGGCTTCACAGCTGTGCGGGAGACCCGTACTACGGGAGATGGGATCTACGCGGAGGCAAGTCCCGGACGGAACAATCCGCGACGCTGTGAAACGATGTTCTATTTTTTATAGCGCTTCACGTATGTCTCCGTTCCGGGAGCCCGCAAGAGCGATGCACACGGGTCTCCCGTACAGCTATGAAACCACTAACCAGCTATGTCTCTACACCTTGAACGGTCTATGGGCAGTCCAACTGTATTGTATAAAATACCAAGAAGTTTAGGTATTTGGTGTTAGTTTGCTTGCTTCTGTTTAGTTAATAAAGGCATATATTTTTTTTTTTTTTCAAGTATTGATTATAATTTTTAAACTTTCGAGATTTGAACACGTTTTAAACGTTGTCTATACTATCTATACTAATATTATAAAGAGGAAAGATTTGATTGTTTGTTTGTTTGTTTGCATTGAAATAGGCTTCGAAACTACTGAACCGATTTAAAAAATTCTTTCACTGTTGGGAAGCTACACTATCTCCGGGTTACATAGGCTATATTATATTTTCAAAAAAAATAGGGATCCTTACTAAAACTCCAATAATGTAACCCAAGGTGTAAAAAAATAAGATTTACAATTTTGACTTTGCGTGTTTGACAGTTCTAAGACAGGACAACGTCTGTCAGGTCAGCTAGTAGTTAATAAAATAATAAGTACTTGATAAGTCCCGATAAACATTAAAAATTATTAATAATATCTGAAAAGGCAAAGGAGGATGCGCAGGGTTCATATTTTCAAGAAGATTCAATTCTGAGATGCGGCACTCTTTCGAATTTTACTAATTGTTTATTCCTTTTTTAATATGATATCATGAATGCAACATATTGATAAACATAAATATAATTAAAAGATCAATTCAATCTCAATTTAGCCTTGATTAAAGAAATTAAATTACCCAAAGAAATATTGTTCTTTAAGTAATTTAAAGATAATTCGTCTAAAATACTCTTTTACAAACATTACTTCAAAGAACATTTGTTTCTAAATGAGTCTTAAATAAAACGAATTCGTTATCTTTCCTTGGGTTTAAAGTTTAAACTAATGAGACGCTCCTTAACTAACTCTACATTGTTACAACGACCAGCTGCCTACTTTACCCAGTTTCCGTAAGCCATCGAAAGGCAAAGTTCAAGAATGCTTTCACCAAGTCTGATAACCCTAGCCTCAGTTCCCAGACATAGATGCTGTAGTTTGAAATACAAACATAGGTAGAAATGTTCCGTATTGCGAAAGTTATTCGTATCTATAGGCCTGATTAACACATTTTGTATGGGTTGACTCTCTTCTCTGTCCTTTATCGCCAGTTTGACAAAATTGTATTAGTCACTAGCTGTGCCTTGTGGTTTTACCTGCGTGGGCATTCCCTCGGGAACTATACATTTTTGCGGGATAAAAGTTGCCTATATGTCACTCTCTCCGGCGCTCCAACTATATCTATGCACCATCTATCTATCACTTTCGTGCTATGTTACTGCAACCACAAACACACACACACACACACACACACACACACACAGACACACAGTATCAGCCCATCATGTTCCCACTGCTGGGACATATTCCTTCTCTCAGAGAGAGAGAGAGAGAGAGAGGATGGGCCCTAATCCACCATGCTGTCCCAGTGCATGTTCGTGGTCTGTTGCTGACTGAAAGAGAAACAAACACTTTCGCATTTATAATTTCAGTAAAAAAATGAATTTATAAAATAAATATATTTACAAGTTTTTGATGATTATACTACTATTACTATATTGTTTTTTTTTTTTTGTGTAAACTACGCTTGTTCACTTATCTTGGAGAGATTTATCTCAAGTGTCTTTATGTAAAATTCAGATCACAAATCTATCTTTGGTATCTTGATAGTGCATTGTTATCTATATATTTTGGACAAAAACTATCGCTTGTCGTACGATCACAGTATCTGTTCTACTTAGTTACATCTACCGCTATACGTGAACGATTTATTAAAAATATTTAGTACTTACCTAAATTATTCCGTAGCCTTCAAAATTGTTCCAGTTATAGTAACTAAGTGCCTATGTTTAACTTTTATATCTCCAGTTAGAACTGGTTTTAAGGATCAGTGTGCTTACCTAAGAGTTGTTATTGTTATCATTAGACGTTCCATAGTCTTTGAAAAAAACCTAGATAACACTCGTGACTCACTAACCGTCTATGAAAATTGTTTCAAAATCTGGAATAGACTTGTGTCCTAATAATGTTTAATTTATTACAATTAGCGAAGGATATAATTAAATACATTACACATACTGAAAAAATAATACGAATTGGCTGATATATATCTTAGATTTAAGCGTTTAAAGTTTTCAGTGGAGACAGAGAGCGGATGCGCTGTCTCTGTCCCGCAAAGCGTGTGTTAGTATAGCATTTGTATGGCGCACGCACGGCTTGACGTCATAACGTGCTATCGTGTGCTCTATGTCTAGCATGAAAGTAAAACACTTATAACTTAATTATTTATGAACAATATTTTTTTGTTTAATTTTTTTTTTTTAGGTTTTTTTTTTTTTTAAATTTATGATCAGTTTTTTTTTGGAGGTTATTTTTTTTTAGGACAATTTGTTCTATTTTTTTTTTATAGTTTCATCAATAGTTCAATTCATTGTTCAAACAATGAAACTGCGAACGTGTGAATATCTGGAACTATTCCAGATACCAACATTCGCCTCATCAACTAATTGGTGCCCTTTAATCATTTCTATGGAGCCGTACAGCAAACAATAGTGCGAGAATGCTGCGAGATTTAACTTTTATTCGAGAGATTCTCAGCGAAGCAGTTGAAGTATACCGTTACCTAAACAGATATTAATCATAATTTTCACTCGCGCGTCCTACTCAACTACTATTTCGATGATAGTTATTAGCTCTTTTTGGTTATAAACTCGATGCGTGTGGGCAGGAGTCGACCAGTGGAAAATTGCCGTGCGACAAGCCAGGGTAATGGATTTAAAAGTGCTTCGTTGGGGACACCTTTGAATAGCAAAATAATCACTTCCTTCGCAATTATCCGAGCATTAGGGCAACTTGTCTTGATATGTGACGACGTTTTGTATGGCGCCTCTTTTAAACATGGGAAATTTTATTTTCGCATATGTTTGTTTTAGAATATTCCAAAATTTCAAGTAGGTACTTTTTTATTTAATAATAGGCTTGCTTTTGGCCACCAACTCGCCTGATGTATTACTTACAAGCACAGAAGAGAAAAAAATCTACTTCTCTTTTCTGTGCTTACAAGTGTATTTGCAAATTTACACTAAAGTGAAAATAAAACAACTGCTATAGAAAACCCTAAAAAGTAGCAGTTCGGCTACCAGGTTATAATTTTACGTTCGTAAACCTAGAAAAAAATACTAGCAGTGCCCCGCGGTTTCACCCGCTTTTTTATAGAAACCTTATAATTATTCGGGGCAGATTATTATGTATACAAAAATACGTAAAAAAATATGTTTGTTGTATGGGGACCCCCTATTATTTTTAACTCTTTTTTATTTCTTAGTTAATTACATAATAGATTCTGTGAAAATTTCAACTGACTATCTATTACAATTCGAAATATACAGACGTTCAAAACGTAAGACGTGACGTCTTACAGAGTTCGACCTACATCCTACATAGAGCTTTTGCTGTCCGTCCGTATGTCCGTCCTGCGTTCATGAATAGGACAGACAACGTAGGCTCAGGCAAATAGGGCTCAAATAGGGTCCCGTTTTTACCCTTTGGGTACGGAACCCTAAAATTTATTTTTCATTGATTGCAAAAGCTCTATGTAGGATGTAGGTCAAACTCTATAAGACGTCACAGGCAAGTAATAGAGGACACAGTTGTATGGCGTGTGAGAACGTTTTTGCATGCTTGTGACGTCACTGAAGTCACGGAGCGTTCACGCGGTTGTATAATAATTATAATTATGATTAACTATTTATAATATAAATACTGAAAATTATGATAATTAAATCATGAAATTGTTGTTATAATAATTATAGACAAGTTTCGTAAAAACAGTCAAATACTCTATTTAGTGCAGTAAGTTGTCAGGAATAAACAAAACTCGAGCTGAGATTAAACTAGTGTTCACCAGTTTGTTAACCACCGGTTCACAAACTTTGATTAAACTGATTCAGCAACATTGTAATATGTTTTTACTGCAAACAAATGAATCTGATCTAGATTTCTAGAGTTTATTAGACTCATTTAGCTAAGGTTGTCATCGCCTAATAATAGAGGCAATTGCTTTCGACGGGAATCAGCCTATGCAACCACTTTGGCCACTTGATTTAATCAGAGCAATCAATGCGGATTGCCCGGTAGCAGTTGAGAAGGAAGATTGGTATTTATGATTATTTTATGCAAGCTGAAATGATGTCATACAGGGTTATTGATGATTATTATTAACCCCTTCCAAAAAGGTTGTAGATAGCGACACACATTCCATTTTAATCCTATGAATCTTAGTGAAGGTTAGTGCTGAAAATCAACGCTGTAGAGAAATCCACAGCATTATCGCTGAGCACTGCTCTTTTTTGTTGCAATGACAACTGAACATGTACTAGCTTTTCTTTCTTTGTACTTTTCTATGTTTTGTGATGTTGATGTTGCAAAATTCTATTGTCAAAATAAATGTTTTCTTGCATTCTTTCTTTTTTTCACTCACCATTTTTTTATGTTTATATTATAAAAATATAGTTGTGTATTTTGTAGCTGCAGGAGTCGGCTCCTTAGCTTCACCTGGGTCCAGCATTTCTACTCATTTGAAACCGCGTAAAGTTATTGCTATTTAAAGGCCTATTTTTATTGTTATTGTATAAAAAAGGTTGTATTATTCAAAGTCATAAAGCTAAATATTTATGACATGTATGATGTAGGAAAGCTGCCTGCGAGAGTTTGTTAGCAAATTAGTAATAACCCTGTACATGAGGAAATGAAGTACACAACTAATAACACCACTTGTGCCTATAATTACAGATACTAGTTAGATATTATTATCTAGTATCACTATTAACTTTACTAAATAATATAATTACCAACATAATTTAGGAGAAAAAATTGGCAGTACTGCCAAAATCTTAATTACGTGTTCGGTAGCATCCGTTGCTATCGTGTTTGCAAATAGAAATTAGTCACTTATTCACTCTACATTAGCACTACATATACACTAGACTCACTTCTCAAAATAAAACTTCAAAACAAAGGAAATGCTCCACGTAATATTATCCAGTTACGTCAAGATTTCTTTCAGATTTTGACACCACAATGTCATGCAATGTCGGCCGTGACAGCGCTTTTTCTGATTGAAATGTTTTTGTAAATAAATACAAACATTGAAATGTAACAGTTCATTCGGTGTTGTATCTTTAATAACCCTCAGGCACTAAAGTTCTCTTGTTTCTTTGGCTTATGTCTTACCTTGCAGCTGCCATTTTGTAATTACCTACATTTCAATCTGTAAAACTTCAAGTGCCAAGCTAAGCGCCGTTTCAAATAAAACATTTCTATAAAACAAAGAGGATCTACTTAATTAACTGGGTTGTTATGTGCTTCATGTTAGCTGTCGTTAACTACATTTACAGCCTATTTAATTTGTAAAAAATTGGGTATATAGGTATACAGTCTGTCGAAGGAACACAGAAACCTATAGTGTAAGTTAAAAACCGAGACATATCCAAGCAAATCGCACCGATCGAACATGCAACCGATAAAAACATTACTCGCCGCCCTCAATAAATACACATTAATGTCTCGGGGCATTCTGGTTTACATTCCGTGCGGTTTCCAACGAGTTTTATAAAAGCTCCGTTCGGCCGCACACGCAATTACAAGCGCCTCTTTGCGGTACAATCAATATTTATCCTCCTGCGAGACAATGTGATACGCACTACTACATTACCGTGCCGGCTTCGTAGTGCGAATCCGGGATGCTGTCGAGGCCTTCAAACCATCCACCTCGCTCCATTCCCACCGCGACGCAAGTGTACCAATTTATGTAAGGATCTGCACACACCGGCCATATCGTGTACACGCATAAATAACCCACCGAGCAATCTTCAAACTTAATGATATTGCGATGCATTACCGTTTAAGTCGTTTGATTTCGCCCCGATTTTAAAATTATCGGTGTTGCGATTGAGTGAGTTTTTTTCATCCAAAACCGAGAAACGCGCGTTTAATTAAACAAATTGCGGTCGCATTCGTTTTCAATTAATATCGATTTAAGCCGCACGACGCGTCCGTGCCTGTTTATTACTAAAAGAGTAAAAACTGAGATTAATTGCACCGACACAAGATAAAATAAAAGCAATCATAAAATAGCCAGTTGGACTTTATGGCGCGGAAAACAATGCGCTCAAACCGAACAATCGAAATTGCCGATTCAATACGAAGGGATGTTGAAGTGAAAGCGTATGCGCTGAAACAAGAAAAAGCCTCGCAACCAACCAGTTATTACACTAATCGCTGCGATATAATTCCCGAGTCAACTTAAACACAGGTTCCTTGCGGATCGAAATGCAAACATGGCGGCCGCTTTGAGCCGATAGCGCGGGAACCGGCGCGTGCGGCTTTGCTACGACGAATGAGGAAATTAATTTCGTGTAAACTGAAACACATTGCTTCTTAGATGAAAACACAAATTGCTTTGCTTTCGCTTAAATACGGTACTGTTTGCCGTGAAATTGGTACACTGTTTTCTCTAATCAAGGTCTGATTATTAAAATTTGTAATTGGTTAGCTCAGAGCTCTGTTTTTTATTTTATTTTATTTAATGTTTATAGGATCTAGAGAACGGAAAAAATCCTTTACCTCACTCGTATACTGTTACTAATTTTAATTTTTGTTTTACTGTTTGTAATTTTTACTTGACTTCCCAAGAAGGGAGGTGATATTTTTGAGATGTGTGTATAAGCATGTTTGTATGTATATGTGTGTGTTCCTATTATCGATACATAAGGTGTATACATTTTGAATAGTGAATGAGTGATGTTGGATTTTTTCTGTGTCAATAGTTTATTGTGATTATATAAGTTTACAGCACACAAAAGAGAAAATCTTACCTCCTGACAGGTGTTGAATTCCTGAAAGTACAAAGCCATTAGGATATGCAAAGATCTTCATCTGGATGTTAAATAATTTCGGTTTTTCCAAATGCAGTTGGGTTTTTGTTTTTAAAATAATTATTGTACTTGTTTCATAGCAATATCCGCCCCGTGTAAAATAATAATGGTTCTATAACACACTTATCCTACACGCAGATTTTTCTCATGAACAAAATTAGATTAGTAAAATGGTTAAAATGGTTAGCCTAATAAGGCAAGCCACGAATCAAAACATTTAACCGTTGCTAAAAGATCACATCAGCAAATCGACACCGAACACCGTCCCATTCTGTCCAGTCAAAAAGCGGCGCTAAATTCACAAGGTTCATTTTATCTGTTTCGCGCGCGTCGCATCTCGCACCAAACACATGCGCTCGCGCATCTCTCACTCAAAAACACTGCATCAAGGAGCGCTTTAGATATTTATCGTGATCTTAGTGGGTGACCAGCTTTATTTATGAGGATAATATGAACATTATGATAATGGAGTAACACGGCAGGCAGGTTGTTGTAGATCATCTTGAGATAAGTTAAATAAGTTAATATTAAACAACTAGGTACATCTAAATAATACTTAACTATATTAGTGGGGGTCGGCCGCCCATGATTTATATAGGGACTTGGCCAAACGCTTGGTGGAGGCAACATGGGACCGGAATGCTGGCGCCTACTTTGGCCAAAAAATTAGCATTGCCATCCAGTGTGGCAATGCTGCCAGCATTCTGGCCACTTTTCCTTCCACCGAGGGGCTTTTAGATTAATATTTTTTTATGATGTTTATAATAATAATGTAGTAATAGTTTTAGTTTTTAAATACTGTGTTTCAAATATTTTTCGTGTAAATAAATATAATTACATAAACTATATTAGTTTTTCTATTAGTTGTAACCCAAGATGGTAGAGCTGAAAGTTTTCGAATACACTATCAAATTGCGGGCGTAAAAGACACTCAAGTCCGAAGCTTGACTCTTCACACCACCACCGTTTTTCTCAACACTTATATCGTTACTATGGCAGCGAATCTTTGTGTCTCTGAAGTTAGGCTCTTGTGAACCATTGCGCAAGTAGCGCATCCTTTGCAACCATCAAGATACAATTACTTAGAGTCACAATCTCTCAGTGAAAACAGGCAAAAAACGTCCGAGCGTCATTGTACCATATATTGTATCAATTATATGTGAATACACAATAAAAATGAAATGAAACTAAAATTAAAATATATTTATTACTGTATAAACATTTACAAATATTTTTAGAGATAAATTATACTAATGTAAATTGAACATTCTTATACAGAGATTTTGTGCCCTTGATAGTATTATCAAAGATAATTTACTTGAATTATTTAACGATCCTCACACTAGGCACAGCCTGTATCGCAATGGCAAATTTACTTCAATTTAGAAGTTATGTCACTTGCATAGCGTTCAAAGTTAGTTGTCCGCTATGACATCGTAGCTCTGGCATCGCGCGGCGTTGTAGACGGATCGCGGTTACCTTGTAACTAACCAAAAAGTTGGCGCAATTCGTAGCGTGCGCTGAGTTTAAGTTCGGATTTTTTTTGGCACGATTGTGACTCTATAGTCTATATGTATTGCATCTCGATACTTGCGACACAAAAATAGCTACTGCACAGATCTTGCAGCCAGCTTCAGAAATACAATGATCCGCTGTGCATACTTTTTGTCTTTTAAACTGATATACCTATTTTGTTTTATTTTTATATCTTACTGGTTTCATGATCATGGACAAGTTGTAAACATAACATAAATAAAACGAGGAAACAAATACGCAATTTTCTTATTTTTATTTTTTATTGTCTGTTTACATTGTTCTTGATTAGGTATGTCAAACTAGTAGGTTAGCGAAATAAAACAAAAGATGATCTATTTACAGGCAGCTCAAAGCTGTGTGGAAATTAGTGATTGACATGATAAACAAAACAAATTACACCCTAAAATAAAGAAAGTGAAATGAATTTACAAAGCACAAGAACACAACATACTTGCACCAATGGCTCATAAGAATGTATATTTGGCATCAACGCGTGCGTCAACAGTTAAAAATATGTCTCTGTCATAAAAATAATTATAATGACGCATTATGACGTATTTTACAACAGCTTTTAAAAGGTAACTTTATACACCTGCCTACGGAAAGGCGGGGCTTTGTCAATGAGGTGGCTTGTGATTGGTGTCGATGTTTTGATAAACACCTATTTGATAAATTTATGATTGAAATACGAATGACTTTTCAATCCACCGAAGTAGGCACCTACTCAAACCTATAGACGTAGGGATCCAGCTTATTATTTTTGCTAATATAGATTATTATAACGTGCCATCGTAGACTGCATCATCCCGATCATCATCTGCCCGACAACTGAATGGAATGCCATGGTCTATTTGCTATCTAACGGCTTTGTTTATAGTCGAAAATTGCAAATCATATACTTTTTGATGATGATGATGGCTTTGCGTTTGGGGTTATATTATTTTGAGGGTTTTATTTAATTATTCAAAATATAAAAATGGATTTAAACAATTAACTGGTCAAAGTTTTAAAAAACACTAGTCTGGCTATTTATTTCGTAAAAAATTACATAACGTTGTCGCTGAAAATTCAGAGTATTTCAATTAAAAAGCTTTTTTGGTGCACAATTTTTTGTATTTTTTTATAAAAAAATCTGATTATTTAACAAAATTTTATTTAGTTTAGTTCATTTACAGGTATTTTATCTACTTGAAATATTTATTTAATCGCATTAATTAATTGCGGCAAAATCACACTAAGTGATTAAAAACCCCTCTTTTGGTAGATTTTGCGATTGTTCCGCGCCTTAACATCAAGCGAGGTGGTGGCCAAACGCAAGCCTAATGTTATGAAAAAAATATATAAACTTTTTATCGAACATAAAAAATTACAATGCAAATTATTGAAATGTTTTCAAAGTTAGTAAGATATCTAGATAGATATCATCTAACAAGTCATAGTCACAGTCAGAGTCATGTAAAGCAAGTTACGGACAAGTCTAAGTGATGCCCTGGTAAAGTAGTGGAGACTTCACTATAGGCTTCTATGGAGTTAGGAAGCAACACGAAAAGAGTTTCGTTCGTGCGATTTTTCTATAACCAATTATTCATGCTGAACTTGCTGAACACGTGCTGAACACAATAATTATATGGATTTGGCTATGGAACCCTACTATTGGCCAGTTAATTCATAATTTTTTGACAAGATCCAAGATCCATTTGTTTTTAAATCAATGATCTACCGCCACTCATTTGTGAAGTATCTTTATAAATATATAATATATTTGCTACGAACTTCGGTCCATAAATCGCCAATATTAGCTAATCAGTTTTAAATTATTTCCGAAACAAACTGGTCCATAAATTACAATCCTAATGTCCCTCCACACGTAACACCTCGACGGCAAAGTCGACTTTTATTGCTCGACTGATATCCAAATATTTATTAGCTTAGAGCAAATTAAAAAGTATAAATTTAAATATTAGGGAACTAAATACTATAATAGCTGTGACATTTGACAACCAAATCCTGTATTTAATTTTAGAATGGATCTTGTCTCAGTCGCCCGGAGTGAATGTTAATGATTTTCACCTTTAAAATTCGAATAATTTCTTTCAAGCCATTCGGTGCGTCTCTAACGCAACATTTATAATAATCCCATAGTATTTTACGATTAAATATTAATTTGTAGTGTATAGTATCTCTTTGATAAACTGTAATAGTTGTAAATGTAGGTGATTTGAATAATTTCATTACTTGAGGGAGGGATATTGACTTGGGAATGTGTGATACAAGATGTCGATAAGTAGCACGCAATGTTGTTAGAAGCTGGTTTTATTTCATTGATTCATAAAATAGCTTTTAAAATTGAAAACACGCATATCATTTCGATAAATCTTAACAAGGTATATTTTAGCTGAAAAGATCGAAAAACATTCGGAAAAGTTTATTTAGACCTGCATCGCCAAAATAAAAAATATCAACGCTAAAATTGCTTACATTTGCACAGTTTTTTTTCTATTTATTAATGCTGTTTGCATAAAATAATAAACAGTATCACAATAAAAAGTGATTAAACAAAGCTCCAAACATTACTTTTAAAAAATGGGTAAGTTAAGTAGCGTTAACCTGATATGTTTTTATTCTCATTCGGTGTTTTTTTTTGTCTTCAAAATGTTTAAGATGTGCGAGTAAGTTAACTGTCGCGGGAAGGCGGCTCTTAAATGAGGTTACTTTAAGTAACTATATACCTATCTAAAACAATATTTAGCTAAATTTAAGTTTAAGTTAAATTTAAGCAATTAAATATGTTGGTAGTTTTTTTTTAAACAAGCTTTTAGTCTTGTTATATGGGTCAAATTAGACTTGCAAGATTTGTACCTTACATACACACAAGTGAAATTAAATCAATCTTATTTAAAAAACAATTTTTTTTTAGTTGTTTTATATCTAAAATAAGCTTGCGCTTGCCGCCAACTCGCGTGATGGTAAGCGATGATGTGGTCTACGATGGAGCACGCTTGCTTACTACGACTACTATGATTCACTCTCTACTTGAAGATACCCAGATTGTAACTAACGGGGAACACCCATTCAGGCAGCGAATTCCACAGACTAGCAGTTCGCATAATAAACTAGATACTTTACCTAGATACTTTCATTTAAAACCATAAAAGTTGAAAACACTAACAATTCACAATGCCCTTTAACCTAACATGCCCTACGGACTAACAATTAAAATTATGGCGTAGTATAAGTATAAGTGATAAATACAGCAATACCAGCACCTGTCTAAGAAGGGCAGCCAACACAATCAACCATGTATCATCTCTCGGACCTCCTGCTCTGAAGTTAAAGATTAGGCAATTAAAAATACGTTCTTTTAAGGGTAGCTATTAAACCCTAATATATGGCCGACTGGGCCGCGCACAATTCGCTTAGCCATTAACTCAGCCCCCCACAAGGTCTTGATACAAGTCGTTTATTTACACAGTATCTTAAGTCCACACAATTTGGAGGTAGTTTTCTTAAGGGGAGGCCTATGTTTAGCAGTGGACGTCTTTTTGCTGATGATGGTGAATATATCAATGTCTTTAATTTGGTATGATGCACTATCGCTTGCCTTGCAATAAAGTATTAAGAAAAAATCTGTGATGAACCAGAAGACGTCCTCTGCTGAACATAGGCCTTCCCCTTAGAACTCCACACTGAACGACAGTCTGCCACCTGCATTCACTAGATGCCCGCGACTCCAACGATGTTGTTGGTACATCTAGTGAAAGGCCTACCTACGTTGCACCTTCCGGTTCTGGTTTCCACTCAAGAACATTTCTTCCCCATTAGTTATTGGTTCTTCGAGCGATGTTGCCTGTCCATTGCCACTTCAATTTCCAAATTATAATAGCTATGTCGGTGACTCTGGTTCTTCGGCGAAAATGCTTGTTTCGGATTTTATCGTCTAAAGAAACTCCGGACATAGCTTGCTCCATTGCCTGCTGTATGACTCTGAGTTTTTCAAATAGACCAGCAGTTAAGGACCACAGCTCAGTACCATTAAGTTCACTGGCAACACACACTGGTTAAAAACCCTTGTCTTAACTTTCTTCTTCAGTCTTTTTGGAGCCATATATGACCCCATTTGAATGGCTTAAATTTTGCGAATGTACTTGGTTTCTTTGTGTAGTATTTCTAAGATGCTATACTAAGTTACGCTGAAAGGGTGTACTAAGCCGAAAGGGGCCCATAGTACCCATCATTATGAACAACTTTTACTATGAGTGCAAGTCTGAAATCGCAAAAAAAATCTGCTGTTCCATAAAAAATGGTTATTATGAACACTTGACAAAATGTTTTTTCGCGATTTCAGGGTTGGTCACATAGTAAAAGTTTTTATTGAGTTTGTATAACGGACCCCTTTCGGATTAGTACACCCTTTCCACGCGTGCGTTTTTTTAATATGTGCAACCTCCATAATAACACAAAAATAATCGAAACTACAAACCTTATTCTCTGTTACTATATTTCCATATGTAATCTGGCCTCGTGCAACACAATTTAAAATGTATCACTTGTATATTAAATGTCAACTCATATAGGGCGAGTTAATTGGCCTCCTCAAACTCCTCATGGTATAATAATATACTCCGCCAGGTATGCCATTCCGAGACACAAAGGTAACGCGGGTGACACAAGCCTACGTCATCGACGCTGTGTTACCAGTAGCATGAAATCATAACTCCCCCAATCTCCGTGTATTACCTGTGGGAATCCGATGAAACTATGTGGTTTTGATTTAATAATATGTTTAAAAACATTAAAATCGTGTTTATCTTGAATTGCTTTGCTAGAGCGGACAAGTAAAATGACTATTTAAATGCTTTTACTATTTTATTTAAAATTATCAACTGTAGTTATATGATTATTTACGGGATATTTACCGTGGTAAGAATGTGGAATGAGCTCCCGATATTTCGACGCAGTTACATGCACCATGTTCACGGGAAGACAACAACCGTGATAGTTTAAAACAGTGTATTATCAACTGTTTCCCAATTTCTGTGTTTGTTGCAATGAAGTGCCAATTGGACAATGACGTGGGCTTGTGTCACTTCTGGAATACCACACCTTGTTTTATTGGATTGTTTGCCATCCTAATAACGAAGGTTTAAATTTTGACCATGAAAACAAATGAGCAATATTACCATACTTTTGCAAGCCACAATTACCTAATAAATAAATTTTAATCGAGTACATCGATCGAAATTCGTGCACCAATTGTTGCCATATTAAATTTTCATTAGTTATCTGAAAGGGATTGGTTATTATTCTCCATGGTAAAATAAGAAGTTCATTATTTTATTAGATCGTAAAATGTAATCAATGTCGATCCGACATTGTGGTATGGAAAGTTTAATCAATTCTGAGCACGGTATTTGTTAACCTAACTGAAGGGCAGTGGAAATAACGGACGTAAATAATTGATTTTATTATTCTATTGTATGAACAATTTGCTATGGTCAAATAACAGGATTATTGTGAACGACTCTTTATAATGAAGCCACAATAAATGCAGAAAGTAAAGCTAAGCCATCTCGAAATATTAACAAGACAAATGCGGACGTTCGTAAAAAATAATATAAAACTGTTTTAAAGCCACAAAACGTTACTCGCTAATATTAACTATTTACGCTAGGGGTACATACTTTTTACCGATGGGGAAGAAAGGTTCTGGAGTGGAGACCACGAACCGGAAGACGCAGCGTAGGTAGGCCTCCCACTAGATGGACCGACGACATTGTGAGAGTCGCGGGCATCCATTGGATGCAAAAGGCAGGCTGTCGTACAGTGTGGAGGTTAAAGGGGGAGGGCTATGTTCAGCAGTGGACGTCTTCTGGCTGATGATGATGATTATGATGACATACTTTATTATAAGGTTTGCATTTGGTCGCTTACTCGCCTGATGGTAAGCGATGATGCGATTTACGATTGAGCACGCTTGCCTAGAAAAAATCGATCCACCTATTACAAGACAAGGGTAAGTTGAACCATAAACTTTTGGAGTCATAATCAATATCTATCAAATTTCTGCTATTTTTCTTACCAAAACTTCAACTGAATAAGAAATATTAATTTATTTTACAAATCACGCGAAACACATTCACATTTTGTTACGAAAGGAGAAAAAACTGTAATTCTATTTAATAATAACGCCCTCTGGCGAAAATGGGCGACACGATTTCGTCTACTGAAACATGCTGAAACGGTTCACTGGAACTGAAAGGGTTCTTTGTTTACATCTCCGAGAATCTACGGCTGAAAGCTGTCAAATTACTTTTTACTATACCTACACGTAAATAGGTTCATTTTTCTTCGAAAAGAGAACAAAGCTATCCTTTGTTCTAACACATGATATGGGGGGGAAGAAAAATAATAAAGGCACAAGCCAGTTTTTTTTTTTGTTTGAAAAAAAAACCTCATTATTGTTTGTAATTATTAAATGTATAGACATGTCTACGTGGAAAGGGTGTATTAAGCCGATTGGGTTCCATAGTACCCATCATTATGAACATCTTTTACTATGGAACCAACACTGAAATTGCGAAAAAAAGTTAGGTGTTCCATACATTTTGTCGTGTGACATAACTGTTTGCTATGAAACAGCTGTTTTTTTCCCGCGATTTAATAGTTACTCCCATAGTAAAAGTTCTTCATATATAATGACTGATACTATGGACCACTTTCTGTTAAGTACATCCTTTCCGCGTCGCCCAGTACACATTTTTATGTATGCATAATAATGAATGGAAAAACGTAGTAATACTTAGATTAATATGTGATGACATCATAGATAATATGATTTTTCATTCAATAAATACCTACATAATATTATGTGGCATACTCACCCCAAACTCTAGGTGGCCATGATCAAATTTTTCGAAATGAAAGAGTCAAAACGAGTTTCTTAATATTTTTACATTAAAATTTTTTTTTTTTTAATATTTAAAAAAAACATTATATTTTTATTGTTATTTTTTTTTTTTTTTTGCGTGAAACAATTATTGGTGTGATTTGTCACGACTAATTGACGAACCGTACAAAGCTGAAAATTAGAATGTTACTTGTGCTTGTATCTGCCACGCCCACCTTTTTAGATAGTAAGGGATTTTATCCCGAAAATCTACCTAAAGTATTGACCACACGGGTGAAACCACGGAGCACAAATAGTTACATACCTATTTTGCTTACTGTTGAAGCAACTTATCTCAGTAAACTAAACATTATTTTATTCGAAACTCTTGTTAATTAGCTCTATCTCTCTAAATTCATTACTTAACGACACTCCTATTTATTTTTATGTTTTAATTAACCGCCTATTCGATTAATGCAATTTCCCTAAATGACTACATCCACCTACACATCCACCGAACAGTTATTATCAGTTTCTCTATTTAACTGTCAATACGGCTAAGCCCGCGGTTTTACCCGCTACTTTAATCAAAGGTACATTTTTTTTTTGCATCCTCTCTAAAAACTCAGCTAATTTCATCTTAGGTCCATGCAGATTTATGAGCTGTAGCTACCTCTCTCTCTCTCTAACTTATACAGAATTTTTCTGCTATCCCCGTAACTTTTTTAGTGTCTATGCGACTAACTTAGGTACACAATTTGTATACGAGGAATCTCTACTGTAATTCCGCTTGTGTTACCAGTGATGACATACGGCACTGAAACGTGGTCTCTCACTATGGGCCTCATAAGCAAGCTCAAAGTCGCACAACGAGCCATAGAGAGGGCTATGCTCGGGGTTTCTCTACGAGATCGAATCCGAAATGAAGAGATCCGTAGACGAACGAAAGTCACCAACATAGCCCACCGGATTAGCAAGTTGAAATGGCAGTGGGCAGGGCACATATCACGCAGAACAGATGGCCGATGGGGCCGAAAGGTTCTGGAATGGAGACCACGGACCGGTAAGCGCAGCGTAGGACGTCCACCTACAAGATGTACAGACGACCTAAAAGAGACCGCAGGGAAACGCTGGATGCAGGCCGCTTCCAACCGGCCCTTTTGGAGATCGATGGGGAAGGCCTATGTCCAGCAGTGGACGTCCCACGGCTGAAATGATGATGATGATACGCACGGACGCTCTCCTCTCAAACTTACAGCGTTGTTTCCTTTCTCTGTAACTTTTTTAGTGTCTATGCGGCCACAGATTAAAAACCTATCGTCTGTAATGGCCCTAACACCTTGCATAACTCCACGAAAAAGTTATTGTAATGCTCACCTAATGTAGACAAGCGCCACCTACTGTTCGCAACATATCTAAGTTTTTCTCATAATTACGGATCCAGCTGTGATTTAAGTTCCAATCGAATGCCCAAGGCCGGGCCAATATCGCTTTATTCAAATGTATTCAAACGATAGGCTCGGCAGAATATTTAAATATTACGCTTTCACTATCTTCATTAATATCAATGAAATAAAATGAACAGAGGCCTTACGAACAACTGCTATTGCGGCACCAAACTAACGTTAAATCAGCTCCGTTGGAAAATCACGCGAACGTGAACCTTAACGCGCCCAGATACGGTTTGCGGTGGGGCGGTTTCAATTGAGCGGATTTAACGTTAGTTTGGTGCCGCAATAGCAGTTGGCCGTAAGGCCCCAGTAGAGTTGATAAGTTGATATCAATATCGGTGATCATCACATTCAATGGAATGCAAACATTTTAACCACCCATAGCAAAATATAAAAAATTATGCCATAGGCGGCAAACAAGCAGACGGGTTGCCTGATGGTAAGCAGTCACCGTCGCCTATGGATACTTGTAACACCAGAGGCGTCACAAATACGTTGCCGACCCTTTAGGACTTGATTAACTAGCCTTTTAACCACATGTTGTAGCTTTTCGGAAACACCGTTTGCAATGTACAGATTGTTATTTTTTTAACCCAAAACGGGCCCAACAAAAGATCTCATTCAAGAGATTTATATAAAGCTCTCGATCATTAGTCACCTTTCTAACAACAACAACTAAATTAAAATTGCTTCAGCCATTTGGGAGCTACGATGCCATAGACAGATACACACATTAAACTTCTAACACCCCTCTTTTTGCGTCGGGAGTTAAATAGGTAGGTAACATGTTTCTCTCTCTGAGATAAGGACTGTATCCCAACAAGCCTAGCACGGACCGTAAACAAACTGCCTTTCCACCGTTTTTATTTTCAAAAATTTAAATATCGTGATAAAGTTTTGTGGTTTACACAATATACTTAGGTACTTATACAATATACTTAGGTATATTGTGTAAACCACAATACAAAATCAATCTAGATCAAGATCAAGATCAAGATTCGTTTGGCTAAAACATCGTCTGCTGAATCAGTAAGTATGAGGCTTTACTGTAGAAAACTTTATCATATCACAGACACAAAACTAGTATATGTATTAGTATGTATTTTTATTAGAATGTACGGTTTATATTATAACTAAGTATCACATTATTCAATATTGCTCGCCCCGCCTTCTACCTCCTATATGAATCCTCTCCATCCTAAGGTTTGATAGCCCGTTGGTCCAGTTGGTGGTGAACCTGCCTTCTGCGCTTGGGGGCGTGGGTTCGATTCCCATCTAGGACAAACATTTGTGCGATGAACATTTGTGTTTGTTCTATATCTGGTTGTTAATATCTATTTAAGTATGTATTTAAAACTATATATGTATGTATATCAGTCTCTGGCAGCCATATCACAAGCTTTGCTTAGTTTGGGGTCAGATGACCGTGTGTGAAAAAATGTCCCGAATATTTATTTATTTATTTATTTATTTAAGGTTGTCTGGAAGAGATCGCTCTTAGCGATAAGGCCGCCGATTGTTGCACTAGTTTTTAAGCTGTTTTATCGTGTGTATTAAATGTGTGGTGTGAACAATAAAGAGTTTATCTATCTATCTATCTAAAACTTGTGAGTGAAGGTCTTCAAATTATGGATTTATTACCGATCTCTACATTATAGTGTCCCAGCGATGAAGCACAAAGCTCGACACAGGTGGGTCTACATGGCATCGCGTTTCACTCGATTGTACACTGCGACAAATTTATCTGGAGATTTGAATGAGGGAGCCAACACCGCATCTAAACAAGCTTCCCGTAAAATAAATTAGTTGCATCATTTGGCCACTTTATCAAATAAGTTGGTCGCTCGGTACGCCGATCGAAGCTTTCCGGTCGGAACTGCGCCCGCCCATCGTCTATTGTGCAATCCGCATTAATTGCCCTCCGCCGCAGACATTTAATATCTCATAAATGTTCGCCAAAAAATAAACCCTCAAACCTGTGGTACACACAGTTGTTAAAGATTATAAAAGAACAGATTAACAACTCTTACTACTGACAAAAAGTTACGATTTGGCTAAACCACTATTCGCAGAAACAGACGTTCACCATTGCTGATTTTCACCCTACAATATTATGTCTGCTGCTAGCATAAAAAACATGTCGCCTAAATGTATTATTTTCCTTAACTTTTCCTATTTTTGAGTTTTAATGTGTGGATTATTGTCAATTTAAGAGTTTGTGAACGTGCTTGAGTGTAAGAAAGTGACATAATGTGGTAAAATATATGTCTTTTTGTGTTGTTTCAAAATTCCGTCGATGCCTCTGGTATAGTCTCCTCGTTTTTTCCTAAGGCATGACTTGGTTTTGTCTGTGACTTAATTGCCTTACTCTGACTGTGACTTGTTTGACGATATTTAATAAAACTTGAAAACCTTTAATATTTGACACTGGCAAATGCACAAGACGTGTGACGCCAAAATACTCTTTTAATTTATTATTTAACTAGCTGACGTCATCGTTTGACAGACGTTGTCTTGTCTTAGAACTGTCAACACGCAAAGTCAAAATTGTAAATCTTATTTTTTTTACACCTTGGGTTACATTATTAGAGTTTTAGTAAGGATCCCTATTTTTTTTTTAAATATTATAATATAGCCTATGTTACCCGGGGGTAGTGTAGCTTCCCAACAGTGAAAGAATTTTTCAAATCAGTTCAGTAGTTTCGGAGCCTATTCAATGCAAACAAACAAACAAACAATCAAATCTTTCCTCTTTATAATATTAAGTATAGATATAGATATAAAACCTTACTGTTGTTAAAATTATCTAGCCATATTTATATATTTCGTTTTTGTAGTAGCGTCAAATTATTATTATTAAGTAGCTATGTATTTGTAATTTTTTTAAAGTAATTGTAAAATGATGTCAGCTGAGATCTAACTCTTGTGCACTTGTAATCGTATCCAGGTCCTCACGATACAGGCTGTGCCTAGTGTGAGGACCGTTAGATAATACTATCAAGGGCACTAAATCTCTGTTTAAGCATGTTTAATTTACATTAGTATAATTTATCTGTTAAAATATCTGTGAATGTTTATACAGTAATAAATATTTTTTCATTTCATTTTCATTTTTTCAGATAATAGACTTGCGTTTGGCCGCCAACTCGCCTGATGCAAAGCGATGATGCGGTCTGCGATGGAATATGCTTGCCTAGAAAAAACCGATTCGCTCTTGATTTGAAGACACCCTATTGTAACTATCGGGGAACACCCATTCAGGCAGCGCATTCCACAGACCAGTAGTTCACACAACTCTTATGAGAAAAGATAAAAAAAATGTTACGGGTTTCTTGTGTGTGAAGCGGGCTGTCTAAAATCGGGTAGACAAGAGTCTACTGGAAGAGATTTAAAAAAAAAAAAAACCGAATGAAATCTTTTGTTGGCTACTGCCGCTTTGCGCGGGCCCGACGCATGCGACCAAACGTTTCTGCGTGAAAGCCAAGCAACGTAGCAACGCCCCGCGTCTTCATAAACGTGGCCTTACACGAAGTAGGTCTCTGCACTTTTCTTCGTGCAGTAGCCCCGAACATCCGTGCATTGAATGGCCCACTGTACAAATTGTAACGCGATATTTTCGTTACCGATTTACTCGCAATGGCAGATAGGTGCGCCCAAACAGGAAATAATTTCGAACTTGTTGCCAACAGATCTATTACGTTGTTCTCCATTTGTGAGAAACCACGTGCATTGATCGCTTCCTTTTTTACTTGTATTTGTTTGAAATATGAATACTTGTATACTTGCTTATTATGTTGGCAGGAACGAGCACGTTTTTGTATCTAGGTACTAGGTGTCGAATGTAAACACCAGCTGTCCTTGTTCACATTACATGAATCCGGTGTAAACTCAAGACTGTAGAGTGCTTAGGTATGCTATGTGGATGTCGGTTTCCCATAACTTGTAATTTGTATAATTGCCAACTTCTAAGCATCGTTTATCAAGGTAGGTACTGTATGTTTCCTTTGTTTCCAGTTACATAAGAAACAAACCGAACGCGACGCGACTGTCCACCTTTGTTACGAGACAACAGTGTAGGTAAACGTGAATTTGAATTTAGATTCAGTTTCAGGAATAAATTTGAGTTCAATTTGAATTTAAAAATGTAATAACATTTTTAATTTCAAATATGAGATAATATTAAAACGCAAACTTTGCATTGTCTTGTTAATTTGGATCAAATCTTGCAACTGAATTTTAAAACAGTTATGCAACCGATTGAGCTGAAATTTTTCATACACGTTTCTCACGTAAGCTAAGTGACGTCATTCTAAATCCAATATGGCGGACTCGCAAAGATGGCGGATCATTGTTTTTATGCATCCCCATGATGCTAAAGGGGTTGCTGAAAAGAATACCAAACATAAACTAATTCCAATATGAAAGACGCCTAAAAGCTTGTTATTAAATAGTTGTTGGCACAATAATTACCTAATAATTAATGGTCAATAAATAAAGCCCATATAAATAATTTAAAAAAAATATATACTATTACATAATTACTCCACTTTTTTATATTTTATAATAGGCTTGCGTTTGACCGCCGCGATGATGCGGTCTATGGTGGAGCACGCTTGCCTAGAAGAAACCAATTCATTCGTGATTTGAAGACACCCAGATTGTAACTATCGGTGAACACCCATTCAGGCTTCCACAGACTAGCAGTTCGCATAATAAAAGTGGGATCAAAGCGCTTGATACGGGTTTTCGGAATATCAACCATAAAGCGGTGTCTATTTTTTGTTCTCGCTTTGGCAGTCCGATAGAAAAGTGGGCAGGAGGGAATTAGATCATGTAGATCCGATGCACACTCTCCGAAATGTATCCGATAAAAAGCGATAGACTAGCAACTATCCACCTCGTAAAATGACCACCAATTCCACCATCCAAACTCAGCTACCTCATAACTTTTTGTTAGAATTAGAACAGTCAAGATAAACTAACTTACCTCATCCTAATCTGTTAAACTATTTTGGTTATTTGCCTAACGGAGCTCCAAGTTTAGCTGGCACGTCACCCAGCCAGGTATACAAGAAGTGAGTATTTTTTCTAAAAACAAGAGCTTCCTGCGTTCGTGATCCCACCGCCACGAGGGGGATTATTCGAATGCAACATCTGTATGTGTAACATTAACTAGATACTAATAGATAAACCGCGGATGCTTTTTATGCCGCCCCGTTTTTTAATCTTTTGTATTCAGTCGCACACCAAATGTGCATTATTTATAAGGGTCGCTTTATGAATAGCGTTTTGGGGCAGATCGTTATGAGAGTTGGATGCGACAATGATAAACGCACTTGTGACCACTTGTTTTTAATTGAGCTTTTTAATAAGGCAACAGGTTGTTTTATTTTCTATGCGGGATAGGAACATGCTGACAAGTGCTGTTGCAGAAAAGTGGTTTCATGGGAATCTCACTGTTACTCATGTATCAAAAGAAATACAAATAATATTTAAGCTCTTAATTTTTTTTTATGCTGCAAGTACTCAAATAATTGTATTGGATCAATACATTTTTGGTAACTTTTAAACTTTCCTGATTTGAACACATGTTTTAAATGTTTATCGTGACTTATCTAGCATTATTTTCTGACTGATGTCGAGCGAAAGGTACCTAGGTTTTAACTGACTTCAAAAAGAGGGAAGGTTCTCAATTCAATCATTTTTTTGATGTATGTATATTGATTATCTGTGAACAAATTTGCGTGTTTATTTTTTTATTACTTAATAAAATAATGCGTGATAAGTCCCGATAAATATTTAAAACAATTAGGTACATCTTTAATTACTAAAAGATAATCTATAAAAACGTATTGGAGTGATTAATTAATTACTTTTTGAATTATGTACACGAAGCTCGAAAATTTCTACCCAATTACACTCAGCGACGTAAATACCTCAAGTTTATTATTCGACGGCGCACTCAATGGCGCTGGAAAGCGACAGGACGCCCTAAAGTTCCAATAAGCTACCGCTAATTACGTAATTCAAACACCGTGACCAAAATAAAAAGATGGAGCAATGCGGCGAGACGAAAGGGAGACCCCAAACCGATGCAGGGACTTCTTTCCTTTGAGGACAGGAAAACTTTAGAGCGGCTTGCACTATTTATTTTTAAACTACTGAAGCAACAAGCTTCACATGCAATTACATAAGCAGCTTTACATAAGTTTATCAAAAAGGAGCCAAAAGGTACGACCGTAGAATCATAATGAGACGCATTGTTTCAAATCTATAACCAAAAAAAAATAGGGTGGGTCACCCTTTTTGGACATTTGTAATCCCGTTGGACACCCTTTGGGTCTTTTTCTTTCTCTGCCTCCATATTCCATTAATAAGGTACGCATACAATTCTTTAAAATATCTTGCCAGTTGTTGAGCCATGGTAACTTGTGCCTTCTGAAATAAATTCCTGTTTCTTCCCCGTACGGATTTCGTACTCTTTGTGTAAGAAATCCTAAATACTGAACCTGGTATCCCAGCTCCGTGGTACGTGAACTATATACTTGACCCAAGTAAATTTAAATCTGAGAACTGCTGTAGATTATAAAAATTTAAATCTTAAGTACAGATCTCACTTTGCAAGGTTTTTTAAACTTAAAATTGTAGAAAACAAAAATAGATCACTGTTTTAAACTATCACGGTTGTTCACTAAAGTTACATAATTATTTATGGGATATTTACCGTGGTAAGGTTGTGCATGTAACTACGCCTAAATATTGGGAGCTCATTCCAAAACCATACCACGGCAAATATCCCGTAAATAATCATATAACTTTACAAAAATTTATATAAAATTGTTTAAATATTAAAAGGAAACCTTTCTATTCAGATTTTTACAATAGCATTACAGCTGACAAAGCTTAAAAAATTTACCATAGTCCAAGTTTTATTTAGTAACGAACCGATTCATATAATTTCAATTAATGATAACCTACTCTACTATTTAAATTGGTCCTGCTTGTACGTAAAATGTTATCAATTAGGGAATTCAAGAGAATATGACAATTAAGATCATTTGAAAACATCTTACTTATTTAGAAATGCTTAATTACCGAACTAT
Source organism: Agriopis aurantiaria (assembly GCA_914767915.1). Lineage (NCBI taxonomy): Eukaryota > Metazoa > Arthropoda > Insecta > Lepidoptera > Geometridae > Agriopis > Agriopis aurantiaria. Next base: position 5,827,253 of record OU611992.1, on the reverse strand, counting down.
TAATGTTGTTATTGAAATTAAATAACAATGAAATACTGCTCATCAAAAACAGGAATTTTGTTTAATCTTTAAGTAACATTATTACCTATTTATCTGAATTCTAGGTAAATATAAAATTTCCTTTGTATAATAACAAGGAAAAACACAACGATTAAACGCAGAGTGGCATGCCAATGATGATTCATGATGCTGTTGATGCTTGTTAAATGACAATGTAAAATTGATCATCATTTTGTTTTATCTTAACCCTTCCTCCACATTGCACCTTGCAAGTATTTAGGAGACATCTTAGTGAAATTCAAGAGGATAAAATCAATAATATTTACAAAATTATTATCTCTATAGTTTTTCTGTCCACTCTCGTATAACACAGGGTATTCTAACTAGGTATTGTTAAAGTACTGTGGCCCGTGCTGCGACATTCTGCACTCTAATCAGCATATACGATTTCATCCACTTATTATTCTTTATTATTTTTGACAAGTGCAACCCCATGCTTATACATATGCCGAGTTGTAGCAACCCTTGTGGTTAGTTATTGTATTTATTGAATATTACAAGTGAATAGGACTTTGTCAACCCAACTTCCAAAGTATCAAAGCAACAGTTCGTTTGTCTTCCAAAATGTTGTATTTATATAATAATCACAGTTTATATTCGAAGAAAGACAAAAAAAGCTTTTTCTTGCATGGTGGTTACGCTGCCAACTAGTAGTAGGCTTGATCATTATGATTGTATTTAGACCTTCAACGGTCTATGGGCAGTTTTTGTAGTGTTCATTATATGTATTTTAAATAAGCGGCAAGTATAAAGCCGATTGCCGATTAAATTTTTTATTTTTTTTAAGTAGTTATTCTTTTATTACGCGAATAAGTATGCGTTTGACCACCAACTGCCTGTTGGTAAGTGACGATGTGGTCGAAGATGAAGCACGCAGACTTAGAAGATTTCATTTCATTCTTACTCGCTTTCAGATGCAGGCCGCTTCCAACCGGCCCTTTTGGAGAACGATGGGGGACGCCTATGTCAAGCAGTGGACGTCCTATAGCTGAAATTATGATGATGATGAAATATAAATGCGAAATACAACTGCCTGGCTGCCTCATAACGAAATCTCGAAACATCTTGCATATGAAGCTAAAATTCGCCAGGTACATTCCGGTGGTGTAGAGATTCGCTAAGAAAGGATTTGCGAAAGGGCCGAAATACCTACGGGGGGCAAAAAAGATTGAACGTTTATATGAAAGCACAGACTAGGTAAAGCTACTACATAGAGTCTTTGTGTGAAAGTCTACGCAGACAAAGTCACGGGCACCAATTAGTGTATTTACACCTATCACCAAGCTTTGCTTAGTTTGGGGTCAGGTGGCCGTGTGTGCAAACATGTCCCGAATAAAAAAAAAATATTCGAAAAAGCCTGAACCCGTAGGATTCATATAACATGTTCGTAGCTGGTTACGAAAGTTCAGTTACAAACGTGGACGAAAGGCAATATGTCTATTGATAGATTGATACCTACCAACACAACTACACATACTGGTTTTGAATACATTATATTTTGAACTGTAAAAGTAAGGTAATAAGGATGATTCTATGATTTTTAATGATACGTATTACCTAGAGGCAAAGTCCGTATATCAACATAAAAATTAGGGGTTAGAAGCGCACCCTTGATCAATGGCGATAATTAAAATTAGAATTTTATCAGTTCGATCTCGCAAGCCGCAATGAAACCACCCAAGTGACGATACGGTAAATTAATAAAAATTATTCAACACAAATACATTTAATTGCTTCTTCGAAATTTTACTGTAGTTCTATCTACCTAATGATTTTATCTTTTATCGCTATGTATTGACGTTGTTTTTTTTTTCTGTTTTACTTAACTAAAAAATTTGGTAGGTACTTACACCAAAATTATCTTGTACAGAACAAACAGTAAGTGAACGTTTTAAAATGTACTTTTCTAATATGTTTTTTTTTTTGCAGTTATATCTCAGGTATTTTACCTTTGCTCTACCAACAGAATAAAACACCATTAGTAGTTCAAATATGTATAATTATATCAAAATTTCAATATGAGAAATAGAAATGCATTTAATGTAATTCATCATCATCTTTAGCCAGAAGACGTACTGCTGAACATAGGCCTTCCCTTTGACCTCCACACTGAACGACAGCCTGCCATATGCATCCACTGGATTCCCAATACTCTCACGATGTCGTCGGTCCATCTAGCGGAGGCCTACCTACACTGCTTCTTCTAGTTCGTGGTATCCACTCAAAAAAAAATCTTCCCCATTGGTTAAATGCGATGTGGCCTGCCCATTAACTTGCAAATTTTAATAGCTATGTCGGTGACTCTGGTTCTTTGGCGAATATTCATATTCCGGAGTTAATGTAATTAGGCAAATGAAAACACTGGATTCTTATTTCATAGCCAAAACAAATATTCCAGCAAAAATCGCAGTTACTTAACGACCTCATTCCGACAGAGAACACATGCGATACATTCCTCGCCCTCAACAGTGTCGCGGTATTTCCTAGCAAATTTAAATTTGTAATTCCTTCCAATAACAGGGGAACATTTATTTAAAAAAAACGGCCAGGCTCCGCCCATCGGCATCGGCGGAAACAGCTGCAAGGTAATTATTACAAACATGCCTCCTTAAGAATTGCCCCACAAACTATGCACTGTTACTGTTAATCTTCGATAGAAAACTGTTATTAGTCGACCACCTGGCTCGATAGGCAAATATACCAAAACATCAAGAACCGATAATTAAAACCAAACAAACGTATATTTATTGGACGGTGTCAATGAAACAATTTAACTCCAAACGCAATATTACATTAGAGAAAATGTCGGAGACTATAAAATATTCAATGACGTTTCGACTATCATTTCTGAGGCTCGAATATTATTTGTTTATTCGAATAGAGCCATAATGAATAGTTTTATTATGACATTGCGACTTCCTACGCGACGTACGGAGCTCAACGTTCCTCTAAAATGTTTCATTAGCCGGCAGATATTTACGATTTTGGGTAGCTATGGGCGGTCACGATTACGATTATGAGGAAACGATACATTTAAAGTTGACCGTTAATGGATACAATCTTCATTTACCCTCCTACATCTACAACGTTACTTGATTATAATAATCGTGAAGCATAAAAACTGATACAACATCGTTAACGTTTATCCCACTGTCTAAATAAATCATAAAAATGTTTTAATCAGCCGCGTTCCCGTGGAATCCCGAACCGGAATGCATAACAATAAACTGATTTTTCTTCGCTAATGGACTTGCAAAATGCGTATCAGAAGTGTCGCTCGTATTTTACTGAGAGTACATTTTCATAAGAGGTGCTCAGCAGTTTCGTAATAAACCTGTCGGGGATACAGATAACATCACAATCTCGATTCGAAAAGCTAAAAGGTCGTTTATAGGGACATAAACGTTTACAGAATCATAAAGCAGAACCAATCTATTGTTTTCTTCGGCCTACGCGCCTGAGGGACATGACTAATCGAACGATTCCGCTTTTTGTCTCTGTGAAGGAACACAATCAATTGTCACCCCGTGAATATTTCTCACCTAAGTTCGATGTCACATGGATGTCTCTAATATATTTGGATCGGCCGTGGAACGGGTTTCGGATAGTCCATAGACAATAAACGATCGGATATCGTATTGCGATAGGGAAATAAAGAAAAAAGGTGATGAGTGTCTCGACTGTCGCCGTTGGCGCGAACAGATCGCCCGTGATCAGGGCCCGGCCATGTTGATGACTACAATTTAAATCCCATACGTAAGACATTTGACTCTATCCGTCTAGAGTTACATGAGCCATTCAATTAAGAAATTTTAGCTGGTTTTTCGGAGATATATAAAATGGATATCTTGCATAGGGACATAACCATAAATTCAGAAACGTCAATAACTGTCAAACAATTAAATGCGAACAATAATTTATGATTAGGTACACACACATCTATTTTTCCAATATATAGAGAAAGGAATTTGTTTCAGAAATTGTGTTAACGTTACGCATGGAGCATAAACGTTATTATCATTACTATACTTACCTACACTTTGAGAAATGACCCTAGTACGGTGAAAAGATTGGTTATTTTTAGAATTGTTTTCAAATACATATATGTATTTAAACGTATGGACGTCGGCGTCGATTTAGCGCTTATTTTATTTTATTTAAGTTCAAATGCTTGCTGTGCTTACAGCGAAGCCAACGCGCACAGCAAGCCATATATATATATATATATTATATCATCATATCATGCTCATTCCAAAATCTGACTAAAATTTAACTTAAATAAGGTAATTTGTGCATATTAAGTCAACATTTGTTACAGGCCAAATTAGATATTGGCGTCGATTCTGTCATACTACTCATGTGAGTAGTGAGTGAGTGTCATGTGACTCACTAAACTAAACCAATCTGTCAGGACTAAAATTATCTGCCTCTCTTTTAATTTTAATATGTGAGAGAAGTATGGCAAGAGTTTAGTTTAGAGCACATCAGAATCGATACCATTGTCATAACGAAATAGAATTGGCTAGTTTGTCTGAAAGCCGTACTACCGAAAAAAATATATCCAGAGATTATCTATAAATATATTTCAATTTATATATATCAAAATTGATATGTATTTATATACACAGGGTTACTGGTAATCATAGTTAGTATCCTCTTAAGGACGGCTTTCAAACGTCAAACCAAACAACTTTTGTTCTATGACCTATCAAAATTCGCGAAAAATATATTTGTTTCATATATTTTGTCAGGGGTGAACACCATGGGGTGTTTTTTTTTGTGTGGAATGGGTGTTTTTCGGCGCGAATTTTAAAATTACATAGAACAAAAGTTGTTTATTTTGATATACTAAGGCAGCCTTTAAGAGGATGCTAACTAATTACCACTAACTAATTATATTACCAGTAGCCCTATTGTAAAGATGAAATCTGTTTTTTTTTTGTAAATTTTGCTCTGTAAATCTATGATGTTTTCATTAAATTGATCACCATTTTTGTTATCTGTGCTTGATAAGTTTGTACCTAAATTTCAATTGCTCTACTCCCAGTCGTGACCACTCACGAGTTGAACACTTAAGTTACCTACTTTAATCGATTGGCCCACTTCCACTTCACTTAGCTACAAAGATACATCCTAATGCAATCGAAAGTCAATTAAAACTCTGTTTATTCATCATCATTCCAAGTCCAAGGATGATTTATAGTTTCGCAGCGGGCTACGGTGCGGCGCGAGCGCACTGTCGCGGCCGCTTTCAAAATTAAAATCTTAAAGGCGCAACAGTGATCTTATCCGCCTCGATCAATTTAGATAAAATAAATATTTATACACTCGACCGTAGATGGGCGAACAAAGCGCTCGGTAAATTGATTATGTCAATGAAGAACGTTTTTGACGTTCGCCCCTATTCGATCACCTGTCTCGATTCTAGATACGATTCGAATTCGGACACGTTCGATGCTACGCCGAAGAATGAGGTTCATGGCGCTTATTCAGATGCCGTTTTGGATTTGAAGCTTTTGTTTCTAATTGATTCGAATTGAATAACAAATTGTTTGTGAGTGCTCAAAAGGTTAAAGAGGCTAGAATATTTCTATAAATTTTTGTCTGTTTCTGTAGTCATATTTTTAGAACCTTACTATTACTATTTACTTTCTCTTATTACCCGACTGCGCAAGAAAGAGCGTTAAGTTTTTCGAATGTATGTATGTATAATGTTTCTTTGGAACGCCCTACAGCCTAAATTGATTTCGATTAGATTTATGTGAGATGTCATTTGAATCGTTTTAATAGTAGGAATGACATAGCGTCAAGGACGTTTTATAGCCTAAAGGTAAAACGTCCTTGCATAGGGTACAAGAATTTAAGATGCCGCCCACGAAAAAGAAATTAGGTGGGAAAATAATAAGTAAATTTAAGTAAACTTCGCTATAGGTCAATATTACCATTACTATGTAGAGCTCATTCAGTAGATTTCAAAAATATGTAACACTACTATGAAAATATTCAGTAATTTACGAGATAAAGTACTATGAAAGATCTCTGTATCTACTACGCGTATCAGGGGTGCAAGTCCCGTTCTTTTATCGATCGTCAAATTGACAGTTGAGGTCGTCAAATTCGATAATATGCCATTTTTTCAGTACTCGCTGTGATCGATTCTATGGCATTTTAGCGAATTTGACGACCGATAAAGAACGGTACTTGCACTGCTGTTCTGTATATAATTACATATATGTAGGTAAATATAGTTACGCAGCTCAGCGCGCCACTGTTACTTTTCAGTTGCCTACTATTTATACAATGCAGTCGGGTTACCTTTTTTTAATAATTTACTTAACCTGTTCTTAAAAGTAAGAAAATGTTAATAGTCCCTTATCAATAACAGAATATTCTATATTTTCAATTTAAATTATGCCATTTAAATTAGCCAGTGTTATGGGCACTTTTGCACCAGGAACGATCCGGGGCGGGCTGTTTGACTAGATTAGATTTTTTATAATTAGAATTAAGTAATTTGTGAAATTGTGACGTATTAATTGTGTAATAAAAAAATATAAATTAAGCCATATAAAATATATATATATATATATGCCTATAATATGTATTTCTTTAAGAAAATAAAAATCTTAAAACAATTTTAGTAAATCACTCAATTTAATTCTGATTTAATCAAAAGCTAGTGCTTATGTAGTATCAATCTGTACGTAACATTTTTTTTTAGATCTGTACCTACAGTATCAAATGTCTCTCTACTCATTTCTAGTATCAGCCTTGTATTTACTATTATAAACCTACTTAGTAACTCGACATCGTATATTAGTGCTTTTCAGTGGTCGTGATTATCAATTTGCACGAGTTAATGTAAGCACAAAAAACAAACAAAAATCCCGTGAAATTTCTCATTGAGGTGACTGACAAGCGCTACTTTTGTCTACGCTACAACACAGTGGATAGTCAATCGTTTCTACCAAACTGTAAGGTTCTATTTTTACTCTTTCATACATAAAGACCCGATAAGATAATTATTTGATTGAAATGATTCTTCAACTTCTTTCTCACGAACGAGAAATGTAAAGCAGGAATACGAAAAAAAAAACAGATTAGCTTATCGCGCGCTTTACGTAATATATAAAGAGAGTAGCACTGTAATCTACTTTGTCCCTACCTGCCTTATTGTATTATATAATTTGTTCAAAGGTGATCTTGCAATAAAAATCATGAATAAAGTAGATAAAATATTGTTTAATTCATATTTTGCATTTGGAAGCGTAATAAATACGAAAAATTTCATATCCTAGCTAAGACATTAAAATCACAAAGTTATGTACTTACACGAATTTCTTACAGTATTATCTATTTACAAATTGACTAGGGTACATTTCAGTTCTTCAAAAACACTATTCTTTACATTATTTACAATTGCACTTACTAAAAGCATTCGTTGTAAATGCACACGAATTCAGTAAGTACTTATGTTTATCACAAATCATTAAGTATTATTAAGCTGGTTAGGACTTATTCAGGAACCTTATGGTACAAATTAATGCTCTGATGTTGAAACATAGTAGATAGACTCATCATTCAGACACAAGCATACAGGAATGTTCAGCGAAATACAAGCAAAATCATATCAGAAAACAGGTACATTAGATAACCTTTAAACTACTGTTGAATGATAATAATATATTATCTCTCGGAACAATTAAATTGTCGCAAACACCAAATTCCATGTCAGTTTGACAATCTTTATCTTGCTCAGTTTTAAAAGGTTGAAGAGCACCAAAAACAACAAAAAATAAAGACTACGCTTATGATAAGGCTATTTACAACATTTAATTTAATGACAACGATTACTGATTACACAAAATAAGTCTTTCGTGAATGTGGCGTGTTAGACATAGGAATCTGTTGAGGGGGCCTGAGTGGCCGCTCCTCGCACTGGTGGTTGTCAATGGAAACGTAGCTGTGGTGGTGTGGCAGACGGTCGTCTCCACGACCTTCGCTGCTAGCTACAGAGCACGTCTCATCCTCGGTACTGCGCGCAGAAACCTCTGCACTCGCACTCGTCGAATGCAAAGGACTCGACATCATCAGTATAGGCGGAGCCATCCCATACTTGTACCAAGGGTCGTGAGACGTCGGAGGTGCCGTATACCTCAAGTTCCCGTGACGTCCAAACCCCTCCCTATTACCACTTTTCAAATTGTTCGCATTATGAAGCGTCCGATTCGGCAATGTCACGTCCACGTTGGGTAGCCGAAAATTTAGCTTTTCCCAGCAATTCTTTTCACCCCACACTATCACTGTACACGTTTTGAGCAACACTTTTAGGTCCGGGTCTATGTTTATGGCACTCAAATCGGTCGTCACTAGGAATATTATCTTTTGACGTCTATGCCTAACGTTCACTGAGTTAATAGCACTTTGTATGGCCGCTTTCGTTTCCGGCGAATACCATTCTTGTTGTAAAAATGTTATTGATAGCACAATGATTAGTCTTTTAGAACTTTCTGACGCACTCACTAAACTGTCACTCGTCCGCCTCTCGATCAATTGTAAGTCTCTATGTTGTAAACACAATGTGTGTCCCGTATTTTCTAACTCAGAGCTGACCGCGCGAGTCACGAAGTCTTCATCACGCGGATTGTACACAAAAAATGCGTCGAAACGCTTATTTTTGTTGTCATTCATATCTTTAGAAGTGGAACTGAACACTCTAATACCGTATCTAGAGTGCATCCACAGCTTGAAATCTTCTCTGTACATGAACATCAGAGCACACATCAGTAACAGTATGACTGCTATTACGAGAACTGCTGCAATGTATGGAATGTAATTTTCCACGCCATCATTATTCTCTATGAATAATCGCTTTAACGTTTCGGTACCAGTTTCCTCGGTTGCGGTCTCTGCTTTGCACTCTTTCGCTACAGCTGATATAGTTTTGTTCATCGGTTGACCATTTGTATGATAGCACATGATGGTGTCAGTTTCCTTGGATTTTTTTATCAGCCATTGATTGAGTTGAGCCACGTCCTTACAATCGCACGTCCAGTTATTCCCGTCCACAGAGACGCGCAGCCGAGGATCGCTGTCGGTAATGACTCTCCATGGCATGTAATCAACGTAACCGTTATTGTCCAAGTCCAAGAACTCAACCGAAGGCAGATAATTAAAGGTATCGTTTTCAATAGCTTTGATTTTATTGTTACTCAAGTAAAGCTCATTCAGATTCGGCAATCTAGTAAATTGTGTATTTCTCAATACCTCCAAGTTGTTGTTTTCCAAGTGAAGCACCCTCAATGACTCAATGCCGTTAAATGTTCTATTTTGTATTGTATTGATATTGCTGTTATTGAGGAACAAAACCTGTAGCTTCTTTTTACCAATGAAAACGTGATTACCTAATTCTTTTAGATCGTTTCCGTCCAAGTATATTTCGGTCGCGTCCATCGGCATTCGGTCCGGTACGTGATCGTACCCGGCATTCGAACAATCGACCACGTTAACGGTGGTCCAAGTCTGATCATGATAACACGAACATCTATCTGGACAAGTCATCTTGCAATCGCAGGCGTCAAAGTCACAACAATGGCACACCGTGAAACAATGTGAATCGTACTCGCACAAGAATTCAGAAGATCTCACTTCGAGCAGCCGCAATTCTGGATGTCGTGAATGAGTTAAAGAGCATTTTACACTTTCTAAATCCATTACCCGTGGTCTCTGTCTCAGTTCACTATATTGATTAATTGATTGCAACCATTCCATTGTGCAATCGCAGACAAAAGGATTCTCGCTAATGTAGAACTCAGGCAAATCTTTGTCTTCCGGAACGGATGGTATCGCAAAGGCACCCAATTCCAAAGTTTTTATCTTATTCGAGTAGAGCATAACTTTATTCAGATTATATTTCTGCAAGAATGTGCCTGGGCTGATTTTGTCGATGTTGTTATTATTCAAAACAATCGTCTCGATGCGGCTGGGAAATGAAAGTTTGTCGATGCTTCGAATTTTATTGAAACTTACATCGAGCATCTTTATATTCGACGACTCTTTTATTCCGTACGTGTCTTCCAATTTTTCTATATTGTTTTCGTGCATGTCTAGCCACTCAAGGTTCGTCGGTATGTGGCTGTAATCAAACCAGAGCAGCTCGTTGCTTGACACATTTAACCAAACAAGCGGTTGGTTATTGGTAAATATACCTTTCAAGTCCACCAACTTGTTCCCGTCTAATCCAATTGCTTTTAACTGCTGGTTTGCAGCAAAAGCTCCGTCATCAATTTGATCTATGTTGTTTGAGGCTAAATTTAATATTTGTAGTGAAGGTAGAGCAGCAAATGTGTCCTTTGATATCTTCTCAATTTTATTACCAACGAGACGTAATCCGTATAAATCATCTAAACCTTCAAAGTGCGTCGTTGTAACTTTTGTTATTCTATTCATGCCCAGATCTAGGGACGTCAAGAATCTTAACGTTTTTATTGCTTCGGGCACCTCAGATAACTGGTTCCCGCTGAGACCCAAATCGTGGAGCTTCGTTATATTTTCGAAAGAGCGTAAGTCAATTTTAGTTATTCTGTTTCCATCAAGGAATAACTGGTTGAGTACGTAGAGATTAGAGAAATGACCGCTGTCTACTTCGATTATGTTGTTGTTAGCTAACGAGAGTGAGTGAAGGTTCTTTAAATTTGAAAATGCACCATCGGCTATGCGAGCTACGTTGTTGAACTCCAAGCTTAAAAATTGTAAATTATTTAGGTCTTGAAATAGCAGGGAGTCTATTTTAGTAATTCGGTTGTGGGACAAGTTCAAGACAATCAATCTAACTAGTCCTGAAAACGTATCTCTGTTCACCCACTCACTAGTCAACTGATTGACAGATAAGTCCAAGATTTGCAATTGATCCAGTCCTTCTAATAAACCAGGTGCTAACACGCTCAATGAGTTGTTATTCAAATAGATTTGTTTTATATCTCTCGATGACTGAAACATTTCAGGAGGTAGAGCTGTCAATGCGTTAGTGGACAAATTGAGAACTTGAAGGTCACTCAATCCAACAAAAGCACGATCTGCCACCTGTGAAATCCTGTTGTTCTGTAAAAACATCTTCTGAAGGGCTCGTAAACTTGACAGTCCGTTATCAGGAAGGTTGCTTATTTCATTGTATGACATATCCAACGTTTCTAACACGGTGTTGCATGATTTCCCAGGAGCGGTTGGTCCATTGCCCCAGTCGGAGAACCCCAAGTTAGATATATCCTGAAGTCGATTCCGAGTCACATTCAAATCCTTCAGATTGTACAAAAGGCAAAATATCTCCGACGGCAAGGTCCAAATATTATTGTCACCCAAATCCAACGTTCTGAGATCGGTGAGTCCACGAAATGTGTCTCTGTGAAACTCCATAGACATAGCTGACCAATCCGTATTATGAGTCCGTATTGATAAAGTTCTTAGTCCACTTAGAGGTGATAACACTTCAGAAGGCACGTATCGAATCTTACAGGACTCGATCCTGAGTTCCTTAAGGTTGCGGAAACGGGACAGAAGTTCCGTGCCCTCCTCTTTTCTTCGACCGAGGTCCAGTGAGCTCTCAAAGAAGAGAACATCCGTGCAGTGAAGGTTGAGAACTGTGATACGCTGCGCCTGCGAGGTAGTGAGGCCAGCCAGCAGGTCGGTGGCGCCGGCGGCGGTGCGCAGCGAGCACGCGAGCTGCACGCTGGTGGCTTCGCTGCCGTCGGACACGCGCTGCAGCTCGCACTCCTGCGGCGCCTCCGCCACTCGGCTCGTCAGAGACAACCCGCTGACCCACAGCCACAGCCAGCACCAGGCCGCGTACCGCACCGCCAATGATCCCAACGATAACATCTCGAATAATCACTTTTAAACTGTCACTACGATTAAACCATCACAGTTTGCATCACTTTTATCGCGCACATCGCTACGCTAGTCCGACCGCTCTCGGAAAACTTTACGAATTTCCCGTCAAACTTGTTTCAAAGTACGTCGCATAACGGCTCGAGTTGACGCTGAGACGCAGCACGGCCGCTCGCGGAAACGTGTGAAAAGCGACTGAATGTGATCGCGAGACGAGTTGAGCGACCGGTGGCGCGGCACGCTCCCCGCGCGCACTCGCTCCTCCCCCGACAGGGTCGTCCGATATCGGCCTCTCTTTTCCTTCAAAAGTTCACAACGGCAACAAGTTGCTCGCCGCAAGATTGGCATGAACAGGAGCGCGCTTTGCGAGCTTTATAAACATGGCGGTGCTTACTTTGTTTGTTTTGCCTAATCATAAAATTTCAATAGCTTCTCTACGGAAAACCGTGTGAACAGTTATTTTTTACTCTTCTCTGACAGCGTTAAATTTATTACTAGCGTGTGGGATATGAGTAATGTGTGAAACCTTCGCCGTCCTCCTGCGATGCAAGTTTTATCAGTTTTACCCTAAATTGCATTCACTTACACCTCGGCTCGTCTGATAAACATTAGCATTAAAAATCGATTGCCCTTTGTTCAGGCTTGCAAAGTACCTGTGCTCTGCTGACGCATTTGCGATAACCTGGCTTATCTCTGCGACTTGTTAACACAGACTTGATGACATCATTCCAAAATAAAGAGTTCCCATCCGTTTACTATCTCTACTTTGACTGCTTTACGTACCTTCCTACAAATTACCAAGTATATAACTCTTAGGCACTCCGGTTTAGCGCTACACTGTAAAATATTTGATCATATAATATTTATAGTTTGGATTTGCTTTAAACTAGAGCTAGTCCCGAAAAAAAATCTGCCAATAACTGACGGGGGTGAGGTAAACACGTATTGCACACACTGACATATTCTTACTAGCTCTACAAACGCACACTTCAATATTGAGCGGCACACAACCGCAAACGAGATGATCAAAAAGACATCAGTCATTGGACTACCAAGGGGGTGTAAAGTGCTAAAGAGGAAACTGTAGGTATAACACTAATTCAAATATATTTTTCTGAGTGTAAAATATTCATTCCTATGAATTTTATTCCTATAACGAAAGGAATGTATAATAAACATAATTATGTTTTTTATGCATTATCCACGGCCTTCTTTCTTCTACGATTGGGTCTAGTTTGGCTAGGGTAAGACTATTTCACCTCTGAGTTGAAAAATTTGTTCGAACAGGATCCTGCTTAAAAAACGTTTTTTTCACGTGTTTTATTGTTTAGTTATCGCGAAAACCTAAGATATTAGAATCCTGTTTATTGTATTTTCACAAATACCCGTAACGTCAAGTCCGTTTTTTTTTTAAATATAAATTTTTACTTTTAGGAGGTTGCTACGTACTTTAACGAATAACTTACGTGGGATGTTATAAGTACCAAGTGGCCCAGCATATTGGATAGAAATTAAAACTGAATATTTAATTAGTGAATATCGTATTTAATAAGACACCTGTGACGATTTTACGAATCTAAAAGCTAACAATATTGAATTTCATAGTGATATTAATGACTTACCGAAATATGAATCTGGTTTCATAGTATCTCAAAGCTTAGTAGGTAAATATTAATAAATTTGTATGAAACTATGAATACAAATTTTGGATAAACTTTCTAGAAATATACATTTAAAAAAAAACCGATAATGAGCTTTGTTGAATTGTAGAGTAACTATAACTACAAATAATTTGTAATGGAAATAAAAGTAGGTTATTAAGTATTTATTATTTTTCTCATTCTGCTTCTTATGTAGATATAACACAATAGTGAGAAAGAATTTTTATTTAGAAAACCAACTGCCCTGTTCTAGGAAAATGGAAAATTGTTCTAGGCACAGAACTATAGGTCTTTGGTTCTAGGAAACTCGTACGTATACATACAATGTAAACTCTATATAGCGAAACCCGATTTAACGACAACCTCCCTAAAACGTCGAAATTAAAGTAATTTGCTTTTTTAGATTTACCTTGTTGTCCATACAATACAGCTATGTACTACACCAAAACAACGACAAAAATGTGTCATTATTAAGCAATAAACAGTACTTTCTAACACCTTGTATTTAAAATAAAATACTGGAGCATCAAAAAATGCCGAGATAACAAACTATACGCAATAAGCGTTGTTATTGGTTTCAATAATAATGTTTGTTGTTTGCAAATTTTACACTTTGCTAGTAAATATATTATTATAATTTTATTATGGAAACTGACGTGGTTTTCACACATTTTATTTGTATTATACGGTTATTACTCACAAGTAATACAAATAAAATATTTATAATAATAGTATAATTAGTTATTTTTCTTCTCTCAATTTAACGACAACTCTAAATAACGCCATAAAATGCGCAGTCTCTTAAGTGTCGCTTATATAGAGTTTACACTGCACATGTACAACCTATCTTTATAGAATAAGAGTAATTAACTTGATATCGTGAGTATTTTATCAAAATTAGAGTCTACCTAAATATAGATCTGTGCCTAAATAGGTAGATTCGTGCAAATATTTATACCTTTCAATCAAAATTACAAAAGAAAACTACTACAAACAAAAGCAGTCGGGATGCCAAAGGCTTTATTGGCATGCTCGATGAAACGTCGGTGCAGTACAGAAATTACTCGTAAAGTTAACTGATCAAAACAAGTGCACTTTAAAGTTCGAGGCGGCTGGTTGTCAAAGGAATTCCTTACTTAGTGCACCGGAAGAGCTTCAGAGTGTTAAAAAGGCATGCAAAAATGGTGAAGTATGAAAAAGGTACTTACCTAGATATATGGAGCAATATACATACGAGTATATGTACCTTGTAGAAGTAGAAAATTAGATTACGTAGAGAGAACGTCTAAAATAAGGAATAATTTCATAATGCATGTCGCAGCCATCAAGTGCAGTGCTAACGCGCGCCCGCTCAGGAAGTTGTAAATCAGACCGGCTACCCAACTCGTCAGGCGATTCTTGTACCGACCAGCATTCACTGAACCTCACCTGAAACATTCACAGATATACGTTTTCCTGAAAACCAAGGGCCAAGCTAACGTGGTTACGTTTAGACGAACCACTGAAAAATGTTAAATCTACTTTTTATTACGCTCGCATCCTGCGTTACTCTGTTGTTCGAATGAGCGATGAGAAAATAAAATTTCCCGTATCTTTAGTGGTCTGTTGCGGTTGACATCCTGAATTAATCAACACCGCAATACAAATGCGTGTCGTTCAAAGGCCCTTGATTACGAAATATCTGTGACTCTTTAGAGAGCTTATAACTCATTCCGTTTGTTTGAAAAAGTGAGGAAAGCACAGCTACTGAAATCATGTGGGGGCTCAAAGCATTAATTTGAGTTAATGACGTCGAATGATAGCAACATGTGATTTTGATCACCATAACTAACCGCGTTACAAGTTGAATCGATTCTGGCCAACTGTTCGATGCGCATCCTTTCTATTATCTGTCAATAAATAGGGTCCATTGTGTGAATCCGCAAAAAACGCATAAATCGAATCGATCTTCATTGCTGTCTGCTATTGAGTGTACGGTAGAGATGCAGTGCCTAATGGCGGGATTCCCTGCGGACCCATACGTATGTACGACAGTAAACGTCAAAATATTTTGTATCAGTTGTGCTAATGGTGGTTTCTGAATGCGGTGTTAAGGTCGTATTGTTGGCCTCGTCTGGGAATATTGTGGCCAAATGTTGTAAATTTTGCGGTGGGTAAATTTATCAAAATATCTTAGCAGTATTGCGATTCTATTGTTATATATACGACACATATATGTCTTGATATTTCGCCAGCATGCGACCTACAACCTATTCTCACACCTACCAAAATACATTACTAAAATAAAATAAAAAAGTTGAGCCGTTTCGGAGTAGTGCGACCACAAACACCGTGACACCGTGTGAGTTATCAATATTTAAAGTTATACCCGCTAACTTGCACGTGAGTTTGCAAAATAACGGACAAGATAAAAACACAAATTCTGATTAAATTATTTGAAATGCAATTTCAAAGTCGATTTCCCTCCGTAATCTCATCATCAAAAGAACTTCAACTCCATTCGCCGACGTCATTCACACAATCAGCACACCGCATTTTTAAATTAGCAAGGAATCCACCCCTGATTAGATTAATGTTTTTTAGCGAGAAAACCATCGGGATGGGAGAAAAAATTGATGCAATCTCGGGATACTTGACGAAATCCGACGAACGAATGTAATGCCATTATGATTAGCATTACTAAGCGGAGGGTCCGCGCATTCCGGTTTACGGAATAAAAGCGAATTTCACTATGACAAAGGCAGCAAAGGAGCATGTTTTTTCTTTTTTTACTTTTTAATTTATCCCTAAACATCTGTGTAGTTCTCGTCGGTTGCATTCGGGGGGCAGTCGTGGCTTTAATCGCGTTTGTTACGCACCACGTTATTGATAGCTGAATGGTTTGTTTAATGTTTTGATGACATACTGAGGCTGCAAGATGATTGCAAGTTACGGTTCCGTATAATGTAGCTTCTTTATACTTCTGCTTTTTCAACTCTGAACCCAAACTTGAGCTCTCGACTTTCAAGTCCAAAGCAGAGCTAAATTATTTATTATATACACTCGTGTGACCTGAAGTATAACTTCCTTTTATCATATACATATATCGTTTTGTTCATTCTTCCTAGGCTTTTCCGCACTTCTTCCTGAAATTTAGCATTTCTGGTCCATTTCTAGAGGCTCCATTCGGTTTCCATCTGTGAATCATTAATCTAATAAATGTAGAGACATTTAGAAACATTGATATTCAATACCTTTCATTTATCGGAAATGTGTAATAAGGTAGAGGTACCCAAACATTCTAACAATGCACACAAAATTTTAGGTACCCAAGAAATAAATCAAAAAGGGATTCGAATAAACAATTATAGATGCAATCTGTAAACGCAGTTTTTTAGACTTTAATAAAGCTGGTTAATCCGGTTACGTTTGTCACGCACCGTTTACGATGTTTAGGGACGTTGCAGTAAATATGAATCTTTATGTTTGACTATGACATTAATCACAAAGAACCACTGATTTATGTCCCCAACACCTCGTATCAGTGGACTGTTTAGAAATATTGAGAACGTTACTCCACATAAGGTACTTATAACAAAGCAGCTTTATTCTAATTTTACGAGCACCAATAACCGCTAGATGTTGTTGTTACATATATTCATTGGAAACTATGATTTTTATGAGCAGTAAAATTATTACGTTTTATTTCATACGACGAAACCTTGGATAATGAAGTCTTACACTTTCAGTGTACGGAATCTACGGTTCCAGCGTCATGGTGGAATAATTAAAGCTGGGAATGACTTCAACTTCAATCTCGGTCGCGTCCCGACATGTCAGTGACCGGCCCTGAATGGACCCTAATTTTTTTCAGGTTCGATTTGTGGGTTCTTGCTTTGTGATATAAAATTAATGATTTTTGGTCTGTGCTCTCGGCACAATGGCCGCAGTGACAATGGTGCCCCGCTGTCCATGATATTGAGGAAGGCTCTCGGGCGAAGCTACCTACGCTACTCTTGGCTACCCGCAGCCCTTTGTCCACTGGAATTTTGGACACGTCACGAACGAAATGGAAGCTTGTGAGAATAACCACAATATTTTTATAAAAATGAATCCCTAATTATAGCGGTGTTGACTGCTTGATCCTACATTTCCAATCTATAGGCATTGTTGGGCTAAATCGAAATGATAACAGCATGGGAATGTGAAAATTTCATCTCTCCGAAAATTAAATTAAATAAGGCTTTTTCTAAAACTATTATATCTTTGGGATCATCTTCATCATCATCTTTTCAGCCATAGGACGTCCACTGCTGGACATAGGCATCTCCCATCGATCTCAAAAAGTGCCAGTTGGAAGCGGCCTGCATTCAGCGTTTCCCTGCGTTCTTTGGGATATTTCTTCTGTATTTTTATTCCACAGCTCCTAACACCCACGCAATTTTTTCGCGCCAAAACTGGAAAAGTATAAATTTTTGGTTTATTTGCCTTTCTGATTCACATAATCAAACACATGTAGTAAACTGTATAAAATGTTATTTTTGATTACGCTATTTTCAGTTACCAGCACATCGTCCAAGATTAGATAAAACTAGTAGGATAAGAATAAAACAAAAAAGATGAACTTTTCGAGTTTTAGTGGGCCCTTGTGTGAAAAATAAGCGCTATATCGCTTTTTTTCATGCTCTATTATTAGCTTTATTACTTGTAACTAACAATGTAGGTAATCAATTTCGATTTTAACCTATTTCTGATTGTCATATCGATTTAAAACTTTGCTGTTATGTTATTCAGATGGTAATACAATAATTTGGTACCGTCTAACTGATCTGATAAGGATCAGGAGGTGGAACGTGGAACTCTTCAACGGTGTAAAACTGTAAATGATACTGACAGTGCCATCTAGCAGGAAAGACGCCAAACATCAAGTGCGGTGTGGCTCGTGATGTTTGACGTCGTTCCCGCTAGATGGCTGACGTTTGTTTCGCATGAGCTTATTTTTAACCGACTTCAGAAAAGGAGGAGGTTACCATTCGACTGTATGTTTGTTACGCAAGTGACACCGCGGGCCGCGCTATTAATTACAATACAATACAAAACTCTTTAGTATAGATAAATTGACAGAGTTATGCAGTGGGTGCTTATGAGGTAAACTTACAATTTCAGCTGGTGCAGACGGCAGGCTGTCGTTCAGTGTGGAAATCATAAGGCCTAGGTATGCTCAGCTAGGGTTACCAGATAACAGGAATTTTCCTGGTATGCCTGGAATTTCAGCTGTCTATCAGGGAAACAGGGAAAATTGGAAATTGTCAGGAATTTAAAAAAACAAGATAAAATGAGTATAAGAAATAAAATTATAATTAAATAATAAAATCTGAACCTCGTACTTTTCATTGCCGGATATACCTAGCTTTCAGCAACTGCCGAAATGTCAGGAAATTTATTGCTTAGGCGGGGATTTTTCCAGGAAAACTTATTTTTTGGATCTGGTAACCCTGAGTAGCGTTCGTCTTCGAGTTGATGATGATGAATGAGTAAAAGTTCTTTTATATTTCCCCCACTGACCAATTCTGACCACAACGAACCCATACATTAAGGGTGGTCCACCACTATTTAACCCACATAATACTGCAGTATTGTGGCTGGTCTCATTGTTAACGCCCTTGCATTGTCACCTTATTTATGTCGATTCAATTTCATTTCATTAGCAGAATAGTGCTTCGTTCATTTTGCCTAACAAGGTTATTCTGAAAGAGTATTTAAGCCGAAAAGCTCATAGTACTCATCATTATAAACAACTTGTCCTATGTAATATTCCTATAAGACCAACCTTGAAATCACGGTATATACGGAAAAGTATGTACGGTACGTATAACAAAAAAACAGATTTTATTTCTGGCTGTATGTTTGTTCCGGCTAATCTCCGAAACGGCTAGATCGAATTTGACGGGACTTTCACTGGTAGATAGCTGATGTTATAAGGAGTAACTTACATTACCCTGAAAAATTATAGTTTTAGCTATACTCCGTTTTTTAATCTTAGATAATTTATGTAAACAAAAGAGTTACCAGTGAAAAAATATTTTTACACAATATTTTACCAAAAATATATTTTACTAAGTTTTTCTAGTCGTAATATTATGATCAATCATTAAATAACAATCGTTTTGTACTATTTATTTTAGGGTAATATCTGTTCTATATAATGTTATGATTAAAAAAAAAATACAATTTTTGAGAGAAAATATTTTATTAGACTGGTGGTTCTAAACATTTCTGGCCAACGTTTGATTTGACCTCTATTTCCTCTAACATAATAGTCAACGCTTCTATAATCAACGCCATCTATTACAATCTTTTAATAAAGTTTATTATTAATTTTTTGAACTATCAGGTTATCCCCCATTGTACCGCGCGAGAGCAAAGCCCAAGAAAATAGAAAGTAAAATATTGATCATAAGAGAAAAAAGTTTTGAGCAACTGGCATTTCACTTTGACAGTGACTTTTCGTGGCATTTCTATGTTTACATAAAATATCTAAGACTAGGTGACCTGACAGACGTTGTCCTGTCTTAGAACTATCAAACACGCAAAGTCAACATTGTAAATCTAATTTTTTTACACCTTGGGTTACATTATTGGAGTTTTAGTAAGGATCCCTATTTTTTTTTTAAATATAATATAGCCTATGTTAACCGGGGATAGTGTAGCTTCCCAACAGTGAAGGAATTTTTCAATTCGGTTCAGTAGTTTCGGAGCCTATTCAATGCAAACAAACAAACAAACAATCAAATCTTTCCTCTTTATAATATTAGTATAGATTAAAAAACGGAGTATAAGTATAAATGGCAATAGCCTTTATTATTAACTAAACAAAAAACAAGCCGGGTAAGCAATAATACCGGGTTTGTACTAACACTACAAAACCGGTAAGACTGCCCACAGACAATCCAAATGCTCAAGGCCACTACCAGTTGGCAGCGTACCCGGCATGCTGGCGGCATTACCACTCGTTCAGCCAGAAACACGCCTGCATTTCCATTTTTAGGGTTCCGTACCTCAAAAGGAAAAAACGGAACCCTTATAGGATCACTTCGTTGTCCGTCTGTCTGTCTGTCTGTCCGTCTGTCAAGACCCCTTTTCTCAAGAACGCGTAAAGGTATCAAGTTGAAATTTATACTAAATACTTGGGTCTACGGTTTCTTTCGGCTGTAAAAAAATAAAAGTTGTAAGTCAACGCAATCAAAAGATATGAACGTTTATGTCGCATATTTTGCGATTTCACAGGGGAACCAAAACCTATAGGGTACTTCCCGTTGACCTAGAATCATGAAATTTGGCAATAAGCAAGGTCTCATAGCACATATATAGGAATAAATCCGAAAGTTATAAATATGAAGGTATATCATTTAAAAATGATTATTTTGCTATTACAAACTTACATTTTGTAGTTGGAATGTATGGAAGAACCTTATTGACAACTACAAACTTAAGTTTGTCTTTCAATATTTTAACTTCAGTTAGTTTTTTTTTTGGTCTCGCGCTCTTAGGGTTCCTTTATGTCGTATATTTTGCGATTTCACAGGGGAATCAAAACCTATAGGGTACTTCCCGTTGACCTAGAATCATGAAATTTGGCAAGAGGCAAGGTCTCATAGTACATATATAGGAATAAATCCGAAAGTTATAAATTTGAAGGTATTTAAAAATAATTATTTTGCTATTACAAACTTACATTTTGTAGTTGGGATGTATGGAAGAACCTTATTGTCAACTACAAACTTCAAAGTTGTCTTCCCAGAGACTGGGATCGGCCGATCTGCGAACTAGCATGGAAATCGCTACTAGATACGTGTCCTAGTATTGCAGATCGCGCTCGTATTCTTGCTGTCTCTGTTTGGGAATCGGGACTTTGGTTGCAAGCCATGCCCTCTTTTAACACAGGTAGCCTTTTAGATCCAACCGCATTTCGTCTAGCTGTCAGCTTACGCTTGGGTGCAAGGTGCTGTGAGGCCCATCGCTGTCAGTGTGGTACTGCTGTTGACCAGCTCGGTCACCATGGTCTCTGTTGCTCGAGAAGTGCTGGTCGTATTGGCCGACACGCTAGCCTGAACGACATCATACGCAGGGCACTTTCCACCGCCAATGTCACAGCTGTGCTCAAACCGAGTGGTCTTGCGCGTGACGATGGAAAGAGGCCTGACGGTATGACACTTGTGCCCTGGAGGTTGGGGCGGCCCCTTGTATGGGACGCAACTTGTGTCGATACTTTGGCGCCGTCACATCTTCCTGAGGCACAGTGTAGGGCTGGCGCGGCTGCTAATTCGGCAGAGCAGCACAAGCGTCGCAAATATGCTAACCTCGGCAGTGGTTACATATTTGAGGCGTTTGGGGTCGAGACATTGGGCCCTTGGGGACCGGGAGCTCACCTCATTTTCAAAAATGTTTCAGAGCGCCTGGTTAATGCGACGCGTGACCAAAATGCTGGCGTGTTTCTGGCTCAACGCATTAGCATTGCCATTCAACGTGGTAATGCCGCCAGCATGTTGGGTACGCTGCCAACTGGTAGTGGGCTTGAGCATTTGGATTGTCTTTAGACCTTCAACGGTCTATGGGCAGTCTAATTGTATTTGTAGTGTTAGTTTTAGCTTGTATTTTGTTTAGTTATTAAAGGCACTTGCCCAGTAAAAAAAAACTACAAACTTAAGTTTGTCTTTCAATATTTTAACTTCAGTTAGTTTTTTTTTGGTCTCGCGCTCTGAGGGTTCCGTCTAACGGAACCCTCAGAGCACGAGTCCTACTCGTACTTGTCCGGTTTTTTCTTACTTACTTAGGTTCTTTCTGTATTCTGAGTTACTTAGCAGCGTAGGTGCAAATAAGCTAACAGTGATAAATTAACACCGTTAGCTTGTTTGCCAAAAATTCCACTTTGACACATACCCTTTTCGTATAACCCGGCAGATCCACCTCTACTGTGAACTCTACTAGCAGTAAACAATTTATAAATCTGCACCATAATGTTGACGACTCTGGTAACGACCAATAAATTGTGGGATTACCTTGTCTGTGGTCGTGATTAGCCATCAATAAGATTTGAGGGAAAGCCCGAAATTAAATCGGTAAAACTGAGTTAATGGGGACGTGTCCAATGACTTAAGAGTAATGATAAATTGCAGAAATGTTTGGGCATCGTAAACGCTAAATAGAGAATAGTGGCATTTAGTTTCTATTAATTAAACAGAATTAAAAAATTAACAATTTGTAAAACCGACTTCAAAATAAATTTGTTTTTTTCGTTTCGCAATTTCGTTTACTTGGATGACATATTTTTCCAGTTATTTTGATTTAAAAACCATACTACTACCTAAACCAATTTTGCGGCGTAGGACATCCATCCGCAAGATGGGCAGACAACCTAAAAGAGACCGCAGGGTAACGCTGGATGCAGAGAGAGAGATAGAGAGATAGAGATTAGAGATTGATGGGGGAAGCCTATGTCCAGCAGTGGACGTCCTATGGCTGAAATGATGATGATGATGAAATCTATTTTGATGTAATTTATGTATTAATTAATTTATGGGACCAATCTGAAATTCTTGATTGTTCATAATGATGACTACAATGATTTCCTTTCGGCTTAGTACAGGATATATGCGTAACCCTGTGTACAAAGTCGCGAACACAAAATAAAAAAATTAAAAATTGTGACTGGTATTATATCTAGATACACCTACAGGGTTTTAATCTTGGGGTGTACCAAAAAGAAAGTTATTAAAGTCACCAATAAGAGCATACAGAAAAATTAAAACTAGAGCTAACTAGGTACTTAGTCCTGGAGCCGGGGTCTTAGAATAATGCTTCGGTATCTCCTGCCTGTCTTAAAAGCCGACCAAAACCTTTGGTCTTGTGTGTGGTCAGATTTGGGGATCTGACCTTCCCTTTCAGGAAGTCCAGGGAAGACAACGGCGCGGCGTGGCCCACGCTGTAGTAAAGGAAAGGAACGGAAATGCCCTGAGCATTTCCCGGGCGCGCTGCTTCACTTGCTTCAGGCAGTGTGCTAGGAGGATACTGGTGCGTTCCTATGGAGATCCCAGTACCCTCCGTCTGGCACAGAGGTCGACCACCGAGGGGGTTTTAGTGGGTGCATTCTCACATAACCCGGATTCACCCCAATGCAGCTGGGTACTGCTTGGCCAGCGTAGCTCTACTCTAATTAGTCAATCTTTAGAATATATTATAATTTTAACTTGGTCATGGGGGGGGGGCAAAAATCCCCACGCTTAGCAGGCGGCTTGGATTGTAAGAGTCGCGGGCAAAAGGCAGGCTGTCGTTCAGTGTGGAGGTTAAAGGGGGAGGCCTATGTTCAGCAGTGGACGTCTTCCGGCTGATGATGATGATTGCGTTCTTTTGCACTGTTTCCTCTACGCTTCCGATGAATTTCCGCCGAAATCCAAGCGTTATCTGCCTATAAACAATTCGCGATTCTTGTATTTCATTCCGAATTCACACCGCGTGTTACACAGATATACTGAAATGACCAATCACATACGTGCTTGGGGTACCTATTAATTTCGTTTTTGACTTGGTTCTGTCGTCGTTGCTAATCCGATTTGGGTAAGATTTTCTCACGTATCCAGAGATATTTTGTCTTGTTGTTTCATAATTCTGGCTGCACTTCTACGTAGTAAGTATAATTAAAATTAATCAAAATAGCTAGGCATCGAGATGTAATTCCTATAGAGTCACAATCTCTCAGTGAAAACAGTCAAAAAACGTCCGAGTCCGTATACAACACAATGCCAGTTTTACTCCAATTTAGACGTTGTCACTTGCATAGTGTTCAACGTTAGTTGTCCACTAAGTCATCGTAGCTCTGGAATCGCGCGGTGTTGTAGTCGGATCGCGGTTACCTTGTAACTAACCAAAAAGTCTGCCCAATTCGTAGCGTGCGCTGAGTTTTGATTCGGACATTTTTTTGGCACGATTGTGTCTCTATATCTATTGTATCTCGATGTAGCTAGGTTATATCATAATCTTTGGTTATATTTAACATACTGATGTGACGCATACGTAGAATATGTGCGCACTGTACAGAGTCAAAAACGACACCACTGAAATCTCAGGAGTGTTTTTAAGTAATAATGTTCTATACTACGATCTATATGTACCTACTATTGTATTAGTTCTATATAAAAATCAACTACAAAATTAGTAAGCACCCGAACAAAATTATTGATATTCCCACATGAACAGGACTCGAACAAAAATATGCAATATTTTTGTTCGAGCTGGTTCAAAACTATACTGAGACAGAGTTTTTTTTTTCTTGTGGGATCACCTCAAAAGCTTCCTGTATATTTAAAGAAAATCACGTAAAATTGATTCACAAATGATAGAGTACTACTATATGCTATAGTTTAAAAAAACGATCCCAATAGAGAGCCGCTCCAAAGTAGATTAAAAAACGTAAGAACTTAGGGCTCTAACCAGCTAGGTACACTTCAACTCGAAAAAAGAATTTATATCTCTAATGAATCGTATATCAAAGGTTTATCATACAAAAAGCTAGTCCTAAAAGCCCTTTCAAAGGCCTTTTAGGACAGTTCACTGTGAAGAAACGAACTTTGAACTGTTACTAAAATAGCAACAAAGATCTCTACCTTCGATACACAGTTCGAGTAAAAGATAGGCCTCAGAAGGTTTCGGTGGTTCGGTATTCGGTGTAAGTAAGTAAAAGGTATCAGTAGTAATGCAGTAATAGTATGCAGTAATAATGTTCTATACATCGTAGTATAGAACATTATTACTGCATAATCGCTTCCAGGGCCTTGCCGAAAGCGGAACTGTGGACGAATTAAACAATGGGCTGGTGGAAACTGTCCAAGCAGTGGGGTCCAAGTTCTTTAAGACCCCACCCCGAAAAAGACCTCAGAAGCTCTCAGACGAAACCATTAAGCTAATGAAGGACCGGACTGAGATGAGACTGCAATCTTCAGCTGATATGTCGGAATATGGCCAACTTAATAGACGAATCTCGAAATCGGTGCGACACGATCTGCGTTCCTACAATACAAGATGTATTAGGGATGCAATTGAGCGGAACCAGGGCTCGAAAGTGTTCGCGAAAAATTCGTCTATTGGGAAAAGCCAAATGACAAAGCTGAAGATCGAGGATGGCAGTATCATTTCGTCAAAGTCGGAGATTCTGAGAGAGCTTGAGAGGTTTTACGGACAGTTGTACACCTCGACACGACAGCCTATTGTCAGTACAGCTCAGGACAAGAGAGCTAAACTGACCCGACACTACACTGAGGACATCCCAGACATCAGCTTGTACGAGATTAGAATGGCTCTGAAACAGCTTAAGAACAACAAGGCACCGGGTGATGACGGAATCACGACAGAACTACTGCGAGCGGGTGGAAAACCGGTACTGTTAGTCCTCCAGAAGTTATTTAATTCCGTCATACTCGATGGTACTACGCCTGAAGCATGGCACAGGAGTGTGGTGGTGCTCTTCTTCAAAAAAGGTGATAACACCTTATTGAAGAATTATAGACCCATCTCACTCCTGAGCCATGTGTACAAGTTGTTCTCTAGAGTCATTACGAACCGTCTCGAAAGCAGGTTTGATGACTTTCAGCCTCCCGAACAAGCCGGTTTCCGTAAAGGCTGGAGCACCATAGACCACATACACACCCTCCGCCAGATTATACAGAAGACCGAGGAGTATAATCGGCCATTATGCCTGGCGTTTGTGGACTATGAGAAAGCCTTTGATTCCATCGAGACCTGGGCAGTATTACAGTCCCTCCAGCGTTGTCATATCGACTATAGGTATATCGAAGTGTTGAAGTGTTTGTATAGAAACGCCACCATGTCGATCCGATTACAGGACGAGAGCACGGAACCAATCCAATTGCAGAAAGGCGTGAGACAGGGAGATGTTATCTCTCCGAAACTGTTCACAAACGCATTGGAGGACGTTTTCAAGCTCTTGGACTGGAACGGATTAGGCATCAACATCAATGGCGAATACATCACTCACCTTCGTTTTGCCGATGATATAGTCATCATGGCAGAGTCGCTGGAGGACCTAAATACGATGCTCAGCGACCTCAGTAGCCTTTCCCAACAGGTGGGTCTTAAAATGAACATGGACAAGACAAAAATCATGTCCAATGTCCATGTTGAACCCGTGCCGGTAGTCGTTGGGAACGATACTCTCGAAGTTGTTGACCATTACACCTATCTTGGACAGATTGTTCAGTTAGGTAAGTCCAACTTAGGCAAAGAGGTCGCCCGAAGAATCCAACTCGGATGGGCAGCGTTCGGGAAATTGCGTGACATCTTCTCGTCCAAAATACCACAGTGCCTAAAGACAAGGGTCTTTGACCAGTGTGTGTTGCCAGTGATGACATATGGTACTGAGACGTGGTCCTTAACTGTTGGCCTTTTGGAAAAACTCAGAGTCACACAGCGGGCAATGGAGAGAGCTATGCTCGGAGTTTCTTTGCGCGATAGAATCCGAAACGTGGATATTCGCCAAAGAACCAAAGTCACCGACATAGCTGTTAAAATTTGCAAGTTGAAGTGGCAATGGGCAGGCCACATCGCTCGGAGAACCGATAACCGATGGGGAAGAAAGGTTCTTGAGTGGAGACCACGAACCGGAAGACGCAGCGTAGGTAGACCTCCCACTAGATGGACCGACGACATAGTAAGAGTCGCTGGCATCCAGTGGATGCAAAAGGCAGGCTGTCGTTCAGTGTGGAGGTTAAAGGGGGAGGCCTATGTTCAGCAGTGGACGTCTTCTGGCTGATGATGATGATGATGAAGTAAAAGGTAAAAATAAGCGTCCTCTTTACAAAACTAGGTCCGATCGACACAGTCATCTCAGATCTCTGCATTCATTGTAACTTGTCTGTGTTGTGTGAACTTGTGTGTTGTGTATTGTATATATATGTGTGTGTACTTATGTGTTTAATGTTTTGGGTTGGGTTAATCCTGAAATAAATTAATTTTGAATTTTTTGAAATGTATGTTGTGCCAGTTTTCATTGTTGTTTGTTATGTATTAGGAAAGCGTAGCGTAGCCTATTCTAGCCCATTTTGACGCTATCGTATGCTTTATAGGTAGGGTACCTACGTAGAGGCAACTAGGCATACATCGCATATCTAAATAAAATCCTTGAGGGATTTTCAAAACGATTTACAAGGATCGCTACTTACAATATAAAAAAACCTTAGGAAAACGACGCGGCATTTGCGACGAGTAAAGTCTAGATCGGTGGTTCTCAATTAGTTTTTCTTGCGTACAACTTCAAGACCTCTCGCGTCCCCCTCGCGTACCCCTCGAGCTCGGCTCAAGTACACCAAATCCTTTTGCAGTCCGGTCCGGTGCAGACTCAGTTTGTGAGAACCAGTAAAGTATGAAATTCTATGAAATACGGAAAGACGTCACGCTATTTATATGCGGTCCGTTGGATGCAGACGGACTACAAACGGACTGCATACGGTGTGACGCCTTTCATAGAATTTTATACTTTATTGGTCCTCACAAACTGCGTCTGCACCGGACCGGACTGCAACTAAATTTGGTCGGCTCCTGCCTTTATTGCAGGAATGATAAATAAAATACATAAACTGGTACCGGGATACTGATAAAATTATCTTAGTCAAGATATTGCCGCACGTTGCGTACCCCTTGATGCAACTTCGCGTACCACTAATTGGGAACCACTGGTCTAGATGAAACTAATTTGATCTGCAGTAAACATTTACCTAGGTCATAGGTTAGTTTAGCTAACACAAGAAATTTAAAAAAAAGTTATGGTGATACGTGGGTTGAAGGTGGGGTGGGGTAATTTCGTGCGTGAGGATCGAGCATATTAGGACGGGCCGCAGCGGGCCGGGCCGTATCGCATTTTATACATTTTATATGGAAATACGACCCGCTGCGCCCCGGCATAATGTGCGATACTTCATATCATCTCTAGTATATAATCTTTGATATCATATATGTTTATCTATGATATCATCATCATCATCATTGTATATGAAGTATCGCCAATCAGCGATACCTCATAGGAATGTATGAAAGTGATTTGATTTCGTGAGCGATGCGCTCCGGCTCGCTGCGGCCCGTCCCACTGTGATTGGTTGGTTACTTGCATAATGTATAAAATACTATCCTACCTACCGTTAAGATGACGAAGTATCTCTTCCTCGTGAGACCAAAACACCTTAAGATAGTTGTCACTGCAGAAATTATTGTTCTCATTAAATTAACTAGATTGAACGTACTTAACTCGTCAATATAGTAATTGCTGTGAGTCAGGGCCGTTTCATTTTATGTTATGTGCCGTTAAATTTAACAACAATCGCCTTTTAGTGACGGGAAAGTGGACAACTTTATGTTTATATGTCGTTAACTCGTTAAGATTAAAGTGTCCCGCGATGACTGCCTTCGAGCCTGGATTTCTTGAGGTACATTATACAGTTCAACCGACTTATCTACAGCTGAGTGAGGGAACCACTATCGTTTCTTTTGAACAAAGGTGAAGATGTCCTCTCTAGTTCCCTCTTTTCGCCACCATGACAGATAAGGTGGTCTGTCAATAGCTGTGCATTATAATAACTCACTGGCTGGTATCAACACATTTGGTCCGAGTCGTCAGGCTTTTATTGTTTAGGTAGGTAGGTAACTAGGTACTAAGTGGGAATAAAGTTGTATTTTATGAGTAAGGCCTAAAGTCTAGACTAGAGTTACCAGTAGATCTAGTACCTAAGCTTTAGGCCTTCCTATGTAGGTTCCAAAGGACTCTTATAATGAGCACAAACTTCATGGGTTTACTTATCCGAAAAATTTCATATATTAGTACACCATTAGATATTATGTATTGTTGTAGGTACATTTCCATCATAGGCGAGCTGGTAGACAAATAGAAGTCTGTTTCCAATAAAAATATCCCGGTGAACCTAGTATAAAGCATGTAAAAGTAACTATACTTTACACGGGGGTAAACGATGCAGCACGAACGTAGCGAGGGCCGTAATCCATCCACCCGAGTTTAAAATTTGTACCTAGTTTAGTTATGAGTGCTTTGTACCATACCTACTAAGAAATTTCAGAATTTTCATAAATTTTACCATTCATTGAAAGCACAAAATATAGAACCTTTCTGAAAGAAACTTTTTTTTTCTAAACAATTTCACTACCTTGGCTAAATTAACCCAACACCAAAAGAGGCAGTATATAGCACAGAAGACATAATGCAGTAGGCAATTAAAACATAAGTAATAAAAACGGCCGTTTTCTTCCCGCCAAATCATGTGTCAAAAATCTTTGATTAATTATGATTATCAAAGGATGTAGGTTAATGTAGGTAAGGTACTGATATCTTTAAGTTCCCATACTTTTTGAAGATATAACTAACTTTTTTCCGAGTTGCGTATGATAATAAATAAGAGCATTACTTATCATGTGTGCCTATATCCATATCCAATGTGTGAGATTTTGGTTTACAAAAAAACCAGCCAAGTGCGAGTCGGTCTCGCGCACTGAGGATTCCGTACCACCACAAAATACAAAAAACCGGCCAAGTGCGAGTAGGGCTCGCACCCTGAGGGTTCCGTACCACCAAAAATTCAATAACGAAATTACCAGTTATGACTTGGTAATGAACAGAAACTTATCACCGACTCGCACCTGGGCATTTATATTTTTTGTTGCTATACTTTAGAGTGTGTACTTACTATAATCATGCCAAGTTTGACGCTTGTACGTGTTACATCAATTACAGGAAAAATAATCATATACGTAACTTGAGTGAATACCGCTTAAAACAGTGTTTTAATTAGAGCAATTATAAAAATACGTAAAAAATATATTTGTTGTATGGAGACCCCCCTTTCATTTTTACTTTTATACATCTTTATTATTTCTTAGCTAATCCGCCGTAACATTGCATATTCTCTGAAAATTTCAACTGGCCGTCTATTACGGTTCGAAAGATGCAGCCGTTAAAAAGTAGGGCGGACAGACGGACAGACAGATAGACATCGTAGGCTTAGCAATAGGGTCCCGTTTTTACCATTTGGGTCATCATCATCATCAGCCAGAAGACGTCCACTGTCGAACAAAGGCCTCCTCCTTTAACCTCCACACTGAACAACAGCCTGCTTTTTGCACCTTTGGGTACGGACCCCTAAAAACCTTAGCAAAAATCAAAAAGTCAGTCCAATTTTAATTTCCGCCAGGTGTGTTCGTAAGAATTCTGACTGCGCCCAACAATGAATACTAAGACCACACAAAGGCAATATTTACCCGATTTTTACCGGCAAGGATCTCGCGCCATTGTCGATGTCACAACAAGATCGGTTACAATAAATCTTATTAAACGCTAGCCCGCCGCAGCGCCATTCAGGCTTTGATCCTTGAAAGAATGGCTGTTTACCGATCACGGACACCCTTTGTGGTTTATGTAACGCATCTGCTCTACGGCCATGATTCTACCTGGGATTTGTCTTTTGCTAGCTTTATCAAGCGGCTGCGCTTACGTTTTTCAGAGGTAGGGACATTGCAAGTTTAGTAATCACTACCTACGCTTGTTTATGTAGGTAGCCTAACTAAATAAATAAGTATAATTATATATGTACGTAGTACGTAGGTAGGTAAGTAGGTGCCTACTTATATATTATATTAGGTACCTACTAAGATATTTATTACATTTCACTGTATGCACTTTTTTTATCTATACGGGTCATTTTGCACTCACGGTCGTCTGACTCCAAACTAAGCAACGCTTGTAATATGGCTGCCAGAGACTGATATACATACATATATGTTTTTTAAATACATAGGTACTTAAATAAATATTAACACCTAGATATAGAACAAACACAAATGTTCATCACATTAATGTTTGTTAATGTACAAAGGTGGGAATCGAACCCACGCCTCCAAGCGCAGAAGGCAAATTCATTACCAACTAGACCAACGGGGCTATCAAAATCATCATCAGCCAGAAGACGTCCACCGCTGAACATAGGCCTCCCCGTTTAACCTCCACACTAAACGACAGCCTGCCTTTTGTATCCAATGGATGCCAGCGACTCGCACAATGTCGTCGGTCCATCTAGTGGGAGGCCTACCTACGCTGCGTCTTCCGGTTCATGGTCTCCACTCAAGAACCTTTCTTCCCCATCGGTTATCAGTTCTTCGAGTGATGTGGCCTGCCCATGGCCACTTCAACTAGGTACCTAATAGAGTTGCCTATCATGATATTTATGAGTTTGATTTAGTTTAGTCGTAGATTGTAGAATATACCTACCCTTTAGTCCTCGTTGCAACTGAGTTTTCGTAACCAGCTGCGAAGATTTCTGAGACGCCTAGTCTGAGATAGGATAATTGACTGCCAAGTGAAACTCCCGAAACATAGCAGGCGCTTGGCAAACGATAGGTACACCTATTCATGAAACCTTATAATAATTTAGTCTTTCTTCTGAGCACGAAACAGAATTTAGGGCTGGTTTTTATCACGCTTTTATTAGCTTCACTTGTAACTAACGAACCAACTATAAAAATGAATCTCGGAAGTCGATTTTAACCTATCTTCCTCTAACTATCGCGTCACGTCGCTCGTATCAATATGAAACTTTGCAATCATATATGAGTAATAGGGAAATAGGAGTTTTTTTTTTTAAATACAACAATTTGGAACCATAGAACTTATGTAATCATGGAGCCGAGAGGTGCATAGTGGAATTCTTCAATGGCTAGGTACTAGTGAATCCCTCGAGTTTAGGTCCATTTAGTTGGTTTTAACGAATTCCGTAGACCCTGGGCATGTCCTAAAACTACGACCAAGCCCACCAGATAGGCAGCAGCATCCTTCAAGTCCTACTGAACGGTGAACGCTCTGCGATATCCAGCGGCTTGGAGATCGCAGAGCGTTCACCGTTCAGTAGGACTTGAAGGACGGGGGTCATTCACGTCCTCTTCCTGGAAGGTCACTTCTGAGAGTTCATCAAATAGAAATCTTCCTTTGGAGGATTTGTCATAGAATATAGGTAGAAACTTTGCAATCAACGGTATTAGTATAGGAGTTTTTTTTGCAATACAACAATTTGGAACCATAGAACTTATGTAATCATGGAGCTGAGAGGTGAATAGTGGAATTCTTCAATGACTAGGTACTAGTGGATCCCTCGAGTTTAGGTCCATTTAGTTGGTTTTAACGAATTCCGTATACCCTGGGCATGTCCTAAAACTACGAACGGTGAACGCTCTGCGATATCCAGCGGCTTGGAGATCGCAGAGCGTTCACCGTTCAGTAGGACTTGAAGGATGCTGCTGCCTATCTGGTGGGCTTGGTCGTAGTTTTAGGACATGCCCAGGGTCTACGGAATTCGTTAAAACCAACTAAATGGACCTAAACTCGAGGGATTCACTAGTACCTAGCCATTGAAGAATTCCACTATGCACCTCTCGGCTCCATGATTACATAAGTTCTATGGTTCCAAATTGTTGTATTGCAAAAAAAACTCCTATACTAATACCGTTGATTGCAAAGTTTCTACCTATATTCTATGACAAATCCTCCAAAGGAAGATTTCTATTTGATGAACTCTCAGAAGTGACCTTCCAGGAAGAGGACGTGAATGACCCCCGATAGTTCAATCAAACTTAAAAATAAGGTCGATGTCATCATGACGACCAAGAAGGGATATTCAATGATGTCTCCGTGATTAGCAATGTTAAAACCGGTAGCGATCACCGTATTGTCAGATGCACATTAAATGCATTAAATATCAACAGCAAGCTCGAGAGTTCACGTTTGGTGAAGTCGGTGTTTTTCACAGATTTTTTTTTCTCTTCTGTGGTGTTTTTAGTAATGTTTCTAAGGGTGTTCTGTGTGCGTAAATAGGTATGTTATAGTTAGAATTATCTTTGTTAATAACAGCGCTCCGTCTGCTAAATTCAGTGGAATATTATAATGTACTCTTTGGTCTATCCCAATCAAGGATGTTCTACCTTTTAGGGTATATTATATAAAATTCTTGATCCCAATATGTAGCTTTGGCGAAATGGTGGTGGCTCCTCCATATAAGAAGCCATTAAAATAAAAGTTGAAGTTAACAATATTTTTATACTTGACACTGGCAAATGCACAAGACGTGTGACGCCAAAATTCTCTAGAGGGGGAGAAAAAAAAACAAGTGTCTATATCAAGTCAAAACTATAATTTTGTTCCATATCTTAAATCAGACTGGTAGCATGTTAACCAATTTTCTATCCTTGTTTTACTAGTTCGTCGGTTGACATTTTCAGATCTTGGTGTTTCTTTCTAATTATAATTTTGACATATTGAGTGATTGCAGTAGGATGCAATCTGTTGATGCATGCAAGATGCTGATGCAATGCAACGGAAAAAAAAAACAATCAAGTTGAGTTGATGCAAGCGAGGCAAGAATGAAAAATAAGGTGATTTTTGGGAGTTTTGTAACAGAAGACATAATAGCACATAGCACAGTTTTATCTAGTTTAATAATCGTTGTGCCCTACAAATCCTAAAATCCTAAACCCTATAAACTAACCATGCTATAAACTACAAACTATGAAAGTATCACACTTCAGTTGCACGTCGACTAAATTTAATGTTCGCCTGTGGCCGTTCGCGCTTACCTAGGTGCTTTGTGAACTTTGGCAACGACCAAAAAGTTATCCCTCGTGAAGTGAACTACATTCGAAGCGATGCACACGCTTTGTTGTTAAATGCCTCAGTTAAATGCATTGTTTAGAACTTTGGATGGATTGCAAGACGATAGAAAAGCATACACGTCGTGATTTATCAGTGCATTTTGTGAATCCTCGAAGGCCTTTATGCTCGGAAATCAACTGGTAAGTGCACAAAGGAATAGTGAACTTTCTTTACATTTAAATAATTCAAGAAACTAAAAAGGGAAATGATTTTAGTACGTCTTATCCACCAAATTTTCAGGCGTAAGTAATGTTGCAGTATAGTGGAAACAATAAATGACGAACCTACAAAACTAACTTTGATCATTTATATACCTATCTATGCATGGATCTAACGAGCCACAGGTTAGTGATAGCAGAGCTTTTAACCAATTTCGTGTTTAAACAAAGCTTTTGAAGTTTTCTTTCACTGTTCTGTCTCAACTACATATTTCCTTGCCTACCTATACCATACCTACGTACTCATTCTATGTTTTTGTACCCACCTTTTGTAATAGCTGCAGTAAATTGTACAAAAATAATATCTTGAAATACTACAGTGAAATAATGTTTTCAATCAGCTTTTTACAATGTTGTTGCATATATCAAAGTTAAAAAAAAAAACAAAGATATGTATGCGTTTGTCTATATCATGCCTCATGTTAAGCAAATACGCGAATTAGAATGGAGCAGGCTTACCTAGAAGCAGTGATGATTTATATTATCTTTGCCTAGAAGGAACCTGTTTAATCTCAATTTGAAGTCTATACTGTACCTTCTGGGGAACTCTGACTCTATCAGAGAGTTTGAAATCTTTGCTGTGCGGATAAAAAATATGGAATTAATGTACTTAGTATGTGCGTACATAATGAATGTCCATTGATCATATTTGTCTGAGTGCTCGATAAAACAAAGGTATGGATGGAATTAAGTTGTGCAATTACAAGACACTCTCCGAAAGGTACCTGATAGAAAACCAATGAACCCACAAAAATATGTCCATTCTCAAGACTTTGTGGCCGAGACTTGACCAGTGTCATTGCTTTTCAGTATTTGGCCCGCTTCTTGATTGACTCCAGTGCATATATTTGGTACTTGGCAGATCCAACCCAAAGGTTGGCCTGGGGCCTCGCTCTTACAGAAGCCTCACTCACTCGTGCAACAATCCAAATAGAAAAACCTTAGGTACAAATCAGAGGCAGCTAGTGAAAAATTCACAAAAAATAAGAGAAAATGAGCCTTTCTTTCCTTGCCTTATTTTTGTTACGTTAAAAAAATACGTTTGTTGTATGGGGACCCTTTAGTTTTTGCTTTTTGACCTTTTTATTATTTCTTAGTCTGCCGTAACATTACATATTCCATGAAAATTTTAATTGGCGATCTATTATGGTTCGAAAGATACAGCCGTTTAAGATAGAACAGACAGACAGACAGACAATATAGGCTTAGTAATAGGGTCCCTTTTTTACCCTTTGGGTACAGAGCCCTAAAAACGGTAATAATAAATGTACAAGTGTCACGGCATGATTATAGTACACACAGTTAAACAACAAAAAATTTATAATGGCGAAGTGCGAGTTGGTGACAAATTTCTGTTCAAGTTAAGCAACGTGGGGTGCGTTTAATACTTGGATGGGGATTAGTGCGGTTAGTACCTGGGCGTGATGTTGTCATTTGCACTACTTTTTGTATTCTATGGTGGTATGGAACCCTTAGTACGCGAGCCCGACTGGCACTTGGCCGGTTTATTATTATAATAGATTTATAGACCATTACAGAAAAAAAATCAGTATACACCATTAAACCGTAATATTCTGTGTTTCAGACTAAGATAAAATAATAACCAACTATACGTAATGCTAAATGATATCTCAGACAGACCTACTCAAACACAAACTTAACTTTAAGGTGCTCCCTCACCGGGAGCATTCGCTAGTAATATAACGTACAGATTCGAGCATTAACGTTACAGATTCGAGTATTACATCAGTGAGGGAGGACAACCGAGCATTACAGTGCGCAACCTGTAATGATACAATCTGTAAAACAGGTGAATGCTCGTCAGTCAGGGAGACAGTATTGTAACGTAATGCTCAAAATCGAATCTAAAATGTTACATTACAGGCAAATGCACCTTTATAAAACTTGATCAGTGTATTGTTTCATTAAAAACAGAAGTTTAATTAACACTTATAATATACACTAACAAATGTTAATCAAGCTACTGCCAACTATATCATGGCTTGTGGCAATGAATCAGCAATCTCAACAAATGTAGGTACCTATTGTTCAACCTTAACATAATTGCTCCCTTATCAAGGCACTTAACCAACTTCCTGTAGACCACTGGTTGATGAATAGAAAATACCTATAGATAACAATGTCCTTGGCGTACAAATACAGGAACTGTCATATTAGCTGTACATTTTATTTTTAACTGACTTCAAAAAAAGAGGATGTTTTTAGGGTTCTGTACCCAAAGGGTAAAAACAGAACCCTATAACTAAGCCTACGATGTCTGTCTGTCCGTCTGTCCGTCCGTCTGTCTGTCTGTCCTACCTATTAACGGCTATATCTTTCGAACCGTAATAGATAGACAGTTGAAATTTTTTCAGAATATGTAACGTGACGGCGGATTAACTAACAAATATAAACAAGTAAAAAAGTAAAAACGAAAGGGTCCCCTGTAAAAAAGATAATACGTACAAGCGTCAAACTTAGCACGATTGTAGTACACACTCTAAAGTATAATAATAAATAATGGCCAAGTGCGAGTCGGTGTCAAATTTCTGTACATTACCAAGTTATTATACTCTGCCTACAACAACAAACTGCGTAGCAAATTGCTCCGACGAATGGAAGGCGTTATAATAACGGATAATTCGGTTACTTGGACAACCTTATTGTATTTTGTGGTGGTACAGAACCCTCAGTGCGCGACCCCGACTCTCACTTGGCCGGTTTATTTTTTAAGCCTCCCAAGCTCGTCGCTCATTATAGTAAGTTCTGGAAATGTCTAGAAATATACACTTTATAAATCACATTTCTAAAAATAGGTAGATAAGAGGTCAATGGCTGCCACATAGTAGGTCATGTTGCAGTGTGTGAATTATCGTATTTTATACTAACTGATGATGTCATAATTATGTAAAATTTATCTGTTGCTTTGTGATTTTGCACAAGGATCTAAGTATTTTCATCGAACTAGTCTACCACATGATCGCAACTCACCTGATAGAATCCGATGATGCAGTCGAAGATGCCTAGTAATAACCTATTAACCCTGGACTTGAACACTCCAAGATTGTATTGATGCGGAAACATAGACAGAGGCAAGTTGTTCCATTGTTATGCCATTCTAATTATGAAAGTGGAGGCAAAAAGCTTGGTGCGAATGAATGGTATTTCGACCATGTATAAGAGTGACGCTTAGCCGTTTCTCTGGACGTCCGGTAACGAAATGGTGGTGAGGAAACAACTTCATGAAGTTCCTTTGCACACTCTGTGGAAAAATATGAACAAGCTTGCGATTTTACACTGGTGGTTCTGAAGCCACTTTTTAACTAACGCTTGGTCGCCAATGAGCTTTGTTGCTCGTTTTTCTATTGAATCCAAAGCCTCAAGCTGGTATTTGCCGAGCCGTCCGCAAGGTGACATAAGTGATTTGAAAACCCCATTACCATGTAGAATGGTTGAATTCATATCAATTATAAAATATCAACTATTTTGTGTATATAGATATCATCATTATCATCAGCTCGTTTCCGCCTACTCTAGGAATAAGCGTTCGCCCTCTTACGTCAGCCTTTTCTGTTATAAACCAATTTGACTAAGTCTCATTCAAAAGTTTGTCAAGGTCATCGACCCATGATTGGACTATCTTCCACAGTTGCACTTGTCCAATACGCATCTCCTTTTTAACCGGCTTCAAAAAAGAAGGGAGGTTCTCAATTCGATCTGTTTGCTTTCCTTAACTTTACCTCCATTCTGTCAGGGCACTCCACCTGCCATTGCTACTTTATCAAGTCTCCTACTCAGCGCGATAAAGATCCGAAGAAGGAAAAAAGTCATAGATGTCAGACTAAAGTGTCGAGACAGAACACGTGGCTAGGCGTAATTAAGACAAGTAAAGCACTGAGGGAATAATTTATAAGAGCGCAGTTCCACAGGCAAACCACAGGTTCGATGAGTCGACCTGATCAGATCTATAGTGGGAAAAACACGTAAAATATTGGTCAGAGACAAAGATGTAACACAAGGGATATTTACCCAGCTAGGTATAGGACTCATCACCCTGTTATCATCAGCACTGATGTCTTCCACGTATTTCGAACTCTATCGTAACGTGACGTCTTATGGTACTAACAGACGTGTGGATTTGGTTGACGGACCGCCGCCCAAACAACGAGGGTTAGAATAACATATTTCCCTCTCTTTCTATCCCGTTAGTCAGACGGCGGTTGAGGTCAACCAAATCCACACGTCTGTTAGGGCATTTACATGGCGCGTTTTATGGGCATGTGTATTTCACATATTATTGTACGTCGCGCGTCGTCTTGCTTTCAATGTTCATGTTTGGGCAACATAATTACGTCCATACGTTAGTTAATAAAAACCGGACAAGTAC
Organism: Agriopis aurantiaria; assembly: GCA_914767915.1. Taxonomy (NCBI): domain Eukaryota; kingdom Metazoa; phylum Arthropoda; class Insecta; order Lepidoptera; family Geometridae; genus Agriopis; species Agriopis aurantiaria. The sequence goes on along the minus strand of OU611992.1, from coordinate 5,788,301 downwards.
GAGTAGGACTCGTGCTCTGAGGGTTCCGTTGGATGGAACCTTCAGAGCGCGAGTCAAAAAAATAATAACTGAAGTTGAAATATTCAAAGACAAACTTAACTTTGTAGTTGACAATAAGGTTCTTCCATACAAAACAACTACAAAATGTAAGTTTGTAATTGTAAAACAATATTTTTTATATGATATAACTTCAAATTAATAACTTTCAGATTTATTGCTATAAATAAATATTGTAGTTTGCTTTATTGCTATTTAATTATATGTGCTATAAGACATTGCCTCTTGCCAAAATTAATGATTCTAGGTCAACGGGAAGTACCCTATAGGTTTTGATTCCCCTGTGAAATCGCAAAATATGCGACATAAACGTTCATATCTTTTGATTGCGTAGACTTACAATTTTAATTTTTTTTACAGCCAAAAGAAACCGTTGACCCAAGTATTTAGTATAAATTTCAACTTGATACCTTTACGCGTTCAATGAAAAAAAGGGTCTTGACAGACGGACAGACGGACAACGAAGTGATCCTATAAGGGTTCCGTTTTTTTTCTTTTAAGGTACGGAACCCTAAAAATTAAAAAATATGCTCGCCATCACTCGCCTGATGTTAAGCGATGATGCGATCTATACGGTGGAGCACGCTATTCTAGAAGAAACCGATTGACTCGTGATTTGAATACTGACTGACTGAAGATTGTAACTATCAGGGAACACCCATTCAGGCAGCGCATTCCATAAACAAGCAGTGGATGATGGAACTTCAGCCTGGTTCAAGATGTGCTGGAAAACCCCCACGACACATTACACACATCTAGGTACTACTAGCCACATAGAAGCCTAAAACGGACACACCCGCTACAAAGGCTTACGAAATAATAAATAATTATATTACATAGCATTACATAAATATGTAATAAGTGTATAAATAATACCAAATGAATTGTGAAACTATTGTTTTCCTTAGTAGAAATTGCGGTTCGCGCGTGGACTCTGGGATTCCGATATTATTTTGTGTAAATCAGTCATCTATTGCGACAGCGTGATGGCCTTGGAAAGCCTCATGACGCCAAGCAGATCACTCGTATGAAGTCAATGCACCATAGCCAGCCATTTAGATAAAAGGTGTTTACTTAAAATATCTTTATGTAGGCGGTATGTAATTCGCAAGGTCATGAATCAGAGGCTTCCGAACTCGCGATCTCCGATCGGTCCATCAGTTCATTTCGGCGTCGCATCCTGAATAGACGTGTTGATGTGCTTTTGTTTTCTTCTAATCGTTATCGTGTTGATGTTATTATTTGTTATTTTGAAGCAAAATAATTTAAATAGTAAGTGAGCTTATAAACAATTAGTGACTTCGCATGGGTTCTTTGGTGTCGTAGGATGGGTATTGGGTATCCCCAAAAACTGTTGAACTAACCAGTTTTTAAAATCAACATTTTACCTACAAACTTAGGAAGTTTTGGATCATTTTATGTGTTGATTTTAAACTTTGTCCTACACAATACTACATGTATTTACTTTTTAACACATTTTTTAGTTTCCATGCTGCCGTATGCAATTTAGCACGTTTTCGCATTTTGTGGTTTAAATAAGTCTATTCTATATTCTATCTCATAATGTCTATTTTCTTATGGAATTTAATGAAGATCGATTCACCCATAATAATTGTGTTAAAGTAAGAGTCGTCCAAGTAAAAGTCAGGTGAATTTTATATGGAAAAACAACTAGGTATACTTCTGCTAAATACAGTTAGATACGGAAAGCTAAACAGGCTAAAGTCTAATACAGCTGAGACAAAAGTGCTTAGTTAGCCGCAAATGCCCCGTAGCTACCAACTACTGTTAGTTATTATCTATAAAATTCCATTGTATGACTCCCACGTTCAGTTATTTTAAAAGATGATCATTTCCCTATAAGTAATTGGTAGCATAAATTGTCGCGCCATATTTGATCTGAAAAGTCTAAAAAGATTTGTACTTTTGAATACAACCTTCTTGCGTCGTATCCACTGTGCTGATGGCCGTTACACTTCAGGGTATCAACTGTTTCCACGCGATGTTCCGTCGCAGCGGCATGAACTACTTCCATCGGGGAAGTGGTTATAGAATAAGGTTGAATCTAGGTTGGACCTGGCCTCTCAAGTAATTTGGACTCCTTTCTCATACCACAGAAGACATAATACTCTTACTCTCCTTTTTTCCGTATAGATTTTGAAGGTTGTCTCCGGACTCCAGACAAAAGACAATTTGCCCAAAGAACTCAAACCCTGTAGGCAGATGTTGAAAGCCTTGGGTTTTTTCAGTTTTAAGTTTTCGATTTGAGTTGTTGACCATACAACTTTAGTATATTAGGTACTTATTTATGTCTTATCCTAGCAGACCAAATACGTAGAAATTTTAATCACAAGACAAATCAATTTTGCAAAGGACAAACTTGCTACTATGTCTTGCTTGACCTTATGACTAAGTTGTTTTGTCCTATGCATGTCGTTTCAAGTGTGAACAATATAGAGCAGTGTTTCCCAGACATTGTGCTGCCATGGCCCGTTAGTTTTCATACCGCCCCTACGTGACCCACTCAATAGTTTTAATCCCGGCTGGTTACATTAAGTAAAATAATACACTTTTATTGTTATTATAAGTATGTATATATTACGAGATAAAATGTTTTTACTATAACTTTTCAAACTATATTTCGGTATCGGCTAACGATGCGTCGACCGATAGTATTATTTTAAAACAAGGCGGGAATGCTGCGAAGTGGTATTTTATTTTGATGACCCGGTACTAGGTCGCGACCCACCTAATAGGAAACGCTGATATAGAGTAAATCTAAAAGTATCTATTTATGGTGCGCTTAATTAAGGAAAGATAGAAAAGGAATACGCAAAGGAGATGCAGAGGACATCTAGCTATTATATTTGACATATCAAAAATAACACTTGATTGAATTTTGATTGATAAGATTTTTTTAAGTACAAAAAACTATAGGAGTTATAAGTAAGCTATACCTACTAACATAAGAATCATCTGTAAAAAGTTTCTACCACCCAACCCCATGATAAACTCGCATCTGCATATGACTGAAAAGTATCAAGATAGGAAAGTGTACAATAAGAAATGTGCCGAATTCAAAAAAGTGCTGAAAAAGGGAAAGTAGCCAACGAACCAGCAGTGCAAGTGCCGTTCTTTTATCGATCGTCCATTTGACAGTTGAGATGGTCAAATTCGTTAAAATGCCATTAGATCAGTACTCGCTATGATCGATTCTATGGCATTTTATCGAATTTGACGACCGATAAAGAACGGTACTTGCACTGCAGTGTCGAATTAGGGAAAGTGTCGACCCATTGCTGGAGCCTGACGCCTAGCTGTTTTAAGCAATCCAGTTTAGGTGATGACCGCAAATTGTATCTGTGCGCGTTAAGGTTCACGATCGCGTGATTTTCTAAACTGAGCTGTTTTAACGTTCGTTTGAGACCGCGTAAGGAGATGGGCGTAAGACCCCAGGGCTCAGAAATTAATTGAAGTTTTCCATCCATTTCAGAGACCCATGGCAATATGGACGCCAAGTACCGCCGGCGGCTCCAGCAGCAACACGAGGCCATAATCAGAGACCTCGACGTCTCAGATATCCAGGACCGGCTCTACGAGAAGGGTTACTTCTCTACGGAGGAATATGAATGGGCCAATGCTTCCAATAAGGTATTAAGGCCCAGAACAAATAAGTTGGAGTAAGGTCTAACTTCTTTGGCCCAGAATATGGCGCGCCACTTTCTCACTCGCGCATAAAATTACTGTCTACTTTTGAAAAATGTGTTACTGTCAAATTGAGAAGTTAAATATTTTAAAATACAAAAACAATCAAACAATTTTTCCCATTTATTCTGGTCAATATAAAAAAGTTAGACCACACCACACCAAAACCACCGTTATGGGGACACCGTTCCACCGTTTGGGGGAAGGACTTACCACACCATATTCCAATCTTGAATCATAGCTAAGACCACTCTCGATCAATCAAAATTGGTTCAGCCGTTTGGGAGCTACTATGCCACAGACAGACACAGATACAAACATTAAATCAAAAACCCCCCTCTTTGCGTCGGGGGTAAAAACATATAATAAACTAGCAGTGCCGCGCGGATTTATCCGCTCTCACAAGAACCTTTTTGTCGTGATAGAAAGTAGCCTAGTGTAAGTTAGGGTATAAGCTACTTATATACCAAATTTCATTCAAATCGGTTCAGCTATTACAGAGTTAAGTGCGGACAAACTAAAATTCGAATGCTAACCCGTTTTTTAAACTAACAAACACTATAATGCGCTGCAAAAAAATTAATGTTTGGTTACAACAAAAATATGGAAATAGAATTTTCCTTGTAACAATGATGCACTATAATATATAAAGAATAATATATTATATTATTCCGGGGGAGACCTTTGCCCAGCAGTGGGACAGTATAGGTTAAAAAATATATATAATTAAATCCCAAAACGACATAATAGATTGCTTAGTAACGCAAGTTTGAATTGCTATTTGATTTATTACCAAAATAAGAACAAAACAGGAAAACATGTGACAAACAGCGCAAAAGACAGATCAAAAATGAATATATTTTGTTATTATACGGGAACTACACTCTCGTTAGATTAAGCCGTTTACTCCGACTATTTCAAATCAAAACTAAGGTGATTTCCATAATAAATAAAAATATTTTTGAGCCGAAAACTGAAAAATGTTGGCCAAAAGCGGATTTCAATTCATTCAGTCAATTCGTTCATTGATTGATTCGGCGGAATCATTATTTTTAACACGCTTTCACTAGCTTGGTATGTTTGTATGTAAGGGAATCTTTGAACGTCATGTTCACCCTATCAAAAACGTATCGAATTAAATTTTGAAATTAATTTTGAAATTTTTACACTTATCCAGCACCAATTACAATGCAATAATTTAAATCTAGTTTGTCCCATTATCCTTACCAGGATCTTCAGGACTAGCGTTTTTTTTCTTCCGATAGATAGATCTCTTTTGCTTGTTTGTTCTATAACAACTGTTCTGCCATGTCAGAGGCCTAGCATAGAAAGCCAGCCATCTAACTTTTACAAACCTCACCTCTTTACAAAAATATGCCAATTATACCATACTATGCGCCCCGGTTTCACCCGCGTTATATACTACCTTGAAGGAACCTCCTTAGTAGCGACAGCAATCCCCTTTGACTAAGATGACAATTTCTTATTTTTTTTGTCTATAATGGCAATGTATAATAAGACTTCAATACTTGCCGCAAACTTGCCGTTCCAAAATTGTATGGGAAAATGCTATGCTTATATCATTGACCTATATGTACTGCTTATATGCTTATTCTGCTATTCGGGGCGGAGAAGAATCCATCAAATCAAAGATCATTAAAATCGGTCCAGCCATTCTTGAGTTATAATAATGGGTGTAACATACACCACTTTGTTTTATACATATAGAAGATATACCAATAGGATGAGTACGGAACCCGTTTTTACGTCTTAACTAAATACATATTTGCATATCCATTCTTCACATAAACCATAACTAATTCCTTACAGTCGAACCGAGCGGACCGCACGCGAGATCTGTTGGGGACGCTTATGCAATACGGCAACAACGCTAAATACGACATCTTCGTCGAAAGCCTGGCTAAGGACTACGACTGGCTGTGGATGAAACTCAAGATGGACAGCACGGAGGCCGAGCTGAACGAGAGCTTCGAAGACAGCCTGAGTAGAGGCGACGTACCGAGGCTGCCGGATCATCACGTGAAGAGAGCTGCTTTGGTAAGATATGTCATCGCTCATAAGCGCTCGTACAGTAGCTCCAATATAGCTCTTAATAAATCAACAAAGTCATACAAGCATGGCATGGGTGGATGGTGTATGATTGCTTAGATTTATTCGGAGTCTGGCATGAGGTATACTGAGGCTGCCAGAGCATCATAGGAAAAGAGCTGCTTTACTAAGATTGGTTATCAATAAGTACCGTAATGATCATAGAGCGGCTTCACGAACCAGCCTTAATAAATCAACAAAGTCACACAAGCATAATTATAAGTGGGGGAATATTTTTTTTCTAGGTTGCCTACTAAAATTTGGCCGCTAGTATTTTAATTAAAATTATATAGATTTATATTTTCGAAAAAAAACAACATTTGCTAGTTTGTCAAATAAATTTTATACCACTTCACAGCAATATTATGTAAAGAACTTGAAAAGGTTTGGTAGTTAATCTATATATATATAAATGAATCCCATTTTACCTTGGTCACGCCATAGCTTGAGAATGACTTTACCGATTTCATTCATCTTTTTTTTTAAGTTTTCTATTACTTTGTAAAAGGTTCTTACGAAAAGAAAAGTTAAGAAAATTGGAAAATTTCAGAAAACTTCGCGCTTTTGACAGTTCTAAGACAGGACAATGTCTGTCGGGTCAGCTAGTTATACATAATTTTTTTATTCTTATGAACATAGTAATCTTGCAGCCGGATCTTAGACTAAAACTAACTGCGCCCGGGGTGTCACTAGCATGTTCACGATATTCTCAATGTTTCTCGAATTAAAGGATATGTCTATTGTGTGTTACTTATCATCAGTCTTAATAAATCAACTGAGTCACACAAGCTTCGACTACGATTGCTTAGATTTGCACTGAGATTGGCGTGACTGAGTTGAAAGAGGCTGCTTTTATCCGTAGTGTGACCTAAACCTAACTGCGCCCGGGGTTTTACTACCATACCATATTTACAGTATTATCAATGTTTCTCGAAATAAAGGGTATGCCTACTATGTGTCAGCTATAACTAACCGCGTGTTCACGTCGAACTCGGGGCGCGGGCGCGGCAGAGCGTGCGCTTTTTGCCACTGGTTCGATAAAATGCGCTCCCTGCCTCGGTGTTCCCTATATATTACAACCTTGGTCTCTTCAAGACAAGAGTGAATAGGCACCTCATGGGCAAGCGTGCCCCATCTTAGACTGCATCGTCGCTTACCATCAGGTGAGTTGTGGTCAAACGCTAGCCCATTCCTTAAGGCGACATGGTAGAGAACCGTACACTTGTATGACGGTAATGCGGCGTGCGCGCTTTCAAATATTTTCAATATTTATTTTTTCTTTATTTTCTACAAATAATCTTACGCTTTTACAAAAAACTGCGACCACTAAAGTATTTGAATGATTGTTAGGATAACACACAATTTTTCTTGATAAAAATATCTTCTATAAAATTTGAATGAAGTTGATTCAATCCATTGAAGGGAACGTAAAAACGGGTGTATAGTTTACGATTTTTTTTCTATCGAGACAAATTTCTTTGAATCGTGTTTCGGTGAACATATCCGAATAAAATATTTCAAGAACATTTATTATACATAAAGAAATAATGTCAATTAATCGATTTTAAAGGTCTACTTTTGAATATTCGTGATGACGAATCGTCAAATTTGAAGCATATTTCGTATTAATAAAAAAGAACATACAAAATCAACTCCATAGCGCGCCGCAAGTTTGCCCACTACTTCCACCGCACGTGCGTTTTGTACGTGAACACTTGCATGTTAGACCATATTATGTTTGATATTTCGCGCCCGAGAGTTGACGTGAACATCCGCTATGACCTATTTCCACGCCAAATTTCCTAAAGCTAAGTTTTAATGGTAACAAGATTTTTCCTGCTGGCGGACACTTATCTCGGGTGTTTGAGTTTACTTAACAATAAACAACAATGGATGGTTATAATATTATGTAGTCTATGTATTATGTGTGTTATATTTATTTATAGCCTATTTGATGGTTGTTTGTAGTAGTAATTTTTAAACTTTCGCGATTTGATTTTTTGTTTGTAGTTATTTGCATAGGTATTTATTCTGAATTATTTTAGTTGAGTAACTTTTTTTTGTAATTCCTTTTTGTGCATGGCTTGACTGGAAGAGATGGCCGCATCATCGCTTAACATCAGGCGAGATGGAAGCCAAACGCAAGCCTTTTATTTATAAAAAAAAAGGAAGGAAGGACTTTATTAAGATTATTTTTATTAAAAAATAATCCCCCTTAACTAACTTTGTAATAAAAAAGATCTGAAAATCTACCCTATTTTATTGACAAGTCTAAAAGTGTTAATATTTACAAAATCCTTAAGAGCTTGAAAATCTTGAAGTCTCAAGACAAATCCTGGGATTAGGTAACCTTACGCGGATGCGAACGCATCAGAACTAAATCATGTCCCTATGAAACCTATTTCTGTGTTCCAGGAATCAACAGTAGCATCGAAGTTAAGACTCCTGACGCGGCACAAGATCCTGGCCCTACATGGCATGTCCGGCAGTGGAAAGACATGCGTAGCCATCAGCGCGCTGCGACACAACCCTGAACTAATCACGGACAATTTCAACGGAGTCGTGTTCTGGCTCAACTTGGGAGACTGTAAGACTGATGACGATATCCTTGCTCAACAAACTAAGTAAGTTATACAGTACCAGTAACTCATTTTTAATTCGTAATAAGCTTTCCGTTAACCACATATCACCTATACTCGTTTTTTTTTTGGCTCTTTATAATATATTTTATCTCGATGGCTACGATGTATTAATTTTATTTTTTATAACAAGATATTCTGTTTCTCCATTAACTCGCCTGATGGTAAACGACTGTGTATTCACTCTAGCCTTGAAGATGTCTAGATTGTAATTCTCAGGAAATAATAAAACCGGCCAAGTGCGAGTCGGGCACTGAGGGTTCCGTACCACCACATAACTTGTTAGCTACTAATATACTTTTTTTTCTTTTTTCAAAAAGACAACATCCCATCAACGCCCAAGCGGTCACCCATTCAAGTACCGGAACAGAAATTTGACACCGACACCGACACCGACTTCGCACTTGGCCATTATTTATTGTTATACTTTAGATACACGATGATGATGATGATGATATAGTACACACGTACTATAATCATGCCAAGTTTGACGTTTTTACATAAGAGCTAATACAAAAATACGTAAATAAATACGTTTGTAGTTATTGACTTCTTTTATTCTGTGAAAATTTCAACTGGCTATCTATTACGGTTCGAAAGATATAGCCGTTAATAGGTAGGACAGACAGACAGACATAGAGATCGTAGGCTTAGTATAGGGTCCCGTTTTAACCCTTTGGGTACGGAACCCTAAAATAACGGTAGGGAGTTCCATTCTTGGGGAGTACGCAACATAATGAAACAACTAAAGAAAGACTCTAATAACAACCAACTCTAATATCCCGTAAATAATCATATAACTCTAATAACAGTAAATAAAATAACCAAAAAATAATTATTATTATTATTGCAGTTTGTTGGTAAACCTAGATGTGATCTATACTTCTATACTAATATTATAAAGACGAAAGATTTGATTGTTTGTTTGTTTGTTTGCATTGAATAGGCTCCGAAACTACTGAACCGATTTGAAGAATTCTTTCACTGTTGGGAAGCTACACTATGCCCGGGTAACATAGGCTATATTATATTTTCAAAAAAAATAGGGATCCTTACTAAAACTCCAATAATGTAACCCAAGGTGTACAAAAATAAGATTTACTATTTTAACTTTGCGTGTTTGACAGTTCTAAGACAGGACAACGTCTGTCAGGTCAGCTAGTACAGAATATGACATGTAACATGTTTTCTTTTCAGATTATTTCGAAAGACTTCGTCTACCTACACGCTCAATTCATTTATGATCTCATCTACATCGATGTCAAGCATCGGCTCTAACGGCGACAGCTCTCTGAACTACGACTTAAACTGTCACGATTTAAAAGATAAACTAAAGGTGCAATTCTTAGAGCAACCGTTGAAAGAATCTCTGTTGGTGCTAGACGAAGTTAACGACAGGAAATGTTTGGACTCGTTCGATATTGGCTGCAAGATACTGATCACTACAAGGGATACGGGAGTCGTTGCTAATTATCAGACGCAGATTATCAAGGTAATGTACCCACATGGTGGTGTTTTTTTTTCAATATATTTTTTTAACTTTCGCGATTTCTAAATAAAATAATACGTGATAAGTCCCGATAATCATTTAAAACATGGGACAATATATGTTTAGAAAAATTGTGTGTTGTCTAAGGACCCCATTTACTTTCTTCTTTTTTAAGGATGCCCGACGCAAAATGAATTGTGTAAGTTGACAAAGAGCACATCCAGGAGTCCATGGAGCAGCAAAAAAAACCGTCTCAAACAAACGATCGATTGAGCACATTAGGACGGGCCGCAGCGGGCCGGGTCGCATCGCAATAATCACTTTCATACATTTTATATGGAAATCGGCCCAGGGGTGGGTCCAGGATTTCATTTGGGGGGGGGGGGGTTCGAAGGAATCAAATCGAAAAATTGAGTCGAATGTATGGAATTACTGTGTGTTTTGGGGGGGGGGCACGGCCCCCATGGCTACCTCCCTCCCCCCAGGATCCGCCAATGGTGCGGCCCGTCCTAATGCGCTCGATCCTTTAAAAATAAGTTTAACGTGTGTACCTCTGTGGCATCATAGCTCCCAACGGCTGGACCGTTTTTTAGTGAGATATTCTTTGAGCACGTTGGGCACTTTTTAGGTTGGGGAAAATCACCGACCTCGCGTGACCGTCACGCTTAGATATGTATTCGTAATTTTGGAATACAGTGCCATCTCTTGTGTTATAGGTGAAGAACTACTTAAGTTTCCACTTCTGACGTACAGTCCTACGACTGATTCTTTTTTATGTGGCTTAACCACAGAAAAGAGAAGTAAATAAAACGGAAATGAGAAGGAAAATCTGTTACCAGGCATATGAGTGGACCTTGATTGAACATTCTTATTTAGATCAACGCGTCGAACTCCGCATCACAGTTTGCTAACTGATTTAGAATGACTGACGTTTCGTTTATACGGATGCAACTGGCTACAACAAATTTCTCTTAAAAATGCCTTGACAGCCGTTCTAATTTAACCAAAAATTTATTTTCTTTTCTGTGGGTTTAACCTAGATTTTTCTTAGCTCTGATTCTAATGTGTTCAAAGATTAAACTGTTTAAAGATTATCAGCTGTATTATCGAGAAGCTTAAAAAAATTCGTTATTGTTACGCGCACCGAGCGCGTCTGACTCCCACTTGGCCGGTGTTTTTTGATGACAATTTTCGTCAGTTAGTAAATACTGGTATTCGGCCAAACCACTATCCGTTTACGACGGATCGGTAAACGCAGCGTAGGACGTCCACGACAAGATGGACAGACGACCTAAAAGAGACCGCAGGGAAACGCTGGATGCAGGCCGCTTCCAACCGGCCCTTTTGCAGATCGATGGGGGAGGTTTATGTCCAGCAGTGGACGTCCTATGGCTGAAAGGTTGATTATGATGACTATTCGTTTTGTATCCAACCCATGTTTTTTTACAGGTAGAAAACAACCTGCAGAAAGCGGAATCGTTAGAAATGTTCGCGTCGTTTCTCGACGAGCCCGTATCCAGGCTGCCTCGCCAAGCTAAGAAGTTACATGAGCTGTGTAAAGGTAGCCCTTTTCACATCCGCCTGATCGGCGCCCAGTTGGCGGAAAACAAGGAACGAATCAAGGACGACCCGAGGTTGTGGGACCAGTTCGTGAAGAAATTGGAGAAGAAAGAGTATTCTTTGTAAGTAACATTCTTTTTTTGCTGGCTAGTGCATTTTTTGACATAGCATATCTGTGGTAATCTTCAAACTTTTGATCTTTCACTGTCAATCAAGTCACCTTTCAAACGAAAAAAAAAACTAGATCAAAATCGTTTCAACTGTTTGGGAGCTACAATGCAGACATACACACAGTTACTAACGTTAAACTTATAACGCCCCTCTTTTTGAGTCGGGGGTTAAATTGTGTTTTCTTTCATTCTGTTCGGGATGTTTAGCGCGCACCTGACTCGCATTTAGCGTTTCTCTTTTTGCGTCAGGGATTAAAATACAATAGTAACGCAATGTATAATCTTCGTCTAAAATTTGTTGACCAGATTCTAAATACAGTGTAAACTCTATATAGCGACACTCGATTTACCGGAAAACTCCCTAAAACGTCAAAATGACTGGTTGGTTTACCTTATTGTCCATACAATGATACACTCTATGTAGCATCATACCCACTCTAAACAACGACAACAATACGTCATTATTAGGTAATAAACAGTACTTTCTAACATACTAACTTAATTAAAATAAAATAAAATACTGGAGCAACAAAAACGTCAGACGAAGATAACAGAATATACACAATAAGCGTTGTTATTTGTATCAGTATTAATGTTTGTTGTTTGTAAGTTTTATACTATACTAGTAAATAGATATTATAATAGTAAAATAATATTGATTTTTCCTCTCAATTTAACGACAACTCTCAATAACGCAATAAAATAAGCAGTCTCATAAGTGTCGCTATATAGAGGTTACACTGTATATAGAACAGCAACACTGCATTACAATCAGTTCCCTTTAAATTCAGCATGTTGTCCGTCTGAATATCTGGAAAATCGATGGCAGTAATTTACGGACCCACTGATCAGTAAATCCTGCAACGAATTTAAAACCTTGTTCTACCCAAACGTAGCTTCGGTAACCTTTGTTATTACCCCGTTTCAGCTTTTTAACAAGACCAAGCGACAACCCAATGAAACCAATCGAAATGTGTATAAACGCACTCAACAATAACATCCGTCCACTTTACAAAAAGCTTGCCATTCTACCCGACAATGTCAAAGTATCGGCCAATGTACTATCAAAACTGTGGAACAAAACCGTTGAAGAAGTAAACTCAATCATGCAGCAGCTAAAAAACAAATCACTAATCATCGCTATCTACGATCGAGAAATGAGAAACTACATGTACGAAGTGCATGACCTAATCATGAACTACCTCAGAACATGTTTGAACAAAGACGATAAAATTAAACTACATGATAGCTTCCTCAACAGTTACCATTATACCAAAAGCAACGCGCCCGTAGAAATAGTAGACGATGGATATATGGCGTTTTACGTCGGCTATCATATCCTACATTCGCAAGATTACAATGATAAATGGAGCTTGTTCAAAAAGTTGTTCCTCGATTTGAAATTTCTTGGGAACAAAGTGAGACTGACTGGACCGGCCGATGTGATTCTTGACCTAAAGAAATATGAGAATTATATTGTCAGTGACGTAAGTGTTATTTACTTACTAACATTAGATCTTTACTAATATTATAAAGAGGAAAGATTTGTATGTAAGTATGTTTGTAACGAATTGGATCAAAAAGTACTGGACCGATTTAAAAAATTCTTTCATTGGGAAGCTGCACTATCCCCGGGTGACATAGGCTATAATCTATACCCGTGCGAAGCCGGGGCGGACCGCTAGTTTATTATAAAGGACTTGGCCTACTGCACCGGACTATACTATGAAAATCATCATCATTTCAGCCGTAGGACATTCTATGAGAGTTATTTTCCTCGATCATCGAGATACAATATATGTAAAGTCATAATCGTGCCATAAAAACGTCCGAATCAAAACTCGGCGCACGATACGAATTGCGCAGACTTTTTGGTTAGTTACAAGGTAACCGCGATCCGACTACAACGCCGCGCGATGCCATAGCTACAATGACTTAGCGGACAACTAACGTTGAACACTATGCAAGCGACATAACGTCTAAATTGGAGTAAATGTGGCATTGTGAAGTATATAATTGATACAATGTATGTACAATGACGCTCGGACGTTTTTTGACTGTTTTCACTGAGAGATTATGAACTTATAGGAATTGTATCTCGATGCCTTACATTGTTCGTAGATTACTTGCATATCAATGTTACGTTGTGATGCTTGCGTTCTCCGCAATTAGGTCATCCATAGGCCCTCTTTTACCAATGTTAGTATATGTCTTTTTATTCCAGGAGCTAGACCGAGATCTGATCCATAGTATTGTGGGGTATCTGATGACTCACGGCACCGATCTTCACCGATACCAATGCACAGATATCATCCAGAGCATTCTGCAGCATGAGTCTAAAGGCATCCTCTATACTAAGGCAGCAGAAATAGCCCAAACTAACTGTCGCAACCACGAGCTGTTCTTTGAATTCCTGTTAGTATTCTTTACTAGTAATTATATATATTTAATTATCAATCAATCATTTATTGGGATCATAGTAACGGTACATTTTATATATTGAAGCGTCTGTATCCCGAACTAGTTTGCACTGTATTTCGGGATCCAGCGTCTTCTCCCATCTATGGGTTTAAGATAGTGTTACAAATATTTTTACACGGCATATTAACTATTATGATTATGATAATTAAGTACAAAAGAAAATATATATATTATAATATGCTTCATCATCATCATCCACAGCCTTCCTTATCCCACTGTTGGGTATAAGCCTCTCTCTTGCTATGCCATCTGCCTCGGTCCTGAGATAATCGAGTCCAGGTTCGACCCGCGATAATTATTTATTTATTTGTCCCGAATATTTACTATGTATTAGATTCCGTAGCGTACATGGTGTTATCATAATTATATATGGCTAAGTACTTCCCTGGACCCGGGTATGTCCTAAAACTGCGACCAGAACCACCGGAAGATGGGCAGCAGCGTCCTATTAGCTCACTGTGAACGTACTGCGATCCCCAAACCGCCTGCCAAGCATGGAGATTTTGGCAAAACCCCTCTCTAACAGGGAGGCCTTTGTCCAACACGTTTAATGGCTTTCCTTAAGTTCATGCTCTATCTCAGGAAAGGTTAATGGTATGAAATATTGGCTATGATCAAATTGTTGATAAAAACCTAAAAAAAAAAACATAAAAACCTAAAAAATATATGTTCCTATTAAACCTCCAAAAGACTTTTAGAGCAAAGGAAAAAAGATATTTACAAAAAAACTGATTTTGTGACACTTTACCTTGAATGTCTTGACTCGTGTACATGACACTTTTGGGCCATATAAACTGTCAAAAAAAGGTATATATGAGTTTATAGCTAGTTATATTTCATTCCGAGGTTTAATCCCTATTTAACTGGACTACTGTAAACACAAAAACTGTCTGAAATTTGAATTTCCTGCCATAGGTGAAACATACCACCTTAATGGTTTTTTTTTCTATTTTCGGTATAATAATTATTATTATTTATTATTTTTTATTTCAACTAGTACCGCAAAACACGAATTACACTAATGACAATTTGTATTACAATAACGAATTACTTAAATAATATGAATTTATAAACAAAAACTACATAATCATATAAAAAAATCAAAATAAAACACACTAAAAATATAAAAATTAAAAAACAAAAAGAAGAATATATAAGGAACCGAGACGTTTTTTTGGTTGGTGGTTTAGGATCTGCATAAAATTTGGTATGGAGTCAGTAGTCCAATTAAATAGGGATTAAACCTCGGAAGTTATAAAGTTATGTTTAATAATACGCTTTTATTAGCTTGGTATGTATGTAACGGAATCTTTGAACTTAATTTTCTACTTCAAACATCGAATTAAATTCAAATTTTGCACACTTATCAAGGACTCATGACAATTCAATAATTTAAATAGTTTGTCCCATTATCCTTACTTCTTCAGGATCTTCAGGATGAGCGATATTTTGCGTGTTTTTTTTTTTTAACTATTATTTTATTTTTGTGTTTTATTTTATTTTGTTGATTCCGAACAGGCACGAGCAAGATGTGGACGGCATAAAGCATTCCACGATCGACGTTAAAGAAGGAATCACGTGCGTTTGCTTCCTCGGCGACTACGTGCTGGTCGGCACGCAGACTGGCATTGTAAAGGTACATTGTTTTATACTTTTTTTTACTGGGCAAGTGCCTTTAATAACTAAACAAAATACAAGCTAAAACTAACACTACAAATACAGTTAGACTGCCCATAGACCGTTAAAGGTCTAAAGACAATCCAAATGCTCAAGCCCACTACCAGTTGGCAGCGTACCCAACATGCTGGCGGCATTACCACGTTGAATGGCAATGCTAATGCGTTGAGCCAGAAACACGCCAGCATTTTGATCACGCGTCGTTATATAGTTATCTAAAATTTTATGTTGATTAAACAGACTGTGCTCTCTGTTTTATTATTTTAATATATTTTTTTTTTTTATTGCGCAAGTCTTAAAAGTAACTAAAATATAACAGTCACTGGCACGCCAAATATATCTGAAACGTTCGTTTGGCCCGATTCAAAAAAGTCGATCAGCCTAAGACTACAGAATTGGCTATCGGACAAGTGTTTGATTCGTTAAAAATAATAGGCTTACTGAAAAATACAATAAAATTATAAAATACTTTAAATCAGCTTATAACTTTATGAGATATAAGCACTTAAATTTTTGATTGGATTAGGAAATGATGCTCTGTCTGTTTCCCGCAAAGTGAGTGTCAGTGTGGAATACGAAAAATCGTCACCGCTTTATGGTTGATATTCCGAAAACCCGTACGAAGCGCTTTGATTCCACATTTATTGTGCGAACTACTAGTCTGTGGAATGCGCTGCCTGAATGGGTGTTCCCCGATGGTTACAATCTGGGTGTCTTCAAATCACGAGTGAATCGGTTTCTTCTAGGCAAGCGTGCTCCAACGTAAACCGCATCATCGCTTAACATCAGGCGTGATGGTGGTCAAACGCAAGCCTATTAATTATTAAAAAAATATATGTATGGCATAATAATAAACGACGCTCTCTGTCTAGTAAGACCAATGACATTTAATATTATCTTTGACATTAAAATGCTCATAATTATCTGCCTTAATTATCAACACATTTTAATTTGTTGGTGATTGGCTCATATGGTCAGCTAAGCGTTGGTGGCGCCACCTTTCCTTCTTGCTACATGCAAGTAGTTATTCAGCTAGAACTGTTACAGCCCCCAAAGCTGACTAAGCTGAACTATCATCGCGTTAAAACATTCATCATCATTCATCGTTTCAGCTATAAAACGTCCATTGCTGGACATAGGCCTCCCCCATCGATCTCCAAAAGGGCCGGTTGGAAGCGGCCTGCATCCAGCGTTTTCCTGCGGTCTCTTTTAGGTCGTCTGTCCATCTTGTGGGTGGGTGTCCTATGCTCTTAAAACATTCATAAAAGAATAAATGTCTGTTTTTAGCACAAAAAAATATTGAATATCAAAATTAAATACACCGCTGGCACTACAAATCAGTTTATATAATTTTCAGTTCTTCCACAACCCGACCAACAAGCTAAAGAAGGAATACTCTGACATTGAAGCGTCCCACGGCCACCCGGTGAAGTGGATCGGAGTGGCTGTCTCTAGGAGCTATCCAATTGTTTCTGTGTTGTATTACAACGGCACCCTGAAGCTATGGAACATTGACGATATCGATATCTCTTCTGACTCTGAGGATATTATTGAAGAAGGTACATAATAAGCATATTGTCAAGATTATCAGGGCATTACCTCATACAGGGTGTTCATTGTCAAATTTTTCATGGAAATCAGGTAGGATTGTGAGAAAGTGCTGGATTATTTGTTAATCGGAAGCGCAGATCATTTTTTGCGTTTGAGAAAAGAGCACTACGGGGTGGGAATTTGTTGTCAACCTTAGTATGTTATAATGGCTGCAGTTGATTAGCTAAACGATTCATGCTAAGGTCTTGAAAAAAATCCTGATCCATAGCTAAGAGTCACCAAAAAGTCTGTTTAATGTTCATACTGTAGCTGTTCCATAGATAGAGGTAACAGTCAATATAGAATTTCTTTTTCTATCTGACTGCCAGCGGGCACGAAAAATATTTATGGTTGATATTCCAAAAACTCGTACGAAGCGCTTAGGTTCCACTTTTCTTACCGCCAAGACGAAGGCCAAGTCAGATAGGTATTGCCGGAAATAATTCTGCATTTGTTTACCAATAAGGCAGTTTTTTTAAATATATATCACTGTTTTAAACTATCACGGTTGTTCACTAAAGTTATATGATTATATACGGGATATTTACCGTGATAAGGTTGTGGAATGACCACGGTAAATATCCCGTAAATAATCATATAACTTTACCAATACTAGCTGACCTGACAGACGTTGTCCTGTCTTAGAACTGTCAAACACGCAAAGTCAAAATTGTAAATCTTATTTTTTTACTCCTTGGGTTACATTATTGAAGTTTCAGGTAGGATCCCTATTTATTTTTTTAAATATAATATAGCCTATGTTAACCGGGGATAGTGTAGCTTCCCAACAGTGAAAGAATTTTTCAAATCGGTTTAGTAGTTTCGGAGCCTATTCAATGCAAACAAACAAACAATCAAATCTTTCCTCTTTATAATATTAGTATAGATATGTAGTGACGAAAGCGTAAGAATTCTATGTTTAGTATAATAAGGCGTGCACCTATCAGTATTTTCTAATCTAACAAGTGAAGTGACTACCTAAAACGTGAAGTAAAACTGGATGCAGAGAACGGCCCAGCGAGCTCAGTAGTGGGCATTAGGAGAGGCCTATATCCAGCAGTGGACAATGAATGGCTGACGATGATGATGATTGTTAATTTCAGAGCCCGAAGAGGTGCAAAACAACAACCTACCATGCAACGTGACTATCACCCCTGATAGCCGCCTCGGCGCTATCCGGAACTGTCGCTGGAGCGCCAACGAAGAGTTCCTTATCACCCACACCGATCACCAAATTGTTGTGTACTCTCCTAATGGTGATATAAGAGAAGTTATCAACGGATTCGACGGTGAAAGCTACTTGGTTTGCTGCGTACCGTGCAATAATGACAGGTAAGAAATCACACTTGGGGGGGGAGGGGGGTGTATTCCTCTGCAAGCTAACATTGCTGTTCTGGATTTTACAATTACAGGGCATAAAGAAATAAGTCAGGGATATAATTAATAGGTAGCAGATGGTTTATTTCGGAAATTAAGGCTAAACTAGAAAAGTATGGTGGCTTGGAGTTTCTAGTTTAATAAATTATGGAGGGTAGTAGATCAGGAGGAAAGTCATATATATATATATATGAAGGACAAGTTGAAAAAAAAGTGTCCAGCTGTTAGCTATAAATGACAATTCAAACACCCCCCCACCCCTGAATAGGCGCTAGCGCAGATAAAGGGTATTATAATAATGAAATATTTACTTTAGTAACAATTGCTTAATTTTATTTATTTTTAACGAAGCCGAAGTGTCTTTGTTTCCTTGTTCGTTAGTGAGTTGTGGTTAAACGCAAAGCCCATCAAACATTAAAAAAAGAAACTACCGATCACAATAATGATTTCAGATCAAACTTATTAGCTGTCTGTAAAATAAATTCTTAGATACCACTAAACTCGTCTTTTACATATAAAAGAAGACCTTCAATAAAAATCTTTGTTGCAGATATCTCGCCACAGCCACAATAGGAGTGAAGCAAGGAGTGGACATATTCGATTTGAACACAAAGACCTGTCTCATGACTTTTGGCGGTGACCTAGAAATGGATAAAGTGCAGGATGTACTTGCGTTACCTGGTAAATAGTAACATTGTTATTTTTAACGAATAAATATAAGTACAAGTACAGAATTAGTGCATTTTTTTATTTTTTTATTTGAATAACATACATAAAATATTATAGTTACACAACCCTGCCAAACTGCATAGCAGTTTGTAGACAGATTCAGGACGTGCGAGCGCTAACTACCTGCAGCTATATTAAAGTTATATGATCATTTACGGGACATTTACCGTGGTAAGGTTGTGGAATGAGCTCCCGATATTTCGGCGCAGTTAACATGGTGAACATGGAACATGGTGCATGTAACGGCGCCGAAATATCGGGAGCTCATTCCACAACCTTCCATCGGTAAATATAGTAAATAATCATATAACTTTAGATAACAACCGTGATAGTTTAAAACAGTGTTTTACAGCTATACTAACCTGCTAAGTTGCCTCGCTGTCTATCACGTAACTCTTGTCGCGTTATCTCTGTCTATCGCGTGGCAGGTCCGACAGGTCGGCTACTTGTAGCTTCATACCTAAAGTGCGGAGTACGCCAGGCTTACCCCGACGCAAAAAGAGGGTGTTATACGTTTAACGTGTGTATATGTGAGCCTGTCTGTGGCATCGTAGCTCCCGATCGGCTTACCCGAATTTGGTTTAGTATTTTTTGTTTGAAAGGTCTCTTGATCGAGTGTCCTAAGCTATGATTCAAGAAAATCTGTTTAGTTGTTTGAAGATTATCTAACCTGGGGCCTTACGGACAACTGCTATTACAGGCACCTAATCCGCTCAGTAGGAAAATCACGCGACCGCAAACCGTATCAGGGCGCGTTAAGGTTTGCGGTCGCGTGATTTTCCAACTGAGCGGATTAGGTGCCTGTAATAGCAGTTGTCCGTAAGGCCCCTGGTCTTTCAATATTAATTTTGTCCTCGTCACTCTCATTCTGAATGACATAAGTGTGACCGAGAAAGAAACAATATCGCATGCACAAGAAGTCAGCCTGCTCAGATTACCGCTACCATCTCAATAAGGCCCTTCTGTTAATATCCTTTGAAAAATAATCAGTAACTATTTGTGAAGCGTTGTAAATGTTGTCCTAGATATGATACGAGTACTTCTCCACGAAACATTCTCTCTCTTTCTTACTCTATTTTTTTCTCTTCCTTTTTCTCTTGTTTTTTAATTCTTTTTCTGCTTTTCTTTCTTTTTTCACTATTTTTTGATATGTTATCCCCACGTCGCTAACACTGTATATATTTCAGGCAGCAACAAAATCCTAACACTCACCACCACAGAAATAACCCAGCACTCGTTTCACATCAACAAAGGGAACACTTCCGTAGAATCAAAAATGATCATAAGCAGTCAAGCTATAAAGCCGCAGTTGCTGTTCCTTTCTTTCGCCGTGAATAAGACAGGGACGCTGCTATTCGTTTCTACGGATGATAGTAGGGTGATATGCGTCGATTTGAAGACTAACACAAATGTGTTTGAATTGGATAATAGAAGAGGGTAAGTTTATTTTTCGATCTACCCACCAAAATTAAGTACTTTTAGTAGACGTCGTAACCACAAACACGGCATAATAACAGGAGTGAAAGGGATGTGAGAAATGATTAAGAAAGAGTCCGCTAACTGAGAAAGAGTTTGTTGTCGTGGTGGTTTGATCCAAACACAAGGAGGGTTTTTGTCTATTGGGAAACGGCGCATTTGCCCTATACAGAACTAAAGTGCCTGTCACACTTTTACTTGCACACAATCATACCAATATTATAAATGCGAAGTGTTGGTTTTTTATTTGTTCCTTTCTCTTTCACGCAACAACTGAAGTCTTGACGATGATGAAGACTTTACATACTAAGTCTATGACTTTTACATACCTTGCTTCCAGTAACTATACTAGATGGCGCTAATTAATAACTTGACTCGGGGTAAACTCCAAAAGGAAACTTGCATTTAGTTGCGGTTGTATGCATCGCCATCTATCCAGTCAGCAGGAACTAAAGCTTTATTTAATCATCTCAATGAACTAAACCACACTAAATACAAGCTAAAAATTGACTGCCCATAAACCATTGAAGCTCTAAAGACAATCCAAACTCTCACGTTCACTACCAGTGGGTATCATACCCAACATGCTGGCGGTATTACCACGCTGAATGACAATGCGTTGAGCCAGAAACACGCTAGCATTTTGGTCATGATCTCTGAAAAGCTCTCAATTATAAACGAACACACCAAAGTTACAAACAAAAAATTACTGTCTCATGTTGTCATTCTACTTTCAGGAGTGTGGTAGCGATAGCAGTAAGTGAGATCCTGATGTGGGACGAATTTATCCCGGGATATGATGTGTTGCTGACCGGCACTGGGACGGTAGAGAATGCTGTCAAAGTATGGCATCTCGACACCTCGTACATATCTCAAGCTACCAACAAAAATGGGTAAGAATTTAAAGTTTATTGTTTTATAGACTCGTCAACATTGAATTTTGGTCATTCTAACCTACGGTGCACAGATGTCACAGGTCGATTCTCAAAAATTCAAGCGGTTTTTGCAAATTAGAGTTTGCAGAGAGTAATGGAACGCAGCGGTGTTGGTATAAAAATAATGGACAGTCGCAGCAGCATACTGTGTTTCATCAAAGGTGTGATTGACGCACGCCAAAAAGGCGTCAGATTAAAGTGAGATTGTACTATCTTCAATTAGTTTTTCTTTTATAGGTAGTTTATGTAGGTGTTGAATGTTATTGATAGCCTATTCAGGCAATCGTGCACACTTTTTTAATGTCCCAAAAAATTAATGAAGCACAACTTTGAAAACACAATTAAAATGTGTTCAAAATTAAGGCAGATGCGTAAAGTATATTTCTTACCGCTAAAGGCCGAGCTCTACGCGTACGAAGTAGCGGGCACCAGCTAGTTTAATTATATTTTGCACTAAGCCTATTATTTTTGACAAATCAAACACCTCTCCGATATCCCATTATTTTTGTTCTTTCAAGAAATAAACGAAGTAAAAATTACATTTCATATGTCTATTCAGAAAAATCCGTCTAACAACAAAGTTCGACGTGAGCTTCCTGAACACCGCCTCGCCGGTAACTCCGACCACTCCGTCCATCAGCGGCTTGTCAAGCCTCTCATCCACGCCCAAACGGCACCAGTCCTTCAACGAACGAGCCGGCCCCAAGAAAATACTCACCAACACGCTGAGCTTAGACCGACAAGCGCTGAAGCCGCTCAATTTGAAAGGAATATGTAATAACAATGACGCGACTGTGCAGCCTCTGCTGGCGGTGATCGACGATAAGAATAATATTCAGGTGGGTACCTGTTAACCGACTTCAATCAAGGCGGTTCTCAATTCCACTGTATGTTTTAGTGTGTGTGTGCGTGTGTGTGTGTGTATATGTAACGCATTATCTCAGATAATTATGCAACAATTTAAAAAAAAAAAAAAAATATGCCATAGGTGGCATTGGGCTGCCTGATGGTAAGCAGTCACCGTCGCCTATGGATACTTGTAACACCAGAGGCATCACAAAAACATTGCCGACCCTTTAGGACTCGGTTAACTCGCCTTTGATGATTTTCAATGATCATTTTTTATTTAATATGCTATATAGTTGCCTTGATGATATATGGTACTGAGACGTGGTCTTTAACTATTGGCCTTTTGGAAAAGCTCAGAGTCACACAATGGGTAATGGAGAGAGCTATGCTCGGAGCTTCTTTGCGCGATAGAATCCAGAACGTGGATATCCGCCAAAGAACCAGAGTCACCGACATAGCTATTAAAATTTGCAAGTGGCACTGGGCAGGCCAAATCGCTCGAAGAACCAATAGGGATGAAAGGTTCTTGAATGCAGATCACGAACCGGAAGACGCAGCGTAGGTAGGCCTCCCACTAGATGGAATGACAACATCGTGATATTCGATGCCATCGCTCAACAACGGTGAAGGAAAACATCGTGAGGAAACCGGTATATCCAAAAGTTCAAAGACAGACATAATACATTTTTAAACTTTCGCGTATTGAACACAAGTTTTAAATGTTTATCAATCACGTATTATTTTATTTAGGTAAAATTAGGTACTTTCGCTCGACGTATCGACCATGTTACAATGGCCATGTTTACTTATCACGTATTATTTTATGTAGGTAAAATTTGGTACCTTTCGCTTGACGTTTCGACCATGTTACAATGGCCATGTTTACTTATCACGTATTATTTTATATAGGTAAAATTAGGTACCTTTCGCTCGACGTTTCGACCATGTTACAATGGCCATGTTTACTTATCACGTATAGGGTATTTGACTACTTTTGGGAAACTATTGCACATTATTGTCTGATATAAAATAATGTATACTGCATTTATATTTTCTGGATATCAGTCGTATTTGCGATATAAATCGATGTTAAAGTTTTAATAAAAAAAGATCGCGCCAAAACGCAGACCTGCGTCATAGCTCCGATCACGTGACTAATTGACGTCACACAAAACAAAACAACTGCAGCCAGGCTGCAAAAGTTTGATGATTAATTAATTTCTAATAGAAGTAATGGTTTATAAATATTGTGTAGTGCCAAAATGTACAAATACTTCCATAAAGACACCCGAAAAAATATTTGTTCCTGTTCCAATGGACCCAAAACTCCCCATAACTCGAAAAAAGTGGTTGGAATCAATCTAAGGTTGGAACTAAGTAGCTCGTAGAGAACCCAAAAGTATTGGAGCTAATTCAAGTGTTTCTATGTGCGAAGATCATTTTGAGGTACATATTTGAGTCTATATATTTCTATTATAATTTGTGTTTTTATTGCATTACTATTTTATGTACTGTTACTTTCTTTTTAAACATTGTAAAGCTCGACATAACCTAACAAAATAGTGATATCCACCTACTACAACATACTTTTTGTACAACTTGATTGAATGTTTTGCTTGGAGAACAATTAAAAATTAATACTGACATTGTAGTTTTTACGTTTTGAGTTCTGCAGCGTAGAAACAATGACGTGGATTATTATTAAAGAAATATGCAACCATAAAAACATTAATTTTGGGTAAGTTACTGCTGTCTGCTTGCACAAAATGTTTCTCCATTCTTCTCACATTTAACCTCCGGACTGTTTTTGGTGAAAATTTCTGGATAAATCGCTCTCAAAATAGCTTTACAACAATAAATTCGCAAATATCAATACAAAATCTGTTTGTTTAGATTTGTGTGACGTCACTAGGGATGAAGCCAGTTACAGACCGTTTTCGATCACGTGATCAAATGTCGAAAATACAGTTATTTTAATCGCGTTTTTTACAAAAAATAAGCATATTTTTATCAAAAAATCAATGAAATATGCTTTTTCATTATGTCATGTATATGGATGGCGTCAATTGGCATAATATTTTTAATACAGTCAAGTACCCTATTATTTTATGTAGGTAAAATTGGGTACCTTTCCTCGACGTTTCGACCATGTTGCAATGGCCATGTTTACTTATCACGTATTATGTTATATAGGTAAAATTAGGTACCTTTCCTCGACGTTTCGACCATGTTACAATGGCCTTGGTCACGAGCTGAAGGTCAGTAGTCGATAAGTCCCGATAAACATTTAAAACATATGACATTCACCAACATGCACTGGGCCAGAATGCTGGATTAAGGCCCATCCTCTATTTCTGAGAGATGGCCTATGTCCCAGTAGTGGAAACATGATAGCCTGATAATGATATCTCCCTTGTTTGTCTCATCTGAAGGAATAACCATCATAAAGACTTTAACTGTGTCATTTCTCCAGGTTATGCGAGGCAGAAAGATTCTTACAGAGATATCTGAAAACATAAAAGATCTAATCACCGCAGTGAAGATAAGTCCTTGCAACCAGCATATAGTTTACGGAATGAAATCAGGCATCGTGAAGAGATACACTCTCCGAACTAAAGACAATATAAGAATTATGCATGTGAACAGTGCAGTGCAGTACATGAGATTCGTGAACCCAGCTTTGCTGATCGTGGCAGGCGAGAACAAGTCCATAATGGCGCTCAAGTTGATGGACCTCGGTAACTGGGAACCAGTGATGCTGCAAAAGGGCAACGCTTTTCTGGGCTCGCAGGAATTACTAAATGATATACAAGGTAAGTTTTTTTATATCGAATAACTAGCTGCGCCCCGCGGTTTCCCCTGCGTAGTGATGAAAAATGGTGATGATGCTGATGAATAGCCTTTCTCCGTCTCCTGTTTCTAAGCTACCTCCCCACCAATTTCCAGCCAAATCGGTTCAGCCGTTCTTGAGTTATAAATATGTAGTGTAAATAACACGACTTTCTTATATATGTATATATATATATAGCTGACCTGACAGACGTTGTCCTGTCTTAGAACTGTCAAACACGCAAAGTCAAAACTGTAACTCTAATTTTTTTTCACCTTGTGTTGGGTAATCGGAGTTTTAGAAAGGATCCCTATTTAAAAAAATATATAGCCTATGTTACCCGGGGATAGTGTAGCTTCCCAACAGTTAATGAATTATTCAAATCGGTTATGTAGTTTCGGAGCCTATTCAATGCAAACAAACTAACAAACAATCAAATCTTTCCTCTTTATAATATTAGTATAGATATATAAATAAATGAATAAATATTCGGGATATTTTTGCACACACGGTCATCTGACCCCAAACTAAACAAAGCTTGTGATATGGCTGCCAGAGACTGATATACATACATATATAGTTTTAAATACATACATAGATATTAACAACCAGATATAGAACAAACACAAATGTTCATCACATAAATGTTTATCCTAGGTGGGAATCGAACCCACGCCCCCAAGCTCAGAAGGTAGGTTCACTACCAACTGGACCAACGGGCTATCAGTCAAGCCTATCTATCTATATATAGATAGACTTGCGTTTGACCTAGAAGAAACCGATTCACTCGCGATTTGATGACCACCAGGTTCTATCTATCGGGACAGCCATTCAGGCAACGCATTCCACAGTCTAGCCGATCTAGCGGTTCGTACAATAAAAGTGGAATCAAAAAGCTTTGTATGGCCTTCCAAAATAAAAATGGGTAGGTGGGTATTAATCATGCAGATTCGATGCACATGTCCCACAATCGCTTTATATCAGGCGAGAAAAATATTAAGGGAAAGCCATCTTTTTTTTTAAATAGTCACATTCTTCAGTTGCTGTGTTGTACGTGAAAAAAGAACAAACAAACACACTTTTGCATCTATAATATTAGTATAATGGATCATCATCGTTCTTAGAGCGGAAAACGCTTACAATTTTAATAATTTTTTTGTTTATTTCTAGGTGTAAAGAAAAAACATTCAGACAGTATCTCAACGTCCGAGAGCCACGGAAGCCTCGACTCCCACCGAACATTCTCGAACGGAGAACGAAAGACTGACCTCTGCAAGAGTAGTAACCTAGTCGAATGCTTCTGGATCAGTGACATCGGTCTGATGACCGTAGAGAACAATGCGAGTGTGAAGCTGTGGAACAAGGAGCTGAACCTGAGCTGTATTTTACACGCAAGGAGAGAAGACGTGCATATCACATGTGCGGTGTTTAGGAAGAACGTTTTAGTTATCTGTGATAGTAATAATTTGGCGTTTGAGGTAAGCTTCACGTCTTTTTACATGCTTTATAATTATTATCTTCATCATCATCATTTCAGCCACAGGACGTCCACTGCTGGACATAGGCCTCCACGTTTAACTTCAATAATGCAGTTTTATTTTCCTTTTTTTCAGACGTTTGTGCTTGAGAATGGCTCTGCAGTGAAATTGAACTCTATACGAGAGCAGAAGCTGAACAACATCATAACTAGCTGCGATCTCACCGCAGACGGGAACCTGCTGGCGCTCGGGCTGGATTCCGGAGATGTGCTGGTGAGGGACTAAAAATGTGTAAAGTTATATGATTATTTCACATTTTATTGACATTATTTCTTTATGTGTAACTAGCGGTCCGCCCCAGCTTCGCACGGGTATAGATTATAGCCTATGTCACCCGGGGATAGTGTAGCTTCCCAACAGTGAAAGAATTTTTCAAATCGGTTTAGTAGTTTCGGAGCCTATTCAATGCAAACAAACAAATAATCAAATCTTTCCTCTTTATAATATTAGTATAGATAAATGTACATGAAATATTTTATTCGGACATGTTCACCGATACACGATTAACGAAATTTGGCCCGATAGAAAAAAAAAACGTAAACTTTCCTAAAATACACTCGTTTTTACGTTCCCTTCAATGGATGGAATTAACTTCATTCAATATCAATAGAAGATATTTCTATTTTTTTTTTATTGTGTGCAATCCTAACAATCTTTCAAATACTTTAGTGTTCACAGTTTTTTGTAAATGCGTAAGTTTGTAAGTAGAAAATTATATATTGAAAATATTTGAAAGCGCGCACGCCGAATATGCAAGCATTACCGTCAAACAAGTGTACGTTCGCTACCATTACGCCTTAATTTGACAGGTTTGGAATGTGAAAGGCCAGCGTCAGATCACGAACGGGCTGCTCCGTCATCACAAGCACAAGGTGCAGTACTGCTCCTTCTCGCCCGTCCCGGACCGTCTGTACCGGAACTCGGCTCACGCCACGCCGCATCAGTCTCCCACGAGCGCGGAGGACGACCAGCCGCCGCTGGTGCTGGTAACGATGGCCTCGGAGGTGGTGTGGTGGAACATCACTTATTATATGAGGAGGGGTGGCAAAAACAGGTATGTTTTTAAAGATTTTTTTAGAAAATTTTTAATTTCGGAAAATTACAGGATTTTTTTTAAATTCATTTTCCCATGTAATTATTTTCAAAAAAGTCATCTAAGTCAAAGAGGGTTTCTGTCGCTACCAAGGAGGTTCCTGCAAGGAAGTATATACTATATAACACGGGTGAATACGCGGGGCGCAGCTAGCTTTTTAAATAATACATAAACCGACTTCAATACTTAACCTACATGCACAAACTTAAACTAAAAAGTAGAAAAATGACAGTTGAAACAGAGATTGAAAGTCGTCATCAAAACTTGCCGAAGGGACAAAACATATGGTCTCGGTATAAGTAATAACCATACAGACGAATTGATAAACTCCTTTTTCCTTCCTCCTTGTTCCTTGGTGGTATGGAATCCTCAGTGCGCGAACCCGACAAGCACTTGACCTTTTTTCCTCTTTTTTTTATTTTATATTTTAAATATATATATCAATGGTACATTCATTAGAAAACGCCTATCTTCTTAATTTCAGGCCTAGTGTAAACGTAAACGCGCTGACGCCAGTTGGCACTCCGATCGAGACAAGAATGGAGGGGCTCTCACTGTCTACCAACGACAAAAACTGCGGGTCCGCCTCGCAGAACTTCTTCTTCGCAGAAGGTTTCCTGAACCACAACTGTTGGAAAGATCTGTGGAAGGGGAAAACGTAAGTAACTCATTATTGTTGATATTATTTTGGACGTCATCATGGAACAAAAGTTGTACGGTATGTTGTAGGGAAGGTGCCTAAAACAAGTTTTAGATAAATTAAAAATAACCCTGTATATACATCAATTGACTGCTCATCCTTTACCCCGCGTGATGACAAGGTTACAAATTTTCAGCATTTTTTTTTCGAGCTGGTCAATCGTAGGTGCGAATTGAATGAATTACTTTTGAGTCTCCAATCACAAGCCGCCATTCGATTGAGTCTCCAATCACAAGCTGTCATTCGATTGAGTCTCCAATCACAAGCTGCCATTCGATTGTGTCTACAATCACAAGCCGCCAATCGATTGAGTCTCCAATCACAAGCCGCCATTCAATTGAGTCTCCAATCACAAGCCGCCATTCAATACCCCCGCATGACCGACGTGCGTGCATGACGACGTGGTACAAAATGGAATCATGACGACATGTGCGATCAAGTGGTTATATTATCTTTGATATACATAAACCTTAACCTGGAGCGATGGTGGACGAACGGTAGCATGTGCGCTTTATAATCTGACGGCACCCGATTCGATCCTCGGACCTGCACCGTTGTCATATTTAGTATTTAAATAGATTATGTGCAGTTTCGATGCCATCGCTCAACAACGGTGAAAGAAACCATCTTGAGGAAACCGGTATGTCCAAGAACCTCAAAAGTCCAAATACATTACATTCACTACACTAATATGCACTGTCCCAGCAGTGGGAACGTGATAGGCTGATACCAAAGATAATATTAATCGTCATTGTCTGATACTGATACATACACCTTTATAACTACCCTCATTCTTGGGCAGAGATAAAAATTCGGTAGCTATCATCGAGATATAATTCTAATAGTCACAATCTCTCAGCGGAAACAGTCAAAAAACGTCCTAGTATCATTGTACATACATTGTATCAATTATATACTTCACAATGCCACATTTACTCCAATTTAGAAGTTATGTCGCTTGCATAGTGTTCAACGTTAGTTGTCCGCTAAGTCATCGTAGCTCTGGCATCGCGCGGCGTTGTAGTCGGATCGCGGTTGCCTTGTTACTAACCAAAAAATCTTAGCGTGCGCCGAGTTATCGTTCTTTTTTTTTGCCACGATTATGACTATTAGAAATTGTATCTCGATGGTAGCTATGTACAAATTATACTCAGCTCCGTAATTACCCATTCCAAAAACATAAACATAAATAACATAATAACATAAATATAACATAATAACATAAATATTTTACTTTCAGGTACAAGAAAGGTTCAAAACGGAAGGAGATACTAGCCTGCATCAAGCTCTCAGGTATCCACGCGAGCTACCTACGTCACGACGATCGCTTCTCTTGCTTCGTGACCGTAGACAATACGGGCCACGTACATATCATGAACGTACTTAGAGAAGAGTGTTCATAGCACATAGAGATTATATTAGCCCAGCATTTAAAGGCTAATGGAAACAATAATAGTACAATGGTACGTTTACGTACACGAGATTATAAACCTTATGAACTTGAATCTTCAGATCATTATTTGAGCAATTTTGTTGTTAGGTTTCACGTCAGTGATAATATAGTTACGCATAGTCTTCACGTACAAGCAAATATGTGTCGGTTAGTCGATGAAATAAGTGAAAATCAAGGTGTTAACGATTTTATGTTTTATGTGAAAGTTGTACTGATCTTATTAGTGTCTGTTATCTACGCTAGTGTTGCCAGTTTTGGCAACTATTTATAAAAATTAAGATATCGTTTTAATTACTTACATGCGTATTTCTTACGGTCTTTATCTCCCTTGGCTCTAAAACCCCGTTCTGACATTGGCCGTGTTTGCTTCAAGATAGTCCAAAGGCATTTTTATATTTTTCAAAATTTTGTCTTGCCCGATTCATTAAAAATTAAAAGTACTGTACGGTTAGTCCCAGATTTGATAGTTTTCGAAAACTTTTTTCGTTCACGTGTTGTTCCATACATTTTAGTAAAGCGCCTCTATCGGAAACGCGGAGAAACTAAAATCGATAGTAATCGGCGGTATATATTGCTTGACTCCAATACGAAAAAGTTTTCGAATACCTTTCAGCCCAGCAATGTATGGAACAAAACGTAAACGAAACAAGTTTTCGAATACTATCAAAACTTGTACTAAACGTACCGGAAATAAAATTTGTCGTTTAAGTCTAGTATTCCTAGAGCGTTTATGTAAGTCAGATAGCAACATGTTTGAGACGTTCTTAGTTCCTAAACCGTGGTCGGGCGAAGGGCGGTTCTTTATTAAATAAAATAAATTGACCGCAGTCTCACCTGATGTTAAGCGATGATACTGGCTACGTAGATCACGCTTGCCTAGAAGAATCCGATTCACTCGCTATTTTGACAACTCAAAGTGATAATAGTTTAGTCAACAAGTACTAACGGAAACAACATTAAAGTTACTGTATAAATACGCATAAAATCAAGTGATATGAAACGAAAAAGTAATCTCCAAATCCTTCCTTTGGGCCTTTGATGGTCTGAATTTAAGTTATACTAAGATCAAATTCTGCTCAAGAAAAATTTATTAAGTTAATTATATGACAAAGATTACATAATTTCAGAAATTGCTTGTCACATAATGGACAAAATATAGTATTTATACCAAAAACATGTACGTTGTTTCTGAATATATTATATCTATTTAATTTAGACAGAAGTTTAGTTTTGTTGCAAAGATGCAAGTACTTCATTATTTTATTAAGAATCTTAATAAAATGTGATAGGTAAAATATAGTTGAATAGAATTTGTAAATATTTTTTTAGAGAATTTGAACTGATATATTTTGAATATTAATTTATAAGGTTTTATATTGTTCTAAGTATGATCAAGTATTAGCAAAATTGTTGGACCAGTCGGTAAGGTAGCTGCCACAGAAGTATATTGAATGAAATTTTACGTCCGATATTGTAGGTCTGTACGGAACTTTAGATTTTCGAGTGATATTATTAAACAACGAATGTTTTGCTCATTTGTGTGATTTTATTTAATAAAGACAATGATTTCTAACATAGCAAAATAGAGATACGAACAATAGTTAACAAAAATTATGTAATACCCCGCTTTACGCGAATCCGTTATAAAGCTTGCTCCGATCTACACGGATGCGTTGATTGCTCCATTTGCGCGCCTAGTGGCGCGATTGCATTCGCCCGGAACCCGTAGCTTCTCAGTCATTGAAAGATTGTCAGTTGACTCGTAGGTTCGTAGTTTTTTTTTTTATAACTGCTAAATCTCGAGCAAAATGCAAAGCTAAAAACCTTAGATAACTATTTTACTGAGAAAAATATTTTTTTTTACTATTTTGTGATGTTTTTGGCAATAAAAG
Source organism: Agriopis aurantiaria (assembly GCA_914767915.1). Lineage (NCBI taxonomy): Eukaryota > Metazoa > Arthropoda > Insecta > Lepidoptera > Geometridae > Agriopis > Agriopis aurantiaria. The sequence continues at coordinate 5,755,952 of OU611992.1, read as the reverse complement.
CACATTGGTTGTATGTTTAGCTGGTTATTTAAACGCGATTTTATCCGGAACGAAACCCTCTCGCTAGCGGGGTATTGCTGTATTTTAATAGCACCTTTTACGTAAATATTTTATGTGTGATTATTATAAATAAAGTAAATGATTATCCCACCATTACGTTACATTTTTTTTTTTCACTTTATTGCTTGTTTATTAAGTACATGACATTTTGATGTTTATTAATTTATAGAACAAAAAAAGAATGCCTATGTTTTCGAACAATGTTATCTGCTATTTTAATTGTGCCTGTTGTGTTTTATGTACTATTTTAACTGTAGTTTTTTGAATAATGTCTTCTTATATTTTTTTTTGCATTAACTACTTATTTACTAAAGTTTGATAATTATGTATAATTATGACAGAATTATATAGTTATTTCAATCAGACCCTTAAATGGATATCCGGGTGAAGTAAGGTTAATTATGTTCTTGAAAACACACCTTAGTAAAAATAACACAAAAAAATACTTTGTTACTGTTACGTTGCCTTCTATACTGGCTGCTGTTAAGTTATTGCTGACAAAAAAAAGTTGATTTCATAGAGTCTGTTCAAAAAGAGAACCATTGTGGGATAACTGTGGACAACATTTTAGTCGGCATGTGTGTGAAGGTACCTACCTACCTAGTAGCACCCGAGTACTAGTGAGAACTGGGTAGGTACCTTTCAAGTATCAAACATTTTTAATGACATGGCAATGATAGAGCAGTGTTGTCAACGCAACAAAAACAGTAAATTAGCACACGCGCGACCTCATAATCTACAACGTTTTTCTTTTTTCCCAGACTAACTGAAACTGCTAAATCAAATACATACACAGCTTGGCAAAAAATTTTCGATTTTAATGAGGGCGCCTCTATCGCAATTATTTCTAAATACTAGCAACCCTGATGTACATCCGGCGAAGATGATTGGATGAAATTCTTTAACGTGTTTTCTACAGTATTGTCAGAAGAAAAAAATGTTTTCGTGTCAACACTTTTTTTGCCAAGCTGTAATTTTGTGCCATTGTTACTGGCCAATGCAAATAGAGTTAAATATTGTAGAATGTATCGTAAGGTCTGATGTAGTTTGATGTTACCTGCAAAGTAAATTTGTATCTATACAGGTAAAATGAAGCTACATGGTGCTACTTTTATACATTTTAGTGCTAGGATCTTTAGATGTTGAAGTATGGCAACTCTTATTGGTATTAATAATTAGGTAACTGACCAAGGAATGTATTTTTAGCTTGGGTTGTTTTTGAAGATGTGATGTTAGATTTTAAATACCTTTAAAGAATACCAATACTTGTATCAAAATGCCAACTTGGAAATTTCAAAAGACCAACTAGAAATTTCAAAATTAATTCATAGTGATGAAATTAAAGTGCTCAAACTTGCATTTCAATTTTACTACTAAAATACACATTCTTAGGACAAAATTATATAAAACTAGCGACCCGCCCGCCCGGCTTCGCACGGGTGTAATTTACGTGCGAAGCCGGGGCGGGTCGCTAGTTATATGTACTATTTTAATATAAACCTTCCGTGAAAATGTATCTAACTGATGGTGAAAACCGCATCAAAATCCGTTGCGTGGTTTAGGGGGAGTTAGCGGCCATACAGACAGACAGACAGACAGACGCGGAAAGCGACTTCAATTTATACTATGTAGAGAAGAGATATTCTGGCAGTTTTATTAATACGAAATTAGAAATATTAATCTATTTTTTATATTTCATTATAGAAACTGACGTGGTTTTCACACATTTTATTTATATTACACGGGAATTACTCACGTAAGATTAAGCCGGTCACTCCGACTATAGTTTCAACCGCATTAGGCAGTATTTTTCAAGGTGAATGCGCGCGCGGCTGCGTCTCGCTTGGCATAAATAAAATATATTTTATATGTTATTTTTATTAGTTTAATTATTTGATGCAATACTGATGATTTCGTTCATTATATGTAATTTAAATTAATGCTTATTTTAAGATCAATTATATGGTAATATACAGTTTCTTATTAATTTGTTCTATGTTTTTGATTTCTGTAACGCTTTTACCGTTATCATCATATTAGTAAAGGTGACTTGATCGAGTGTTCTTAACTAAGATTCAAGAAAATTTGTTCAGCCGTTTTAAGACTTTATCAGGGGTTTTTTTCTTAGTTAATCTGTCGCTGCCAAGCGTGGTGATTATGGCAAAACCCCTCTGTAACAGGGAGGCCTTTGTCCAACAGTGGAAACCCGTAACGTAGCACTAATATTCTGTGAAAATTTCGTGGTTTCGTATGAAGATACCATCGTAAAAAAATAGGACGGACAAACAGACAGACAGCGTAGGCTTAGTAATAGGGTCCCGTTCACACCTTGGAGATACGCTAAACCTAACCACAGAAGACATACTTAATAGACCTAACATGGGTACCAGTTGGGGGTTGTCATTTAATTAATCTCCTCCTCCCCCTTGATGATAAGTCGTGAGTTTTTAGGCTACACAACCTCCTAAATCAAAATTATAGATGCCTCAAAAGGTTTGTTCGATTTCAGATTTGTCGCTTATGAAATTCGGAGACAGTCGGCAATAACTCGAGACTATTTGTCTTGAATTTTGATGGCAACTAATAAGTATTGCTACCAAAAGATGGCACTTTAAGTGTAATAGATTTTAAATTCCATATTCCTAGCGACACTATGAAAATAAAATTAACAAGACGTATAGTAATAAGTAAAGTAGTAAGTGGCCAAAGATCTTGTATATACCCTAAATAATTCCATGTAAGTGGCACATTCAAAACCACCGCCATCGAAAACTGTCATCTATTGACAAGTAGATGCAACAATAGTGGGCGCTGAAAATAAAATGGTTTTTTTTATCTTGGCAGCACCCACTAGTTTTTGCGCTACTAACGTAGAAAAAACAGCTCGTAGCTCGTAGTATAATTATTATTTTCCTAAGCTTCTGTATTTTCGAGTCATAATGTGTAATAGTCTCAGATCAAATAGTGGTGGATTAATTATTTATTAAGTGCTCGGGAATGTGATCGAATGTGGGCAGGTGATGTAACGAGTTGAAACTTGAAACATGTATGCGTGTTGTTTCCAAAACTATAGAAACCTCTTGTAAAGCTTCCACCACTTTACTGAGGCATGAGTTTGACTTGACATGTGACTTGCTTTTCATGACTCTGACTGTGGATAGGACTGGTTTCACGCTATTTAATACCACTATTTGTTAAATATTACTACTGAAAGACTTTGTATCCATGGTCATGAAATATTAACAAAAAAAACTACCTGAAAATAGCTGTCAATGCTGTCATGTCAAATTCAAATTTAACGAAATTCTGCCGATTTCAAGTTGATTTGCAAAATGCAAACTGTGCAAAGTTGATTTGAATATTAGTAATTGAGTTTTCGGCTCGAGCGAGATTTATTTTCTTTCCACGTTAAGTTTTATTACATCACCTTTTTCATGAGTTTTGTGACGACTTCTATGAAGACAGATTTATCTGTTCACTGGGATTATTTTAATATATCTTGCGTAGGGTGTGAATAATAATTACGCATTTTGTGTTGAAGACATGGCACAATTTAATTATCTCAATGAACTGAATAGTTTGGCTACTATGGATGGTCCCATAACGCGGGGTCCGTTGCAGCGATGGGCTAAAAAAGGAGACAGTGAGAATGTAAATCCATTGAGTGCATCGTTCAAGAACCATTCGACTGTGAACTTGAGTGCTTGCAATCAGTCCATGCAGAAATTGTCCATATCTGCCAACCAGAGTTGTAACAACAGTGTCCTTTCTACCAATAAAACTCCTACACGCAATGAAAATAAGAAAGGGAAAAAAACTCCGTCTAAGAATAAGTCTCCGGGTGAGTTGAATAAAATTATTAAAAAATTTGGTGTGCCCCGTTTTTATCCTAATGTTTCCACGATAGAAAGTATCCTATGTGATTCCTCATGAAGTTCCTTGCTAAATTTCATCACCATAGATTCATAATAAATATAATCGATTTAATCATAATAATGCCCCCTTAGACCATTGTTCCACGAACTTATGCTTCAGAACCATGTGATGACATAGTGGCAATGACAACCAAGTTAACATTATAATTGTGGTATATTTTTGTTTTAGGGCGCTCAACAACTCCTACTCCAAATAAAGCCTGCAAGACACCCAACAAAGGAGACAGATTCATACCTTCAAGAAGTAACTCTAACTATGATCTGTGTCATTACATGGTATGTTTAGCCATAAAGTTACGATGCACTACCCCCTTGGTGGTTGAGCGGCCGGCCGGGAGCTGGTCGAACGTCAACTGTTTTCTATTTGCCTTTATTGTAAGGTGAAATGTCGTTTGATACTTTTCTAATTTATACGACAGATAGTAAACAAAACAAGGATGAAGCACAAATGAGTGCACAATGTCATCCGCCATACAGATACAGGCAAATTTTCTGATTCAGTTTTCCCCCCAACTGAAATCTGCATAGGCAAGTTGAATCGATTATTTTAGAAAACTCACATGTCCTTTGATCCTAGTTTTACAAGAGGTTCAAAAAACATGTTGCAAAAAAATATATAAAAAAATTTACTGTAAGATTGTAAAAAATGTAAAAATAAACCTTTGACCTTTGTTTGGGCCTTGTGTGGTTTCTTTCTGACTTGTGAATTTAACCTAACTGAATGGTTTTTTCTAGGTAGCAAAATTTCGCCAAAATTCTAACTTGTGGGTTTTCTCACATAATTGATTCAGTTACCGTTTCGAACAGCCTTTTTAAATTAAATAATAGGCTTGCATTTGACCGCCACCCATTGACATTGCATTTGGCCATTGTCGCCAGCCGAAAGAGAATGATCTTTAGATGATCTGGGCACAAACCATCCAAACCAGCTGCAGATCCGCGGTAGAATATGTGCAGTGCACTGGAAACCAAGCAAACTTTAGTGAAAATACTTCTCAAATGGTTATTTTTTAGATGAAATTAGGTACATTGAATTAATGTTATTAAGTAAGTAATTCTAGTAACTTTTCATGTATAAGTTTATAATTATGTTTCCTGCATTAAATACAGATGAGCCGTGATGACGACAAAACAGAAGAGGGTACTTCTCAAGCAGCTTCAAGTGAGGTGATAAGTCGAGCGCTCAGTGACACAGAGCCCGGGAGACTGCTGCAGTACACATGCAAGGCCCCGGCAGCACCAGAGGGGTACCAGAACAGACTCAGGGTTGTGTATTCACAGGTATTCCATGGGCTTTCATTTCTTAACCAGTGAATTTCATGTAGTCATGCTTACTTCAGTTATTTACGATTCATAAACAACCACAGCCAGTACAGCCACGGATGTAGGCACGTTGGGGCTGGTTTAATTTAGGGAAGGGCAAACGCCCCACCCTAAAGTAAAACCTGTCTACTCCCATGACCACAGCATTATTATTGGAGATATCATGGCCGCTGGTTGAAGGGTTCAAAGTAGACCACTTGTGAAGTGCAAGTGGTCTACTTTGAACCCTTTGGCATGAAAGAAAATGTAAAGAAAATTATTAAAAAACAAAAATTACCTTACCCATTATTATTAACTAAAATGGATCCAAATGTACATTACCCATGTACAATTTAATTTAATTTAATAAATTGGCCAAAACTAGATCCAAATCTCCTGATCCATTAGCTGAGAGGTGTGTTCTATGTGCACAATCCATCATGTAGTGGTTTCTTTTACTTGGATCAATGAAAAAGTAGTATTTTTTCTTCTGTGTAGGGCACAGAAGAAAAAATACTCAAATGCTCATATTTTACATAAATATTAATAATTCTCATAATACTCCATTGCCTAGAAATATGCTACTAACAAATAGAACTTACATCAATAAAGTTGATTAATGACCATAACTTTGCTAACGGCCAATGGTAATTTTAATTGATAAATGTGTATAATAGTATGTACTTAAATAACCATCTAAAGTCTGTTTTTTTTACCTGTCTTATATCTTGTAAACAAATATGGCAGACAGGCAACCAATGACAATCACTAGGAACAAAATTCAGAGCTGTGATTGGTTGAAAAATGCTGTTTGTTTACAAGATAAGACTATTATAAGTGTTAAAGCGTCTTTAACCAACTTCAAAAAAGAAGGACATTCTACAGTTGTGTTTTTATATGTTTGTTACCTCGGAACTCTCGTTATTTATAAATCGATTTGGATATTTTTTTTATTTGAAAGGATATACTTTCAGATTGTTCCTATAGAAATTTTATTAAAATCAGTTCAGAGTAACCGAAATTGCGTAAAAACTCACAACCGAATTGACAACCTCCCCTTTTTTAGGGTCCGTACCTCAAAAAGAAAAAACGGAACCTTTATAGGATCACTTCGTTGTCCGTCTGTCTGTCCGTCTGTCAAGACCCTTTTTTCTCAAGAATGCGTAAAGGTATCAAGTTGAAATTAATACTAAATACTTGGGACTACGGTTTCTTTCGGCTGTAAAGAAATAAAAGCTGTAAGTCAACGCAATCAAAAGATATGAACGTATAAGTCGCATATTTTGCGATTTCACAGGGGAATCAAAACCTATAGGGTACTTCCCGTTGACCTAGAATCATAAATTTTTGGCAAGAGGCAAGGTTTTACAACACCTATAAAGGAATAAATCTGAAAGTTGTTAATTTGAAGTATATCATATACAAAATATTGTTTTACAATTACAAACTTTCATTTTGTAGTTGTTGTTGTTATGTTTGGAAGAACCTTATTGTCAACTACAAAGTTAAGTTTGTCTTTCAATATTTCAACTTCAGTTAGTTTTTTTTTTGCACAACTACTCGTACTTGTCAGTTTTTTTTTTTGAAGTCAGTTAATAATAGTGAAAGGTAACACAAGCATGTGTAAAAAAAGGTATGCTTAAATGTCTATTGTACTTACTCGCAACACATGCGTGAGGCATGCCATCACGGTTACCATCTGAATCCAAAAGCCAAAAAGCCATGATCCATAATAAGCCAAAGGTGTGTGTGCCCTGCTTATTGCATCTGTTTGTATAGAAATGTTATTTACAGGCTAAAGTCCCTTCATCAGTGAAGAACACCACGAGGTACATACCCCAGGCCCCTGACAGGATCTTGGATGCACCCGACATTGTAGACGACTACTGTAAGTAATCTTTAGTTACAACTAACTTATCTGTCATCATTATCCACAGCCTTCTTTATCCCACTACTGGGTATAGACTTCTCTCTTGCAGTGCCATCTGGCTCAATCCTGTACTAATCTGGTCCAGGTTAGACCCGCAATTTTCACAATATCTTCAACCCATCTTGCTGCTAAATATCAAAACCAATTTATCTGAGCGATTTCTCCACTATCGACCATATTCACTCGGTCAAGCAACTGATGGAGAAGAATCGAGAGTTTAACCAGCGCAGCCTTTGTATATGCCTTTGTCGATTATGAGAAAGCCTTCGACAGCATCATAAACTGCATCACTCCATTGAGCTGTTTAACTCACTCTATTACATCTGGTTATTTTAAAAGGTTGTTGTTCACAATGATGGCAGAAGTGCACTCCTGAGCATGTCTGAATGTAACCTCGGAACGCAACTCTGTGTGCGTGAAGTCGTGAAATGCCAACATAGCCAGTACGCGAGACCGTGAGCCCTGGGTCTTATTGTATTCTGTGTGGCTGGGGGTAGGCGCTTAGTAATGAAATTACTGGGTGAATGCGTCAAAATTTTCTTCCTACTTGACATCGATATTTTACTCTAAAATGTGAAAATATTAATGACATTGGCAAATGCACGAAACGTGCGACGCCAAAGTTCTCAGGAAAAAAGAATCCTTAATGTCAGTTATGTTATGTCATTGTTATGTCAATGTATCAATAGTAAATAGTTTTGTTTTTGTGAATGTGAATTTGTTTGAGTTAAACTGAACTGCAGGATTAACTTTATTATGTAAACTATTTCCAAATTTACTAAACCTCCGGTCCTCCAATCGTTTGCTTACTGTAGAGCGTTGTGGAGCCCACTTTTGGGCTTTGTGGCAGAGGTTCTGCAGCACTGGAGGCGAATGCTCGAAAGTCTACCTATTTCTAATAAGCTGGAGAAAAGTTTTTGTTGTGAACATAAGCTATTGTTAGAACAATGCAAGCAATTTCGACAATACACTCTATAACCTTACTTATGGAGCTGGATGATCCACCGCCGCCGCCCCAAAGAATATACAGGGAGAGAGCCGATCCCTATCAAACTCTATCAGAAGAAGAGTTCAAGAAGCGGTATTGCTTCTCGAAAGAAACAGCGGCGGCGATCGTTGATTTGGTGAAGGATGATTTAGAGCTGGATAAAAGAGGCCGCGGCACTCCTCCGTCGCTACAAGTGCTCACAGCAATCAGATGTTGGGGTCGTCGCGAGGTAAGTACAGTGGATTTCATTTATAACAACCTCGGTTGTGACATCTTTTTGGTTATAGCGACCATTGAATTTAAAGTATACTTTTAGATTAATTAATTTTACTATACTGACTTCGGATGTAACGCCGATTTTGGGTATAGCGACTAATTTTAATGAACATTTGTATCAAGTTCCTAGACATCCTTTCTAAAACTCATCACTCACTCAAACTTTTTTTTAATTCAAAATAGACATTCAATGTTACTATAATTCACATAGAGATGAAAATTGGTACGAATGATGGGAACACCATTATAAATTAGTTATGAAAAGTCCCCATCAATCCTACATCTGCAATTTTTAAGGTTCCGTGCCTAATTTAATTTAATTTTGTAGTTGGTATGTATGGGAGCACATGTTTGCCAACTACAATGTTAAGTTTGTCAATCGATATTTCAATATTTTTTTTCGTCAAGAGTACTGCTGGGCTGGATGAACTATGTACAATGTAGAAAATGTAGATTCTACATACATATTTATTCACATATTTTGTACGGAATCCTCAGAGTGCAAGTCTCACTAAAACTTGTCTGTTTAAAAAAAATATTTTAAGGTAAACGAAAAAATATTTTTATACTTATGATATCGATATGGAACCCTGCCATGAGCTTGTCACCATACAATAAAAGCAACAATTTATTAAAAATCTTTGTAGGCGCAAGAAGATGCAGGTGATCACCACGGCCTGTCGCAATCAACAACAAGTCGAATATGCACTAGAGTGGCACATGCAATCACTCGTCACTCCAGCCAAATGCCCACCACAGTACTTGCAGAATTAGAATGGATGATGGAAGAGTACAAACAAATGAAGAGCATCCCATCTAAACAAGCAATGCATGCACCAACATTATGACTTGTAAATGTGGTGTCAAAAGAGTTTATTTGTTGACTAGGTAACTACTTACTAATATAATAGTTCAGTCTGCCAGAACAGGAGGGAACAATAAGGAATTTGTTTTTTTGTAGAGTAAAACAAAAATAATTGCTCCCATATCAGAACACCAGAGATTCATCAAAAAATGTTTTTTATTCATATGAACCTAAAGCATGAAACACTTATTGTATTCTTCGGGTTCAGATATCGGTTAATGAGAGCTTTCAAGAAAGGCAATTTAAAAAATAATTCCTCCTGACTCAATAGGTAGCGATACTACTACCATAACTAAAATCTAAGGTTATGATGGTCCAAAAGAAAATTTGGACACATTTTCGTTTAGTCATTGATTTATTAGAGCATGAGGAGATCCGTAGACGAACGAAAGTCACCGACATAGCCCACCGGATTAGTAAGTTGAAATGGCAGTGGGCAGGGCACATATCACGCAGAACAGATGGCCGATGGGGCCGAAAGGTTCTGGAATGGAGACCACGGACTGGTAAGCGCAGCGTAGGACGTCCACCCACAAGATGGACAGACGACCTAAAAGAGACCGCAGGGAAACGCTGGATGCAGGCCGCTTCCAACCGGCCCTTTTGGAGATCGATGGGGGAGGCCTATGTCCAGCAGTGGACGTCCTACGGCTGAAATGATGATGATGATCTAGTAAAGCTTACAGGAAGAAAGGCCCTGAAAAGCTCTTGTTAACTCGCAAACTCATCTAAACTTCAAAATATTTTTTTTATTGTTGGTTCTAATAAAACAAAAATAACTATTACAAATTGTGTTTTTATTGGAACAAAATTTACGCGCGGCAATAACACTAATATCAACCGAATATACAATAGTTCAACTGGTAGATATGATACCAAATTCTCAAACTCAAACAAGTCTTAACAGCCTCTTATATATCAAATTTGACAGTTTTAAATCAATTTTATTCAGTTAAATTACAATATTTGAGCTGGAAAAAAATACATTTCACAGATACATCTGTGTTTGAGTTTATGATTTGGTTCAAAACACGATAGAATAAAATCTCCTCGATCAAATTATTTTTTAAACAAAGTCGATTTAGAATTTTTTTTTCGTTTTATGTTCTTATGAAAGCTCGTAACAACCTGGAAATTGCATGTACTGAAAGGCAATCCTATTCATAATTTTTTGGTTTGGATAGAATTTTGATAGTGAATTTTCGTTTTTTAGTCAAATTAAAAGCGTAAAAATGTCGCGAGAATTTGCGCGCGCCTCGCTCAGTCCCGTGCCAGGCGTCATCGAGGTCGGACCTATGTTCGTTTTTGTCGTTGTACCCCCCCTCCCCCGCGGACCTCCTGACTCTTGCGTGGCAAAATACATCGTCGCTATAACTTGGCGGGGGCTTTGGAGAGTGCGTTTTGTTGCCTACGCGACTCGGATAACCGGCCGATAATGGAGTGAGTGTAGTTCAAATAACTTAAAAGTGTTTTTCTACTAAATTATTCACTCTCGCCTCCCCCCATGTCCTTGCTATAAAACTGCATTTTTCTTTTGTAATACTCAATTTTAGTTTTTTGAACCTCTTCTTCTAAATGAAGTATTCTCGATTTATGCTCTTCATTGGCGACTTGGAGATTGGTTACTGTCATCTGCATTTTATGCAGCTCTTGCCTGCACTCTGTTTCAACCGCCGCAACTTGAGCTGCTGGCGATTGAGCTGCAGCTGGTAACGCATTGACGGTCTTTTTATCCTGAAAATAAAAAACAACGTCTACAAGAGTGTAAACGTGACCCTATTACTAAGCCTGCGCTGTCTGTATGCCCTACCTTTTAAAGTCTTGAAGGAACCGTAATAGATAGACAAATGACATCACACAAAATATATAAAAAAATAACAAGGCTAAGTGCGACTCGGTGACAAATTTTTGTTTGCAACGTCGGGCGCGGTTAGTACTTGGATATGACCGCCTGGGCCTAATGTAGTTTACACTTTTTTTATACTTTTAGTTAACAATTTATGAGGTTGTACGGAATCCTCAGTGCGCGAGCCCGACTCGCACTTGGGTGGATTATTTTATTATGTACTATAGAAGCTATCGAGTATTATCAAGGTGGTCGTACAAAAATTTAACTTTGGCTCAGTTGTTTTTGAACAATCTCTAATGATACAAATAATTTGTTCGAGCGCCTGTTGGAGCAACCAATAATGTTGTACGAGTGCATAAATAATTAATTGCAATAATTTTGTTCGAGTTGTTTTGTTGAGTGTTCTGTTAATTTTGAAATCTTTTTTATATTGATATTAATAAATATCTACTACATGACGACAAAGACTGCTCTGCCAAGAGCGAATCGACTGAGAAGAAATATCATATATACAACAATAGAATTTACCTTCTTTTTCTTTCTTGCTAGGTCATTGGTTGAATTGATACCATTGTCATTGGTATCACTATGCCACCATTGGTCATTGCTGTCGTTACACAATACTGAGTCTTGTGTTGTGCTGGTTCCTCCGTATGTTGGGTAAGCTGGCTTTTCTGCTTGAACCCAAACTGAGCTTGCAGGGTTTTCTGATTTGACCTCATCGACACTGGACCTTGCAGGAAAATCTGGTGTGACCTGTAACACTAGTTTTCATTATATCACCAAAACTATCCCGTCTTGTAGATACTTGTATAGTGTACTAGCTGTTGCCCGCGACTTTGTAAACTTTTAGATAAATAACTTTTGCCCCACTTAATTATGTCCTGTTGTTTAGGTGGACCTTTAGGTGGACTTTTATACCTCATAGGAATCCATACCAAAATTCAGCTTTTTAGGTCAAGTTGTTTTTGAGATTTCGTGATGAGTCAGTGCTCATCACAGTCAGTCAGTCAGTGAGTCAGTCTTTGTATTTCGCTTTATATAGATAGTGTAGCCTTAGTTATAGTCTAAAGTGTTTGTTTTAGTTATAAATTCTCTGTGAGTTGTTATTGTTATTTTATTTTAATTGTTATCGAAAAATATTACTTATTTCGCCTTATCGAAAGAAGCCGATCTCCACTAATATGTTAGGACTGCATGACTAAGTGCTTAAACAATATCATGATAATAAAATTTTATTTATACCAAACCCCCTTTAAAAAGCTTATTTTATTCACTAAAAACAGTGAACAATAAGCACTTTTATTCACTATTTTGGTGTTTGAATTTAGAACACACAAATTAACCTAAAAAAATATATTTTATTAAATGTATATTTTCGCTTAAATCTTTCTTTTTCTCTTAGTCATTATAAATATAGTATGCAATTATTGAATAAAACGGATTTATATCGAGGGCCATGAATCACTCGTGTCGCTCAGGAATCTAACACTACGCTCGTGATTCAATCATCATGAATTCAGTCTTTAGATTCCTTCACTTGCTCGTGATTCATCTATGGCGCTCTGGTCTGATGATGGAGGCAAAAGGTGGCCATAGGAACTCCCAAACGAAACGACGTAGCCCCGTCGAGTTTGGGTTCATTGGATTTGTCTTCCCAAGCACTTTGCTCCTAGATGATAAATTCAATTTGGCGGATGCCCCAAAATGGCGGATAAATAATCACAATATGATATGGACATCAAATGAAAGGGTTTGCTGAGAACACTTTTTTTCTTTAAATTGTTTAAGCTTATTTATTTATTTATTATAGTATAAATAATTAAAATTTCAAAATTGAAATTATTAGCATCAGTCTGGTTTTCATACAATTATATTAGCACTCTGACCAATAATTATAATTGTTACATTTTCATATAATTATGTAATTTATTTATTAATCAAAACATAATGATGGGCTGTGCGTTTGCAAGCCCAGTACAAATTATTAATGCAACTTAATTGAAATTATAATTAGTATACACTTATAGTATTTATACCTTGTATTTACTTGTATAGATATTTAATTAACTTTATTTTTATTGTTAACTTCAATATCATTGATAAGTTCAACAATACTTACAACTGTTTTTGAGGATTGATCTTTATGTAAATTAATCAAATTTTTAGCTCTCTTCTTATCTCTGTACCGCTGACTTTTTTGTTTGTCATATTCTTTTCGACGTTTAATTTTTTCCTCCTCCTCTGCTGTGATTGATCGATGTTTATACATTTGTGAACTAACTATTGCATCAGTGTTTTTCTTTTTCTTAGCTCTATATCGTTGACATCTAATTTTATTTTGGACTTTCCTTCTTTTTGAAATTTCGTCAATGTCAATTTGACTTGTGCCATCATCAGAGAAATCTGCTCCTTCATCATCGCCCTCACTTTTACTTTTACCACCGTCTGAAGACATCTTAAATAAAATAAAAAAACCGGACAAGTACGAGTAGGACTCGTGCTCTGAGGGTTCCGTTAGACGGAACCCTCAGAGCGCGAGACCAAAAAAAAAACTAACTGAAGTTAAAATATTGAAAGACAAACATAAGTTTGTAGTTTTTTTTTACTGGGCAAGTGCCTTTAATAACTAAACAAAATACAAGCTAAAACTAACACTACAAATACAGTTAGACTGCCCATAGACCGTTGAAGGTCTAAAGACAATCCAAATGCTCAAGCCCACTACCAGTTGGCAGCGTACCCAACATGCTGGCGGCATTACCACGTTGAATGGCAATGCTAATGCGTTGAGCCAGAAACACCAGCCAGCATTTTGGTCACGCGTCGCATTAACCAGGCGCTCTGAAAGATTTTTGAAAATGAGGTGAGCGCCCGGTCCCCAAGGGCCCAATGTCTCGACCCCAAACGCCTCAAATATGTAACCACTGCCGAGGTTAGCATATTTGCGACGCTTGTGCTGCTCTGCCGAATTAGCAGCCGCGCCAGCCCTACCCTGTGTCTCAGGAAGATGTGACGGCGCCAAAGTATCGACACAAGTTGCGTCCCATACAAGGGGCCGCCCCAACCTCCAGGGCACAAGTGTCATACCGTCAGGCCTCTTTCCATCGTCACGCGCAAGACCACTCGGTTTGAGCACAGCTGCGACATTGGCGGTGGAAAGTGCCCTGCGTATGATGTCGTTCAGGCTAGCGTGTCGGCCAATACGACCAGCGCTTCTCGAGCAAGAGAGACCATGGAGACCGAGCTGGTCAACAGCAGTACCACACTAACAGCGATGGGCCTCACAGCACCTTGCACCCAAGCGTAAGCTGACAGCTAGACGAAATGCGGTTGGATCTAAAAGGCTATACCTGTGTTAAAAGAGGGCATGGCTTGGACCCAAAGTCCCGATTCCCAAACAGAGACAGCAAGAATACGAGCGCGATCTGCAATACTAGGACACGTATCTAGTAGCGATTTCCATGCTAGTTCGCAGATCGGCCGATCCCACAGTCTCTGGGAAGACAACTTTGAAGTTTGTAGTTGACTATAAGGTTCTTCCATACATCCCAACTACAAAATGTAAGTTTGTAATAGCAAAATAATTATTTTTAAATACCTTCAAATTTATAACTTTCGGATTTATTCCTATATATGTACTATGAGACCTTGCCTCTTGCCAAATTTCATGATTCTAGGTCAACGGGAAGTACCCTATAGGTTTTGATTCCCCTGTGAAATCGCAAAATATACGACATAAAGGAACCCTAAGAGCGCGAGACCAAAAAAAAACTAACTGAAGTTAAAATATTGAAAGACAAACTTAAGTTTGTAGTTGACAATAAGGTTCTTCCATACATTCCAACTACAAATGTAAGTTTGTAATAGCAAAATAATGATTTTTAAATGATATACCTTCATATTTATAACTTTAGGATTTATTCCTATATATGTGCTATGAGACCTTGCTTTTTGCCAAATTTCATGATTCTAGGTCAACGGGAAGTACCCTATAGGTTTTGGTTCCCCTGTGAAATCGCAAAATATGCGACATAAACGTTCATATCTTTTGATTGCGTTGACTTACAACTTTTATTTTTTTACAGCCGAAAGAAATCGTAGACCCAAGTATTTCATATAAATTTCAACTTGCTACCTTTACGCGTTCTTGAGAAAAAGGGTCTTGACAGACGGACAGACAGACAGACGGACAACGAAGTGATCCTATAAGGGTTCCGTTTTTTCCTTTTTTGGTACGGAACCCTAAAAACACATATTTATTAACGCGTTTTCCTTTGATCACCAATTCGCCTCAACATGATCAAGGATCTAAACAAATATAGTAAATGTATATTTAGAAACACTAATTATATTATTACAATACTTTTTGTAAAGTTCTAACGTTAAATTGAATGATACAATACAATACAATACAATACAACTTTATTACACACCGAAAATACAAATGAAACTTAAAGTAACATAAAAACAAATAAACGGCAGTATAATGGGCGGCCTTATCGCCTAAAGCGATTTCTTCCAGGCAATGATGTAAGTGCATAAATAATAAGTATGCAAAAACCAACAAAACACGTATTTTATTTCTGAGAATTTAAACTAATGTTTAAATTCTTTATTCTTTCTCTATTAATGTTTATTAATACAATAATTTTGAGAAATTAAATTAATCAACTAGAAATAATAATATGTTTTACCAACGCTACTAAGATAACTCCTGAGCCACTATCAAATACTCGTTGCACGATGTATTGCAGAGATCAAATATGTATTATAAAAATAAAGTATATCAAATTTTGCAACGCAATTATTGATACTAATATTGGAAATATTCAAAAAAAAATGCTATGTTTACGTTATTAATTTTTCTACATAAAAATATTAGCATGTAAAGTAGGTACTCACTCTTGTAATGCACAGTGATTCTACAATTAAAATAATGAATATCTAAAACACAATTTAAACAATGCACAGTATACACAAATTTAACTTTTCACATGGTCAATTTAACTTCACTTACTGCTACTATAACATGTCGGTGACGCGAACTCACAAGATTTTACCCATCCGAAAAGAGTCCAACACCCAACACATGATACAGTCGAGTATATACAATGTATTAGTGTATATATGCGTATACAATACATGTACACAGGGGTGCGTTCAAAAGAGCGCGCCCAGAGTGCAATTTCGTCGTTCATAACTTCACTGTGAAAAACAACCGTGAAACAATTCCGTGCCGTTCCGAGCACAGAAAAGAATAAATAAACGGTTCCGAGCAACCAGTTGCAACATAGAGTAAAGTAAAATATTATACCGAGGTTCCAACTAAACAACCGTCGAAATCGATGGTTAAAAACACTGACGTTTATATTATGTAATTTTTGTTTGGAAAGTTTAGCACTCGTGTTGACGTTTACAAAACCAAGTTTGTTTGTTTTTATTTTCGTTCCAATAACGAACATAATTATGCAAGGCTTGACAAAAACAGATATATTTATTGCAATAATCATCAATCGTTTTCCAGTTTTAAGCAATAATCTGTAAAAGCGGCAACAATACTAAATTATGAGGTTATAAAACAACTGGGTCGTTCCGTACATCAGGGCGAGTGCGGAAAAACAACGGAAAAACTGTCGGGATCGTCGTCACAGCATATCGGGGACGCGAACCCAGAAGTTTTGCCCCTGTCGAAAATCGCTCGACGCGACTAAGGAGTTTTCACTTGAAAAATGTAATCTTAAAATCTATATAATTATATAAAAGCGAAATTCGTCTACTCACTCACTCATCACGAAATCTCGAAAACTACTTGACCTACGAAGTTAAAATTTGGCAAGTAGATTACTTATGGTGTGTATACTGTAGAGGTCAGATAAGAAAGGATTTTGCGAATGGGCCAAATTAAGGATAACAAAAGGGGGTTGAAAGTTTATATGAAAGTCTACGCGTATGAAGTCGCGGGCAATAGCTAGTAAAATATATGTAATTAGAACAATACCATATCAGAATCGTTTTCAATTTTGATTTCGATCGGCAGCCATAAAGGGTTATCGTCACAGGTTTCTGGTTGTGAACTCCGTGGTGAACCAGTCTGCTCTTCTATTTTATCAGCTTTCATTTTCTTGGCGTGCAGCTTCATAAGGCCCCATTGTGCTTTAACTTGAGGTAGAGTACGGACAGTTCCTACACAAACCTGATTAAAGCTGAAATGTAAAAAAAATACAGATTCAAGCTGTCTTTATACGTAAGTACGTACATTGCACATTTTTATTTCGTGTCTATACTACTCTCAGATCAACAAACAAGGGAGATAAAACACTGTTTTAAACTATCACGGTTGTGAACTAAAGTCATATGATTATTTGCGGGATATTTACCGTGGTAAGGTTGTGGAATGAGCTCCCGATATTTCGGCGCAGTTACATGCACCATGTTCACGGGAAGACTTTTCTTCCACCCGCATTCTTCAGTCTTCCCGTGAACATGGTGCATGTAACTGCGCCGAAATATCGGGAGCTCATTCCACAACCTTACCACGGTAAATATCCCGTAAATAATCATATAACTTTAAGGGAGGGTGCGAAAGCCATCTGGGAAACTATAGCCGTTTCTGCATGCGAAAAATAACGTACGCTGTACGCTGCTACATACGTTGTACCTTATATTTATCTATGGTTGTACGTACGTACGTTGCTACGAGTATGTTGCTGCGTGAAAGAGGAGAACAAACAAGCATACTTTTGCATTTACAATAATTGTCTGAAGTATGATAATACAGGGTTACTCAGAAAGGGTGTACTAAGCCGAAAGAAGATCATTTATTCATTACAATGACGATATAGGTACCTATTCTATATTTACTCGGTATTGATTGATATCTGTGATTATCACATTATTGAAGATATACAATTACTGAGTTTGATATTTCGTTATAAAAAAAAACATTTCTTCAATTAAGCCCGAAAAAGAGAACTGCAGACGGGAAGAGCCCTGTTAGGTATCAACAGAAGTTACTTACCAGTATAATAAGTCATCCCAGGCCTTTTCTTTCTTCTTGTTAGTATTGGAATCTGTGTGTTTATTCGCAATAAAATGAATTCTTTCTTTTATGAGATCCCTTAAAATAACCTAAAAGAATCCAAAAGTCGACAATTTATAACAATCAAAATTGATAATATACCTAATATGCGTGACGTGAAAACTTGATTATAGAGCAACAAAATAAACAAACTAGTACCTTAATATAAACAATAATGAGAATGACCCACGTAATTAATTTATACTATACAAACCTTGTCTTCGTTGATCCAATTTTGGCTCCTTTGGCGCTTGAGTTCCTTTTGCATTTTCTGGAGTTAGAAAGAAAACCCCCTACCCAAAATGGTTATAACATAAAAACTACGACAAACAAACAGCAAACTATCTCCAACCGAGCAACTGTCAAACGAGTTATCACCTGTCTATTTGACGTTTTTGAATAATATTTTTTTTATCGGCACGATAACCTAATCTGGACTTAAACTGGCAAATAACTGCGCAGCTGCGAAAGAATTGATTGGTTGTTTTTATGTATACTGAACGGTATTCAGAAACGTCCAATAAGCATGTTGAGATAAAATGTTTTTTGTCTCGTTTTCGCACATGCCCGTTGGCCGCGTCACCCGTACTACATTCCCCGAGATCGTATTGTCCTGACAACTTGCGAAAGCCCCCGCGACACTAAAAATGTATGATGGCGCGCGCCTTCCTAAATTAACCGGGCTATAGGGTATTGGGCTGTTGACAGAGCACTTTATGGCATAGATTAGCTTATCAAATGTTTTTATGAATAATGGTTGACGTTGATGGTTAGTTAAGGTTTGGAATGCTACCGATTTTTATAAGGAATATAAAGACACTAGGTGCTTCCCGCCATTTCACTCAATATCCTACAGGAACGGTTCTCGGAATAAAATGTGTCAATCCATAAAAAGTTAGCCCGTTCCGGAGTCGAATGCGGACAAACGTACATACACACAAACTTTAGGATTTGGGATTTATATTATTAGTGATGAACGTCAGAAATGTAACGCGCGTCTCCGCCAACTAAATTCAACTATGTTTTCATATCAAAATGAATAGACCAAACAGTAGATTTAACATCGACGCGCCAAAAACGGCATAAAACCCCAGTGCTTAGGCGGGAAGCACGCCATTACTAACAGATGTTGTCCATTGAGTCGTAACGTTATAGAAATAGGGTTGGTTTTGTGTATCGAAAGGGTAAGAACGGGACCCTATTACTAAGCCTACGCTGTCTGTCTGTCCGTCTGTCTACCTACCTACCTTCTCACGGCTGTATCTTTCGAACCGTAATAGATAGCCAGTTGAAATTTTCACAGAATATGTAATGTTACGGCGGATTAACGGAATAAAAAAGTCAAAAAGTAAAAACGAATAGGGGGATCCATACAACAAACGTAATACCTATTTATTTTACGTATTTTTATAATTGCTCTCACGTAAAAACGGTAATACGGACAAGCGTCAAACTTTGCATGATTATAGTAATAGTAGGCACACACTCTAAAGTATAACAACAAATAATAAATAATGGCCAAGTGCGAGGCGGTGACAAATTTCTGTTCATTCTTGGACGACCTCTTTATGTCGGTTATATAGTCGGTTTTTTTAATCGATAATTATTATTATTATTGTATATTTTCTGGTGGTACGGAACCCTCAGTGCTATTTTGTTGTGAATGGTATTTTTTATATTTTTAGGGTTCCGTACCCAAGGGTATAAACGGGACCCTATTACTAAGCCTACGATATCTGTCTGTCTGTCCTACCTATTAACGACTGTATCTTTCGAACCGTAAAAGATAACCAGTTGATTTTTACGGAATATGTATTACGGCGGATTAATTAAGAAATTGTTTTTTCCAGATTTGAACCTAGTCGACTGGAGTTCATCCAACATCCTAGCAGTGGCGCTGGGCAGCACAGTATACCTCTGGAACGCTGGCACGGGGCAGATAGAAGAACTATGTTCCCTTGAAGGTTCGGAGACTGTTTGCTCAGTGGCATGGGTACCAGGGGGCAGCCCACATCTAGCGGTGGGGACCTCGTCAGCACTTGTCGAGTTATGGGACTGCGAGAAGATCAAGAGATTACGGGTATGTGACAAAAAGCAGTATCTTGTAATTATTGTTTTAATTTTTTTTTTTCTTGTTTTTTTTTTTTTCTTTTCTAGTAAATATCAATTAAAAAATTTGTATATACGCAATTTCGTTAACTTGGATGACATATTTTTTCCAGTTATATTGATTTAAAAACCATACCACTGAACCTATTTTGATGATTTTTTTTTATGGGACCAATTTGAAAGTATTCTAAGTAGAAATTTCCAAATCGGTTTATAAATAAGGGAGTTCTGAGGAAACAAACGTAAACAAAATACAAAGGAACTGGAATAACCCACCTGTACCCTTAGTACAAGATTTGATAGTATTCGAAAACTTTTTCGCGTACGTATTGTTACATACGTTGTAGTAAAGCGCCTCCAGCGGAAACGCAAACGTTAAGCAATGGATGTTCCGGTCAGTCTTCAGATGGGTGATCATGAGTAGCATATACAACCATGTCCCAGTTATTTGTCCTTTAACAACACCCGCCTAGCCTACTCCAGTGGCTTTCGGGCTATCTAAAAATTCACTGACTTCAGTGCTGGCCTATATATTTACCAGCATACCTTTACCATGACCTTACATACTTTTACGAGAGCACTGTCGGTCGATTTGTGAAAACGAGGCAATCACTGTGATACTGTGCCGCATCACTAACGTCGCGTCCGTTTAATATTGTACTCTCTAGTCCACATTACAAGCTCCTCTTTAGTTTCCTGTAAGATGAAGTGTAGAGGACCTTGCAGCAAGCCCAACTGCTAATCGCCAGATAGTAACACCCTCAGATAAACTGCATCAAAACAGTCCAGATGAAACGAAACTTATTTCCCAGGTGATGGACGGTCACACGGGACGCGTGAGCTCGCTGGCGTGGAACATGTACATAGTGTCGAGCGGCGCGCGTGACGGCGCCGTCGTCCATCACGACGTGCGCCAGCGGGACCACGACATCGCCACCATATCGGCGCACACGCAGGAGGTAACTACTTGTAAATAGTGTCGGGATTCGGGAAGAGCGCGCGACGGTGCCGATGTACACCACGACGTTCGCCAGTTAGATTTCGACGTCTCAACGACCACCATACTGGCGCACACGCAAGTGGTAGCTATATTTACATATACTTATATTTATATATTTTTTTTTTTTTATTTATTTAAGGATCAGCAAACAGTATACAACACAATTTAAAACTAAAGAAGTATACATAGAAATAACTAGTTGAAATACCAGCATCGTTAACCACGGATTAAACATCTTATTAACACAACTTATTAACTGTCTTTGTGGTAAAGGGGTGCCTTTGCCAAAAACGGTGCTTTTCACATAAACGCGCCGATTGCCGTCATTGATGACAACCGTTGCTTGTACGACCCAGGCACACAGGTGGATAATTCCAATATCTACGATATTAGTTGTCACCGTCACTCCCATTAGGAATGACATTAGTCCAACAAGGACTGAATTATAACGCATCCACAAAAAATCCGGCCTCATCGTAACGCTCGCAATGGGGCTCGCCCGCCGCTAGATTTTTTTTTATAGATGGCTTTAGCAATAAGTACTATCAAGGAAGATAGACCAAGAGGAAAAACAATAGCAATTCAAGAGAATAAAGAAAGATAAGCGCCATCTACTGGTATGGGTTGAGCTTCTCCTGAAATGTTGCGAAACTTGACTGCGATACTAGTTTTACGGTAATTTGTAGAACCCTTTCGTACGCTATCTGACTGCAGCGCTTACAAGCGCTTGCGCTTGTTCGAGACAACCTATAGCACGCTCAAATTATGGTACCATCTGAGTTTATACTGTTTTTAAGCAAATTTCCGAGCTACGCTCTAATGTTCCGCTACTGCCTTTCCTCTTAGTCTTATCTTCCTAATCTTCCTTGGTACTATTCACAAAAAAGTTTTTTTTTTAGATTTACGGTATTATCTTGTTTAGAGTTTTTTTTTGTTTTGTTTAGAAAATGTTAATTAAACAAATTACATGAAGATTAAATTCCCATAACAAAATATACTACCTCTGCTAGAGTCAGGCTGACAGTCGTCGTTTATTTTTTCAACTAATTTCAGGTCTGCGGTCTGAAGTGGTCGCCAGACGGCAAGTACCTAGCTTCGGGCGGCAACGACAACCTACTCAACATCTGGCCCATCGCACAAGGACAGCACTATACGCAGCCCCAATATTTATACTCCTTCAAGTAAGTAAAGTAAATCAGAGGTGGTGGTCTCATAGAGATATCATCAGTTTGCTGGTGGAGTGACGATGTGGTCTAAAGATATCATCAGTTTGCTGGTGAAGTGACGATGTGGTCTAGAGATATCATCAGTTTGCTGGTGAAGTGACGATGTGGTCTAGGGATATCATCAGTTTGCTGGTGAAGTGACGATGTGGTCTAGAGATATCATCAGTTTGCAGGTGGAGTGACGATGTGGTCTAAAGATATCATCAGTTTGCTAGTGGAGTGACGATATGGTCTAGAGATACCATCAGTTTGCTGGTGGAGTGACGATGTGGTCTAAAGATATCATCAGTTTGCTGGTGGAGTGACGATATGGTCTAGAGATATCATCAGTTTGCTGGTGAAGTGATGATGTGGTCTAGAGATATCATCAGTTTGCTGGTGGAGTGACGGATGTGGTCAAGAGATATCATACAAAATGTTTTTTTCAATTGCAGCCAACATCTAGCAGCAGTGAAAGGCATAGCGTGGTGTCCATGGAGTGCCGGTATATTGGCCTCGGGCGCCGGTACCGCCGACCGCACTATTCGCATATGGAACGTCAATACTGGAGCCAATCTCAATACTGTCGATACTAAATCACAGGTATGTCCTCCACAGCGCGTCATATAAAATTGAAAGCTCTATTAAATAGGCTTCCAATAACCTTTCCTACCTTTTAACGGGTGTATATTTTGTACCGTAATAGATAGTCGCAGAATTTAATTTTACGGCAGATAAACTAAGTATGAATAAATGTTAAAATCGAAAGAAATTCGTGGAAATTCCAATGACTTGTTTAGATCAATAATTTAGGTCGTCTTTTATGATACCCCCAACCGCCCCTAGTACCCCCCAACTCCCCGTACTGCCCAAGAGGCATCTTCGATAATGATAATGCTAAATTTATTCATAACTAGCGACCCGCCCGCCCGGCTTCGCACGGGTGTAATTTATGTGCGAAGCCGGGGCGGATTGCTAGTTATATATATAAACCTTCCGTGAAAATGTATCTAACTGATGGTGAAAACCGCATCAAAATCTGTTGCGTGGTTTAGGAGGAGTTAGCGGCCATACAGACAGACAGACGCGGAAAGTGGCTTCAATTTAAAGAGATCATAATTACATATCAAAAATTTCACAAATAAACTTTAAACTAAAAGTATTATTAAAAATAATATTAATAAAATGTAATTCTAATAATCATAATCAAGCATTCGTTGTTTATTCCAGTTTTGGAATGAATGATACACTTCAAGGCTAGAGTTAATAGATTTCTTCTAGATCAACTTCATCTTCTAGTGTTCCGTCCTCGGCCACACCGTCGCTTACCATCAGGCGAGTTGGTGGCCAAATGTAGATCGATTTCTATATTAAAAAATTTGATATTGTTTTCCCAGGTATGCTCGATAGTGTGGAGCACTCACTACAAGGAGCTGATCTCTGGGCACGGGTACGCGAACAACCAGCTCGTGATATGGAAGTACCCTCTGATGACGCGCGTCGCCGAGCTGACGGGCCACATGGCGCGCGTCTTGCACCTCGCTCTCTCGCCCGACGGAACCACGGTGCTCTCCGCTGGGGCCGACGAAACTCTCAGGTAAACAATACCAGCGTTAGCTTAGGGCCTGGTTGGGCGACCACCCAGGGCGCCAAATTAAAAGGGACCTCAAGAAGGGGGCGCCGCAGGTATATAAAAATCTATATATCTAGGGGTGCGTAGAAGTCTCCCAGGGCGCTGGTAGTGATAAAACCGGCACTGCAGGTAAACAAATTCAAATTATTTATTTGTCAGAACATGGTAGGTACACATCCATATAAAGTAGCATTATATAGCCCGTTGGTCCAGTTGGTAATGAACATGCCTTCTGAGCCTGAGGGCGTGGGTTCGATTCCCACCTACGACAAACATTTATGTGATGAACATTTGTTTGTTCTATATCTTGGTGTTAATATCTATTTAAGTATGTATTTAAAAACTATATATGTATGTATATCAGTCTCTGGCAGCCATATCACAAGCTTCGCTTAGTTTGGGGTCAGATGACCGTGTGTGCAAAAAAAATATTATGTTTGTCCTAGGTGGGAATCGAACCCACACCTTGGCTCAGAAGGTAGGTTCACTACCAACTGGACTAACGGGCTATCAATATTATATGTAAATAAAACACAACAAAGGTACATTACTGCCGCTGTCTGTAATGAGTGCGTTGCTGGCAGCGATGATGATGCCCGAAAGCACAGCGTACCCCAACTCCAGACTGTTGCAGCTGTCATGTGCATTATCTCAGTGGCTGGACTGTAAATTCATTCACCACGAAATTGAATTCTAATTAAAGATCCTTTTCAGATTATGGAAGTGTTTCATGATGGACCCATCAAAGAAGAAAGAGCCCACCGACTCGAAGGCAGCTAAATCATTACTTAACATGAATTCTCTTATTAGATAATTTATTTGCTCGAGCAAAATGCATGTTATTTTGACTGACTATTGTGATCTTACAGTTTTAATATGTTGTTTAGGTGGGCAAGTTTGTTGATCCAATATTAGGTTATCCTCACATGTAAACGTAGCATTCCGATTTTGGCGAACGGCGACTGCGACCGGCGACCGCGACCGGTGACAGCGACCGGTGACAGCGACAACGTCGCAGTATGAATTATATGGAGTGCTATACAATACAAGCGACTCACACGTGGCGCGAAGCGGTCGCTTGCTTTAGCACTCCATATAAATCCATACTGAGCAGTGGGTCGTACTTCGTCCTCTCGTCCAAAATACCTGAGTGCGTTAAGACGAAAGTCTTCGACCAGTGTGTGTTACCAGTGATGACATACGGCACTGAAACGTGGTCTCTCAATATGGACCTCGTAAGCAAGCTCAAAGTGGCACAACGAGCTATGGAGAGGGCTATGCTCGGGGTTTCTCTACGAGATCGAATCAGAAATGTGGAGATCCGTAGACGAACTAAAGTCACCGACATAGCCCACCGGATCAGCAAGTTAAAGTGGGCAGGGCACATATCACGCAGAACAGATGGCCGATGGGGCCGAAAGGTTCTGAAATGGAGACCACGGACCGGTAAGCGCAGCGTAGGACGTCCACACACAAGATGGACAGACGACCTAAAAGAGACCGCAGGGAAATGCTGGATGCAGGCCGCTTCCAACCGGCCCTTTTGGATATCAATGGGGGAGGCTTATGTCCAGCAGTGGACGTCCTACGGCTGAAATGATGATAATGATGAGTGCCGCTGCCGCCGGTCACGGTCATCAAGATCGGAATGCTACCTTAACGTTTTATGAGCGTGTTGCCCTCAGATCAGACAAACAAGGGAGATATGCATTAGTACCTACAATTAACGTTCCTGTTAAAATGTCTCAATTTTTCAATTAAAAAAATCACACACTCAGAAACTGTAAAACAAATTAAATAGTCCACATGCATAAAAAGTGTGGCAAGGTTGTCTGCAGTACGAGACTGATTTAGACTAGATGCGTTCGCTACGCCAGCTTACCATATCTCCATTGTTTGAATGATCTGAGGTGTTGCCAGTAATGCATTCGCCATGAATATTGTATACACTCGGAAAGCGCCAGCCATCAAGATACAATACATATAAAGTCACAATCGTGCCAAAAAAAATCCGAACCAAAATTCGGCGTACGCTACTAATTGCGCAAACTTTTTGGCTAGTTACAAGGTAACCGCGATCCGACCACAACGTCGCGCGATGCCAGGACCCCGATTCTACTAAAGAAATGGTTTTTAAATTGTAATTGTTTCAATTTTAATTTGTAAATAATGGCCTCAAAATTGACTGTTTTTAATATTTTTTTATACTAAGTTATAATATAAGGCGGTGGCATTTTTCTCTACAATTTAAAAACCATTTCTTTAGTAGAATCGGGGGCCTGAGCTACCATGACATAGCGGACAACTAACGTTGAACACTATGCGAGCGACATAACGTCTAAATTGGAGTAAATGTGGCATTGTAAAGTATATAATTGATACAACGTTTGTACAATGACGCTCGGACGTTTTTTGACTGTTTTCACTGAGAGATTGTGTCTCTATAGGATTGTATCTCGATGGCGCCAGTGTGTTAAAGCCCATACTATACTTTTAACATTTCGTCGGTGATTTTATTTTATAGCAGGTACTAGATTATCCACAGAAACAGTGCGACTGAATTTATAATTAATCTTGATTAGGGGCCGTCCATTAATCACGTGATGTTTTTTTAGCATTTTTTAACCCCCCCCCCTCGCCCTTGGTGATACATGGTGAGGTTTAAGACTCACTCACTCACTTTTTGATTGGCAAGGTCACGCCACACACCGCTTTTCGGATAAGAGATCGCGCGTTTGACGAAAAAATTTATACACGTGATATCTTACTACACCACCCCTCCCCCCTTGTGATATTTCGTGATTTTTGCTAAACCCCCTCCCCCCCTTTCAAGCCTCACGTGATTAATGGACGGTCCCTTACACCTTTTATTTATAAAATGTTATTTGTAACATCTTTTTAGTTTTTGACTAGCAAGAAGTTGAGGTCATAAAATGTGGAACGGTTTTGAACTCGATGCCTTAATTTCTTGTTTTCTTCTTATTCTCGTATTTCTTAATATCAATTCTTAATTTGTTACTATAGTTACATTTAATTACCTCGGCTTCCTTGTTTTAAGTACTTTGACGTGTAATGTTCTCTACAATGTAGAGTACATTTATTGAGTGTATTGATTTAATTTTTAATGAATTTAAGTGTGATGTTTAGTTTTACCTACTTTGTAATGTTTTTAATCAGAAATAAAGAATTTTAAACCTGAGTAAGCCATTTTTATTGCTCATATAAAGGGTTCAGGTTTACTCGGGATGGTGACACTGAAAGGAGGTATTATTCTTATTGAGCGAGCGAAGTAACGATTCTAAAATAGCTAACAGACGAGACGGACTTGGTTGACGGACCGCAGTCCAACCAACGGGAGGAAAAAATAAAATTTTCTCTCCCGTGTCCTTTGCATATCCATGTGTGTTAGCACTATAATGTTACTTACTTGTTACTTGCTTACACTACTACTATACTATAATGGGACAAGTATGAATTTCTATCATCCAGCCAGAAGAACATAGAACATACATACTGCTGAACATAGGCCCCCTTAAAACTCCACACTGAACGACAGCTTGCCATCTGCATCCACTGGATGCCCGCGACTATCACGATGTCGGTCTATCAGTCTAGTAGTAGTATAAGTGTGCTTTATGATAAACCGAGAATGCAAGTTGCTGATCTGATGATGGAGTCCGAAGGTTATACTAATAGGAATCCTGGGCCTTACGGCTACCTGTTTTAAACGATTATGTTTAGGTGTTTGCGAAAAAAGGTGCGACGGCAAACCATATCTCGGCTTAATATAAAACCATAACCATATCTCTGCTTAATATAAAACCATAACCATATCTCGGTTCACGTTCGCGTGATTTTCCGTACAGCGCTGTTTCTAGCCCACGATAAGAGGTAAGGCCCCAGGATTGCCATTATAGTAAATGACCCACCAAATTCAGAAGTCGGATAAAACGAATGCTTCACGATCATTCATAAACGCTACAACCGTCACGACTTCCACTACCCGTCCGACTTTGATAGCCCGTTGGTCCAGTTGGTAGTGAACCTGCCTTCTGAGCTTGGGGGCGTGAGTTCGATTCCCATCTAGGACAAACATTTATGTGATGAACATTTGTGTTTGTTCTATATCTGGTTGTTAATATCTATTTAAGTATGTATTTAAAACAATATATGTATGTATATTATTATCAGTCTCTGGCAGCCATATCACAAGCTTTGCTTAGATTGGGGTCAGATGACCGTGTCTGAAAAAAATTACCCGAATATTCATTATTTATTTTCCAAGCCTAGCAATTTTAAAGAAATAAAACTAGTAAACGTAAAATATAAAAATGTTTATTACACATCTATTCTGTAACATAGCAATAATTTGGAATGCAATACATTCAATAATACATTAAAAAATTCATAGCATATAAAGCAAAAATAATTTGTGATAGAAATTAAACTTAAAACAAAATGTGATGTTTTAGATCCAAAGTGGAAGCTGTGTTTTGACTAGAACTAAATTTAAATAAGATTTCAAAGAACACCGTTTTAAAATACGCGAAATATAAATGCAGGGAAAGGAACTAAGTAGTTTTTAGGCACTAACCTCCATCTACATGGTAAATTACATCGTTTCTCAACTTTTTATACCTGGAATCCGCTATATAGCAAAAACAAAGCAAACTTGCAACCGTCCACATGTTTTAACCCCCGGATTCCCCGGACCCGAAAGTGGAACGGTTGTTACAGCGGATTTGATAAATGTAATGGAGAATGTGTATAACAGCAAATAAAATCGAACAACCAGAAATGTAATCCAGGTAAATATTTAAGACAATTCTAACACCCTTATAATGAGAGACAGAAAAAAGTTTTGGCGCCAACGTGGAAAAAAACATGTTACTTTTTGTATAATTTTTCTAGACGTTTATTTTCGAGTGTTAATGTGTATTAATAGTGGATTATTATTTATTAAATGCTCGTAAACGTCCTCGAGTGTGGGAATGTGATATAACTTGGTGAAACATGTCTTTTCACGTTGTTTCCAAAACTCCATAAGACTCTTGTAAAGCCTCCATCACTTTACTGGGGCATGAGTTTGGCTTGACCGTGACTTACTTTGCTTGACTCCGACTATGACTTATTTGACGCTATTTAATACTATGTGTAACAAAACGGACGTGACGTTGCCTGCGAAACTACGAATGAGAACCAGCCAGCCGCCATGACACACCCCCTCCCTCACGCCATGCCGCTGTCAAGCTCGCCAAGCCTTTAAGGGGAGCGTATATATAAGCCAGCCTACCAGCTAACTCTCTCTCTGTTCATTTCGATTGCTGAATAAATGAAGTAGTCGCCACTCTGCGTGTTTTATATGTCATCCCGTTTACATATGTAAACTAGTTTAATATTACGACTGAAGGACTCTGTATCCATAGTCATA
Organism: Agriopis aurantiaria; assembly: GCA_914767915.1. NCBI lineage: Eukaryota > Metazoa > Arthropoda > Insecta > Lepidoptera > Geometridae > Agriopis > Agriopis aurantiaria. The sequence continues at coordinate 5,726,288 of OU611992.1, read as the reverse complement.
AAACATTTACCAAAAAAACCCTTATAAAGAAACTCGTCGCAGGTTGAGAAACAATGGCACCTACAGGAACACACTGATAGCATTTAAAGGGGGTTATATACTAATCAATTATTGAATAACTGACGATGCTTACCACCCTAAGTTCATTGTACTTCACACAATATAAATTTTTACAATGTTTAACTATCTTATTGTTTACTAGTTACTGCTATTTCTTAATTCTCATCTATTCTTTACAAAACTACATTCCTCTCAACAATGTCATATAAAGACTACTATAAAAAAATTATTATATAAAGATCGGTATCCATCAAAGTGAAATGCGCAGAGACTAGATATTAAACAATAGGATGCCACTTCAATTTCACACAATCCTATTGGTCAAAATCAAGTGCTCAGAGCCCTTAGTACAAGATTTCATAGTTTTCAAAAACTTTTCTCGTTTACGTTTTGTTCCATACATTTTAGTAAAGCGCCTCCAGCGGCAACGCGGAGAAACTAAAATCTGTAGTAATCGGCAGTATAGGTTCCTACCAATGACAATATAACCACTTGACTGCTCATCCTTTACCCCGCGCGATGAAAAGGTACAAAATTTTCACCATAACCTTTTTCGAGCGAGCCAATCGTAGGCGCGAATTGGATAAATGATTTTTGAGTCTCAAATTACAAGCCGCCATTCGATACCCCCCGCGACCGACGTGGCTTACTTTTGCAAGAGGGTATTTTGACTACATACGCGATCAAGTTGTTAGATTATCTTTAGTTGCTACACTCAAATAGGGGAAAAAAAATCGATTAGCTTTCAGCCCAGCAATGTATGAAACGATACATATTATAAACCAAAAAGTTTTCGAAACTATTAAAACTTGTACTAAGGGTACACTTTGGTGATGGCCATATCTTATATCGTACAAATCATGTTTCTTACACACGCCAGAATATGAGCATCCAACAACATTCCGCTTCCAACCGTTTTAATAATTTACACATTCTAATTCGATTATTCATGTCAACTTGTATATCGATTCATACTATCCTGAATCCTAACACATCTTCACTAAGCTCTGGATTTATTCCATTAAAAGGCAGTAACCACCAAAACAAAGACTAAATATAAGTAGCCAGTAAATATAAGTTCAGAATTGTTGGCACCCTTCCGCCATGGTTTTAAAAAAAACTTATTTTTTTGTATTACAACCAAGATGTTTCGGTTTCACGTGCTAGCTACCATAATTATTATCAAGGTGTCACTAATTTGTAGTACCAATCCCAGATTAAAAATCAGTTTGTACTAATATATTATGTTCACAACAACATATTTTACTCTAGAAATAAAGTGTTGTATCTATTGAATGGCATGCGATCAAAATCTGTCTGTCTAAATTTTAACTTGAAAGTATTAACCCCCGAAATGCGTTACGCACCGCTTGTCGGCGTAAACGAAAAGTTGTCGACGCGCGTTAGGCACCGGAGCGATGCGTAAGGGAATCGCTGCTATTTGTCAATTTATTCCCGCTCGAATGAACGTTCCAACGACAATTTAGGTTCACTGACCTGTAGCTTATTTCAATCAGTACAGAATGAATGCATCTTTACCGGTTATGAAGCTCAAACGAGGTGTCGAAAAATTAATAGTTGCGAAGGCAGATTGTTGCTAGGTGGCATAGTTTTCGAGATCTGAGGTATCTGGGCTATTATGAGGCTAATTCCAGTACTTTCATTTAGCTGATGACCGCTAATTCATATACATGGGAGCAAGTTAGGGTCTAAATATTGATACAAACAGATTTTAAATCCATAATCAGTACTGAGCTAAGATGAATGACACCTTGTCCAGCTTGAGTTCAATTGTAAAATCGACCGTACCGTCAATTGCCTTAACTACGGTATACTTTTAAAACTACCTAGATTATTTACAACAGAATTATCAGAAAGCAAATATTTTCTTAATATTGCCAATCTTCTCTATTTTGGTGGGTATTACCTTTATGTATAAGTACATACATTACATCTAGTTAAGTATATATCCTTGTATAACTAAGCTACATGGCTCAAAATTATTGTGCTTACACAAAAATTAACAATACGAAAATAGTGGAGTAACTGAGATTCCCCTCTAAAATTACCATTCTTCACTGATGTTTTAAACTACAAACATTCGATAAAACTAACTACATCTAACTAAATAAAACTTGTAAATTGTATTATTGAATTACCATTTCGGTTAAAATAAATTCTAAATACTATCCTACGCTATATTGCTCTCACTTTTCAAGTGTTGTGATTGGGGTATATGCAATAAACTAACAACCTTTAATTCTGAAAATCATCCAAACTACTGGGATACCCTTAAGGCGCGGTACAATCGCAAAATTAATTAAAAGAAGTGTTTTAAGCGCTTAGTGTGAAATGACGAAATTAACTGATCAGATAAAAAAAATACTACAAGTAGAAAAAACACCTGTTAACAATCTTAACCGAATAAAATTTTGACAAATTCTCTGGATTCTTAATAAAAAAATAGCTTATGAATGTACTCTGAATTTTCAGCGACAACATATTTTTTTGTACGAATTGTATAGCCAGACTAGTAGTGTTTTAAAACTTTAACCAGTTAATTGTTAAAATTAATTTTTATACATTGATAAATTAAATAAAACCCCTCAACATTATAGAAACACAAGCACAAAGTCATCATCATTTTCATCAAAAATTATGATATACGATATTTGACTTTAAACCAAGAGAGTAGTATATTCCTTGCTTTAAACAAAGCCGTATTAGATAGCAAATAGATCATGGCGTGAGAAGGTGAAAAAAGAATTTGAAATCGTGATCAGACCGCGCCTTAACAGCAGAGGCATTAAAAATTCGTTTCCGCCTTTTTAGGACTCTATTTACTCGCCTTTTTACTTTTGAGCTTTGTATGAAGATGACCGGAGCTCCAATGCCGTCTTAAAATTATTTCATTACGTACCCACATCATACCAATCTATTGCAAAATGCTTCACTAGTCTGATTTTTTGAAAATCATGTTCTAGACTATAGTGAAACGTCTATCTTTGTAAATAATAAAAGTGTACTGACTATATATTTCCTGATCCGTAGTAATATTGTTATCACTTGATTTCCATTGGCTTTCCCAATAGGCATGATTCCTAATGTTTAATTTATTACAAATAATTGGCTTAGCGATGAATATAAGTAAATACATTACACATACTGAAAAAATAATTTGAATTGGCTGATAAATCTCTGAGATATGAGTATTTAAAGTTTTAGGTGAGGATGGAGAGGGGATGTTCTATCCCTTTCTCGTAAAGCGTGTGTTAGTATAGCATTTGTATGGCGCTCCTGAGCCGTGACGTCACGGCTCAGTATAGTGCGCTCTCTGTCTAGCATGAAATTAAATTAAATTAAAATGCTTATATCTTATTTATTTTTTAACTAATTTTAATTTTATTTTTGTTGCTGTGCTCTATTTATGATCAGCTTTTTTATGAGGTAATAAAAAAATATTAGTCATCATGCCTATTAGAATTCAAATATATCGGCATTGTTTTTTTCTTTCTGCTTTTATTCAAGCCTAGCGGTCCGCCCCAGCTTCGCACGGGTATAGATTATAGCCTATGTCACCCGGGGATAGTGTAGCTTCCCAACAATGAAAGAATTCTTCGAATCGGTTCAGTAGTTTCGGAGCCTATTCAATGCAAACAATCAAATCTTTCCTCTTTATAATATTAGTATAGATAGTAATACTCTCAACAACCAACCCGCCGGAGGGTAAGTGACGACGTAGTTAAGAAAGCACGTCGATCTAAAAGAAATCTATTCGCTCTATCTTTTATCTTTGAAGATTCTAGATTTGAGTCCCCAGGAAAGACGGCAGGGAATTCCATTCTCTAACAGTGGATATCATTGTGGTATAATACACGTCACCAGGTATGATATTCAGAGATACGAAAGATCACGTGGGTGACACAAGCGTACGTCATCGATGTTTAATACATTAAATTCGTGTTTAACTTGAATTACCTTGCTTGATCAGACAAACAAAATTACCATTATTGTGCTTTTTATATTTTATATCATAGATTTCTAGCTGCGCCCTGCGGTTTTACCCGCGTGGATTACTCCTTATAACATCAGCTATCTGTCAATGGAAGTCCCGTTGCAATCGGTCCAGCCGTTTTGGAGTCCATTGGGAACATACATACATACAGTTATATGATTATTAACGGGGTATTTACCGTGGTAAGGTTGTGGAATGAGTTGCCGATATTTCAGCGCAGTCACATGCTCCACTGCTACGACCAAAATAAAATGAATGGACGGGCCCAGTAGAAGCGCATTTTTCAGGATTACAAAATGAGCGCCGGCTCTCACTTCGTTTCAGTCGGTCTCTAGCCGTAGGAAGTCCAACAAGAGTCTATTGTTACGTGATAACGAAACATCTGACAAAATTAAGCATACGTATGCTTTCCCGAAGTGTAAATACACAAATAAAACCGGTATCTATTTTTTGTAACAAATATGCTGTACATTTTTATAATTAGATGTTGAAGTATATAACCGACGGTTTTGACTCGTTTTTACTGAGCAAGTTCAATGGTTACGGCCCGTCCATTCATTTTATTTTGGTCGAAGCTCCACTGTAGTGAACAACCGTGATAGTTAAAACAGTGTTATACATACATACACTCATCGCATTTTATATACAATACATTAAAGAAAAAAGTTGGCCTTTTTAAATTATATCACAGAAGCGATGCTACGCGTGTGGGAAGTACCCTCGCTATCTAACATGGCGGACATCGCAACCGTGTTAGATATTGGCTCAACATCGCGCACCAAATGCTCGTGACTGGTCGTCAACACGCCCCCGTACTTAAAGTTCCTACGAAGACTCGACCTAATGCTCTTAACAGAATCGCTTTTCCTCACGAACGAACGTCGTAGGTAATCTCTCGTGAGGGATAGAGAGTTAGAGGAGCGCGGCTGTATGACCCTAGAGTCAGTCTCGTCGGTGATGGAGATGGAAGGTGTGGTGAAGACTCCGCTGTATTCAGGAGGGTGTGATTCTATGCGTAGGGTGTTGTCGACCGTTTCGCTGAGTGTGATTGGGATTTGTGATGTTTCGTCGATCGACTCGGAGCGGGCCGTTGTGATTCTGAAAAACAAAATGAAAAAACAAGTTACCTCTTATCCGAGTCGCGTAGGCAACAAAACGCTCCCTCAACCCCCGCCGAGTTATAGCGACGATGTATTTTGCCACGCAAGAGTCAGGAGGCCCGCGGGGGGAGTGCAACGACAAAAACGAACATAGGTCCGACCTCGATGACGCCTGGAGCGGTACTGAGCGCGGCGCGCACAAATTCTGGCGACCTTTTTACGCTTTTAATTTCACAAAAAAACGAAACTATTCACTATCAAAAATTTATCCAAACCAAAATTTTTTGAATAGGATTGCCCTTCAGTACATGCAATTTCCAGGTTGTTACGAGCTTTCATTAGAGCATTAAACGAAAAAAATAAACTGAATCGACTTTGTTTCAGATTTATTTTTTGATCGAGGAAAGTTTATTCTGTCGTGTTTTGAACCAAATCATAAACTCAAACACAGATGTATCTGTGACATGTATTTTTTTCCAGCTCAAATATTTATTGTAATTTAACTGAATAAAATTGATTTAAAACCGTCAAATTTGGTATAAGAGGCCGTTAACTCATCAGACCGTAGACGTCCACTGCTGAACATAGGCCTCCCCAAAGATAATATAACCACTGGATCGCTCAAGTAGTAATTAGCAGTAATTAATTAATTAACAGTAATTAGTAGTAGTAAGCTTGTGCAAAATGTCAGCCACGTCGGTCTCGGAGGGTATCGAATGGGGAGGCTTGTGATTCGAGACTCGACGCGACTCGACGGTTGTGATTGGAGACACAAAGTCATTAATTCGATTCACGCCTAGGATTGGCCCGCACGAAAATTTATACATTTGCGCACAACGGATGCGCAATCAAGTGATTATAAATATCGTCATTGAGTATATATGACCCTGTTAGGGTATTGCAACAGAAATAACGAAACGGTCTACTTTGTTCACCATCCAAATTATCTTTGAAAAATGCCTCCAGTGTTTACATTTAAATTTAAAGAAGTTTTTGAGAAGCTGTTTTCTTGTTTTGTCGTTTATTTTTGGTAGTTTATTGAATATATTTAAGGCCATAGATGTAGGGCCAGAACTATGAATTACTATATTAGACTTAGGTTCTATAAATTTATGCATATATTGCGATCTGATATTGCGCTGTTCTCTTTCTCTTTTTGAAACCGTAATTTCATTCAATTTACCTTCTAAGCGTCCTAAAGCTTCTCCTAATAGTGTTGAGAAGTCTGGCCCCAGTGGCCGTGGAGTATGAAGGCGGAGGAGTGTACTTAGGCGGCGGGTCGGGGGCAGGCGGCGCGGCGGCGGGGGCAGCGAGGGGCGCGCGGGGGGACGCCTCGGGAGGAGCGTCCAAACGCGGCCGGTACAGGTTTTGTATCCGCTGGAAAAAAAAAAGTAACTTTATAATAAACAAGCTGCGCCCTGCAGTTTCACCCGCGTGGGTTGCTCATTATATCATCGCTATCTGTCAGTGAAAGTCCCGTCAAAATAGGTCCAGCCGTTTTGAAGTCCATAGAGAACATACATACATTTACACACATACACACACGCCTTTTATATATAAAAAGATGAGTATAATTTTTACTCCTCTAAAAATTTGGTTTAATCATGATATCTACAATTCTTTTCCCCTCTTTAATTCGGACTTAGTTCTCAAAATCTTATACCCCACAAAGAATCTACCTGCCAAATTCCAGCAACGTAAGCCAAGTCGTTTTCGAGATTTCGTGATGAGTCAATCAGTCAGTCAGTGAGTCAGTACTTTGCTTTTGTATATTTAGCCACCAACTCGCCTGATGTTAAGCTACGTTTATTGTCGTTGGTATGTATATTTTATCCTTTTCGAATTCAGATTTTTGATGTCTACAATATTAAATATCTACTTTTCATATACCTACTTGCGTACATGAAATGTAGAAATTATGATTTATTTTTCAGAGATACACTACTTTCCCCGTTTGGATAGATTGGGACGGAATGACGCACGGAACCACAACGGTCATATAAGGGTTTTTATACTAATAACGGAACCCGAAAGAGGATCAATTATTTGTTGTGTCTAGTCTAGAATACTAACACCCGGTTTCTGGAAGGCTGATCAACACAAAAATTAACTAACAAACTATTTAGACTTAAAAATGCGTCCTGCACACGATGCAAATAACCCGCTCAACTTAAGTAACTAAGTAAAAGCTAAGCTACCCTTACACATTTTCCGCGTAACCCTATGTATACTTTCTTTCTTGTGCAAAAAGTTGGCAACCCCAGGTGTACCGTATGCAAGTGAGTTTAGGCGCCAACGTAGAAAAAAAACATATCGGCTCGTTAGATTATTCTCCTAAGCTTGTGTATTTTCGAGTGTTCGTGTGTACTAAATGGTGAATTATTATTCATTAAGTGCTCGTAAACGTGCTCGAATATGGGCAAGTGATATCACGAGGTGAAACGTGTCTTTTCATTACGAGTTCGTTCGTCGCCTAGTATAGACGTGTGTCAGTTTTACTTAAAAAATAATAAACTCGTAGCATTCAATTTAAACCATTACGACGTTCGATGCTTAGGCATTATATTGAAGAACAGTGTTAAACGAGTGTAGAACGTTTTGTGCCTGTGCATCATCCACGCACTGCGTTGCCGTTGTACTTGCAACCCGCCTTCACCTCTGCGAGAAAAATCGGTTGCTATTTTTGTCTCGCTCGCGCCAGTGACGCCTGTGCGTGCTGTGTACAGTCATGCAGTGAAGTTTTTCAACAAACTAAAACTTTCCAATAGTAAGTGTAGTTGAACTTACGCGGTGTACTGTTTGGTAGTACAACACACATACAAAAAAATGAGCGTCCAGAGATCGCCAACCCGCCCGCCTTGCAGTATGAGTGCCGGTGGATCTCAACCGGACTTGTCTAATTTAAGCAATCTTAACGTGGATGCGAATATTACTCAGCGCATCAAACGTAAGTTGCCAGCTGATCAGTGTCACAGCTCTAATGAATTTACGGAAATGCGATCAGAGATGACACGTATCAGTTCCTTACTGGAAAAATACGTCAACTCGAATGAACAGATAATGCAAAAAATGCAAGACAGTATTTCCGATATAAAATCTCAAATCTCTGACATGAAGTCTTCTAACGACCAATCAATAAACATAATTCGGGACAAGGTGGATGGAGTGATGACACAGATTAGCGATATTAAGTCGTCGACCTCTAGTATGGTGTCGGAGCAGAGAGATATTAAACATCATGTCACGAGACTTGAAGAGTCAGTCACTCTCGGTGAAAACAAAATTAAGTCACTCGAGGACGACCTTAATATCATAAAACATTCGACTCTTACCACATCTTTCAAATTAGAAAACCAATTAGGCCTAAGCGAGCAAGTCATTCAAGAGATGCAGAATCGTAAGAATAGAGAGAAGAATATAATTCTTGTAGGCTTGTCCGAGTCAACTTTCTCTCGAACAGAAGAAAAAATAGCACAAGATGAAGCTAGTGTGTTAAATATCATCTCTCTCCTGAGCATGGACATACAGAAACCAATCAAAGTATTCAGAATTGGTAAACATAACCCGGATAAAAACCGTAGTATTAAGATATGTTTTGACTCATCAGGACCTGCCACCCAATTACTACGTAACAAGGGTAAACTGCCAGATGGCTTGAAGATTTACTCTGATCAAACTCCAGCTCAACAAAAATACCTCAAAACTCTGAAAGATGATCTGAAGCGTCGTGAAACTGATGGCGAAAAAGACCTTACTATCAAATATGTTAACGGAACTCCGACTATATTAAACATGACTCCAAAAAACTACAAACAATAAGTACTAATACCCGAAATGACGCTGTTAATTGCAATACTTACGAAATACAAGACTGTTACCAGAACTTTCTAACCAGCAAATCACGTTTTAGATTCCTATACCTCAACGCTCGAAGTATTCGTAAAAAAGGCAAATTTGACGAACTGAAGTGTATTATAAGAGCAATACCAAATACAGTGCATATCATTATACTAACAGAAACTTGGATACGCTCGGAAGCCCAAGCATTACAATTTCAACTCCCAAACTACACTCACTACTACAATTATAGAACTGATATTCGTGGAGGCGGAGTGTCAGCATATGTCCACAATAATATCAAACATAGTTTGTCAGAGTCTAAATACATTGGAGGTAACAATTATTTGTGGATAAAACTAGAAAAATACGCATTGGAAGTAGGAGTAGTGTACAATCCTGGGCATACAAATTTTCAACAATTCCTCGAAGAATATGAATTACAACTGGAACGCAGAAATAGAGCAATTGTCTTCGGTGATTTTAACATAGACTTATTAACTAAGAACAAAAAAACTGAACAGTATAAGCAACTTCTGAAGGAATCAGGACATAAGATTATAAATAAAATTAGCAAGAAACACTGTACTAGAGCAGGTGATAATAAAAAGTCCATATTGGACCATGTCAGTACCAATTTAAAAAACGACAAGTTCCACATGATAACTGTGAATTCTTCTTTGTCTGACCACAAACAAATATATTTAGAGATGAAGAAAATAAAATCCCCAGCAAAAATACATTCTCAGTACGAAGCAATAAATTACGAATAGCTATTTCAATCAGTAGAAAGATCAGGACTGCAGGATATAAATGATGATTTCAAAACATTAGAAGAACTACTTAAAAAGTGCACACAAGACAGCAAAGTAACAAAAACCAAAATACTTAATCAACCACAAAAAGACTGGATAAATAAAGATGTATTAAATGACATTAACCAAAGGAACATTTTATGGACAGAATTAAAAAAGAATCCAAACGATGATAGCTTAAAAGAAGAATTTCATAGAAAAAGAAACAAAGTCGCTAAACTAATCCAAGACACCAAAAATTCATACTACAATAAAGAATTTGACAATTGCAATAAAAAACCAAAGAAAATGTGGAAGCTAGTGAACAACCTAGCAAACAATAAAATCAAACAAACGTGCGCTCCTTCAAAACTTGTAGTTGATTCAAATGAAATTACTAATTCGCGAGATATAGCACAAATATTTAATGATTACTTCTCTACCATAGGCTCACGTTTAGCAGACGAAATTCCAGACGAATTTCATAATAATTATAGTCATGCTTTACCACAATCTTCCACACAAAATCTACATCTCCATATTTTCGAACCATGTACAGAAAATGAAATTTTAAACATAATCAACAATCTTGACCCTAATTGCAGTGTTGGGCTAGACGGTATAAGCACAAAAGTAATAAAATGTATAAAACACTTGATAACACAAAAATTAACAGAATGCATTAACAAACTCTTACTTGACGGCATATTCCCCGATTCGTTAAAAATTGCGAAACTTAGCCCCATTTACAAATCGGGATCAAAAACAGACCCTGGTAATTACCGACCTATCTCTGTGTTACCAGTGTTGTCGAAAATATTTGAAAAAATACTACATACAAGATTAGATAAATTTTTAGAGTCCATAAATTTTATTTATGAACGTCAATACGGGTTTAGATCCAAAAGTAACACACTTACAGCAACTATTGACCTTATTACTAAAATAAAACATAATATAGACAAAAAGAATGTAGTCCTCCCTGTAGTCTAGTTCGTACCCCTGCACTCGCCGCGCTAGCTTCATTTGCCTGCCGAAGATACGAACTAACTACGGCAAGACAATGATTACTTTTGAAGGAGCGTGCCTTTATAATAAACTACCCTCGGACATTAAAAACACTAAGTCGTTCAACGCATTTAAAAAGCGGCTTGCTGAGCATATTATCAAGCAAATGTGATGGACGATTAATTAGATATATATTATGTACTGTATGCTTTATTATATTATTTTGTTCTACATGTTTGTAATGTTATTAGTTATTTTTGCGACGACGAACTGTAAATGTATTGTTAGCAGTGTTCTCATGGAAGTGATGTAACATCTTATATGAGAATAAATGTCTATAAACCTAACGTGTCTTTTCGTGTTGTTTCCAAAACTCCATAGGAGCCTCTTGTAAAGTCTCCACCACTTTACAGGGGCATGAGTTTGACTTGACCGTGACTTACTTAGCTTGCCTCTGATTGTGACTATGACATGTTTGACGCTATTTAGACTATGTAAACTGTTTAATATTACGACTAAAGGACATTGAATCCACGGTCATGAAAATTTTAACAAAAAAATAACGTATGCAAGTGGCAAAAGAAATACGATATTATTCCATCATACGTCGGAATAGTACCCACAAATTCCGGTAGGAAATCTAAATTTTCCCACGATAGAAAAATAATTCACGTCTATAATCACTTTTAGCTGTAAATTTTAATCATCACGTACTAAAATGTCGCAAGGTAAGGTGTGTCAACAATGTTAGAAGTCACGTTTAGATCCGGCATTACGTAACATTGTGTGTAAGCAACTTGACCGATAACATGGAAATAGTTTATATGAGCTTGATTTGTTTTATGCGAAGATAGCGTTTTTATCCAGTCAATCTAAATCAGCAGAAATAATATTTAACGTTTGAGATTCAAATGTTACATTGCAAATTATCTATAAGGCTCCATTGCCTGTAATTCTAGATTACATTTCGGTTAAATAGTCATCAGCATCAGCCAAAAGAAGTCCACTGCAAAAAAAAAGCCTCCCCTTTAGACCTCCACACTGAACGATAGCCTACCATCTGCATCCACTAGATGCCCGCGACTCTCACTATGCCATCGGTCCATCTATTTGAAGGCCTACCTACGCTGCGTCTTCCAGTTCGTGGTCTCCACTAAATAACCTTATTCTTCCTCATCGGTTATCGGTTCTATGAGCGATGAGGCCTGCCCATTGCCACTTCAACTTGCAAATTTTAATAAATAAATAGTACAAATTATATTTATATAGTTTTAATTTAGCTATGTATTTAAGTTACTTTCTCTGTATATATTTTTAGTAGTAATAGATTTATAGTTTTATCGTTAAGTTGTATACAATATCCTTATGCTTTGTAATTATTGTAAGAAATAAATCTCATTATGCCCGTTAAGTATTTTGTTTGGTCACCACTGGACCAAACAAAACACTTTGGACATCACTGTTGCAGTATTGAATGCTTTAATGAAAAGTAACATTGGACTCTAAAGTCTCTAAGTATTCCATTATGTAAATGCATATTTTTTTCTTGTCTTTAAGAACAACAACAACAAAAAACAGAACATTTTGCGTATTCTTTGTAACTTTTAAAAAATAAATATACGTTTTGCCACCAAGCAGCGTGATGGTAAACAATGGTGGTCACTTGAAGTTAGCGTGAAACAGCTCTTTTTATCATATTTATAAACTTACCAATTCTTCAAAACACTCGCTTGTAGCAAAATCCTAGCAGCGAAAATAGAAAATACAATATTTAGTGTTATGCAGTTGTAGTTGTGAGGTAACAATAATTCTACCATATCAATAAAGAAAACTAGAACATTATGAAGCAACAACAAAAAACATGATACAGAACGGTGGCCACTATGAAATTACCACTAGACAGACTACCTGTTAGATAAGTGAGTATCCACAAGACCTAGGTAAGACGTGGATAAAATATAATGGCCATCAAAATAGTTTTGTGACCCCATATACACTGACAAAAATAGTATATTATGCAATTAGTGAACAAAAGACGGATTTAAAGCGAGGGCCATAGATGAATCACGAGCAAGTAAAGGATTCTAACGACTGAATCACGACCGTAGAGAGTGATTCATGATGATGAATCCTGAGTGACGCGAGTGATTCATGGCCCTCGATATAAATCCGTTTAATTGAAGAATTGCATACCATTGCTTTATACCATGACTACGAGAAAAAGAAAGATTTAAGGAGTTTGTATCGAGTATTTTTTGCGCAAGGAGGTTGTATAGCATTGAGATAGAGGTCGAATATATATTGGCGTGTACTAAGTTCAAACACCAAAATAGTGATTAAAAGTTTTATATTTACTGTTTTCAGTAAATAACATAAGCTTTTTAAGGGATTGGTATAAATTATTAATTTTAGACGGGCTATCTAAACTGATGTTACAACTTAAGACCCTCTTTTCCCACTTCCTCCACTTTCCACTTTTTCTTTTCCTCCTTTTCTTTGCCCTCTTTTTTTTTTGGAATTTTGGTCATTCTAGTTTAAGTCTGTCTACTTACATGGTTAGCTTAATGGCCTACTAACACGTAAACTCGTTAGTAAACAAGTTGTTCAACTCACGTCCAATATATCGGGCGGTCCCTTGTTCATGTAGCGCCACGTTTGTATGAAGGCAGCGAGCGGCACGAGTAGCACCGTGCCTTGTTGTAGGAACACACCCACTTGACGCGACCACACCGCCCAGTACCTGACAAGGAGAAAGCTTAATTTATTAACCCCAGACGCAAAAACCATCTAACCAATAACTATCAATTTAAAAGCCGGCCAAGTGCGAGTCAGGCTCGCGCACTGAGGGTTCCGTACCACCACAAAATTCAAAACCGAAGTTGCCAGTTATAACTTGGTAATGAACTGAAATGTGTCACTGACTCGCACTTAACCATTATTTATTTTTTTGTTATACTTTAGAGTGTGTACTATAATCATGCCAAGTTTGACGCTTGTACGTATTACCGTTTTCACATTAGAGCTAATACAAAAATACGTTTAAAAAATGCATTTGTTGTATGGGGTTCTCTTCGGTTGTATGGGGTTCGGTTCATTGTTTTTTTTTTTTTTGGCTTTTTTATTATTTGTTAGTTAATCCGCCGTAACTTTACATATTCTGTGAAAATTTCAACTGGCTATCTATTACGGTTTGAAAGATACAGCCGTTTAAAGGTAGGACAGACCGACAGACAGACATCGTAGGCTTAGTAATAGGGTCCCGTTTTCACCCTTTGGGTACGGAACCCTAAAAACAGACTTCAAAATTATAGTAGTTTGATCAGAAAGAGAGTGGACTTGGATTGTGGTTGAATGGACAAATAATATCTTAATAAACAACACGCAAATTCAGTCAACAAAAAAACAAGATGATATGACAGCTCATGATTGCTGAGTTTGAAATTTTTAAGATGGCAGAGGCGGATTGCCATACAAAATTCGTTCCAGTTCTCCTTTTTGCGAAATCCACTCTCTTTTTGAACTGACTCTATTAGAATCTGCGGCCGTATTATAGAAGTTTGATTGTGATCGAGATTGCATGCCGTCCCGTTCGCATCTACATACTCGCACTACGCGCGTGAGTGAGATGGCACGCGATCACGATCACAATCCAAATCACGATAAGACATCTATAATAAGGCATCTGTTCATAAAGTTTTAGACGATTACGATACGAATGGCCTGCAGTGCAAGTACCGTTCTTTATCGGTCGTCAAATTCGATAAAATGCCATAGAATCGATCATAGCGAGTACTGATCTAATGACATTTTAACGAATTTGACGAACTGTCAATTTGACGATCGATAAAAGAACGGTACTTGCACTGCAGGAAAGAAAACACTAGAAAAATACCACCACCTAATATTATAACTTAGTATAAAAATATAAAAACTGACAATTATGAGGCAATTAAAAATTAAAAAAATAAATTGAAACAATTACAATTTAAAAACAATTTCTTTAGTAGAATCAGGGCCCAGATATTTTGATAAAAACAAAGTAAAATCTTACCCGACAGGTTTTCTCCACGTGTACAGTTGTTTTTGCTGCCCTATCCGGAAATCCATCACGCAGATAGCCTGAAAACAGAAAACAATAAAACGTAGGTTTTATTCGCTCAGACCTGGGGCCTTACGCCTAGCTGTTTTAAGCAATCCAGTTTAGGTGATGAAAAATATTGCGCGAGCGCAAACCGTATAACCAACTGAAGGACTCTGTATCTATGGCCATGAAAACAATTAACAACAACAAAAGAGGGAGGCTTTGTTCAGCAGTAGACGTTTACTGGCCGATGGTGTGATACCTAGAAAGGCTCTGTTTACTCTTGATTTGAAAAAATGTTTTGCTCTTTTCGGGTAACACAATCTCCTGCACAGAGTTCCACACCCTCGTTCGTTCCAGAGAGTTCCACATCTGATGGCTCAGCGTGAGTGGCACGAGCGTCAAGTATTTATCGAAAGTGCCGTCCTCAAAAATTCGCATTACATTACAGGATACATTACGTTTCACATTACGTAGGTATACCGGCTTCATGTATCTTATGTACCAAAGATAATATAACCACTTGATCGCGCATGTACCTAGTCAAAATTTTCTTTTGCAGCTTGTGATTGGAGACTCGACGCGACTCGACGCTTGTGATTGGAGATTCAAAAGTCATTCATTCAATTCGCGCCTAGAATTGGCCCGCTCGAAATAGTTTAGGTTTAGAATTTAGAACCTATGGCTTACGGCGTGGTAAAGGATGAGCAGTCAAGTGGTCAATAGGCATGATGACTAATATTTTTTTATTACCTCATAAAAAAGCTGATCATAAATAGAGCCCATCAACGATAACAAAATTAAAATTAGTTTAAATATAAATAAGTTATGAGTATTTTAATTTCATGATAGACAGAGAGCGCTCTATCATGAGCTATGACGTCACGCCTCAGGCGCGCCATACAAATGCTATACTAACACCCGCTTTGCGAGAATAGGACAGAGTATCCCCTGTCTATCCCCACCCAAAACTTTAAGCCAATATAATTGATTTTTTCAGTATGTGTAATGTATTTAGTTATATTTATCGCTTAGCCTGGTACCTATACTAATATTATAAAGAGGAAAGATTTAATTGTTTATATGTTTGCATTGAATAGGCTCCGAAACTACTGAACCGATTTGAAAAATTCTTCCACTGTTGGGAAGCTACACTATATCCCCGGGTGACATAGGCTATATTATATTTTCAAAAATTTTTGGGATCCTTACTAAAACTCCAATAATACCCGTGCGAAGCTGGGGCGGACAGCTAGGTTGTAATAAATTAAACATTAGCACACATGCCTATTGTCATTAACTTACACAGAGTAGCACAGGTAGCACCACAGTCCAGGTGAAGCTGAGTAGAGCGGCCACAGTAGCGGACAGTCTGGACCGGGCGGCGTATAGCGCTCCTACCACAGCATCGGGCGAGTACGGCCTGCCGCGGACTACGAACACTCCGCAAGCGAGCGCTATTTGAATGATGCAATGCCACCAAGCTCCGACCCACACGTAGTCGATGAAGTGAACTATCTTTATACCGGCCTGTCGACAAAATAAAAGGTTTAAAAAAAGCTTGGACGCCAGGTCGCCACCCGTGAGGTGCCTTATGTTCTAATCTGAACTTACGCAAAACAGGCTAATTTTGGACCTTAATTCGTAGACGTTTAAATTTTAATTCGGCTAGAGAATTCATTTTTGGCTATACAAGGCTCCACCAACCAAGGCACCTCACGGGTTGAGCGATGATGCGGTCTACGTTGGAGCACGCTTGCCTAGAAGAAACCGATTCACTAGCGATTTGAAGACACCCAGATTGTAACTATGACACTATCAGGAAACACCCACTCAGGCAGCGAATTCCACAGACTAGTAGTTCACACAATAAAATTGGAATCAAAGCGCCGCGTATGGGTTTTTGCTGTTATTACGATTTGAAAGTAAAGTCTTCAAGAAGAAACTAACATATGCTTACTCTTTAATATGCAATATAAGATTTTACATTGTGTAGTTATTTGCACGAATATCCTGTGATATTTTTCGATATGCCATTTTTATCATAGTTTAAAAATCTATGAGTTAATCAGGTGAATCACGTTTCCAACTAATTTCTTACGATTCTATTCCCAAAAAAAAATTGTCACGCGATCATCATAATGGCAATTTACTCAGTTCCAGTTTGAAACGTCAAATACTCCGATTGTAACTTTCTATATAGACTCGTTAAACTCGTTAACAGGTTCTTGTCGTAATCGCCTATTTAAGAGACGGATAGCTTAAAATACTTACATCAGTGCTAAGAACACAGTTCCATACATTTACTTTAATGCTTAGAAGTCCCATGTACTTAGATCAGTGCTAAGAAGCAGTCCCATACATTTACATCAATGCTAAGAAGTCACATATACTTAGATCAGTGCTAAGAAGCAGTCCCATACATTTACGTCAATGCTAAGAAGTCACATTTTTTTTTTTTTTTTTATACCATAGGTGGCAAACAAGCAGACGGGCTGCCTGATGGTAAGCAGTCACCGTCGCCTATGGATACTTGTAACACCAGAGGCATCACAAATACGTTGCCGACCCTTTAGAACTCTATTAACTCGCCTTTTGAAGAACCCCATGTTGTAACTTCTCGGAAACACCGTAGAAGGTAGTATAATATATACTACCATATAATTATATCAGTGTTAAGAAGCAATCCCATACATTTACATCAATGCTAAGAAGGCGCATAATTATACTTAGATCGGTGCTAAGAAGCAGTCCCATACATTTACGTCAATGTTAAGAAAAACCAAAGTACACTTACGTCAGTGCTAAGAAGCAGTCCCATAGCCAGTCCAAAGACACAGCTGAAGAATGTGATGCTGGTTTCCCAGACCCGCAGAGCTTCAGCATTGATTGCCATGATGCCGGTTATGACGCAGTGCCAGATAGCAAGTTGTTGCGCTATGCCGAACATTATGAGGATGAAGTAGAATATCACTGCCCAAGCTGGAGATAGCTGTAATAAAAAGAATAACAGATAGGAATAAAAATATGAAATGTAAATAACTGGCTAAAAGCGTGTCGAGACACGCATATGGTAGGATTCTGTGCCATAGCCTTATAATGGTGGTCACATTCATAGTTCAGAAATTGGTGTCTACAGAAAAAACCGGGCAAGTGCGAAGCGGGCTCGCGCACTGAGGGAAAATTCATTAACGAAATTACCAGTTATAACTTGGTAACGAACAGAAACTTGTCATCGACTCGCACTTGGCCAGTTTTTATTATTTGTTGTTATACTTTAGATTGTGTACTATAATCATGTTAAGTTTGACGCTTGTAAGTATTACCGTTTTTACATTAGCGCTACTTAATACAAAAATACGTTAAAAAAATACGTTTGTTGTTGTTATATGTCCCTTTTGGTTTCGTTTTTGACTTTTTTATTATTTGTTAGTTTCTCATCAAACATTACATATTCTGTGAAAATTTCAACTGGCTATCTATTACGGTTCGAAAGATACAGCCGTTAATAGGTAGGACAGACAGACAGACGGACGGACGGACGGATGGACGGACAGACAGACAGACAGACGGACGGACGGATGGACGGACAGACACACAGACAGACATACAGACAAACATCGTAGGCTTAGTAATAGGGTCCCGTTTTTACCCTTACTTAACGAAGCTTAGCTTAATTTCAGAGATGTGTCATCCCGAGATAACATACACTTTTTATGGTTTAGTCAAAGATAAATCTACTAGAAAAACATTTTTTGTTAAGACCATTATACGCAAAGGTCAACGACATTTGAGCTAGAATGTTTTGAATTTATAACAGTTTTATCGCTATAACTCAAAAAGTTATTTCATAAAAGATTCGAAAAGATTTTAAATAAATGTTATTTTATATGACCTTAGAGCATGGTAAGTTACAAGTTTCTGTCTAGAAGTTAAGAAAATCAGGGGCGCACCACCTTTTTGCCACTTTGGCGGGCCGTATTTCGCAAAGGATTCACTTGATAATAAAGTGATGTATGTAATCTTACCTTCATTTTTAAAGACCTATTCAACGATAGCGCACAAGAGTTGGTGCAACGAAAAATAAATGCCCATTTCACGTGTAGCAGTCAACCCATTTTTTTAAATACTTTTAATCTATATTAAAACTAGTTGTGCAAAGTTTCATGCACTTATCTTAATAACAATAGAAGTAACAACGTTCTAAAAAACTAGGATGGACAGACATACAACCAGACGGACGGAAATACAGACAGACGGACGGACAGAACGAAGTTATAAGGGTTCTTTGTAGTACTACGGAACCCTAAAATGTATTTGAGTATGAGGACAACTCGGAATCTTCTGGAGTAGACTGTAGGAAATGATGATTATGAAGACTGTGAAGAGCCCTCAGAAATAACTTCAGCATTTACATGGAAGTGCTTCAGAGATAATATAAGTAACTGATGATGTGAAGATAACTCTGATGATAAGATATCACTGATCATACTAATGATTAATCAGTATGACTTACTAGATGAATGTACACCATTAATTAATATTATTATTCGAGCGATGGTGGCCGAGCGATAACATTTTGCTCTTTACCATCTGACTGCACCCGGTTAGATTCTTGGCCCTGTCATCATCATCATCATCAGCCAGTAAAAGTCCACTGCTGAACAAAGGCCTCCCTCTTAGAGAGGGGTGTTTCCATAATCCCCACGCTTGGCA
Source organism: Agriopis aurantiaria (assembly GCA_914767915.1). Lineage (NCBI taxonomy): Eukaryota > Metazoa > Arthropoda > Insecta > Lepidoptera > Geometridae > Agriopis > Agriopis aurantiaria. The sequence continues at coordinate 5,706,677 of OU611992.1, read as the reverse complement.
GGCGGCTTGGGGATGTTCACCGTGTAATAATAGGATGCTGTTGCCCATCCTCCGGTGGTTCTGATCGCAGTTTTAGGACATACCCGGGTCCTGTACCAGTGGCTTATTTAGTACTTAAATAAATTTTTGTACAATTTCGATGCCATTGCTCAAAAAGGGTAAAGGAAAGCATTGTGAGGAAACCGGTATGTCCAAGAACTTTAATAGTTCAAAGTCATTATGACATTCACCAACATGCACTGGGCCAGCATGGTGGATTAGGGGCCATACTCTCTCTCTCTCTCTCTCTCTCTCTATCTCTCTGAGACCTGTGTCCCAGCTGTGAGAACAGATGATATTTATACTAATATTATAAAGAGTAAAGATTTGATTGTTTGTTTGCATTGAATAGGCTCCGAAACTACTGAACCGATTTGAAAAATTCTTTCACTGCTGGGAAGCTACACTATCCCCGGGTGACATAGGCTATATATCTATACCTGTGCGAAGCCGGGGCGGGCCGCTAGTTGATATTATAAATACGATAATGAAAGGATATTTAAGCTTGTCCATTACGTTAACTCTACAAGGTGTTCTAATAGACGAAGGACATCTATACTAATATTATAAAGAGGAAAGATTTGTATGTAAGTATGTTTGTAACGAATTGGCTCAAAAAGTACTGGACCGATTTTAAAAATTCTTTCACTGTTAACGGCCAGTTATCCGAGTCGCGTAGGCAACAAAACGCTCCCTCAGCCCCCGCCAAGTTATAGCGACGATGTATTTTGCCACCCAACAGACAGGACGCCCGCGGGGGGAGTGCAACGATAAAAACGAACATAGGTCCGACCTCGATGACGCCCGGCGCGGTACTGAACGCGGTGCGCGCAAATTTTCGCGACCTTTTTACGCTTTTAATTTCACTAAAAAACAAAACTATTCACTATCAAAATTCTATCCAAACGAAAAAATGTTGAATAAAATTTCCTTTTAGTACATGCAATTTCCAGGTTGTTACGAGCTTTCATTAGAGCAAAAAACGAAAAAAATAAACTGAATCGACTTTGTTTCAGATTTTTTTTTGATCGAGGAAAGTTTATTCTATCGTGTTTTGAACCAAACCATAATCTCAAACACAGATGTATCTGTGACATGTACTTTTTCCAGCTCAAATATTGTAATTTAACTCAATAAAATGGATTTAAAACCGTCAAATTTGCTATAAGAGGCCGTTAAGAAGCTACACTATCCCCGGGTGACATAGGCTATAATCTATACCCGTGCGAAGCCCGGGCGGGCCGCTAGTATTCGATATAATAATTAAGACTAAGTAGTATTTTCCCTACATTCCAACTCAAACAGTTCTGTCACATCAACAGATGTTTTCTGTCTTATCAAGTTTGACAATGGATAATCCTAGCTAGGAAATATACCTAATGATGCATAATGTATGTCAGTCAATAAAACAAGGTTAACTGGGACAGTCCTTAGCTCACTAAACATGTTTGTAAGACGCTATTTGAGTAAGATAAAAATTTATTTAGGGCACACTGAATCTTAAGTTAATAGATAAAACATACAGTTAACAAAAATTACTATCTGTTTATTACGTTGTTATTGTTTGTTGTATACGCAAAAATATCTTTAATTTTGACTTATTGATTTTATTATTTTTTGTTAGGTAATCCGCCATAACATAACATATTCTGTGTAAATTTCTACAGGATATCTATTACGGTTCGAAAGATACAACGGACCGACGGACAGCTTAGTCTTAGTAATACGGTCCCGTTTTCACCCTTTGGATATGGAACCCAAAAAATAAAAAACCAGGAGAGAAACATGTTTATAGTTTTTTAGATAGATACAAACTCTTGTGCAGACAGAAATATACCTACATTACAAAGAGACAGAAAACTTACTATAAAAAAATTGCTAAGTTATAAACGTGTCAGCTTTATCGCCTTAAGAGTGCGTATAAAGCGAGGAAAATTTCTGATTTCACCCGCGCGTCTCGCATCACCCGCATTAGTGTGAAACACAACCACGGCAGCGCGGCAGTCGCGCGCAGCTCCAGTACACATAACTCGCGTAGTCGAACTCGTCATGCGGCAAGGAGTAATAAACACAGGATAAGCATAATGTTGGCGTTTTGGCGATTAGCTGGGTTCGGTCGCGGCGCGCAAAACTATAAATTGTTTATTTCAATTTTCAAAATTGTGTTTGTTGTATATTTTTAAACTTAATTTTTAAGTTTTCTACAATATCAATATAAAATTAATAAATTATATAAATTAAATTGAAATTGCCTAAATTAATTTTGAAATTAAAATTTTACGCTTGAGACAGAGAGTCAGAGATCGTTAAACATTAAATCAAACTAAACTAATGCTATGCTATGCTATGCTACGCTACGCTATGCTATACTATACTAAACGAAACACGCGAAACGAAATACCCGAAAGCCCGTTGGTCCAGTTGGTAGTGAACCTACCTTCTGAGCTTCGGGCGTGGGTTCGATTCCCACCTAGGACAAAATTAATGTGATGAACATTTTGTGTTTGTTCTACGAGTATACCTGGTTGTTAATATCTATTTAAGTATGATTTATTTAATTTAATTTAATGTAATTTAATGCAATGCAATTCAATTCCATTCCATTCAATTCAATTTACTAAAAAATATCATCATCATCCTTCACAGAACCTTCCTCATTATTTGAAGTCGGCCTAATATACCTACTGTTTGACCTACTAGTACCTACCCGAGCCAACCCGGCCGGTCTAACAGTAGGTATTACTACTTACCTTTTTATCCGACTTCAAATAAGGAGGAAGGTTCTCAATGCGACTTGTATAATCTTAGTGTCTCTGTCTACTTGGTCCACAGTGTTGCACCGCAGTGTTGTAAAGCAGTGTTGCACCGCAGTGTTGCAACGCAGTGTTGCAACGCAGTGTTGCAACGCAGTGTTGCAACGCAGTGTGGCAACGCAGTGTTGCATCGCACTGTTGCGCCGCAGTGTTGCAACGCACTGTTGCACCGCAGTGTTGCAACGCAGTGATTGATAATTTTATTGCATACCTACCTTGCCAAAAGATTCGCTTTTTTACCAGCTAAGGAAACATTAACTTTTTTCTGAGATTCGCCACTGTCAAGAAACATTTTACTGTTTAAAGGCAAAGTTTATTTTTATTGTTTCATTCAAGAGCAATGTTTATAACCTCAAATAAGCCACAAATGACAGCACCAGCGAAGGTGGCGCCATCTGAGATAAGTTTTGCCGTGGTTTGCCTGTAGCTTCTCATTACCAAAAATGTATGAAAAATACTGCGTTAGTTCCCTAATACTCACCCTGTGAAATCATTTACCACTGAATAAAACTCAAAATATGTAGTGATGGTCAAAATATTTTCGGATTTGAATTAAATAAAGAAATTTCGTTAGTGAAGCTACTTCTCAAAATCTCTGAAATATTGGTGCCGTCGTTTGGCTTTAGACCTCAGCAGCCATAAATCGATGCCACAGACTTAAAATATTCAAGGATGGCTGAAATATTTTCTGATTTAACGTCTTCACTGAAATATTGAAGATGTCTTCTAGTATTAGAACTGAACAATCTATAATCACCGTTACTGATTTAAAATATGCAAGGATGGCAGAAATATTTTACGATACAAGTCATGATTCTCTGAAATATAAGAAACATTTTACTGTTTAAAGGCAAAGTTTATTTTTATTGTTTCATTCAAGAGCAATGTTTATAACCTCAAATAAGCCACAAATGACAGCACCAGCGAAGGTGGCGCCATCTGAGATAAGTTTTGCCGTGGTTTGCCTGTAGCTTCTCATTACCAAAAATGTATGAAAAATACTGCGTTAGTTCCCTAATACTCACCCTGTGAAATCATTTACCACTGAATAAAACTCAAAATATGTAGTGATGGTCAAAATATTTTCGGATTTGAATTAAATAAAGAAATTTCGTTAGTGAAGCTACTTCTCAAAATCTCTGAAATATTGGTGCCGTCGTTTGGCTTTAGACCTCAGCAGCCATAAATCGATGCCAAAGACTTAAAATATTCAAGGATGGCTGAAATATTTTCTGATTTAACGTCTTCACTGAAATATTGAAGATGTCTTCTAGTATTAGAACTGAACAATCTATAATCACCGTTACTGATTTAAAATATGCAAGGATGGCAGAAATATTTTACGATACAAGTCATGATTCTCTGAAATATAAGAAACATTTTACTGTTTAAAGGCAAAGTTTATTTTTATTGTTTCATTCAAGAGCAATGTTTATAACCTCAAATAAGCCACAAATGACAGCACCAGCGAAGGTGGCGCCATCTGAGATAAGTTTTGCCGTGGTTTGCCTGTGGCTTCTCATTACCCAAAATGTATGAAAAATACTGCGTTAGTTCCCTAATACTCACCCTGTGAAATCATTTACCACTGAATAAAACTCAAAATATGTAGTGATGGTCAAAATATTTTCGGATTTGAATTAAATAAAGAAATTTCGTTAGTGAAGCTACTTCTCAAAATCTCTGAAATATTGGTGCCGTCGTTTGGCTTTAGACCTCAGCAGCCATTAATCGATGCCACAGACTTAAAATATTCAAGGATGGCTGAAATATTTTCTGATTTAACGTCTTCACTGAAATATTGAAGATGTCTTCTAGTATTAGAACTGAACAATCTATAATCACCGTTACTGATTTAAAATATGCAAGGATGGCAGAAATATTTTACGATACAAGTCAAGATTCTCTGAAATATAAATGCTCTCATCTAGTGTTGGACGCAAATCACGCAAAACCTCACCTAATCCTCAAAAAAAAACTCACCTATGTTTCCAACCAATTAGTTCAAAATATTCAAAAATTGCTATTTATTTTTTGATATAACTTCACTTTGCTGAAATACTGGTGGTGCCACCTAGCGTTTGATCTGAGAAACTCGTATTTTATGCTACTGATTCAAAATATTTAAAGATGGTACCGCACTGTTGTACCACACTGTTGCACCGCACTGTTGCACCGCACTGTTGCACCGCAGTGGTGCAACGCAGTGTTGCACCGCATTGTTGCACCGCAGTGGTGGACTGCAATTCAACCAGTATAAAAAAATACTGGTCGAATTGAAGGTACTCTAAGGTAAATGAGAACCTTCCTCCTTATTTGAAGTCGGATAAAAAGGTAAGTAGTATTTGACTTTGACTAAGGTAAGTAGTCCCGCTAGTGTATTGTGCATTTCCCCTTACCAGCACATACCCGAGCCAACCCAACTGGTCAAACAGTAGGTACTTATGTTTTTAACCGACTTCAAAGAAGGAGGAAGGTCCTCAATTCGACTAGTATTTTTTTATACCGGTTGAATTGAGAACCTTGCCCCTGTTTTGAAGTCGGTTAAAAACATAAGTACCTATTGTTTGACTTTCCACATTTAAATTTTTTTTTATTAGAAGATGTTTTTTTGCTTCCATTATTACCAAGCTATTTTTTGTCTGTTAAAATTGAGAACCTTCCTCCTTTTGCAGAAAGCCGCTTCTCGTAAAAACGTGAGAAAATGTGGATGGAACTCTCAAGTCAAATTAACCATCACATTAATTTAAATGATTTTTAATTTTAATTTTATAAAATTATAATGAATCTAAATTATTTTATAATGTCATTTAATTTTTAGTTTTATCTTTCTGACTCTCTCTCTCTGCTTCTCTCCGTCTCTCTCTCTCTCTCTCTCTCTCTCTGTCTGTTTGTCTGTCACAAAGAAACACTCCGACTCTAATAGTTATATTACTGAGCATACATAATAATGGATTCGTTAGGGCCTAGTCGTATCCATTTTATTTGTATCTATGTTATTTTTTCGTAGTAGCTTTACCTAGTCTGTGCTCTAAGGTCATTGTCACCACTTGGTAGCCGCATCAAGTGGTCGCGTTCGAGCCATCGATTTTTTATATTATCCTTTGTTTGAAAATACAGTAGGTGTTGATATAATCGCACTCGGAAGATAAAACCAAGGCGAAAAGCAAGCGCGTGCGTCCTTCCCCGTTGAGGCACAGTGCGGTACTGAGGTTAAACGGAGCATGTTTCGCTATTTAGATGCAAAGCGCAACAGAATAAGACTGAATATCGGACTTGCCGTTTGACCGAATAGTTGCTTAGAACTAAAGGACGTAAGTCTCAAATCGAATATAATTTATTATGAGAGTACTAATTAATCTAGGTAAATTTTGTCTTAACACTGGAAAACAAACTATATTTTCCTTCGGTGAGTATTTATTTTAGATATGTAACTGAAGTACTTTCCAAGTAAAATCAAAAAAATTAGCAAAAAGGCACCATTTTCAAAACATTAAAGTATCGAGTAAATATCTTGCTATTATGTTTCTGTCTTAATGGCGGAAAGAAAATGAATTGAAAATTCACATATATCAATTATTACGGTGATCGGATATTTGGTTTAGTTAGAATATCATGGCAAATTAGCATAAAATTTCGGTTGCCCCCTCTTAAGTGGAAGTACAACTTGCTATTATGTTTACGAACAAGATTAGAATTTATGCAAATAAATATAGACTGAAGGAAGCAACGCGCGGTATGTGAAATTGGATTGGCATTGGTCACATCGCATTATGTACGGATAGCTGTTAGATAACTCGCCCGTTGTACGGCTGTAACACTTGTTATGTAATTGGATGCATACGAGTGCACTAGACATCTTTACTTGTTGGACGAGCGAAGTGAATTTTCGCAAATGGGTCTGCTAGCCAGGTTAGGCAGGCAACTCTGTCTGTACGGTGTGAGCCTACTTATACAGGGTTACGCATTTAGACCATACTAAGCCGAAAGGAGGTTATTGTACACATCATTGTAAACAACTATTACTATGGGACGAGAAAAAAATTCTGCTGTTCCATACAAGAGTTATTTATTTTTCGCGATTTCAGGGTTCGACCCATAGTAAAAGTTGTTGTTGGGATGTGTACAATGAACTCCTTTCGGCTTAGTACAGTCTATATGCGTAATCGTAAGCCTGAGAGTACCAAGATTTAAAAAAAAAAAAACAGTTTAAAACCCGGACGCACAGAAATTTCCGAACTTTTCCTTCAAAGTTCATATTTCGCGACATAATGTACTCGTGTGGTGGTCACAGCACTACCACGTACCGATCTCAACGCGTCAACACAGCATATGACGTGTAGTAATTCTGGTGTATAAAACCTAAAATTGTCGTTTCATTTTGTTAGTCAAAATGACTAATAATTTGTGACTGTATAACTCGGAAATAATTATTTAATCTAGGGTTACAGGCTGGCGTGATTGTGCCGTGGCCAGTCATCGCTTTCTGTACAGTATGAGGCTCTTACCAGGCCTGGCTGGGCCTGGCGCACTCCGCAATTTAGGTGTGAAGCTATACTAGCCGACTTGTCGGACCTGCCGCGCGATAGACAGAGATAGCACCACAAGAGTTACGCGATAGACAGAGAGGCAACTTCTAGGTTAACATAGCTGTAGGTAGTTAGCGCTCGCCAGAACGCCTAGTGGATCCGCGGATCCTGAATTGCACTTTATTGTCTAGTAGCCAGAGTCGCTACATATTAAAATGATTTTGTGGAGTAAATCTTCTGTACTTATACTAATATGTCTTCTGTGCTCTTACCAAGTTAGCTGGCAACACCGCAAGAGTGGCCGGCACCACCTGTGTCGCAAGTTGCAGCGGCTGCCACCCGCTCAGGGTTCTCGCGACGTTGCCAGTTCTCCACACGGTCACGCCCACAAGGCTGCCGTAGTGGCCCATGAAGCGAACTGGGGTGGATGCGGCGTTTCCGGGCAACGGCTCCGTTAATGGCCATAGGAATTGCGATGATTTTACTGTTTCTGTGGGCAAAGACTTTAATAACTATCACGCAATATCACTCCAATCTTTGACCAAAATAAAATGAATGGACGGGCCCAGAAGAAACCCATTTATGAAAATTACAAAATGAGCGCCGGCACTCACTTCGTTTCAGTCGGTCTCTAGCCGTAGGAAGTGCAACACGAGACTATTGTTACATGATAACGAAACATCTCACAAAATTATGGCTTCGTGTGCTAACCCGAAGAGTAAATACACAACAAAAAACCGCTATCTATTTTTTGTAACAAATGTACTACATGGTTATAATTAGGTGTTGGAAGTATATGTTCGACGGTTTGACTCGTTGTTACTGAGCAAGTTCAATGGTTGTGGCCCGTCCATTAATTTTATTTTGGTCGATGCAATATCATAAATTAACTGTACCCCGCGGTTTTATTTTTAACCAACGAAAGGACAAGTATGTTTTTTTTTTTTGTTGTATGTTTGAAACCGCGGACGCAGCTAGTATTAAAATCCATTATGTGTTTAATTTCAGTAGTAGTAGCAAGTTAGTAAGGCGAGTTAGTAGAGTCCTTAAGGGTCGGCAACGTATTTGTGATGCCTCTGGTGTTACAAGTATCCATAGGCGACGGTGACTGCTTACCATTAGGAGGCCCGCCTGCTTGTTTGCCATCTGGCATTTTAAAAAAAATATGCTCACCAAAACTGCCCGGAATATAGGCGTATCCGTAATTCTTCAATATCTGGATGCATGTGTTCGCCAGAAACGACCCGAGCAGTAGAACTGCGAATGTAAACGCCACGATGCAAGCGCTCTCCTTCTGAAGCATCTTGCTCGTCTTGTTTTTGGCGTTCTTGTGAGACGTCAGTTGCATTATGCTAGCGCCGAGCAGGCCCCATGTTAGAAATGTCTCTTGGGCAGCTGCCGCCCAACTCTAAAAACAAATAGAACTTATTGTATTTCCGAAGAACACTAATTTAAAAGGAGGTCATTGTACTTATTATTATGAATAACTGATCTGATCAACCCTGATATCTTGAGAAAAGTTCTGCTGTTTCACGATTTCAGGGTTAGTCTCATATTATAAGTTGTTTATGATGATGAATATAATGACCTCCTTACGGTTTAGTGTCACTGTTTTTTAAACAGGAGACAGAGGAAGCAGAAAATAAATTGTTACAGAAGGCCGGTTCCATACAACGAGCGTTAAGAGGCGCACGCACTCAAATACACGTACGAACAGCGATCTCGGATCAAGTCTATCGAGCGCCAGTCGCGAATGCCCGCACTTTGCAATATACGTATTTATCGTTTCGTGTGCGAATTGTTTAATTTACAATGATTTTTTTCATTGATATATAGCAAAAAACTTTATTTTAGAATGAGGCTTTATAATTCTTTTAAGTATAATAATGTGCCTTTCGTACGTGCCGTAACCGACGAAAGTACTTTTTGGTAACCAATTTATACTTTTATTTGGTTGCCCTTTTCTATTAATAAAAAATGTGTTTTTTTAATAAGTAATATTTTCTTAATCAATTGTTTTTAATTTAAACTCCCAAATCTAAACTTTTCGTAGAACATTATAGTTTCTTTGCCAGCCCTAGCGCTACGTTTGCGCGTAGGTTATTAAAATCAAGATCAGCCGAAGCCGGCCTTCTGCACATATTTATTTTGTGACTAAAGCATTAGGTTAACTACATTTAAAAAAATACATTCCCTTGTAAATAATAATGGTATAGTACTTATTTGTAATATTGCAAAGTAATTACACTAATGCGGCAACTTAATAACACGTCATGTTTTTATCAATTGTTTTTTTTATCTATCTAACATAATCCCCGAGCGTCGAGCGTATCAATAATAGTCTTGCGTTTGACCATTCAGGTAGCGCATTCCACAGACTAGCAGTTCGCACAATAAAAGTGGAATCAAAGCGCTTTGTACGGATTTTCGGTATATCAACCATAAAGCGGTGACGATTCTTCGTACCCACTCTGGCAGTTCGTTAGAAAAATGGGCAAAAGGGAATTAGATTATGCAGATGCTGGCTTTATGCACAATACATAAAGCGCGAAACTGCTGATGCGAACTGTTGATACCCTAGTTATTATGAACATCTTTTGTACACAGTTCTTGCAATAAATATATTCTGATTCTGATTCGCGACGTCAGTGCAAGACAAATCACCCTCATTTTAAATAACACGTGATTTTACCAAAACTCTTTCATCATCATCATCATCAGCCCTGTGTGACCCACTGCTGAGTATAGGCCTCCCTTTGTTTATGCCACTCTCCCCGGCCTCTCGCTATTCGCTTCCACTCGTTCCCGGCAGTATTACTGATTTCCATAAAATGACCTTTCCTCCGACCTGTGTTTAAAACTATACCATATTTTTGTCAACATTCGTCACAAATACATAAAATATGGTAACAAGCATATCGCAGTAAACATATAAATTAAATCAACATACATTACTATTGATAAAGAACTCCGTCCACTCTGTCTCCGCGAATATGTTGGTGACACTGTCGTAAGGTATGAGCGTTAACAATTTGGTGCATAGAACGAGGGTTCCGCAGATCGGCAGGAAAATTAGCATGTACACGGCCTGAAACAAAACCTGGTGTCAAATTATATTGATAAATACTTAAGGCTCTCTTTTCCAACTTTTTGCAATTTTGGTCATTCTAGTTTGAGCGAGTCTACTTCCATGGTTAGCATAAAATGGTGTCATATCAAAATGGAATGTTTCATCTAGAAACCCCCAAAGACCGAAACACGATTAAGGATATTTCGCTCGATAGAAAAAAACTATGAAAGTAACACTGATTTGCCCTTTTCGCCCCGTCTTTTTTTGGATTCATTCAAATACCTATTTATTAAATTATGTATGCGATATCTTGATGTATAGATTTCATAATTATGAAGAAAACAGCAAAGTTACATTTTAGATTACAGCTATACTTTTCGAAAAATATGAAAATAACCTCAAAAATAGTAGTAGCGAAACGCACGGATTCCGAAAAGGTTCGAAGGAATGAAATCAAAAAATTGAGTCGAATGTATGGAATTGCTAGGTGTTTTGGGGGGGGGGGGGGGGGGGCATGGCCCCTGGATCCGCCAATGGAAGCCGGCAGATTATTCCAATCTTTGGCCGTAGGTACGGTTATTTCGCGATTTCAGAGTTGCTCCTATAGTTAAAAGTTGTTCATAATGGAAACCTTTCGGCTTAGTACACCCTTTCCACACACCCAGTAATAAGAACCGCTGACCAAAGATTACAGGCTGAGCAAGTTGTCTGACAAGCTCAACAAAATAAATAATAGTGCGGCAAGCATATCTTATAAGGTAGCATCTCAGCGACAATTTTTCTCATATTTATGACCTTTTTATTTGATTGATTGATTCTCTTTTTTTTTTTACTCTTTACTCTTTTTTTTTCTTCTTTATTTCTCTTTTGTTTTTTTATTTTTTTTATTTCGGGATGTTCTTAATTAGAACAGGTTTTTTTTTTACGTATGTACATTGTACACCGATTACTCTGATATTTGTGAACCAATTTACGTGGTTCTTTTTTAATATTCCAAGGAAGCTCTCGAGGTGGGTCCCACAAAAATTTAATTAACTTGGCTCAGTAGTTTTTTAACCAGCTTCAATAGTATGAATTTTTGGACAGGTGCTTGTAGATATGGCAATATTCGCTATTGACAAATTTATTAATGTATCAATGTATTTTGTTTTGGCGCTTACTATATTTTAAATCGATTTTATATATTAATTAAGCTTTATATAGTATTAATAATTATCAATGGTTTTCGACGTAAATGACGAATTGACATTTATTTACTACTAGCTGCGCCCCGCGGTTTCACCCGCGTAGTGATGAAAAATGGCGATGATGATGATGAAAAGTTGCAAAAGTAGTATATCACTCTCGGACCCTTGAACTATACCCATGCAAAAAATCTGGTTGATCCGTTGCTCTGTTGCTGCGTGAAAAAGGAACAAACAAACCAACAAACTTTTCCCATTTATAATATTACTAGATGCACCCCGCGGTTTCACCCGCGTAGTGATCAAACATACATCTATAACATTAGTAGGAAGTATCTCGAGATTCGAGTTAGTGATTATGACTCAGTACGATGCAATTCGACGAACTTGCTTAGTTCAGGTACTCTATATCTGTGAATGTATGTAGTGACGTCAATACCTTTCCGTAGGACCGCAGTCCTTTACTGAGCGAGACGAACACAATCATCCACACCACAGCCAAATTGAAAGCCACTTGGAACTTAATCGAGCCAAAATACGAGCCGCTCGAAGCGCTCCTCTGCAACACTTCCCCGTGAAAATACTGCGGCAACGTCTCCTGAATCTTGTAACTGCTATTTCTCACGCCATCTGCAAACGTAACACTTTTTATTGTCGTTCGATCATGCAAAAAATCTATTCGATCAAATTAACAATGACGACCTTCAGTACACTTCCTATATTTAAGGTGGCAACTTAGTAACTACTTTGTACAACCAGAACATGAAGTGTCTTTTTTGGGTGTCGTACCCAAAGGGTATAAACGGGACCCTGTTACTAAGCCTACGATGTCTGTCTGTCTGTCCTACCTTTCGTCCGTCCTACCCTTTAACGGCTGTATCTTTCGAATATGTAATGTTATGGCGGATAACACATAATATAGAAAAGTCAAAAAGTAAAATCGAAAAGGGGGTCCTCATACAACATACGTATTTTTGTATTAGCTGTAATTGAAAAATGGTAATACTTACAACCGTCAAACTTAACATGATTATAGAACACACTCTAAAGTATAATAACAACTAATAAAAATTGCCAACTGCGAGTCAGTGACAAGTTTATGTTCATTACCAAGTTATAACTGGTAATTTCGTTATTGAATTTTGTGCTGGTACGAAACCCTCAGTGCGCGAGCCCGACTCGCACTTGGCCGATTTATTGTTTTGTTAGCCTAATACACATACCGCAAGCAAACAAAAAAACTTTTTTTTTGTTGACGCATGTCCATGATTATGCGAAACCAGTAGTATAACAAAATAATACAAAAACGTACGTATTTTTGTGTGCAGTGTAAGTACCAAAAAATTTATTTAAAAAAATGTGTTAAGAAATACAAAAAATACAAAACCTTTTTTGCTGCCTATCATAATTCATAACATACCAAATAAAGAAATGTAAGTTTGAATATACAGTGTAAACTCTATATAGCGACACTCAATTTAACGACAATCTGTCTAAAACGTCGAAATTACTGATTTTGTTTGGTTTACCTTGATCATACAACGATATACTCTATGTAGAACACGCTAACTCTAAATAATAACTCAACAATACGTCATTATTAAGCAATACAGAAATACACATTACTTTCACTTCATATTTAAAATAAAAGCACGAAAAAACGTCAGATGAAATAAGAGAATATACACAATGAGAGTTGTTATTTGTATCAATATTAATGTTTGATGTATGTAAATTCTATACTTTAGTTACAAAAAAATACATATTATAACATTAAAATAATATACATTTTTTCTTCTCAACATTTAATTAAAACTCTCAACAACGCCATAAAATGCGCAGTCCATTATGTATATATAGTTTACACTGTATCTTAATTTAACGGAATAATACATTATTCCGTTACACGGTTACGTTATACGGAATAATACATTATTCCGTTAAATTAAGATACAGTGTAACAACGATATTACGATAATACGAAATTGTAACAACCTTAATTATTCCTTGTTACTGTAGTAACAAGTAATAATTACGGTTGTTACAATTTCGTTTCGATTTTATATCTTCAAAAATACCAAGATAATGTGAACGACAGCAGACGGGAATAGCCCCCTTAAGTGCTGATTGATCTAATACCAAATTCGCCAGCGTTGCGCAAACAATGACGCCCGGAATTATTATTAACAAACTATTATTCAATCTGTGGTACTCACCTTCGATATTGTATTCGTGAGGCAGCGCCCACTTGTACTTATCATTAGAAGTTATGAACGAGTCTCGGAAGTAAACGAATATCCAAGAAAGCCCAATTATACTGTAAGTTCCGATAACAGCTTGTATGATTAGCAAAGACACGCCGACTCCTTGAAATATGGGCGATATCCGCCACATGTCCACCGGACCCGATTCCAATATTTGACCCAGACATAGATATAGAGTGAATAGCGGTATCCCCACCAAAAAGGACAGTATAAAAAACTGTATTATGAAGCTAGCTGTAACATAAAATCATCAAAATTATGATATGCCATGTATATTATGTACAAGTTCTCACCGAAGGTCATCGTGTAACTTTCATACCTCCAAAATGAACGCTAAATATGGCAAATCTAGATATGTTGAATATGCCCACTGTGCAGCTTAGACAAGCGAGCATCGCGCTCATACGATGAGGCCAGACTCCAAAAGGAGGTTCATCAGTCTCTTCATTTCTGAAAAAATACACAGTTTATTAAAACGCTTTTATCATTTAGGTTTTGTTGTACTTGTAGTAAGCAGATCCGACAGACTAAAAAAAAAAAGTTTTAATAATCAATTTAAATTTTCCTTTTTTTTTTCCTTTCCAAATTACAAAAAATTATGTGATCGTTTAGTGAATTGTTTTGTTTTTTATGCTTTCTAAATGGTAATAACTCAAACTGATTCATCTCCCTAACATCAAAAACATAAGATTTTCGTATACATTTTCATCCTCCATTTGCCCCCTTAATTCAGCCCTTTTAACTATAATTTAACTTTGTAAACAAATCTTAGGACTAACTTCTAATTGTCGTATATATTTTTTTAAACAAATATCAGTAATCCGGATGAAAATACAATAATTTGATACCATGTATAAACTAATCTGATGATGGAGCTAGGAGGTGGGTAATGGATCTCTTCACTAGCTTCTAATAAACCCCTCAAGTTATTGTTCAAGTTCTTTGTTTAATGTTTAATGCATCACAGAAGCATGTTTTTAGGGTTTTGTAGGAGGTACTACAAGGAACCCTTATAAGTTTGCTTTGTCCATCAGCTATGTGTCTGTCTGTCCGTCCGTCCTAATACACTAGATCCTTCTTACTTGTATAATATTAAGATGAGTTCATGAAACTTTAAATTTATTTCTTAGATGTATGTGAATTGGTTTTTTTTTTCGCTACACCCTCTCCTGTGGAGTATCGTTGAATAGGTTGTTTAAAATTATGAAGACAAGATTTCATACATCACTTTTTTATTGTGTATACTCTGATTATTTTTAATTTTTTTTTATGATTGACTTTTACTGTTGGCCTTTTGGCCTCTACAGCTTGACCGGACTAGTTAGCGAACGCAGAGTGCGTTCGGCATAACTTGGTGGTTAAGTTTATAGTGTATACTCTGAGAAATATGGCGCGCCAAAGTAGGGAAAAGTGAGTCCACCCCCCCCCCCCCCCCCCCTGTTATTCTAAAGTATTAGACATAAAAACTTGTAACTTCCCATGCTAATAGGTCATATTAAAAACCTTTAATCTAAATTATTTCGAACATATATAGTGTTTTTTTTTTTTGAGTAATAGCAATGCCTGCTATAAATTTAAGAAATTCTAGCACAAAGGTCATTGACATTATCGTTATATTATGTAAACAAAACACAGAATATGGAAGTCTTCCTTGATAATATTAATGTATATATGTTTTGTCGGGGTTTTACATCTCTGAAATTTGGCTCAGTGCACCTAGCCTCGTTCGTTCGAATTGTACTACAACAACCAATTTTCGGAATATTTCGGAATATGAATGTACCACAATTTGACTTGGGCTATGGAACCCTACTATATGCGTGTCTGAATACGCTCTTAGCTATTTTTATATATCTTTATTTCACGTGGGCGCCGAAAATTAAGACGCACTGTTACCTATCTGATATGATCACATATTTGTTAATGAATCATCATTACGTGCGACCTCGTTTTAGATGCGTTTCAAATTGCAATGTTACAAAATTTGCAAGGTTATTCAATAAGAAATGGTGTTAGCAGTTAGGCTAATTAAGAATTACCTCTCTTCACTGGCACCGGTGGCAGTTTGATTCAAGGGAGGCAATGCCAAAGATTCGTTTGAAGAACTAGATGTGCTACTTCTCGCTGTACTTCGGGCAGTGTTCCTTCCGGTCCAGTCTCCAGTCGTGACGTCACTTTCTCCCGGGGATGGTAGAGATAGCGCCCGGTTCATGAGCAAAGCTCGGCGCCCTACAATTAGAGGCCCTGAGCTCCCATCGCTGCTGAGATTCGCTGCCGTCACTTGCAACTGTATCGGCGCACTCGTCGGCCGCATATTCACATGGTCTAGGAAGAGTATCACTGGTAGTGTCAAAGGTTCGCATGACTCCTGCGAACTAAGTGCCGGCAGAACTATAGGATCTAATCTTCTCATAGAATTCCGTAACGTATCGTTTGTACTAGCCCTTTCTAAAGACGAGACCAGCGCCTGGCGGTTGCTCGCGGACAGTTCCGAAAAGCTTTTTGATCGACCGAGACTCGTTAAATGCGACCTCTCGGAGACACTTTCGCGCATTTCCAAATCTTCCAATGAAGGCGCTGACGGTACATAATTCGTGCATGTGACCACTTGAGTATTATCGTCTATTGAACTGTGTCCCGACTGGTCGGACTCCTCCCTCCCGATTACTTCCTTTATCTTACAAATTAGATCCTCATCGTCGCTATCTAGAGACTTTGTGCTGTCATCGAGACACGCGAGCAAAGATTTATCTAACACCTCGTCCAAGTCGTTCAAAATATCCATGAACTGGACGAGAGCCGTCGCCTGAAATTCCTCATCGTTTGTGATGTCGCTTGACGCTTGTGATGAAAAGTTTGAGTCTGATTTGTAGCATTCTGGTATCGTTTTCTGCAGGTCTTCTTTTAGATCGCCGTCATCGGAGAGTTTGTCAAGGTCTTCGCTGTCATTGTAAACACTGGACGTGTCGCTGTCTGCACTGCTTCCCGGAACATTTTCCGTTTGTTCATAGCGACCTTCTCCGATGTTCACCGCTTCCATCTTTATCGCATGGCCTAAGTCATATCCTGCGCGCTTCGTCGACCCTGCAACAAGCGCCGCGTTCATTAACCACATCTCACTGCAAAATATTAAACTTTAAATATGTATGCACATTTACAGATGACGGTATTCCAGAGCTGGTACATGGTGTGTAATGCGGGCGATTGCGGCGACTGTTAGTGTTTACAAGTGAATTAACTCGCTAATTAGCCTAATTGTAGAACGTTACGCGGCGTCAAAGAAGGCTGAATGTTAACACACTGATGCAAAGTAACCGTGTAATACATGGTACATATGATTCATTGTGGATTAGCTCAATGATAACAAAAGATCAGTCTCACTAGAGGTGACTTTCTAGACATTAAAAATCTTTTACATGCAAAAAACACCTTTATGTACCACATAAAATAAATAAATATTAGGGACATTTTTGCACACATGGTCATCTGACCCCAAACTAAGCAAAGCTTTTGATATGAAATTAATTTTATATAAAGACTCTGTATCTGTATCTGTATCTGTATGACTGCCAGAGACTGATATACATACATACATAGTTTTAAATACATACTTAAATAGATATTAACAGCCAGATATAGAACAAACTCAAATTAATGTTCATCACATAAATGTTTGTCCAAGGTGGGAATCGAACCCACGCCCCCAAGCTCAGAAGGCAGGTTCACTACCAACTGAAAAGGGCTATCAAAAAGGCGATGAGTGTATGTATGTTCCCTATGGACTCCAAAACGGCTGGACCGTTTTTGATGGGACTTTCACTTGCAGATAGCTGATGTTATAAGGTTTCACCCGCGTGCATTACTCCTTATAACATCAGCTATCTGCCAATAAAAGTCCCTTCAAAAGCGGTCCAGCCGTTTTGGAGTCCATACAAGTACATTCACACATACACACAACGCCTTTTATACACAAGTATGTTTTTTTAATTTTAGTATATGGATTTGTTCTGTCCCGAATATTTATTATTATTTCAATTTATACACGGGTCTAGCTCAAACCTTTGAGAGGCATTGGTGGGGCCGAAGCTAACACCAAGAGGCCCTGTCGAGTACAAAATACAATTATGAGGATTTGTATAAAATGGAACATAAAACTATTGAACAGTATAGGATTAAAAAACTAGGCTATTGAGGTGAACAACTAGTGGATAGGAGGACAGATCTATAGGATGTGAAACGGCACCTGCCTTATCCTGTCTCACATAGCTGACCCGACAGACATGCTGACTTAGAACTGTCAAACGCGCAAAGTTAAAATCGTCATTAAGTTTCCTGAAATTTTCAAATTTTCTGCACAATTTTCTTAAGATTTTTCCGTAAGAATCTTCTAAAAAGTATTAGAAAACTAAAACAAAAGATGAATGAAATCGGTAAAGTCGTTTTAAAGTTATGGAGTCATCATAATCAGCCTTTTTTAACAGTCCACTGCTGGACTTTTAGCCTACCCCCGAAAGGGTGATTGGGCCATATCTACCATGCTGGCCCAGTGCGAGTTGGTGGATTCACATACGCCATTGATTTTCTTCTCCGTACGTGTGCAGATTTCCTCACGATGTTTTTCTTTACCGAAAAGCCAGTGGTATGTAAAACCGCACATAAACTCCAAAGAGCTCATTGGTACGGGCACCCGGGCAAATCCCGATTTGAACTCGCGACTTCACGTTTTCAAGTCTATTGGTCTCCCAAATGGGCTACCATGGCATGTGGAGCCACCACACCAGTTATGGAGTGACCAAGGGAAATAGGGATTCATTTTTATTTTTTAAATATATATATAGAAGATATATAGATTGCAGCAAAATTTTAAACAAGATTTTTTCAGTACCTACATACTTACAAATCAATTGCACGGGCTTTGTATAACACCTTGATAACTTGCTAGAATTACTGAACAACCACATTGAGTAACTAGTTGCATTGTTGTGCAAAGTATTCATTACCAATTAACTTGGAGAGGCGCATATTGCAATAACTTATCAGAACAATGATTATGTAGTCAAGATAAGACAGACAATGACAGGAAAAAATTTAACACTTGAATAGACATACAGGATAGTATGCTCAGATCAGACATACAAGGGGGGCCTTAGTGCAATAGGCCTGTGTCCTAATTTTTTAATCTATACTAATATTATAAAGAGGAAAGATTTGATTGTTTGTTTGTTTGTTTGCATTGAATAGGCTCCGAAGCTACAGAACCAATTTGAAAAATTCTTTCACTGTTGGGAAGCTACACTATCCTCAGGTGACATAGGCTTATAATCTATACCCGTACTAAGCTGGGGCGGACCGCTAGTAAGTAATAAGTATTTTAACTTCATGCTAGACAGAGAGAACACTATAGCACATTATGATGTCAAGCCGTGCGCGTGCCATATAAATACTATACTAACACACGCATTGCAGGAGATGGACAGCACATCCGCTCCCTATCGCCACCAAAAACTTTAAATGCTTATAAGGCAATTTAAATTATTTTTAGTATTTTGAATGTATTGATTGTATTCTTCGCTAAGCCTGTTATTTGTAATAAATGAAACTTTAGGACACAAACATACTATCATTTTGTTCAAATGTCTATGTGTTACACTCACTTTTTCAATATAAAACTACACCTGCTTTTGCTTAATGCAAAAAAATAAAGTTATGCAGGTGGACGGTGGGTAAGAACTGATTTTTACACACATTAAGAAACCAATGATGTAACTAATAGTCCACATATAAAAATTAGGTGGAAATAAGGTCATCTGCAGTTAGACTTTGTTCGTTCGAAAAAGACCCAGGGGGCATAGCCCAACAAGATGGACCGACCAAGTGTCAAAAGAGTTTGGCATGAACATCTCTGACGCAATGTACCAGGCTAGTAACCGTAAGAAATGGAAGCAGATTTGTCGCCAACTGACTAAAGATCGGGCGCATCATGATGCTCAGCATTGAGCAAACGAACTAAGGAGGAGGAGGCAGTTCGACTAAAGGCATCAAAACTGATTCAGCTCCGATGCGTACCCACCAGTCCCACCATGCCACCTTACCATATCTCCCTTGTTTGTCTGATCTGAGATAGTATGTTTCACAATGTCTAATTGACGATTCAATGATAATTATAATAATGTCGGAGTGACCGGCTTAATCTTCTTAATCTTACGTGAGTAATTCCCGTGTGATATAAATAAAATATAATAATGTCGTTTATGTTATGCCCAACACTGAGTGGAGAGTTGATTCAAGACAATAACTAAGAGACAAACTACCCTCATATGGCTTCATAATTATGAATTAACAAAACTTGACAGGATGTTATTGTGGTTGAAGTTGGTATAGTTGGTACAACACTTGTAAAATATTCGAAAAGTTGAGTACACTTCAAAAAATTTACAGCAAAATTAAATATATTTATAAAAAAATTATGATAAATTCTATAATAATAGCATACCTTCTTATTTATGTACTCCAGCATGATTCAAAACGAACACTAGTTTCGTACCATTAAAGTACCATCAATTTAGTTTAGGTGAAACGAATGAATAGTTAAGTAATAATACTTATAACAGGCATATTATTATACACTCAAAGAATAAACAACACATAAGAAATTATGCTAAATCACTAACCTGGTTTCCCGACGCTTTTGTTGACGCTACTTCCCTGGCCTTCCTACCTGCTGCCTGCAGTAGTAGTTAGCACTATCTATGGTGTCCAATGCTGATTGCTATAACTTAGATTTTAATGTTCTAACTCATGAATTCAAAAGTTAACACGACAATTCACAAATGACAGGTAAATAGCTATGCTCTGAAATAATAATAGGGACAACATATAAATGTTCAACATTTGTTGTAAAACTCTCGTTAGAGAGTAGTATATTCCTTGTTGTAAAATAAATAAACCTTTGAAATAAACTACACCAAAACGAGGACAGGATCCCGTGTCGATTTCGATTCGATTCGATACTTTACTTTCGATCTTTCTTTGAGTTTGAGGTTTGAAATCCACTGACATGACAACTGACAGTATGACATGACATGAGCCCCTTTTT
Organism: Agriopis aurantiaria; assembly: GCA_914767915.1. Taxonomy (NCBI): domain Eukaryota; kingdom Metazoa; phylum Arthropoda; class Insecta; order Lepidoptera; family Geometridae; genus Agriopis; species Agriopis aurantiaria. The sequence goes on along the minus strand of OU611992.1, from coordinate 5,685,682 downwards.
TTTCGCCTATTACTAAGCAGACTAAAGTCATCAAAGCTATACTGCCTCGTCTTCCGTATTATACACTGTCATGCCAGAGTAGGAAAAACTTTTGAGACTTTGGAGTTTTGCACACATCGTGAAAATACACGTTTCAGCTCATTATATGAGTTTCCACTATCGAGCACATTCACGAACAATCCACCATTATTAAACATTACCAAACGAAAATACATAAGTTTATGAAAATAATACATTAAGGCGACATGATTTTTTTACGTTGGCACCAAAACTACCACTCATTATCATATCAGCCGATACCTGAGGCCACAGATCTACTACCTGTGCCCTGAGGCCGATACGCACTCAAGTAAGCATAAAAAAAGAATGCGTCAGTGAGAGACCTGGGCCCTGATTCTGTAACTATAAAGACACTATTAGCGCGGCGCGTTAAGTTAACCTCAAAATATTGCCTATAATTCTTTTTTCTTTATTTATCAGTAACGCACCTCATTATTTACATTTGCCAAGGAACTATTTAAAACAACAAAAATTTGTTTATTGGCAAAGTGTAAGTAATATGGTGTGTTACTGTTATATAGCTGTACATGACAATGTAAAGAACAACCAACGATTTGCGCAAACACTGTTATTTTACAATAACTACCCGGCATAGCTACAAGGACAAAACAACTATTTGAAATTTGAATTTCCCGCCATAGGTGAAACGTACCACCTTACGTTTAGCGCCTCGGCACAGTTATGTGGACAGCAAGGACGTTATAATATAGCCAGGGTATCCTTGGTGGACAGAGCTAATAGCACAGAATACATTTATTAGTACAAGTACTTTTAGCGTAAAGACTAGTAGGCTCAGATAACTTATAAACTTGGCACGGCCATTTTGAGTTGGTTTCTGGGCCCTGATTCTGTAAATACAATCTTAAATTAAATTATTAAAATTTGGACTCTATTCCCTAGGAATAAAGGCCAACGTTTAGAGGTAAACTTAACACGGCGCGTTACGTGTGTTATTTTCTTTATTTCGAAGTTCAGCACTCTAATTCTTGTGTATTCAGCCAAAAAAGTCGATTTTTTTTCTATAAAAATAATTATTATATCGGTTTATTAAATAAATGTTTGCGTGTTTATACCCAAAAGGATGTAGGTAATCGTTCACAGTGTGTTCGTTTACAACTTCACACTGAAGAGAGGTCAAAGTTCTCGTTCTTGTATTGTACGTATAGAGTTGAATTTTAAGTTTGTTTGCTGCTATAGAGTGCAAAGATCATGGAAGAAGTTTCGACTTTATTTTCACTGAGTTAAAGCATTTTCTTCTTTATCAGAGACTCCTGCGATAAGTTTTTGTAAAATAAATGAATATCCGATAAGCATTATCTTTGTAGTCAGTTTCATCTATGTCTTTGCTCTGGTGAATACGCGTAATAGCAACAAAAGATTTGATCATGATCTTCATAGGGAAAAGAATAATTAACATCAAAATGCTGCCAGCAAATAAGGTGCGTCTTTTTATACCATAGAACGTACCTAACTAGTTCTAAGTTAAACTTTGATTCAGATTTCAGCCAGTCGTCGATCAGCTGTCTTCTCGTAAAGTTGACTGTTAATGATTAGAAGATTAATATTTTCAATTGTGTCGAATCTAGAGTAAATAGTATTCTGTGTGCCGAATCGTATCACTCTAAACTTGAAGAATTTTATACGCCAGGCGACATTTTTGACTACATTTTATATCCTCAGCTTTTAAAAGCGATGGCAGCGTACTCCACGAAAGTTTCCCTGAACGAAGTAGTAATAGCTTCGGCAGTGCGAACCCCCATGGGTTCCTTTAGGGGAAGCCTTGCGAGCCTCTCCGCATCCGAACTGGGAGCAGTCGCCGTGAAAGCAGCCATCGAGCGCGCCGGCATTCCTCAGGAAGAAGTCAAAGAGGTTATTAGAACTATCTAACTTTCTCTATTGATATAACTGTTATTTGAACTCTTGAAGTGGTTTGGTCAAGAGAAAACTCGAAACGTTTTTATGTCATATCTCTAATCATTAATCAAAGCAATCAATGCAAAACTTTTTAATGTTATCTCTGTAATTGTTGAAATTAACCTACTGCTTATCTATCAATTGTTATTTACTTGGCAACTTCATGATAACAATAGTTCTTTTATTTTTTATTCTATTTAATAGTAGGCTTCTCCGTATATATTAGTAGTCATTGAGTAGGATTGCATTGGACCGCCTATTCGCTTGATTTTAAGTAATAAGCTATGATGGAGCATTATTGCCTAACCGATTAAGAACCTAACTAGATTTAGATGCCTAACCAAAGAAACCGATTCACTCTTTATTTGAAGATTTGAAGACACTTTCTGTATGATTTTTATTATCTATTTCGAGTTGTTATTACCTATTATCTACTTAAACACCACATCACATAATATGTGAAGTGAAAGTGTTCAGTGTCATTAAAAGTGTTTTATCATGTTTTAATTAACAGTGGCATTAACAAGTAGTTACAATACCATTTTATTCTTACAATTAATATCCACAAGCGTTATCCAAAGATATTGAAACCTGAGTCAGAATCTAATTAAATATCTAAACCAAACATCTTAAAAAAACATATTTCTCGATATGATATTATAAATATTTTATGCTAAAACATTAGTAGATGAAAATTGTTGCTAGCTAAGCTAGGCATTGCTTTGATGACAAAAGATTAAAATCAATAACACTATTTCTATACAGGGTTACATGGAACGGTGGTACTAAGCCGAAAGGAGGTCTGTATTAAAGTAAAGAAATCAATATCAAGATCTACTTTAATGTAACCAATATTTTGGTGTTTGGGGCCAACACTGAAATCACAAAAAAACTATCTGTTCCAATCTGATCTTTTTATGCAACTTTATTGTAAGCAAGCGAGACAAGCAAGTCTCTCGCCTGATGGTAAGCATAACTCTTACCCATACAGTTCAGTTCCACCCAGAATTTAGAATGTTAACAGCTTAAAACCTGCGGCAATGCACTGCGCGCTCATCACCCTGTGATATTAGATATTAAATCTCTGTATGCTTGGTAATTTAAAATAAACCGATTCCAAAAAAGGTAGAAGGTTCTTAATTCCATTCGTTGTTTTTTTCCAGGTGTATATTGGAAATGTGTGCTCTGCTAACATGGGACAGGCACCAGCTCGACAAGCAGTTATCTTTGCAGGAATGCCTAAAAGCACCATATGCACCACCGTGAACAAAGTTTGCTCTTCAGGGATGAAGGCTATCATGTTGGCTGCACAAGGCCTTCAAACTGGGGCACAAGACGTCATTTTAGCTGGTGGAATGGAATCCATGTCAAATGTGCCTTTCTACTTGAAGAGAGGTGATACTTCCTATGGAGGCATGCCATTGGTAGATGGAATAGTATTTGATGGCCTCACTGATGTCTACAACAAGTTCCATATGGGCAACTGTGCTGAGAACACAGCAAAGAAAATGGAGATCTCCAGACAGCAACAAGACGAATATGCAATCAACAGTTACAAGAGGAGTGCAGCAGCTTACGAAGCAAAAGCCTTCGCTGACGAGATAGTCCCAGTTCCCGTACCGCAGAAAAGAGGTGCTCCTGTATTGTTCGAACAAGATGAAGAATATAAAAGAGTAAACATGGAAAAATTCACTAAGTTAGCAACAGTCTTCCAAAAAGACAATGGCACAGTTACTGCTGGTAATGCGTCAACTTTAAATGATGGTGCTGCTGCGATGATCTTAATGACTGCTGACGCAGCTCAGAGATTGAATATCAAACCTATTGCTCGTGTTGTCGGCTTCGCTGATGGGGAATGTGACCCCATAGACTTCCCTATTGCACCAGCCGTTGCTATCCCCAAGCTGTTAGAAAAGACCGGAGTCAACAAAGACGATGTCGCTATGTGGGAGATTAATGAAGCCTTCAGTGTTGTCGCAGTTGCTAACCAAAAGCTGCTAGGCATAGATTCAGCTAAAATTAACATTCACGGAGGTGCGGTGAGCTTGGGTCATCCTATCGGCATGTCGGGAGCTCGTATTGTAGTACATTTGTGCCATGCTCTCAAGAAAGGAGAGAAGGGTGTCGCTTCAATCTGCAATGGGGGTGGTGGTGCATCATCCATTATGATTGAAAAATTGTAAGTCTGATGTGTGCTTTGTTATTGGTAGTGGTATTAGTTGGGTTTATTGTTCATTAATCTGTGCCTTTACATTTTGGAATGCCCCCGCCGTATTCATACTAACTACTTACTGAGCTGTTATAAATTATGCTTCACACTCACAGCTACCCACTAGTATTCTGTGCTGGGCAAACAAAAACAAGGCAACTAACACCCATACCCAGAGCAGATCAATTCATCTTTCTAACATGTGCCTCGCTGCGTATTTGGACCTGTTAAGGCAAACATGCTACCGTTGAGCCAAACCAGTTATTGAGACATTATTAAGTAGTTATATCTTCTGTTGAGGCACGTGCGGTGCGGAGAAGTAGAGAGGAAGAGAAAGAGAGGGAGTTATTCTCACTCTCTCCCATTGGTTGGATGGCGGTCTGTCAACCAAATCCACACATCTGTTAGGAATTTAATACAGACTTACATATTGCAACTGGTGCAATAGTCAAATTATGTATAAGATAATAATATATCTAGCTTAAGCAGGTTTTTGTTATTAATGTATTTTATAAAAATCACCTTTTTAATTAATTTTTGTAAGTGCCTGCCTGAGCAGAAAAAAGAATTTATTACTGTTTTCTAGGAAGTAATATAATAAAAGAAAATTATTATTTTTAAATAGTTTTTTATATCACTGCCTACACCTTGCATTGTTTCAGAACAAATGAAACGGCAAGTCCTCCAGTACTGACTTTTTATACGAAAGATCCTTGCGGGCTTTGCGATATAGTCATTGAAGAGTTAGAGCCATACAAGGATAGGCTAACCATTCAGAAAGTATATATAACAGAACAAGAGAACTTGAGGTGGCTACGTCTGTACCGATATGACATTCCAGTATTATTCCTCAATGGCCAATATCTATGCAAACACAAATTAGATAAGCATTTACTTGAAAGAAGATTGAGGATAATAGAAGAGGAAAACAAGACTAATATTTGAATAAATATTAAAATAGAACAGTTTAATAGAAAATCTTCTTAAATGTGTTTTTCTTCACCGTTGCTGAGTGATGACATTGAAACTACATAATTTATTTAAGTCAGTACTAAATAAGTCATTGGTGGCAGGGCCGAGCGTCGAACCTGGTACAGTTAGAATGTAAAGCGCATATATGCCCGGCCACCTTTGCTCTTTCTTGAAGGGGTTTTAGTAGGTACAGTCCATACCCCCACCCCCTCCTTAAAAAAATGTCAAACTTATTATGCATCCTCATTACTAGAGTTTGGAACTACTGAGGTGCGACAGTACTATTTTGAGTATGGTAACTGGGTGGTAACTGGGCAAGTTCAACTGTTTCCCGAATCCATTTTTTTTAAACTCGGATTGACGCTGGTGTTGGTTAGACCATTCGTCAAACAAAGTTATTTGATCGAAGGGTTCGACCACCAACTCTCCTGTTGGTAAGCAACGATGTGTTCGAAGATGAATCACGCAGACTTAGAAGATACCTATTCACTCTGGCCATGAAAAGGCCCAGATTATATGTCCGAACCCCCGATAAAAGGGCTGATAATCTTCAAACGCCTGCACAGATGTTTTAAATGTTTATCGGGACTTAATATATCACGCATATTTAGTTCAAATCACGAAAGTTTAAAAATTGCCTGCACAGATGGTCTTGAATCATAATAAGAACAATCTTGAACAAGTCACCTTCCGAACAAAAAACCGAAATCAAAATCGGATCAGCCGTTTGGGAGCTACGAATTCACAGACAGACATTCAGACATACACGTTAAACTTATAACACCACTCTGTTTGCGTCGGAGGTTAAAAAAGAAAAAAAAAATATTCCAAGGTAAGGTAAATAGATGGCGCTATATTCCATCAAAGCGGTTTATTATCGTCTGCATATTATACGCAGTAATGGCAGACGGTGATACTTATGGCTATCGACCCCCAATCCCCCATGTATGAAAAATGGAGGACATCTCTACATAGTCTATACTAATATTAAAAAGAGGAAAGATTTGATTGTTTGTTTGTTTGCATTGAATAGGCTCCGAAACTACTAAACCGATTTGAAAAATTATTTCACTGTTGGGTATCCACACTATCCCCGGGTGACATAGGCTATAATCTATACCCGTGCGAAGCTGGGGCGGACCGCTAGTATAAAATAAAGTCGCTTTCCGTGTCTGTCTGTATATCCGCTAACTCTTCATAAATCACGCAACGGATTTTGATGCGGTTTTCACCGTAAGATAGATAATTTTTCATGGATAGTTTATATAGGTACACTAGCGACCCGCCCGCACGGGTGTAATTTACGTGCGAAGCCGGGGCGGGTCGCTAGTTATATATATAAACCTTCCGTGAAAATGTATCTAACTGATGGCCAAAACCGCATCAAAATCTGTTACGTGGTTTAGGAGGAGTTAGCGGCCATACAGACAGACGCGGAAAGCGACTTTAATTTAAGTATACTATGTAGAGATAATAAAACTTACAGCCGTGCGAAGCCGGGGCGGGTCGCTAGTGATAATATATACCTACTTACTAACCATCTGCTACTTCGCTCAGAGCCAGACGGTAACAATTATAGGCTATCCGCCCCTGACGATAGAACCTTATAAAAGTGGTTTTATTCCTGAAACCACTAAAACCGTTGTATAGGTACAGCGGATTTATGATTTTTCCGAGCAGGGCCAAAAACTTGACTCAAATGCAAACATGCACCCATAGCTTTCATAATACGCTACGTACCTAAATTAATAAGAATAAAAAAGTCATGGGAATTGGGAGCACATTTATTCATCATCATCATCATCATTTCAGCCGTAGGAAGTCCACTGCTGGACATAGGCCTCCCCCATCGATCTCCAAAAGGGCCGGTTGGAAGCGGCCTGCATCCAGCGTTTCCCTGCTGTCTCTTTTAGGTCGTCTGTCCATCTTGTGGGTGGACGTCCTACGCTGCGTTTACCGGTCCGTGGTCTCCATTCCAGAACCTTTCGGCCCCATCGACCATCTGTTCTGCGTGATATGTGCCCTGCCCACTGTCATTTCAACTTGTTAATCCGGTGGGCTATGTCGGTGACTTTCGTAAGTCTACGGATCTCCTCATTTCGGATTCGATCTCGTAGAGAAACCCCGAGCATAGCCCTTTTCATAGTTATTTGTGCGACTTTGAGCTTGCTTATGAGGCCCATAGTGAGAGACCACGTTTCAGTGTTCACAAATGCTCATTTAATGCATTTGTTCAAATAAGTTTAATCTTGATTAGGAAAAGATTGAAATGTAAAATATACAAGATAAGGTGTCCGTGGCATTTCAAATAACTTGTTGTGAACCAGTTATATGTGTAGTTGTTTACCATAAAATAGAATAATTAACTCTGCGTAGATACTAGCCATAGTGTTTAAGCACACACGTAGTATAGTATGAAACCGTTGGTAAAAATAAATAGCATCATTTAAAAGGTCAGTAGAAAAATAATAACTTTTCTTAGCATACCGAATAGGGTACTTGACTGTATTAAAAATATCATGCCAATTGACGCCATCCATAAACATGACATAATGATAAAGCATATTTCATTGATTTTTTGATAAAAATATGCTTATTTTTTGTAAAAAACGCGATTAAAATAACTGTATTTTCGACATTTGATCACGTGATCGAAAACGGTCTGTAACTGGCTTCATCCCTAGTGACGTCACACAAATCTAAACAAACAGATTTTGTATTGATATTTGCGAATTTAATGTTGTAAAGCTATTTTGAGAGCGATTTATCCAGAAATTTTCACCAAAAACAGTCCGGAGGTTAAATGTGAGAAGAATGGAGAAACATTTTGTGCAAGCAGACAGCAGTAACTTACCCAAAATTAATGTTTTTATGGTTGCATATTTCTTTAATAATAATCCACGTCATTGTTTCTACGCTGCAGAACTCAAAACGTAAAAACTACAATGTCAGTATTAATTTTTAATTGTTCTCCAAGCAAAACATTCAATCAAGTTGTACAAAAAGTATGTTGTAGTAAGTGGATATCACTATTTTGTTAGGTTATGTCGAGCTTTACAATGTTTAAAAAGAAAGTAACAGTACATAAAATAGTAATGCAATAAAAACACAAATTATAATAGAAATATATAGACTCAAATATGTACCTCAAAATGATCTTCGCACATAGAAACACTTGAATTAGCTCCAATACTTTTGGGTTCTCTACGAGCTACTTAGTTCCAACCACTTTTTTCGAGTTATGGGGAGTTTTGGGTCCATTGGAACAGGAACAAATCTTTTTTCGGGTGTCTTTATGGAAGTATTTGTACATTTTGGCACTACACAATATTTATAAACCATTACTTCTATTAGAAATTAATTAATCATCAAACTTTTGCAGCCTGGCTGCAGTTGTTTTGTTTTGTGTGACGTCAATTAGTCATGTGATCGGAGCTATGACGCAGGTCTGCGTTTTGGCGCGATCTTTTTTTATTCAAACTTTAACATCGATTTATATCGAAAATACGACTGATATCCAGAAAATATAAATGCAGTATACATTATTTTATATCAGACAATAATGTGCAATAGTTTCCCAAAAGTAGTCAAATACCCTATTACGTATTAGAAACAATATGGAAGAGGAGGCGGTATGACCTTAATAGCTTTAGCATGCTAAATAATGGACAAAAAAATCATATGTGCTGTGACTGTGATCTGTCATCTGCACGTCATCTCATCTGTAATCTGTCATTGAGTGTCATCTCATCTGTGATTCTTTTTCATTGCAATGGTTGTGATTGTGAGATGCTAAAAATTAAAATAAAGCATTAATTGGTAATTTCTCTCAATAACTATGTGACTTTTTAGATAATTAGATTCGTGTCGTGGTTTAAAAGTGTTATCTCAAAAACCTCTCTTTCATCTTTTTGTTGTGTGTTATTACAACAAAAGAAACAATGGTAAATTCAGCCATACAAACACTGGAGACTGCGGCTCAAATGCTGATGGTAAGAATAAATTTCTTCTAAACGGCGCTGCCTTATAGAAACTGTATCTATCTATAACCTAACCTATATTTATTAAATTGCCAAGGACTTCCAAGTTAAAATGAAAAAAATATGTAAACCTTGTTTATATTGACTTAACAAATTTGAAACATAATAGGCTACACTCGGTCCAAGTGTTTTAGCTCCGACAGTTGCAGTAGATCTTAAAAATCTGAATGAAAATCGAAAATTCTGCGCACTTTTGCTAGATTTTTGTTTGTATGATTGTATAGCTGTTAGCCAATATACTACAGCGAAATATTTAAAAAAAAACATTTTTAATGTAGCTTTTTATAATTTGATGTTATTAATTTTATCTATCAGAGCTAAGAGAAAAATAAACATCCTCTCTTGCAGGCACCACCAAATATGGTGACATCAGATCAGCGCCATCAAGCAGAAAGTGTCTTCCTCGAGTTCCGGAACACCAAAAATCCTTATGAGATGTGCAGAGAACTACTAGAGAAGTCTGGTTCAGACTATGTTCTGTTTGAAGCAGCTGGGCTACTGAAATCAGGCTTGGTTAGGGAATGGAACCTACTCTCTCATAGTGATATATCATCACTGCGAGAGTATTTACTTAATTATCTGATGAGAAAAAATAGCCCACCGTTTTTGAGAGAGAAATTGTTACAGGTATGTAAAAGAATTTAAATTCTGCTTTCATTGATAGTCTGAATGTAGATTGATATTGATAGTCTGTAGAATTATGATTTGTCTAATTTAGGATGATAATTTTGACAGGTCATGCCTAGCAAGTTTTGTATTTTATTCCGGTAAAATGTATTACAAATAACGTCGTACTTAATTGATGAGTACCGCCCACTTAGTGAAGTGCCACGCACAATAAACAACCACAAGAAAGCCGCCGAAAATTAGTTTTTAAATAAAATAAATCACACAACTAAAAATAAATATATAGGTAACTAATTATTTTTTGTCAATATTAATGTTATTTGCAATTATATATCGCGCAATCAAGTACTTATTTGTAAAAAAAAACTTACTTAACTAATGAATGATATAATTTTTTCAGCATAACCATGCAACTATCGATTCCAAGTTAGAATATTATCGATGTTTGAATAGGTTCAATAACAATTATACACTACCTCATCCTTACTGTGAGCTGTCAATATTATCACCTATATTTGACAAAGCATAACAATATTCAACAGCATTATTGAAATGCGCATATTTAACCAAAAAATAAGTCTTAACTAGCATGCTTTTATTAGCTTCAAATCAAATATATTATTTGTTAGGATCAAAACATTTACACATACAAAGTAGCATACAGCTTGGTAAAAATTGAAATGTTCTATCTCATGCTTTGCCAGGTGCGGCGTACAAAGCTGTTTTTTTTTTAAGTATAAAAGCCTATGACTATACTTAAATATTGTCGAATCGCTTAGTAAAATTTGATACTTAAATTTATTAAAGAAAGAAAAAAACATGGATTTCGCCGACTTTGACCGCGTCGTGGCGACACTCACTGGCGTGGGCAATGGCCTCTGCCAACTCCTCTCATCCAGGCAAGCAATATGCAGATCTGCGCATTTGACCAGCCTGGTGACTCTTAAGTCCGCTTCCGGGAACATTACCTTTGCTTTGCAGCGAGGGAGTCTGCCATGTCCCCATTAGATTCGGCCTGGATCTCTGCCTGGCCAAACCCGAGTCCCTTGATCACGAGTGAGGCCAAGTTTATATTGGCCTTTGTGGAGAGGCCCTTCTCCACACCCACGGGCAGAATCAGCAGCGCGAGGGCAGACGCTTTTGGGGGCGGAGTTTTGGATTGCCTCTGCTTTTCCATGTCCCTACTGGCGCGTTGCGGCTGTGCGGCTCTCGCTCGGGGCTGAGACACCTGCGAGGGTGCTGGTGTTGCCACGGCGACGTCCTTCTTTGCCTTCCTGGCCACCTCCACTCTTCTCGTCTTTTGTGTGCTTAAACATCAGCTCAACAGTTATTCTATTTTCAGACTATAGCAATAATTATCAAAAGAGGCAGCATTGACGACAATGGACGTGAACGTAAGGCTCTACTCGGCGAATTAGAAAAACTTATCCTCAGCTCTCCAATCAACCAACAAAAATTAGCTTGTTCCCTCATTTTGGCCATCATGCAAGAATATGCCATTACTGTCAGATCCGCTGACGTTGGCTTAATGTGGGAAGTGCACTTCAGATTGAAGAAATCCTTTGAGGCATCAGATTTGAAGAGGATATTTAGATTTGCTGTGAGCGTATTAGAGCAAATAGTTCGATCGGGCCACCGTCCAGAAGGGGAACAAGCTCTCCTCACGAAACAACTGCTAACAATAGTTGAATCAGTACTTTGTTGGAGTCATGTCTCACCGTTATTATCAAAAAGATTGATTGGAGCATTCGAAGCTATACATGAAAGCGATTCAGCACCTGCTCTGAGGCTCAACCTGAGCTGGGTGGACACAATAATGCAGCCAGAACTGCTTCAACTGTTCTTTGAAATCCATGTTTATGTCAGATCCAATCCGGATTTGATAAACACGTCTCTCACGTGTCTAGTACAGTTAGCTAGTCTCAGCGGCCTCGCTGATAATCTTAAGAAGCAATATTTAGAGAATTATGTTAATAGTTTTATGAATGCAATGACATATATCGAGCCTTATGATAAGGAGTTCCTGGGACTTGGCGATATTTATAGGAGACTGATTCAGTTCTTCCGGCCGGCGATGATAGCGGCTCTGCCCCCGGCCTTCCTGCAGACGTTGACCACGTTGACGTGTCATTGTATAAGGGGCTCTATTGTGGAAGAAAATGTACGTAATATTTATCTCTAGAAAACAAAAGCATGGCATAATAATAGACCTTTTTTTCTAATTTCAAAAGCTTTTTCGCTCATGCAAACATGCATCGCGACGCACAATAAAGTATATAACACAAACTACATAACAGATTCATATAAGAAAAGATATTGAAGATGAATCTCCCCAAAGTAACGCCTGATTCAATAAGTTAAAGAAAATAAGTAATGTAAAGTTCTTTTCATTTTTTTATAGCATTCTATGCTGGTCAAGTTTCTTGCTTCTCATCTTACAATGGTGTCAATTAAATATGTATTTAAGATATTAGTTTTTTATAATAATATTAATTAGTCATTAACATGGGCACCGCTGTATTATTTGCAGCTTGCCTGCCGGCATAGGCGTCTTTCTGGGACTTCCATTCATGTCTCTTTTGTGTTAGTTGTTTCCAATTTATGCCAGCCACTTATTTAATTTCATTTTCCCATCTTCTCTTGGTACCATTCCAATATATCTCTATTCCATTTGCCTTGTTTATTCCTGAGCATAATGACCAGTCCAACGCCACTTCTGTTAGTCAAAGTAAAGTTAGTATAACGTAAATAGATTTTTCTTTTCTTTCAGGTTGACGATGACACAGTGTGGAGAGAGTCATTAAACAAGTTCCTACACACGTGGAGTTCAGTAGTGAATGAGACCGATGGATACTCCAATGAAACCCTGCTGACTCCTAGTATAGAAGTATTCAATACTTACTTACAATGTAGACTAGCACCGCCTGATGGGACGAGGTAAATAAGTAAATGCTACTGATTTATTTGAAAACTTGTCAGTCACAGCTGATGTTAAAAAAAGGTGGAAATCAAGGTCTTGATTTTTCGATAATGCTCGATCCAGGTTTTTTGGCTCTCAGCTGCAATAACAAAAATTCTGGATGAAGTATTTTTTTCATATTTAACTTTTTTTTAATTAATAATAGGCTTGCGTTTTACCGCCAACTCGCTTAATGTTAAGCGATGATGCGGTCTACGTTGGAGCACACTTGCCTAGAAGAAACCGATTCACTCGTGATTTGAAGACACCTAGATTGTAACCATGGGGAAATACGCATTCAGGCAACGCATTCCACAGACTTGCAGTTCACACAATAAGTAATGTGGAATCAAGGCACTTCGTACGGATTTTCGGAATTTCAACCATAAAGCTTTGACGATTCTTCGTACCTACTCTGATACAATCTTATGTTCAAAATCTATTGCTGATTAATTTAGTACAAATTACAATGTGATCGTGGATGTATTAACTGTCCAAATTTCCAACAACAATCCTACTAATATTATAAAAGCGAAAGTTTGTATGTATGGATGTATGGATGTATGGATGTTTGTTCCTCTTTCACGCAAAAACTACCAAATGGATTTTAATGAAATTTACAATAATATAGCTTGTACATTAGAATAACACATAGGCTATAACGGGTTGTAGTAGCGAGGCCGAAGGCCGAGCTCTACGCGTACGAAGTAGCGGGTTCTAGCTAGTGCATAACAATTTTGATTGTTTAGTTTAGGTTAATGTAAAATATCAATTAAAAAAACCAACTACTCAAAATTACTTTTACTCTAATTACTTGCCAAGTAACCGAATTTTCCAGTTATTTTGATTTAAATTTGATCAAAATCGGTTCAGTAGTTTGGTTTTCAAATAAAAAAAAACTGGAATAATATGTCATCCGACTAAAAAAATTGCGTATTTATATATATATTTACTAATTTTAAAATCCTTTTTTTTATTGATAATTACTTCAGTTTTTTAAACCGTAATAATTTATTACAATCTACTGCAGATGTCAGAGATAATAAAGATAATAAACACTTGGACCGAGTATAGTCAGATCTTCCTTTATTCTGCTTAGCATTGTTGTCTTAATTGCCAACTGTCACAGCTATACCATAATGTATTTTTGCCTTGGCATCTTTTATACAAGTCAACTCAGTGCCAAATCTTACTATTCCTGTGTTTAAATGTTTGTTGCCTCCTAAAGGTCACAGCATATATATCAACTCGACACAGGGTCGCCATTAGGCTTTTTTCCACCAGAGATGTGCTATGCTGTGTAGCTACCTAAATACGGATGTGTTTGATATCCACCAACAAAGAACCTTTATTTTCATAGCTTAGCACTGGTGGATGGGTACAACGAAGCTATGTTTTTAGGGTTCCGTACCCAAAGGGTAAAAACGGGACCCTATTACTAAGCCTACGCTGTCTGTCTGTCTGTCCGTCCGTCTGTCTATCTGTCTGTCTGTCTATCTATCTATCTGTCTGTGTCCGTCCGCGTCAGTCCGTCCGTCCGTCCGTCTGTCCGTCCGTCCGTCCATCCGTCTTACCATTTAACGGCCGTATCTTTCGAACCGTAATAGATAGCCAGTTGAAATTTTCACAGAATATGTAATGTTACGGTGGATTACAGTGTTATAGGATCACTTTGTGGTCCGTCTGTCCGTCAGACAAGATCCTTTTTTTCAAGTACGCGTAGAGGTATCAAGTTGAAATTTATATCTTGGGTCTATGGTATATTTTAGCTGTGATAAAATCAAACTAGTAAGTCAACCTAATCAAATGATATGAATATTTCAACTTTCTGTGGTTGTTTTTTTTTTGTTTGGACTCGCGCTCTGGGGCTTCCGTCCACGGAAGCCTCAGAACGTGAGTCCTACTCTTGTCCGGTTTTTTCCTTTTGCGGTACGGAACCCTGAAAAAGGCTAATAATGATAATATTGCCAGATGCGCTGACAAGCCTGACGAAGACATTAGAGACGAATACGAGGAGGATGAGCGAAAGTTGCACAGCCATAACCTGCTGACCATCGGAGCCATCGCGAGGAAGGCGCCCGCACACTGCTCCCATGTACTCTTCACTTTGTTGCGGGACCGGAGCAAACGGTGAGAAAGAAAGAAAATACATTTATTCGACATTGCTACACAGTTTTGAATAGTTTTAAAAGGTCTGCAACGTATTTGATAGGTCGTTGGTCTAGCTGGTAGTGAACCTACCTTCTGAGCTTGGGGGCGTGGGTTCGATTCCCACTTAGGACAAACATTTATGTGATGAACATTTGTGTTTGTTCTTTATCTGGTTGTTAATGTCTATTTAAGTATGTATTTAAAACTATTATATTATGTATGTATATCAGTCTCTGGCAGCCATATCACAAGCTTTGCTTAGTTTGGGGTCAAATGGTCGTGTGTGTAAAAATGTCCTGAAATATTTATTGATTTTATTTGTGATGCCTCTGGTGTTACATGTATCCATAGGCGACGGTAACTGCCAATGACTATATAACCACTTGACTTACATCTTGCACAAGCAAATTATAACTCGTGCGCGATCAAGTGGTTATATTATCTTTGGTGACTGCTTACCATCAGGCGACCAATCTGCTTGTTTGCCACCAAAAAAAATATGTATTTAAAGTGTCCGTCTCGGCATACTGAAAGTCAAGGACTATCAGCGTCGGTTTTCAGATGAGGACTGATACTTGAGGGTTGATACATGAATATTTGCACGGAAAGGGTTTACTGAGCCAAAAATAGGTCATAGTATTGAACATTATACATTACAAACAAATTTCAGTAAGTCGGAAACAAAGCTAAAATGGCAAAAAAAACACGTTTTCACGGTTGGTCTATCTGGTTATTAAAAG
This sequence comes from Agriopis aurantiaria, assembly GCA_914767915.1. Lineage (NCBI taxonomy): Eukaryota > Metazoa > Arthropoda > Insecta > Lepidoptera > Geometridae > Agriopis > Agriopis aurantiaria. Next base: position 5,670,010 of record OU611992.1, on the reverse strand, counting down.
TTGTTCATAATGATGAACATAAATACGAGCTATTTTTTATATATAAAAAGAACGGCAAATAAGCACGCGATCCGATATATATTTTAAGAATCCGTGGTCAACGATGCTGGTATTTCAATGAGTTATTTTTCTGTATACTTCTTTAGTTTTCAATTTTGTTGTATACTGTTTGTTGATCCTTAAAAAAAAAAAGAAGAACTTCACCTTCACACATGTATGGACAAATAAACGTACGTACGAACTTTATCCGCCTGATGGTAAGCGATATTCGCCGCCTATGGACACCTGCGATGCTTTCAGCTAAATGCACCCTTTCCATGTATCCAGAATGTTACATCATTTGCTGAAAAAAAAACTTGTTGATAAATTTATCGTCATCCTTTTTTAATTTGATTAATAAAAGTTCTGTTTTCACGAGCTATAAAAACACAGACATCGCCTTTCACTGACCGAAATTTGTTGTATTAAACTTTTGAAGATTTTTCTTTAATATTCAGGTTAGAGACGCAACTTCACCAGATGCACATGGGGAAGCTACAACTAAGCAGTGGACTGGAACTAGCTTCATTGTTTGAAGACCTTCACTGGATCCTCATGATAACAGGTAATGCTAATACAATAGTTCTCTGACACCTGCAGTATATTTTAAATTAAAAGCCTTCGAAAATTAGCATATATTTGATCATCATCATTTCAGCCGTAGAACGTCCACTGCTGGGACATAGGCCTCCCTCATCGATCTCCAAAAGGGTCGGTTGGAAGCGGCCTGCATCCAGCGTTTCCCTGCGGTCTCTTTTAAGTCGTCTGTCCATCTCGTGGGTGAACGTCCTACGCTGCGCTTACCGCTCCGTGGTCTCCATTTGAGAACCATTCGGCCCCATCGGCCATCCATTCTGCCCGCTATGTGCCCTGCCCACTGCCCCTTCAACTTGTTAATCCGGTGGGCTATGATAGCCATCCATAAATTTCAACTAGTATTTGTTTTGTATGCTACATAAATGTAAATGTACTTAAATGTTGTTAATTAGATTTTTATAAACTTATTGAAGACCTGTTAATGGCTGTACTTGTAAAATATTGTACATATATTTTATTAAAGATTTTTTTTTATTCAAGGTCGCCTTTTCCACTACCGCCTGAAAGCTCGTCTACTATATCATAGATCTGTTAAAATCGCATACTGTCCGTTTTACGCGATCTTTTTTGCCACTCATCTGCAGTTTCTGGAATGAGCGGCGTTCCCTCCTGTGGCATTTCCGACAAATCGACCCTTGGGTATCGATATTGACCACTTTGGGAATGACTGATATAGAGGAAGCTCTAGAGGTGGTCCCACAAAAATGTCAATAACTTTGGCTTTGAGTTTTTGAGCCAGCTCTAATTTTGTTCTAGCGCTTACTAATTTTGGAGTTGGTTTTTGATATTGTTATTTATTCCAGGTCATTTCCTAGCCATCGATTGTACAGAAGGTGAAACAATCATGATTCCAACTGAAATCATTCACCACAGTATTGCAGAAAACTCCAACGTCGAGCTGTCTCTTTCATATTTGACGGGCAGCAACAGCAATCCGGAAAATGTTGATCCAATAATGAAGTAAGCTATGTTTTTACTGCTAACAACTTTAAACATTCAGAACGGTCGCACCTTTGCCCCCCCTTTTTCCCCTCACGCACGCACGTGCACCCCCTCACCCCACCCCACCCAGTCCCCTCACCCCACCCCACCCAGTCCCCTCTGCCGAGGTACACGAACAGTCCGTTCGTGTCTGTTCATAAAAACTAGTTTTAACAACATTATTATGGCTGTGGACTGCTTTTATCCACTATTGAATCCCACTTCTGAAATTTACAAAAAATCGTTACATTCCAGAATCCTTGGGGAAGTGTTCCGTGTAAGCCTGTGGGAGTGTGTTGCTCTGGATGCTGGCCTCGGCTGCATGTTCAGTCCGGAGCTGTCGGCGACTATCTCCTGGCTGCTGAAGATCTGGGCTAACTCTTACTTGATGATAGACTCGCATGAGTACAGCGAGGTGAGTCACTATGAAACTAGGTGAAAAGTGAGTCTTCTCATAATGCTACGAACCAAGTAAAATTGAGAAGCACTGCAAGATCAGTGATAGTCACCGAAAAGACTGACAACTTAGAAGACCGACGTGTATCACCGTCTTACCAACCACGGCCACTCTGCCAAGAGTGTCCAACTAAGAAGAAAAGTGTCTCGCATTAGATGCTTACAAGAAAACAAAACCTACAGACTATATAACTGACTCGCTGGAAGAGTAAAGAAGCATTGATCGCACATCATAAATATAATAGAAGATCTAGCCAGACCGCACAGCCTCGGGAAAGCTTGCGCTGGCATTAGCTGCTTGCATGTCTCTGAGACACTGGATGGCTGAACTAGTTCTAGCCAGATCACGCAAAATAGGCCAATCAATTGCCTAATAGTGGAAAGTGCCTACTTTACAAGTAAGTAAACACTTACATACTTGCTAAGTGAAAACGCTGTTTTCGCTGCATACTATATACAGGCTATCATAAAATCTGACACTTGTATCGCAATCGTGTCATCGCGCCAACTTAGTATAACGACATAATAGCAACAGCGAGAGTCTGATTTCATAATAACCTCGCTGTATCTACCATAGTATATTGTGTAATAACTTAACTTCGGACCGAAGTCTTCGGTTGATACAAAAACGGTAAGCTGTAACGTACATATTCTAATACGTGCACACACACTCCCCCACTCATTAACATGGTATACCCTCTCGCACATTAACATTTACATCCTCTCACACACTCACAATCACACATCTACACTTCCTTACATGTAGACACACACACGATCGCACCCACCACACCATCTCAACCATATAATCTCACTCACTCACTCACTCACACACACACACACACTCACACACACACACAATCAAACATGTTCTATCCTAGGACTCCAGGAGCAGGGACTCTTAATACAGGCAATTTTTTTGTCTAAAAGGAATTCCTGGTCACTTGAAACTGTTTTGTACTATGATGAATGAATAAACATTATTATTAAGCTAACAGTCAGTATCATTAAATGATGTGTAGACAAGGTAACCAACGTGTTTTTAATGTCTATTGTCTATCGCGCATTATTTTATTTAGGTAAAATAGGTACCTTTCGATCGACATTTCGACCATGTAACAATGGCCGTGGTCACGAGCTGACTGAAAACTGCGGGTGAGTCCGGCGGAAAGCGGGTTTTAGCTTTTTTGATTCCACTTTTATTGTGCAAACTGCTAATCTGTGGAATGCGCTGCCTAAATGGGTGTTCCCGATAGGTAATTTGTCTATGCCGATAGTTACAATCTGGGTCTCTTCAAATCAAGAGTGAATCGGTTTCTTCTAGGAAATCGTGCTCCATTGTAGACCGCATCATCGCTTAACATCAGGCAAGTTGGTGGACAAATGCACTCACGATTATGTTTCTATGTTATGATTATGTTTATTATGTTTCTATCGGTCGAGACGATCGACCGGTTTCGGAGCCATTAGAGCCCCTTCCTCAGGGAATACGCGCGATTCTGGAGAAGGTCGCCCGCGTACTGGCGATGCGCGGGTAAGTCTATTATTATATAAATATAATAAATAAAACTTTAGTGCGAGAGTCATACCTGCAAAATGTGGAATGAGCTACCTTCCGCGGTGTTTCCGAGAAGCTACAACATGGGGTTCTTTAAAAAGCGAGTTAATCGAGTCCTAAAGGGTCGACAACGTATTTGTGATGCCTTTGGTGTTACAAGTATCCATAGGCGACGGTGACTGGTTACCACCAGACCGCCCGTCTGCTTGTTTGCCACCTATGGCTTCTTCTTCTTTCGAGTCGATGTTCCGTAAATTATTAATTTATCTTCAAATTAAGTTTCTAGACCAAAATTTTGCCACCCCAATGGCACTCTCCGTGGCTTCATTCAGGTCGTCTAGTGTGCAAGTTGTAGGACACGCTGCACACTCCATCAATTGTGTCATTGTCTGAGGGTTCACACCACAAAGACATTCGGTGTCAGAGCCCTTTATATAACCCCGCTTAACTTCCAATGTTAAACTAAAAAAAAAACTGATCGCCCTCATATTGAATATGAATCAATCGCTACTTTTCTCCTGTAGATGTCAGGTGTGCTGTCGAGTGCGTTCGGTCGCACGTCCCCGGGCGTCCCGTGGGCGGTGTCGCGGCTGGTGTCGCGCGTGTGTGCGTGCCTGCGACACCTACACACACAGCCGCAAGCCGCCGATCACGCGCTACAGTTGCTCACTACACTCGTACAGAGACGATGCATGTATGTATACACACTAACACACATTTTTTTATTTATCGTGCTCAAATCAGACAAACAAGTGTGATATACCTTAAAGCCTTAACAGATATGTGGATCAGAGTTGGTGATCAAACGCGGATTTATCCGCGTTAAAAAAAAACTTCAAATCAAATATAGCTTAGCCTTAAACACGAAGTAGTAATAAAAAAATCTGCCAAAAACTGAAGGGGGCGATGTAAACACGTATTGCACACACTGACATATTCTTACTAGTTCTACAAACGCACACTTCAATATTGAGCGGCACACAACTGCAAACAAGATAATCAAACGGACACCCAATGGGGGTAAGAAGTGAAAGAGCTAAAGGGGAAACAGGCATATTATAGGCAACTTCCTTTTTTTTTCTGGAGACTAAACGTGACGGCAATAAACATTTCAAAAGTTCACCCCTCTTTTGTTTACAGCAGAAACAATGCCATATCTCGTAGCGAAGAGTTCCTTCAGTTGGTGACGTGGGAACAAGCTGGGAACCTACCGGGACCTCAGAGAAAGGAGCTGCATAGAGCTTTCGCAATCGTCGCTAGAGATACCGATGGTGAATAATACTTTATATCATGCTTGACTTATCACGCGTTCCGAATCCACGCCAACAACGCATATGACGCCAATACGTTTGTTTAGTAAATAGATATAACACGTCAATGTTGATTAAAACTTGTACAATGTCGACAGTCGGTTCTCAGTGGATAATGCCTGTATTAGCCGATAACCAATGGGGAAAAGAGGTTCTTGAGTGGAGACGACGAACCGAAAGATGCAACGGAGGTAGGCCTCCCAACTGGATGGACCGACATCGTGAGAGTCGCGGTCATCTAGTGGATGCAGATGGCAAGCTGTCGTTCAGTGTGGAGGTCTAAGGGGGAGGCCTATGTTGACGTCTGGCTGATGATGATGATGACGTATTGTCGGCCCTTTCTAGCAGTAGCATGTCTAGAGTATCAGAATATACAATCATTTCTTTACTATTAAATTTACAGTTTCACATGCACTTGCTGGCCTGGAAGAACTTACTTGTAAATATATTTCAATTTTAATTAAACTTTTTGTTCCGTTTATTCTCTGTTCTCACTAGGCAAGCAAAGGGGTAAACTTTTTCTTAATTTCATTCACTCGAGCATACTTAACGGCTTTTTTCAAAGCCTCGGAAGGTATGCAATTGCAGTCTGTAAAGTTCTCTAATCTAATAGTAGCATGCCTTCAGTGTGCTTTGGGCTGGCGTAGAAGAGCTTACCTTGTGGATTATGTGGTTCAAGAAAGTTTCTAGAACCACAAAATTGCAGAATACGGGCCAGTTGGATGTCGGTTTCTTTTAGGCAAGATCTAGGCTCCTATGGTAGACCACATCATCGCTTAACATCAGGCGAGATGGCAGTTAAACGCAAGCCTACTTTTCGATAAGAAAAAACAGTTCGATACAATACTGAACACCTGGCAATCCTAAATTTCCAGTATTTATCCCAGAGATCAAGCAAATCATCAAAAACTTTTTCATATAAAGATTTTTTCAAGTAATATAATTTTGTTTGGCCCACAGGTCCAGTGAGAGACCACCTCGTAGAAAACGTGGTGAGGCTCCAACAGAAGTTGGTCAACTTACTTGATATGAACACTGACACAGAACCTGTCAGGAACATGTTGGCTGATGTGCTTGACTGCTACATCGGGGTCGCTGAAGGATTCCTTGAGGTAACAACTTACACTGCAAAACGGCTTACACATTACATTGTCTTCTATACTAATATTATAAAGAGGAAAGATTTGATTGTTTGTTTGTTTGTTTACATTGAATAGGCTCCAAAACTACTGAACCGATTTGAAAAATTCTTTCACTGTTTGGAAGCTACTCTATCTATACCCCTGCGAAGCTGGGGTGGCCTACTATAGTAAATAATATTGGGATAATTGGGTATAGTGTAGCTTCCCTGTTGGGAAGCTACACTATCCCCGGGTAACATAAGGTATATTATATTTTCAAAAAAATAGGGATCCCCTTTAAAACTCCAATAATGTTACCCAAGGTGTAAAAAAATAAGATTTACAATTTTAACTTTGCGTGTTTGACAGTTCTAAGACAGGACAACGTCTGTCAGGTCAGCTAGTATAAAATAAAGTCGCTGTCGCTGTCTGTCCGTCCCTATGTATGCTTAAATCTTTAAAACTACGCAACGGATTTTGAAGCGGTTTTCACCATCAGTTACATAATTTTTCACGGAAGGCTTATATATATATAACTAGCGACCCGACCCGACTTCGCACGTAAATTACACCCGTGCAAAGCCGGGCGGGTGGGTCGCTAGTAACTTATAAAACAGGTCACTTACGAAATCGACAACTTAAATTAATAATTAAAAACTAAAACTTAAGCCTTCTTTGTACGGGTTTGCGTTTAACCCTCGCAAGTATCTAAATTCATACTAGTTTATATTATCATTGCAGAGCGGATCGAACAACTTCCTTGTCTGCCTGATGGTGGCTCTAAAGAAGATCCCAGCCATTATAGGCCGCTTCCACAACTACCCTGGAGTAGTACTGCCGGCGTTACAGCTCCTCGACCGTTCCGCTAAGAAACTCATTGTACTGGCGTCGGCGGAACCGGACTATATCAATGAGTAAGATTTATTCCTTATTATTCCCATTATTATTACTATTTTTACCAATTTTTTTTTTGCCTTCTGAGCTTGGGGGCTTGGTTTCGATTCCCGCCTAGGACAAACATTTATGCGATGAACATTTGTGTTTGTTCTATATCTGGGTGTTAATATCTATTTAAGTATGTATTTAAAGCTATATATGTGTGTATATCAGTCTCTGGCAGCCATATCACAAGCTTTGCTTAGTTTGGGGTCAGATGACCGTGTGTGAAAATGTCCCGAATACTTATTTACTAATTTATTTTATTCGACAAGATTATCTTTCAGAGCGCGTGGTTAGTAAACATCTAAAAAAAATGTTTGCTTTAAATTGGCTTGCGCAACTGTCGCGTGACTGTGGGTACAACTTGTCCCCGTATTGAGTCGGGACAAGTTGAGTGTTGTCGCGATTAGATTAGATCAACAAAAAAAAAAACCGGACAAGTACGAGTAGGACTCGTGCTCTGAGGGTTCCGTTGGACCGAACGCTCAGAGCGCGAGTCCAAAAAAAAACTAACTGAAGTTGAAATATTGAAAGACAAACTTAACTTTGTAGTTGACAATAAGGTTCTTCCATACGTCCAAAATGTAAGTTTGTAATAACAAAATAATTATTTTTAAATGATATAACTTCAAATTGGTGACTTTAGGATTTATTCCTATATATGTGCTATGAGACCTTGCTTTTTGCCAAATTTCATGATTCTAGGTCAACGGGAAGTACCCTATAGGTTTTGATTCCCCTGTGAAATCGCAAAATATGCGACTTAAACGTTCATATCTTTTGATTGCGTTGACATACAACTTTTATTTTTTTTACAGCCGAAAGAAACCGTAAACCCAAGAATTTACTATAAATTTCAACTAGATACTATTACGCGTTCTTGAGAAAAAGGGTCTTGACAGACGGACAGACAGACGGACAACGAAGTGATCATATAAGGGTTCCGTTTTTTCCTTTTGAGGTACGGAACCCTAAAAATACAAAGATGCTACAATGAAGCCATTGTGGCATCTTTGTATTTTTTGATTGAAGCCTCCAATTTACAAAAGTAGTTTTTCGTGAAACTCTCGGAGGGAAAGTTTGAGAGTGTATTTCGTTAAATTATATTATATTAAACTAACAATTTTAATGTTATGGTTCACTTGTTTTATATTCGTATTTAAATTTACTCTGTATCCTTAGCTTATCACCAGAAGGCATACCCATTACAGCAAAATTATTTAATAATCAATAATTATTAAAGTTATATGATTATTTACGGGATATTTACCGTGGTAAGGTTATGAAATGAGCTCCCGATATTTCGGCGCAGTTACATGCACCACGTTCACGGGAAGACTGAAGAATGAGGATGGTTGGTCGAACAGTTAAAAAAATAGGTGCAGACATAACGATCTACCTTCTTTCTTAGTCTTTAAATATCCCGTAAATAATCATATACCTTAAGTGAACAACCGTGATAGTTTAAAACAGCGTTTCAATAATTAGTTTTATTATGTTCACGTGAAATCTATTATCTTGTAGGTTTCTGGAGATCTGTCACAGCACGTTCGACATGTACCAGAGATGGAACTCGGGCAAGATATCCAGCATCCCACAGGATGCTGAAGAAGAAGCTTACGAGGTTAGTAGCTCTAGTTTGTTCAGACCTATGGTATAGAAAATGGAGCGAAAGTGGCCGACCGGTAGCTTGTGCGCTTTACAATCTGGCGGCACCCGGTTCGATCCTCGGCGCTGCGCCAACGATTTATTTAGTGCCTCAATAAATTAGGTGTTGTTTCGATTTCAAAAACGGTGAGGGATGACATCGTGAGGAAACCGGTATGTTCATGAACCTCAAAAGTTTTCAAGGCCAGAGTGAATAGGTATCTTCTAAGTCTGCATGCTACATCTTTGACCACAATCGTCGCTTACCAACAGGCGAGTTGGTGATCAAACGCGAACTTATTCATGTTTTTTTTTTAAACGAAGACATCCGACTCACCAACATGCACTGGGCCAGCATGGTGATTAGGGTCCATCACAAGCCTCCACCATCGATCTCCAAAAGGGCCGGATGGAAGCGGCCTGCATCCAGCGTTTCCCTGCGGTCTCTTTTAGGTCGTCTGTCCATCGCGTGGGTGGTCGTCCTACGCTGAGCTTACCGGTCCGTGGTCTTCTTTCGGGCCCATCGGCCATCTGGTCTGCGTGCTGCCCCCTGCCACTTCAACTTGCTAATCCGGTGGCTATGTCGGTAACATTCGTTCGTCTACGGATCTCCTCATTTCTGATTCGATCTCGTAGAGAAACCCCGAGCATAGCTCTCCATAGCTCGTTGTGCGACTTAGTATTATTGTTATTTATAATTGTTTCAGGATATAATAGCCTTAATGGACATCATAAGCCACGTGGCGCGTCTGTCGGAGCAGCGGTCGTGCAGTGAGTGCGTGTCGCGCGGCTTGCGAGCGTTGTTGCCGCTCATAACGCCGCCATTGCTCGCTCTGCCGACCCTGGCCAACCACACGTACAAGATGATACGGGTGTTGGAGCGCTCCAACCAGGTGAGAGATAACTTATAACACCTTAGAACGGATTCTAGGGTTAATCCTATACAGGGTTACGCGGAAAGGCTGTACTAAGCCGAAAGGGGTCCGTTATACTCATCATTAGGAACAACTTTTACACAGGGACCAAACCTGAAAAAACGAAAAGAAATATCAGCTGTTCCCATACGATTTGTCAAGTGTGAAATTGTGATTTTATTCTATGAAACAGATTTTTTTTTTCGTGATTTCGGAATTGATCCCTTAGTAAAAGGAGCTAGCGCGTGGCTTAGGGTGTGAAGAGGTGTGCTGCACTTTCACTAAACACTCTAACGTGGGCCCTAAAGTGGGCATTACACTCACTGTGTTATGCCCACTTCCACCCGCTCTTGCGGTTTCCACCCCCAGACGGCCAGTTAAATCAAGCCAGGGGTCAGGGTCTCATTTAGCCCCATGGAATCGGGATGCGCGGTGTCGCCACTCACCGACGGCTCGGCACAAAGCCGCCCCTGCTTTTCTATTTATTTTATTATTATATTAAGTATAAATAATAACCACCTCGCTGATAGTTTTACAAGTTTTCGTTTTAGAAAAATATTGTGCCGTCTTGGAGATCCACATCAGCAAGCTCGTTGCTTAGCGGAGGGCATTCACATCATCACATTCGTCTTGGTATTTCTCAATTATCTCTTAGGGTTCCGTACTCAAAGGATAAAAACAGGACCCCCATTACTAAGCCCAAATTGTCTGTCTGTATGTATGTCCATTCTACCTTTAAACGGCTGTATCTTTCGAACCGTAATAAATAGCCAGTAAAAAAATTCACAAAATATGTAATGTTACGGCGGATTAACTAATAAATAATAAAAAAGTCAAAAAAAGTAAAAACTAAAGGACAACATACAACAAACGTATTTTTTTAACGTATTTTTGTATTAGCTGTAATGTAAAAAAGGTAATACGTACAAGCGTCAAACTTGGTATGATTATAGTACAAATTCTAAAGTATAAATACAAATAGTAATTATTGGCCAAGTGCGAGTCGGTGACAAGTTTCTGTTCATTACCAAATATTAACTGGTAATTCCGTTATTGAATTTTGTAGTGGTGCGGAACCCTCAGTGCGCGAGCCCGACTCGCACTTGGCCGATTTTGTTTACACATGTTTTGGGTTACAATCCAGTTCAGATTGTAGTTAGTATTAGTTGTAATGGTTATATCATCATTCTTTTTCAGCTCACAGTTCTACCATTAGAAGATTTCAACATGGTGGTATCAGCTTTAAGAGTGGGTCTCACCGCCGTTTCAAGCGACGTATCCACAGTATGCTGCAACATCATCGCTGGGTTAGCTGATAAACCAGACATCATAGCCGCCAACAATCCGTACGCAATGTCCCTCTTAACTCTAGCAGAGTTACTCCTAATGTTGATCATAAAGATGGAGATGCCCGGAGACTCGATCCCAGCCGCCGGTGCAGCGATTTACGCTCTAACTTGCCTTAAACCCGCTTTATTAGAAGGCCTAGCGCGACAAATGATTGAAGCTTTCGCAACTAACGACCCGGCAAATGTTCCTCGATTAGAAGAAGCATTCAGTATTCTCACAAACGGTGTGTTATTCGACGGGTGCAGACCCCACCGCATTCGCTTTCAAGACAACTTTGACAAATTCCTCACGAGCGTACACGGCTTTTTAATTGTAAAATAAACTTTTCGATATATTTCTATTGGATTGACGCTTGTATGCTACAGCTGGAGGATTAGACGGCCAATGCGCCGACGATTTACTAAGTATTTATTGAATTGATTGAGCCGAGGTGACTCGGTGCGGTTTTGCCGATTTTGGCTACTTTGAGACGAGTAAAATTGTCACTGGGGAAAAGTAATGTAGTAATTTTCCAACATACAAATGTCTTTCAAAAGTGGTCGCAAAGTAAAGCTCGAGTAGAAATTATCAATGGGTTGGTGACCAATGACAATTTATATCTTTGATTGATACGTACCATCACAGAATCTCTTTTGTCAGGATGTATGTATTAACTTACATTTCTTTACTGGTTCACACTGGTTCTAAGGGCCTTCACACATGGTACACTGGGTTTTAATTGTAGTTAGTAGATTGCAAGGTGAATGCGCGCGCGCGGCTGCGTCTCGCTTTGCAGCCGCGCGCGCATTCACCTTGAATAAGACCGCCTAATGCGGTTGAAACTATAGTCGGAGTAACCGGCCTAATCTTACGTGAGTAATCTCCGTGTAATATAAATAAAATGTATGTGAAAACCACGTCAGTTTCTATAATAAAATTGAAATCGAGATATAAAATATGTTTTAAAGGCTTCAAATTATATCCGGTACGTTGTATTCTCTATATGGTGAGTCTCTTTACATCGAGTGGCCGTTTTATCGATTCTCTAGGTAAACTATAGCCCGGTCACATTTAAAAAAATTTTTTTTTATATATTTAATAATAGGCTTGCGTTTGGCCGCCAACTCGCCTGATATAAAGCGACGATGCGGTCTACGTTGGAGCACGCTTGCCTAGAAGAAACCGATTCACTCGCGATTTGAAGACACCCAGATTGTAACTACCGGGGAACACCCATTCAGGCAGCGCATTCCACAGACTAGCAGTTCGCATAATAAAGTGGAATCAAAGCGCTTCGTACGGGTTGGGTCACATGTGTGGAGGGCCATAGGACACTTTGTAAGAAGTAAGCACTGGGTCGATGAAACTAGGCTAGATTAGCGTCAGCGCGACCACTCTGTATAATTCGATATAATATTATCATAGTTAAGTTAACGGCTCCCCAGAGCTTGGTAAACATTTTCAAAAATTACTGGTCTGATTTTGATTACACTTTGTGTGTTTATTTAAATTGGCAATAGAAATGCCTGAAATGACTTACTTTTGTTGAAATAAAGTTATATGATTATTTACGGGATATTTACCGTGGTAAGGTTGTGGATTGAATCATATAACTTTAGTGACCAACCGTGATAGTTTTAAACAGTGTTTTTTTTTTTAATATTGTATTTATTAAGTTTTTCAAAAAAGTAAATTGTAACAATATTCTACTTTGATCTATTTGTAAGTCATTAAAATCGGTTAGTTTCGGTCGTTCGATCGGTTAGAAAAAAACAAAAAAACAATTTAATCCAAGTTTTTTCGCTCTGACAGCTGCAGTGTATTGTGAAAATATGAATTAAATCCATAAATTCTGTTCACTTAAGTTTATGAATATAACATTATAGCTGATAGTAGAGATGGGCGAACTTGGTTTTTAGCCAAACCGAATTAACTCGAGTAGAAATATGAGTAACTCGAGTTGACTGGACGAAGAAATCTACTAGTCTGCCCGGGTTGAGAATCCATTTGAAATGAAAATACGTTTGTTCGAGTTAACTAGAGTTGACTTGAAATAACCCATCTCATTGACCCATCTCGTAGCTAATAACTGATATCATCATTTCAGGAGTAGGACGTCCACTGCTAGACATAGGCCTCCCCCATCGACCTCCAAAAGGGCTGGTTGGAAGCGGCCTGTATCCAGGGTTTCCCTGCGGTCTCTTTTAGATCGTCTGTCCATCTTGTGGCTGGACGTCCTACGCTGCGCTTACCGGTCCGCGGTCTCCATTCCAGAACCTTTCGGCCCCATCGGCCATCTGTTCTGCGTGATATGTGCCCTGCCCACTGCCACTTCAACTTGTTAATCCGGTGGGCTATGTCGGTGACTTTCGTTCGTGTACGCATCTCCTCATTCCTGATTCGATCCCGTATTGAAATCCCTAGCATAGCCCTCTCCATACCTCGTATAATAATTGATATACTGCAGTGAAATATTAAAAGAAAATTCTTTCATTCAGTTTTTTTACAATGTTACTGCAGATGTCAGAGCTAAAAGACCTTGGACTGATGTGTATGTGTGTGAAAAATTTACAGAACTCTGGGACCGCCTTAAAGTTTTCGTGTCCTTTCGCGGGCTGTGTCAAAAACACTATTGTGTTTAGATAGGTTCTGTATCTCATTGGATAAGTGCCATAAGAGCGAACATAGCTTAGTTGTTTTTTTAAATAAATTATGGCCTAAGGTACAGGGTGCATTGTGACTCGTAACTTGTATTGTCTTAATATAGAGGCTAGTCTCCATCGAAAAGGGATTATATATGTCAATATTATGTACAAGTTTTATTCCGGGAACATCAGTAACGAAAATAAAGTCGGACGCTCGGCAGATGTCGGAACTCGTCACTTCCGTCATGGCATACAATTCGGTTTTACTACAGACCTATATCCAAGTAGACGCTACAAGTCGATCTATTTTGTATGTTTATTTCCAATACAACTACGATAAATTGTCGTATTTGAGTCCGGCTAAAACCAGTCTGCTCAATCGGTGCCGCGACAACACGTGTCAGTTTGAAATGAAATTGGGTAATGGGGATTGTTCATATTTTTTTAAAGATTGTAATTACAAAACCATTTCGAGCAATAGATTTACTGATCACTATTCATCAATTTTTACAAAAAAATAAGCGCGGATGATGAATATTTTTGATTAAATATGATTGACCTTCATTTAACCTCTAATGACTAGCGTTGGCGTTATGTTGAAATTTACCTTAGCCTGCCCAGCCACAAAAAAAAGTTATCTGTCAAACAAACAACTTGTGTTGATTTTCGATTTGTAAGCCCTAATAATAACATTGACAGATGAAAATATGACGGCAGTGAGTTTTTTTATAGACATTGACACGGAACTAATATAATATATGGCCAATGATGTCGTCATTACATAAAAAAAATTACACGCTCTTAAATATTTTTTTATTAAATAACTACTGTAACGAAAACAAATGTATTCAAATTAGTATCTTAAAATAGTCTAAATTTTTAGCAAATAACATAAAACTATAAGGTCATAAAATATGAACAATCCCCATTGTTCAATACTGAGTTATAAGAATACCACAAATAGAGTTGGCCGACAGAATAAAGATGTTTCTTTTCACAAGTAAGTACTTTTAGGTACGAAAATTTTTACACTAGTTTTCATACAATTTGGACCGCTTGTGAAGTCTACTTAGATATAGGTCTGTGGGTTTTACTGTCAATGCGCGCTAATAGATGTTTCACATCAAACAATTAGCTGTTCCATACTTTTTGTCATGTCAATGACCTTTTTTGTGGAACAGCTGATTCTTCACAATTTCAGGGTTAGACTCCTAAGTAAGAGTTGTCCATAATAATGAGTACAATTACCCCCATTCGACTTAGCATAGCAAATCTGTTGAACTTTTAGATATTCTTCCTCCGTATCAGTATGAAAATATGTTATGTTCACAACGAAAATATACATACAGAATCATTAAAGTGGTTGTGAATGTAAAGAAATATGTCGCCTGTTTTGTCACGGTCAACAAAGAGAGAGTACATCAACTTAGCTACTGATCTTCACACATTTTTCAAAGCCAAATTTAGAGCCAAGCCAGGTCGAGAAATCGCTGGCGCAGCTATACTCGACGCGATTCAAATACACTGAACATAACTAGTGGGTGATCGCACTGTCTAGAAGGATATGGGGGAAAACTTTTCCCCAGAAGTGGGACAGTATAGCTTAAAAAAATGGTATACTTTTCAAGTTTTGTCGGGTCAAAAATGTGAAAATTAGACATTACGATGCCTTTAAGGACGCAATTCTACCAAAACTGTGTGGAGCTTGAATTGAAATGTCTTTTTTTAATAGTTATTAACAGCACGTTCCTTTTTACGCCAACAGCGTTAATGAAAACCTAAACAACAAAGTTTATGTCATGTTGTTCCCATTAGCACGGTTGGCGTGATTCGGAACGCGCCTGTGTAGTAAGTTTCGTTCGTGTATGTTTATTTTGTATTTACTTGGAAAAAATCAGAACTATAAATGTCTAGCTTCAGATAGTTCTGGTGGATTCTCGCTCTTCTCACCTGGTTGCGCGAACGCTGATCATCTCCATTTACTAATCATCTGTCAAGCGCCGTTTTGTGACGTCAAGACACAATAATCATCATCGTAATCTTGGTACAATTCGCCAAAAAAGGCCTATTAAAAATATCGTTTATTTTTATTATAAATGTCATATTTTTTGACATTTCTTTCTTTGCAAATTGCTGTCTTGACGTCACAAAATGGCGCTAGACCGATCCTATACTTATTTTAATAGCATTGTATAGATTTACTGAATTCGATTTGTGAGTGAGAAAACAGGCTTATATTATAGATATTTCTTAGGAATAGCTAAATAAAAGTACACTATTTGTACGTATAGTACGAGAGCCCACGACCATTTTTTTTTCTCATAGCAATACAGCCAAAACCGCATCAAATTGATAGATTCGATTATTCTGAACTCAAAAATACCATTATCAGACATTTTACGCGTAGCGTTTAACTTTTTTTCTTTAAAAAATAAATAAATAATAGTTTTGCTTTTGACCGCCAACTCGCCTGATGTTATGCGATGATGGGTTCTACGGTGGAGCACGCTTGTCTAGAAGAAACCGATTCACTCGTGATTTGAAGACACCCAGATTTTGACCGGACCGAATTTTCAAAAATGTCAACTAATTTTACCGCACTGTATTGTAGCAATCTGTCTGATTTTTAGACTGTAGTTGAATGATGGCTCTAAGATACCGAAAACAAATTTGTCGCATTCAGTAATATAGCGCGACCCCGAAGACCACATAAAAAAAATATCATAGCAATCCGTCTTAAAATGATAGTTTTAGTGAAAAAAAGGATTTTCGCAAAATATCTGCAAACAAACCTTTTCGTCATAAAAGTACCAAATCTATGTATCTATACTTCTATACTAAAGATTTGTATGTAAGTATGTTTGTAACGAATTGGCTCAAAAAGTACTGGACCGAGTTTAAAAATTCTTTCACTGTTGGGTAGCTACACTATCCCCGGGTGACATAGGCTATAATCTATACCCGTGCGAAGCTGGGGCGGACCGCTAGTTTTCAAAATAAGACGTATTGCTATAATACCGACAGCCTTTTTTTTTAACACAGCAGAAATAGCCTCCCACGCAGTTGCTACACTTTTGACCGTTACTACTCACCTAGCGGGTTCAGCAGTGCAAGTACCGTTCTTTATCGATCGTCAAATTCGATAAATGCCATAGAATCGAGAGTATTGATCAAATGGCATTTTATCGAATTTGACGACCAAAACTGTCAAATTTGACGATCGATAAAGAACGGTACTTGCACTGCTGAATCATATAATCTGACGATTTTATACAGTTTCGGCCGCATTGCTATGATACATGGTTTTGGTCTTGGGCTCTCGTACTATTATAATTAATGCTAGCTAGATACTATATTGTAAATTCCACCGCGCTAATCTATAGAAGCAATAATCTTTACATGCGTAATAATTAAGTAACAGGACAAGCCGTGCGCCGCGGTAAAAAATCCCCCCTTTATAACCATATGTAAATATGGCAAAGCTTTAATGTGGATAACTGTATTGATCTACATACACCAAAAATGTTGAGTCTACTAAAATTCACCACAAAAGTTGCCCAACTCTACCTATACTGGGTTATGCGGAATGGGTGTACCAAGCCGAAAGGGGTCCATAGTACAACTTCATAGAAACAGTAATTCTTACGAAAAATGTATGATACAGCAGTTTTTTTTTTCATATCCAGGTTTCGTCCCATAGTAAGAGTTGTTCATAATGATTGATACTATGGACTCTATTACACCCTTTCCGCGTAACCCTGTATACATTTATATTCATTTAAGAAGTACCGATAATTGAAATCCTATGTCCAGCCATGTAAACAATATGGCAGACATACCAATGATAATCACTAATAAGGAAATTCAGAGCAGTCATTAGTCGTAAAATACCATGTTTGTTTATAGACGGACATCAAAAAAGAACAGACTAGATAAAATGTTTTTTTAGTTTTCCATTTTCCTATTTGGTCCATGTGTCTTTGACCTGTCTCGCGTATTAGGGCAGCAAACGGTCGTTTTGTTGAAACGATAAGGGATTAACCCGCCGCGGCTCAGTCTCAATATGTGCTTATGCACCTGTTCTGATGGTTGGTTTCCGTTAAAACTGATGACATTGGCGTCGATTCTGCCATACCACTCACCAAACTAAAACTGACAGGACTAAAATTATCTGCCTCTCTTTTCATTTTAATATGTGAGAGAAGGATGGCAATAATTTTAGAGCGGTCAAATTTATTTTAGTTTAGAGTACATCTGAATCGATGCCATTGAGCCATTGAAACAGTTTTGTGTGTGTGCACATAAAACTGTTTAATAGGCTGCAACGTCATAAACAAATGAGCAAAAACATGTCTGAATAGCGAGAAAGAAATATCTACCGCATAGATATTATATTTCATTCTAGCTTTTTAATTTATTTAAGGGGATAATGCAGCGCCTTATTTTCAAACAACTTGGAACCCCAGAACCTTGAAAAGTTTTCCTTGTTGTTTAGTTTATTTTATAATCCTACTCATTTCATAAACAAACATGCAGCCAGGGCTGGGCAAAATACATGCTTTGCTTTAATTGAAATACAAATAAAAAAATACTGTATCGCAAGTAATTAAAATACGAAATACAAAATACTTTTAAGTAAGGTATTTAAAATATAAAATACAAAATACAGTATTTTAACTATTTGTAATTAAAATACGAAATACAAAATAAGTAATCTAGACCAGCATGGGCTGAAAAGCACGGGCTCACTCCATCGCTACCGTTGTCCGGCATCGTAGACGACGTACATGCAGAGGGATTTTGATCATCCGTCGCGACAAACTTTAATAATACAATTTGTATTCTACACAGCACAGAAGCTTTATTTATTCCGTGAAAAAACTAAAAACAAACCGTTTTGACTTGTAATTTTAGCTTGACATTGACAATTTGACGTATTTTTTTTTGCGTTGTGTTGGCCAATTTTGACGTACAGTCATAGCGTACAGTATAAATACAGGTGTGGTGTAGCCAACTCTAATAGCTGCTTTACCATCATTATAATGTCGCCTCGCACTCACACTCACAATCGCTAAATGAAGGTTAAATGTATTTTAATGTTAAAATGTATTTTGAAGCCTCAAGTATTTGAAATACTAATTACAAAATACCTCGACGTCAGGTATTTGAAATACGAATTACAAATTACATTTTAAGGAAGTAATTAAAATACCAAATACGTATTTGTATTACAATGCCCAAACCTGCATGCAGCACATTGAAGAAAAAAAAATTGTTTGCGATTTTCATTTTCTTTATTTTGTTGAAATAAGTAAGATCACGAAAAAGGTATACTTTCAAGTTTTCTGTACTCCAAAGTTGTGTTGCAATTAAGGGCTGTTTTGCCACCTTATGTAGTTGCAACGTCAACTAAATGATCACAACATCAAAAAATATGCTTGAAGAGCAAGTGAGATGGAAATATCTATCGCATAGTTTTTGTTTCATTGACTAGTTTTATTGGAAATCAACCAGCAGGGCAATCGCGCTAAAAAAATACAGACGAATCGTTGACGAATCGCAACCGCTCCACTACTTTTGGTCGATTTCGTATCGCACTAATGATTGTAACCAAAGACTAAACGCAACCCGATCACAGTTGGAACGTAGACGCTGTCAAACGAACGTTTGTGATAAAGCTAGAAAATATCAACTTTTTCGCGCTGATACGAAATCGACCAAAAGTTGGGGAGCGTTTGCGTTTCGTCAACGATTCGTCTGTAATATTTTAACGCGATTGCCCTGCAGATTAGTGCAGGTTTAATCCGTCTTTAAATATTTTAGTATTAAATCTACACAATTTAGTAGTTGCTGTTTTTTTAATATTTAAGACATGGACTATTATGTAAAGTGTTTCAATATCATCTGTTATAATAACTTTCAAGTTTATTTTGTTTTGGGAAAGTTTCAATGACATACAAATAGTATAAATCAAATTTGCTTGTTTGTAAATCTGATGTTTAATTTAGAAATTTCTAAGTCGACTGTATTGTGTATAATAAAATTATGTTTGATGTACGTATATGTTTTAAAATTAGGCAATAGTGCCACATTGTGTGTGACGTTTGGTTTTCGAACGTCACTTTCTGGCAGACGATTACGCGTGCTAACAGCATTGCGTTCAGGAGATACGTTCGGGCTCGCCTAGAGTGCAACTTCGTTCATACAGTCAGTGTGAAAAACAACTGTGACGTAACTTGGCTATTCCAAGCGATTGAGCGTACACCTCGGTTGCAATAAAACAACCGTCGAAATCGGCGGTTCAAAAACGCTAACTTTTATCTGTCATTTTTGTATTGAAAATTTTGACACCCATGTTGACGTTATGAAAACCAAGTTCATTTTTCGTATTATATTTAGCAAAAATGGAGCGTTTTAAATGTATAATCATTCGTTATTTTCCAGTTTTTGTTTCAGTTTTTAGTGATTATGTGTA
Organism: Agriopis aurantiaria; assembly: GCA_914767915.1. Taxonomy (NCBI): domain Eukaryota; kingdom Metazoa; phylum Arthropoda; class Insecta; order Lepidoptera; family Geometridae; genus Agriopis; species Agriopis aurantiaria. Next base: position 5,649,999 of record OU611992.1, on the reverse strand, counting down.
AAAGCAGCAATAATACTAAATTGTAAGGTTATGAAACAACCAGGTCGTTCGGTACCTAGACTAGACCTAGTGCGAAAAACAACGAAATAACGACTTCCTAACCTCCTGAACGTAGCCCCCGTAAGCGCGAGTAATCGTCTGTCAGATACTTCAGTAAGTGACAGGTCGCCACAGACTGCAAAAGTGACGTTCGAAAACCAAAAGCCACAATAAAAATGCATTATTTAGTTTACTAAGATTTCGATACTGTATGAAAATGATAGTGTTGATAATTATGTTCATTGTTATGTTATTTTTAATTATATAAGTGCTCCTACACATCAAGTTATGTAACACTCTCTGAAATTTAGTAAAATAATTTTTCCTCACCAAATTTTTCAAATACAGTTTCACATACCGTTGTAAAATCTATGTATATAAAAGATAATATCATCTACTCACTCACATCACGAAATCTCGAAAACTCCTTGACCTACACTACTCGACTAATCGACCAAACGTATGTAAACACGACGCCCATTGGAGTAGTGTGCGTATTAGGGGTGATCACAGACATGGATGTATACAAACGCACTGTCTATGTGTGAGTTTTTGAACATTAGGCTGTGCTATAAATGAATTATTCTATACATGCAGTAATAGTACAAACTGCTATTACTTATGTAAGTGTAGGAAATCGATCGCCCCTCGGCGTACTAGCGTGAAACTTGTGAAAACTGTGACGTCGATAGACGTTCTGTCATATCACTAGCTCACACTTACGCTTTTAGGCACAGATATACACAACCAGATCGGCAATATATTTTAGTGAAAGAGACAACTTGATATGGCTCAGCACAAGTACAAAAAGGACATACATAGATTTTGTTGTCCTTATCGACGTGACCTGTTTTTGGTACCTCAAGTGTCAAAATCTGTTATAATCAGTGACAAACAAAACGGGTCTGAATTATATTTATTGCCTTTTTTTGGTGATTAAATGTGATAAATGCGTGTTTCCTCTGAGAAATAATTGTAAAAGATATTTTACAATGGTTGGTTGTAGCATTTTGGGCTGCAAGAAGCGCAGTGAGCGAAAATACGATGAAATATCATTTCACACGTAAGTAAACATATAAAGCTTGTAACGATCACCTAAATAAATTCAGGATATCAATTCGCAAATATTTTATTCATAATTAGTCAGTTTTTAGGTCGATTTGTGGTCTAATTCTATGAATTTTATCAAATTATTCACTTAGAAAATAAATTATGAATGTTGCCAGTTTATGAAAGAAATTACCCACCGCAACTAACATAAATTATTCGTTCTGCAGGTTTCCAACTGATCCTGTCACATTGCTGAAAAAAGCTGGCACATTGCAAGAAGTGCAAAATACCGACCCTTTTTGCCCATATGAATATGGTGAATGTTAATATTAAATATATATTAATGAGGCCACAGTTATGAAGCTGGAAAAGCAAAAGGCGATTTCGGCGAACCCAATCAAAAAGCTACGCGCTGTTCGTGAAATTTGTACTGTAAACATTAAAGAGTCTATTTATCTAATTATTTGGAATGTTATACATAATTCCATTCATGAAAAAACTAAACTGACCAAGCGCGAGTCGGGCTCGCGCGCTGAGAGTTCTTTACAATCACAAAATACAAAAAGTTGTGCAAAAAGACAACATCACGCCCAGGCTGTCACCCATCCAAGTACCGACCGCGCCCGACGTTGCTTAGCTTAGTGGTAAACAGAAATTTGTCACTGACTCGCACTTGGCCAGTGTTTATTATTTGTTGTTTTACTTATGTTCACTATAATCCGCTAAATTTGACGCTTGTACGGATTACCGTTTTTACACTAGAACAAATCCAAAAATACGTTTAGCGTTTGTTGCATGGGAGCCCTTCCTTTGCCCTTCCGTTTTAACTCTTTGACTTTTTTATTATTTTTAATTAATCATAAAAAATCATGCTATGGTTACTTTACAACCTTTTTTCTAGTACTATATTCTAATCCTAACAAATAATTATAATAAAAACGCAAGTAAGTTTGTAACTTTCTGTCTGTTTTTTACGAGGAAACGGCTAAGTCATGGTAGACATAGACATAGACATATATTTATTGATAATTATAAGAATTACAAGTCAGGCAGTATACAAAATAATATTATGTTAAAAATTTGCTATACAATTAGTATTACGCGCTATCTTGATATCGAAAAAGTCACTATATTCATAAAAAGCTTGCGTAATAAGCCACTTATTTAACTTGTTTTTGAAGGATGCAAAGCTCGGAGCATCAATGACCGTCTGTGGAAGTCTGTTGTAAATATCAGGTCCCATTACGTGGAGCATTTTAGACGACTTGACCAACGACCGTTTTACGGTAACTAACTTATTTTCGTATCTGCTACGACGTGGTAGCCCTTCACCTCGTTTAGGGTACAAGTGCAGATTGTCCCGTGTGTATGTAGCTGCTTGCATGATAAGGAGACTGGGCAATGTCAATATCCTCAGCTCAATAAAGAACGGCCTTGCGGACTCATCCTGCTTGATATGCGCCATTGCTCTAACGGCTCTTTTTTGCAGTCTAAATACCCGCTTCCATTCGGCAGCACGTCCCCAAAACTCCAGCCCGTACTGAAGCAAAGACTGTACGCTAGCAAAGTAGCAAGACCGCACAGCCTCTTTTGGCAGGGTCGACGCGACCCTACTGAGGGCGAAACAAGCTGCTCCTAGTTTCCCACAGAGTTTGTCTATATGGGATTCCCATGATAGAACAGGATCCATGTGAAAACCCAGAAAAGGGACAGATTGAACTTGTTCCACAGATTCTTCTTCAAGGTCAACCACTAAGCGACGCCGTTTGCGACCTGAGAGATCAAAGACCATGAACTGTGTCTTTGTTAGATTTAGCTTCAGGCCGTTATACTTGAACCACAACAGGAGATCGGAGGCTACTGTGTTCAAACGTCGTTCGAGATGATCCAGAGATGAGGCTGTTACAACAGCTGCGACGTCATCTGCATACATGAACACTTCTCCCTCTGTTGTGGCTTCCGGCAAATCGTTCAGTAGGAGTGAGAAAGCCAAGTTAGATAATGAGGATCCTTGGGGAACCCCATTTTCTGATGTCATTCCTTCTGATTTAGCATTCCCGTTATCTCCGATGACATACTGAGTCCTGTCCCTCATGAAACTTATGACAGTTTCGAGAGCCGGACCAGATAGACCATAATAATTGAGTTTCTTTGATAGTGTCCTGTGATCCGCGACGTCAAAAGCTTTCGACAAATCACAGAAGAGTACAGCAACTTCAGTCCTGCGTTCCCGAGCTTCTAAAATACGGCGCACTACTTCTCGCGCTAACAGTGTAGTGGATCGTCCTTCGCGATATGCAAATTGACGATCTGATAGCGTGTTTGTGGACTTCAGAAACTCAGAGATTCGCTTCGATAGACCATACTCAAATATTTTTGCCACTGCAGGAATTATAGCTATCGGTCTGTAAGAGTTCGGATCGTCTTTCTTTCCTTTGCCCTTGTAAAGAGGACATATTCGCACTTCTTTTAATGTTTTTGGATAAGTGCCTTCTCGTAAACATTGATTAAATAGGGCTGCAAGCGGATCCGCTATAGAAACAGCTATAATACGTATTAATTCAATTGAGATGTCATACATGTCCTTTGTAGGCTTATTTGCCACGCGACTAGTTATTATCTTATGTATTTCACTTGGAGTGAAGTGAGTCATTCTAAGCGAACGATCACACTGTTCATACGCTCTGTGCAGGGAAGCGCAGACCATGTCGGCATTTGCCGTTGGCGCACCGCACTGCTGCGCTGCAGAAATAAATTGCTTATTAAGTAGATCTACTATATTCTGTTTTGATTGCGGCCCATTACAGGTCTTAATTATATCCGTATAGTCTACTCTAGAAGTTTTTGATTTACCAGTTTCGGTATTTACAATACGCCACATAGTTTTAATTGTAGAACTACTTTCTATAATCATTTTTGCATAATAATCTGTTCTTGTACATTTTAATTGTTTGTCATATAATTTATTAAATTCGTCAATTTTATTTTGGAGTCTAATGTCATCAGGAAATTTAATTTTTAGATTATTTAACTCAAATATCATACATTTCAAATTATGAATGTCATTCGTAACCCAGGTGTTTTGCCTGAAATTGTCGCTACATTTTTTAAGAGGAAAACAAATATCTATTTTAGTCCTGATAATGTTTATTAGCGATTCTGCCAGTCGTTCAGCAGTAGAGTTCCGAATGTATGTTTGCGGCCAGTCGACGCTATCAATTGCAATAACAAAGGATGCACGAGCAGCCGCAGTGAGCCTCCGAGTGAGTCGGGCAGTCGCGCGATGGGCACTAGGCGCGTCACACGTCAGCTCACTACGCACCCCGTAATGGTCCGAGATGCACGTGCGTACAGCAGACGTCAAAATTCTCTGACTATGCACATTTGAATAAATGTGATCGAGGGCTGTAGATGATGCGCCTTGCTCACGTGTAGGAAAGTCTACTTCTATCCTAAAGCCATGCGTAGTAAGAAGATCAATGAGGTCTTTATGCTCCGAACTTTTTGTCAAAACATTTATATTTATATCACCTGCAATAATGCAGTCCATATTCAAGTCGTAAATTTTATCAAGCAATTTAATAAATATCGGAAAAAAATCCTTAACTTTCGTAAGGTTACTTCTGTAAATACAAATAATCAATAATTCAATGTCAATAAGCTTTATAGCTGATATCTCACAGATTTGTCTAATACTTAACTTACATATATCGTCAATTTGCAAAACTTTTAGTCCAGATTTTACGTAAATACACGATCCACCATGACCCATGTCAGTGCGACAATAACTCGACACTAAACTAAAGTTATTAATGTGTATTCGATCTAATTCACTAGGAGACGCCCAGTGCTCTGTCAAACATAGAAGATTACAATTAAATTCTCTTTGCAATAATACCTCTAGTTTCTTTGTTTTTTTAGCAGTCAATGACTGCACGTTCTGCAAACATATCGCTAAATTTAAATAGTTATAATTACTATGAGTAGCATTAGTTTTATGGAATCTGCTAGTGGACTTCGCTGGTGGGGGCGCTGCAGCGGGGGGAGGCGGCGCGGGGGCTCGGCTGGCGGCGCCCGCGTCCCTGCTTCTGCGGAGCTCCAGCAGTCGCGTCCGGACTGGCCTGGGTGGACGAGCGTCTCGCTTGTCCGACGTTCCTTCGAAACCACGGACTAACTTCTACTTGTTTAGGCCAATTGTCCGCGCACATAAAAAAGTCATATTTGCTATCAGGAACTGTTAGAGTGAATGATGCGTAGTATTGATGCTTCAATACAAGCTTCTCGACGTGGTACTTTGTGGATGGATTTATCTTCGTCATGTAGGTTTTTAGTGCATCCGCAGTGGTTTCGGGCTTCAAAAAACATACATGTAGGCGTTTAATTCGCTCGACTGCCTCCAATTCCCCGTCGGAGGCGCCATTACCGCATACTACCTGCCTGGTATAAGGACGGCGGCGCTTTTGAACTGTGTGCCAGGGTCCTTCGCTCAGCTGATTCTGCTTGAATGTAGTTGCCTCAATGTCGTCATGTACGATTGGAGTCAGTGACGGTGCGACCGTTATTATACCATGGATTTCGGAGGAGGGTGCAGTTTTTTGTTTATTATGTGACATGGAAAGCACTAGTGCAGCTGATTTAGGTGGAGATGTGGAAGGATCGCTGTTACTACCGCTTTTTTGGTTTCGTGCATTAGCGCGCTGCGCCTGTGCTGAACCAACTGTTTGAGCGGTAGGTGCCGTAGGTATAGAACTCAACGTACCTTTCGTAGTCATGGGTTGTGATACCTTGAACTTTGAGAAACCTTTTTGCTGCAATAGCTGTTGCTCCGTAGCTGTTTTTATATCTTCATGGCTTTCTTGACCTTTGGCACTATCCATTTTTTGCTCCAACCTTTGAATCACTTCAGCCATTGCCGTTATTTTCGTCTGCATTGGTGTGAGAAACTTTTGTAACATATTTTCAAAGCTTTCTATAGTTAAATTCGTCATAATTCAAAATTTTAAATAATAAATTGAAGAGCACTCAAATAAAACGGTTACACCAGCCGCTTTCAAGATGGCGGTATAATAATATACTCCGCCAGGTATAGCAATTCGAGAAAAAATGTTTACGTAGGCGTCCCGCAATGATGTCATGATGTCAATTTACAACAGGTTCGAGAGAGATGCCGATACACCACGTAACAGCTGATTGAATAAAGTGGCAACTGGACAGTGACGTCATTGCGGGACCACTCCCAGATTGCTAGACCTTGTTTTCTTAGATCATGGGCTAAGTCAAATTTTGTCAGGACTATAGGGTGTGTCATGAGGACAGACAACTTACTTTTCTTCCCAGAAAATTGCAGGTAGCTCCGCGGGTTGCAGCAGATAGTGTATAAAATATAAATATTGAAAAGGTAGTATTGTTTCCAAAGTACTCATTGAAGATTCACACCCATCATAGTAGGTAAATTACCCTAACTTATAGCAAATCATTTTAATGTGGCAACACACCTTGTTGAAGCGAGAGGCACTGAGCTAGCCACGCTCATTGAAAATCTATAGGTAGTAGATCTGTGCTTTTAGGCGTACTGTCCGTCATCGTGTTCATCATATTCTGAAAGGAAAGATTGTAACATGATAGAATGGTATGTTGTATATGATATGATATGTTTATTTATAATTATAAAAAATTACATGTCAGGTTAATCAAATTACAAGTAACAATAAAGGTCATACATTCAATAAAATTAAAATCATTTGTTTGTATAACATTATAATCATTTGTTGTGTAGGAGCGCTTTATTAATTTACTGTCCGACCAACCACCTGTAAAGGCGGAAAGAAATTAAAATTTTCTATGGATTTCTGTCAGATCCGTTTAAAAAATACTAGTGCCTCACCCACCTCTACAGGTGTGTTGGTCGCCCAAGGCGAAGCGCTGCACTTTTTTCACCATTTTGGTTTTTGTAAGTCAACTTCGCCCACTTTAGTCCAACTTTATTTCTACATTAGTATATTGATTATATTTTTGTGTGGCATAGTTAAAAACGCAGTGTGCCGCGCTGAATAATTCTCGTTTAATAAACCTTATCTACGCCGTGTCTGGTCGATGGTTGTGCGTTGAATTTAACCACAAAATTCTCCTTATTAGTAGGATACATTTTTGGACTTAACAGTTGAATGTGGCACCTTTCTTGTTTCAGTGTTCATGGTCATAATTTCGGTATTATTGTTCAACTATTTTGTATCGTATTTTTTGGAGAGGCTATTATCAAGTGAAACGTGAAACTGACCGTTAATTAAATCATTGAAAATAGCCTAACAACTTCTCGCAGCTTAACAACATAACTGACTACTTAATTCCATGAATTTCAGTAGTAAATATTTGTTTCAAAGGCTCAGAATACGAGTCTTGCACCTGCAAAAACACAACAAATAGTATTACAGTGTAAACTTTATGTAGAGACACCCGATTTAACGACAAACTCTCTAAAACGTCGAAATTTACGTGACTGGTTGGATTACCTTGTTGTCCATACAATGATACACTCTACGTATGTAGCATCACACCCATTGTAGATAACGACAACAATACGTTATTATTAAGCAATAAATAGTAATTTCTAACACCTTGTATTTACCTCAACTGTCGGCATCATACGTAGACGAAAATAACACTACGCATTATACGCAATGAGCGTTATTTGTATCAATATATGTTGTTTGTAAATTTTATAATTTCCTATTAAATAGGTACATAAGTAGTCAAATAAAATAGATTTTTCTTTTTTCCATTTCACGACAACTCTCAATAACGCCATAAAATGCGCAGTCGCTATATAGAGTTTACACTAATAATAAAAACTTTTTTTCTAAAGACTGAAGGAGAAAGGAAGCTGCTAGAAGTTTGTTAACTAATTATGAATTACCCTGTGTGAGTATTGAGGTGTAACAGAAAGGAGTAATACTTGAGGATGGATATGTCAATTTTGATTTTAATTAAAATGAGGTGTAATTGTTATTTTAATCTAATTAATTTAACAAATCATGATATTAACAAGTTGATTATTATTGTATGTTCATAATGAACTTGACTGTTAGTTAAGCCCATAGGTACATGTAACACAGTGTAACAATTAATATTATCAGAATATAAAGGTGTTCATTTAAAACAAATATAGTTATCCATACAAAATGGATCACGTTATCTGTCATATTTTATGAAGATAACTTTTTGTCGAATTTAGCAAACTTGGCAAATCTACAAGTTATTTATTTTGATGGATAGATCAACACCCAATATTATTTACTATAGTAGGCCACCCCAGCTTCGCAGGGGTATAGATAGTGCAGCTTCCCAACAGTGAAAGAATTTTTCAAATCGGTTCAGTAGTTTCGGAGCCTATTCAATGCAAACAAACAAATCTTTCCTCTTTATAATATTAGTATAGATTACACCTTTCTGTCACACATTTAAAGTGATTTGAGAAGTACTGTATAACTTAACTAGCTACTCTAAAATACTAAAATGGGCCCGTTTTTTATTCAAATCTTAATCTATAATCTATCTCCCTTTTTGATGTTTGTTCGTTCGAACTCTAGAGTCTGGCTAATGAAAGTAGAGACCGAAAAAGCGCGACAAATTTAAAAATATCAGTATTGGAACCCCCATAAATTAGTATCTTCACTTGATTCTTGAGTCACTTGATTCTTGTAAATTATTAATTTTTATTGTAACACAGTAACACAGTGATGTTTGCATTTCATATTAATTTTGTGGTTTCAATGCGGATTTTTTGGCTCGCTTTTTCAGTCTCCACTTTCATTAGCCAAACTCTATACTTGTCTATGCTATAGCGTCAAGACAGCAGAATTTCCCGTCGCATGATTAGTGTAAAACAAATGACGTAAACGCTGTGTTGTGTAGAGTGTTGTTCATGAAAGAAGTCCCACAGCAAACAGCGAATTAAACAGCGAAATTTCCATGTTTCCATGTTGCATGATCCAAGAAAAAAAGGTGTAGCGCTCCGGGAGTTGTCCCGCAATGACGTCACTGTCCAGTTGCCACTTTATTGTAACAAACACAGATATGTGCTTGTTATAAATTTACTGGGTTTTTTTAATTTTAATAATCTAATAAATAAAATACGATAAGCATTTCAATTAAAAATTCGCGTTCAAAATGTGTTCAAAATACTATACGCAGTGATACAGTGAGTGTGTTTTGTCGGGACTTAGGTTCGAGTTCCAGTGATAACCGTAGCAAAAGACTAAGAAAGAGGGTAGATCGTTATGTTTGCACCTAACTTTTTAACTGTTCTCCAACCACCCGCATTCTTCAGTCTTCCCGTGAACATGGTGCATGTAACTGCGCCGAAATATCGGGAGCTCATTCCACAACCTTACCACGGTAAATATCCCGTAAATAATCATATAACTTTAGTGAACAACCGTGATAGTTTAAAACAGTGTTTTAGCATTTCAATTGTCATTTGGTTTGTCCGCTCAAGCAAAGCAATTCAAGCACGAATTGAATATATTAAACACAATATTTATCAAAACTACATTGATTTATCGGATTCCCAGAGGTAATATACGGATATTGGGGAGTTATAATTTCACGCTACTGTTGACACAGAAAATCAGCTGTTTCATAGAGAGTCCGCCATTGTTTCGTGTATCGTCATCTCTCGAACTTGTTGTAAATTACTTATTCTGCTCTTGCTTATGCACGTGTACGTGTATCCATGACATTGGTGACATCATTGCGGGACGCCCACGTGACATTTTTCTCGGAGCGCTATACCTGGCGGAGTATATATTATTATGATGCCATGCTGTAGTTGTCATGTGTTGTAACTGTGTTTGGACGCTAGTAAGATTTTTATTAATTTGCCATCGTTAAAGAGTCGTGTACGATGTCTAAAGTTGTTAAAAAGGCTGCTCGAGAAATGATACTGATAGGGATTGATACGTGATGACAGCACGTTATGGCCGCAATCTTTCACGAAAAACACTCTAATAATAGAAATTTTACATCAGAAATTCTGTTGCACGCTACACTATACAGGGGCTTTACGGCTACCTGTTTAAAGCGATTCTATTTAGGTGATGAGAAAAGTTGCGCGACTGCAAACCGAATATCGGCGCGATAAGGTTTACGTTCGCGTGAACTGCGCTGTTTCAGCACTAATTCGAGCCCGCGTTAAGAGTTAGCCGTAAGGCCTCTGGGCTCTAATTTAAATAACACCTCACAATCCTTTCACCAGAATCTGTTTCCACTTCGAAACCCCTTTCATGTGCGCTTGGTAACTATATTAAGTACCTACTATGTAAAAAAATGTATTCACTTAATTTAAACTATATCTTTTTACCTCCGCACTATAAAAAATAACTCTTTATAGATACAAATCTTGTAAATACTCAGAACATATTTTATTACCTTAGGTATAAAATATTTTACATTAATTTTCAACAAAAAAAAAACTACTTATATTATCAGCATCCTTTAAAAATAAATTGTACAAATTTTACAAGCAAGCAGCATTGTTTTTTTTTTATTGCAGTTGTGTGCCGCTCAATATTGAAGTGTGCATTTGTAGAACTAGTAAGAATATTTTAGTGTGTGCAATACGTGTTTACCTCGCCCCTTCAGTTTTTGGCAAACTTCCGGTACTAGCTCGAGTTTAAGGCAGATTCAAACTATATTTTATCAAAGGCTGATGAATGAAAATCGGTTCAACCATTTGAAGATTATCAGCTATTTAGAGGGAGTTACGGCACTGAAACGTGGTCTCTCACTATGGGCCTCAAGCAAGCTCAAAGTCGCACAACGAGCTATGGGAGAGGGCTATGCTCGGGGTTTCTCTACGAGATCAAATCCGAAATGAAGAGATCCGTAGACGAACGAAAGTCACCGACATAGCCCACCGGATTAGTAAGTTGAAATGTCAGTGGGCAGGGCACATATCACGCAGTACAGATGGCCGATGGGGCCAAAAGGTTCTGGAATGGAGACCACGGACTGGTAAGCGCAGCGTAGGACGTCCACCCACAAGATGGACAGACGACCTAAAAGAGACCGCAGGGAAACGCTGGATGCAGGCCGCTTCCAACCGGCCCTTTTGGAGATCGATTGGGGAGGCCTATGTCCAGCAGTGGACGTCCTCCGGCTGAAATGATGAGAGGGAGATAAAAAAAAATATACTTGTAAGGTCAAGATGTATTAATTTGCCATCGTTGAAGAGTCATGTGTGATGTCTAAAGTTGTTAAAAAAGCTGCTCGAGAAATGATACTGATAATGACTTGCAAGGTCAAGTGCCTAAGTGGTAACGCACTTCGGGGGTTAATATGACATAGCTAATACTGACGAGGCGGTATGGCCTTAAAAGCTTAAGCCTACCCGATATACGAAAAAAAAAGCAAGCACAATTATATGTCACTGTATAAGTATGACATGTGTAATTGACATGTGTTTTATTTTGATTTGTGTTCACGGAACACTATTACTCCTAGTTTGTGTTCTGTGTTGTGTTTCAGTTGTAAAATATATTTATCCAGCTGTTAAAATTAATAGAATTCGGGCGAAAATGAGTGTTTTACAACAAAGTACATCATTTAATTCCTCAGCATCCGTAGCATCATCACATTTCGTCGCCAGTGACGATGGGGAAACTGCAAAGATCAAAAACTACGCTAAAGAACTTCTGAAGTCACGGATATTCTTAGGCAGATTTATAGAAAGGAGACTCATCACCAAGGGCATCGGGTATCGTGATATTGTTGTAGTGAGTCCCGCTGAAGTGGAGCTCAAGAAAGATTTGTTGGAAGTACAATACAGACTCGGCGCAGTATTACACAAACAATGGATCGGAATAACGGAAACAGATGTTATTGGGTGCGGTCCGGCCGGCAGCGTATGTTTATGTACAGAAATCGACAATCAACCGTTCGGACCGTTTTGGTTTCAAATCAAAAGTTTGAAGTTCAGAGACGAAGAAGTTATTGTTACACTAAAATGTTTAAGGCACATAACAGACAGTTTTCTAGAACTGGAGCCAATATTAACTGGCGGAACAAAGAAAGTGAAAGACAATGCAGACATCACCACTGTGGCAAGTGACGCACTCAATGAAACTTACACGGAGATTGTAGACACATTAAAAACCGCTCTATCAATACGAAACGTAAAAGAGTTTTTTACATTCCTATTTGCATTTATTATTGCAATATTCACTGGAAGTACAGCATTTATAAATTTTCTTGGCAACTTTGTGTTAGCTCTTATTAGAGAGTTATCTATTCTAGTTAAAAACTCTACTCCAATGTTCCTGGGAGTGTTAGATTTCTTCAGTAAAATCGTGGGAGGGTTCTACATTCTGCTTGCTATGTTTTTTAAGCCAAATGTGCCAGTGCGGAGAAGTTCAAGAACTGTAGCTCGATATGACCAAATGCCTAGGCATAACACGTACTATGACGACAAACAGTTTGACTAAAATCAACTTAAATGTTTAAGATGAGATCGGAGCTTAGGCCATTTTTGTGTTTTTCAGGCACACATAAAAGTAAAAATTTTCATAATCATCAAAATCAAAAAATAAAATAAAATATATTCTGAAAAATTTTACTAGTATGTTTGTATAAAAACAAATAAACACCGGCCAAGAGCGAGTTGAATTCATGCACAGAGGATTCCACACCCAAAAAATGTGTTTTCTGTTATTCAGTGCTCCTGCACTGCTCTTTAACGCACACCCGACATGCACATGGGCGGTGTTCATTATTTTTGTTGTTGTACTTAGGAGTGTGGTATTATAATCACAAAGTTTAATTTTTGTACATAGTACTGTTTTTACACTAAAGCATAACCGAAAATGTGTTTAATTTAATAAATGTTTATTGTGTCGGGACTTCTCTTAATATTTTTTTAACTTTTTTTACTCATTATTATTTCTTAGTGTGGGTTGCACCATCTTACTTTAGCTTTAACAAACGTCGACATTTCGGTTAAAGTACCGGTTAGACTAAAAATTTGTTGCACCATCTGACAATTGTTAAAAGACGTCATAACTTTAACTGTTAACCGTAACTGCCCACGATTCGCTATTGTTTATTTTAAATATCTGTCAGATGCATAAAATATAATTCCAGCTATGCATCTGGAGTAAATAAGGTCTCATTTGACTTGCAACCCTGGTAACTTTAACTATGTTAAGGAATACGCTGGTGCAACGCATTTTGCAGTAACTGTTAAAGTCAGTCTGTATTGTTATTGTCAATTTTGTCATAAACTTTAACTACTACTTGGTGCAACCAAGCCTTAGTAAATCTGCCGTAACATTACATATTCTGTGATAATTTTAACTGGCTATAGATTGCGGTTCAAATGAGACGGCCATTAGAATGTAGGACAGACAGACTGCATAGTTTTGGGACCTTATTACAGAACCCAACCCTTACTAAAGAACAAGAGTACTAAACCATAAAAATGATCTGAGCTCTGGAAATTTATTAAGGATAATTTATTTTTGTATATAGGTATTGGATCTCATATGAAACTTTACAGCATTGATTTTGGTAAATGTGCCTGGTGAATTTTAGACTAGCAACAAAAGCTAAAGATGGACTTTAACAAAGAAGTTTTACTATTATCATTCATTACAATAATGTTTATTTTTATATGTTCTAGTAGCTATAAAACTCTTGTTGCATATTGGACTATGCCAAATTGTCGGTCTTGCTAGTCCAAAATTTACTGAATTTGCATTTACAGGATTGAAAAAAAACCTATAGTTTGCTCCATTCAATAAGTCGATATCATAGATTAACATAATTTATTTATCCCTTATTGTTATATGTTATACATATTGAGGTGTTTTTGGGTTTTACAGCTTACAATATACAGTTTATTGCAAGGCTTTTTTTAATTTTGTTATTGGTACTATTATCGCTGAATAGTTTCGATCTGGAAAAATAAAACAACTGTTGAAACTTATTGTAATAAAAATAATGTAGGTAAACTACTAAATCTACCTACTACCTATCTTGCTACAAGACAAGTTAGGGTTGCCGATTAGGTAGGGTCACCAGATGAAAATCCATAGTGCACGTAACATCCATACAAATATAGGTTTGTGTCCATACCTACTTGGTTTCTCCGTCTACGATACCTACTTTGTCGCGTCTACGCGCTGGTAAAACAGTCGATAGACAATTTATCCACGGCCCGTGCTAGACTGCGGAGTTACGTACCTATCATATGAGTCGATATTTTGACCTGAAACATCAGGGGCGGATCCAGGATTTCATTTTGGGGGCATTCTGACACAGTTCGAAGGAATCAAATCGAAAAATTGAGTCGAATGTATGGAAATGCTAGGTATTTGGGGGGGGGGGGGGGGGGGCATGTCCCCCATAGCCCCCCCACCCTGGATCCGCCAATGTGAAACATCCAAGCCAGGATTTGGGGGGCAAACAAGTCTATAGTGACACACATGTTTATTATTGCTATGTGTAAGCGCATGAAGGTAATTTATTTTTTGATTGATTTTAAATGCAAAGTTTCATAAAGTAATCACTATTCTATCAGGTGAAGTGCCTACCTGGCGACTTCGATCAAATAAAGTTTGTTTGGTTAATTTATTTTGGTCACTTTGTTTGGTCGAAGCCTGGCTACGCCATTTTTAGTACTAATGGTACAGATACTTGGGAATTAATTCCACTACTTACTGAAAAAGTATGTATGAATAGCTGTTACACTAACCTTTAGCGAACTTTTTAATAGAAGGGTCCCGTCCTGAATCTGAAATCAGCAAATTTAAATTATATAGGAAACTATAGGTACCAATGTTTTTTAATGGTTTCTTCGATCTTTTAATTTTCTTATATTTTTTATTATTGAATTATTGCTTATTTATCATCATCGTCATCTTCGGTTAACATCAAGCAAGGTGGCGGTCAAACGTAAGCCTAATCTATTTAAATAAACCGGCCAAGTGCGAGTCGGGCTTGCGCACTGGGGGTTCCGTACCACCACAATTCAATAACGAAATTACCAGTTATAACTTGGTAATGAACATTTTAATGAACATTTATAGGGTACTTCCCGTTGACCTAGAATCATTAATTTTAGCAAGAGGCAAGGTCTTACAGCACATATAAAGGAATAAATCTGAAAGTTGTTAACTTGAAGTTATATCATATAAAAAACTTTCATTTTGTAGTTGTTATGTATCGAAGAACCTTATTGTCAACTACAAAGTTAAGTTTGTCTTTCAATATTTCAACTTCAGTTAGTATTTTTTTTTAGACTCGCTCTCTGATGGTTCCGTCCAACGGAACCCTCAGAGCCTGAGTCCTACTCGTACTTGTCCGGTTTTTTGCTATTTTTTGTTATACTTAATTTTGTTTTTTGTGTGTACATCGACGCTTGTATGACCGTTTTTACATTAGAGCGATTAGACCTAATACAAAAATACGTAAAAAAATACGTTTGTTGTATGGGGGCCTTTTCGTTTTTACTTTTTGACTTTTTTATTATTTGTTAGTCAATCCGCCGTAACATTAAAGCTAACAGACGCTCGAACGCAGCTGACCTCAACCGCAGTCTGACCAATGGGAGAGAAAGAGAGGGAAATATGATATTCTCACTCTTTCTCTCCCGTTGGTTGGACGACGGTCCGTCAACCGCGTTCGAGCGTCTGTTAGCACTATTACATATTCTGTGAAAATTTCAACTGGCTATCTATTACGGTTCGAAAGATACAGCCGTAATAGGTTGAACAGACAGACAGACAGACATCGTAGGCTTAGTAATAGAATCCCGTTTTTCCCCTTTGGGTACGGAACCCTAATAAAAATGAATGTTTGTGTGTTTGTCCTTTATGCGTACTGAAATGAAAAAGACGTGACGTCTGCTTGCAAATCCACCAATGCCAGCCAGCCATCCGATCCGACTGCTCAAGGCAACAGGAAGTAGGGGAGGAGCGCGGGGCTTGTTGTAACAGGGGTAAGTAGTAACAGACCTTTTTCAATAGGAATTTAAACTTAATTCACGTTTTTTTTTTTATCTAATCTTAAAATTATAACGCGGCACGCCACCTTATCACAGTCAGTGTCCAGCCAGGCGGCGCAGTGAGTGGGTATGTGCAAACGCTTCGTTGTTGACAGGTAACCTATAATTTTATGTTCGTAAATTTTTGGTTAGCTTTACTATTTTCGACTAATTGGAGCTTTATGTATTTTATTTGATGCTAAAATATAACTATTTATGATTTTGTGTAACAATTTTCGAGATTACTGAGTTGATTTAATAGTTATCGTGATAAATATCAAGAACTATACCTAGGGGCTAGTTGTAACAAAACCTCGGGGTTTTTTGTAACATGTTACAACTTGCCCCCAGATTGCTGGTAAGTTACTGTTATTATTTGTAATGTAACATACCTAATTTGTTTTCATTTAAAATGAGAGAGTATAAGAGAAAGACAGAGCGGGCAACACAAAGCCAGGAGGTATACGAGTTAGCTGCAGCTGAAGTTTTAGAAAACAGCTGTACTACTATTCGGAAGGCGAGTAAGAATTTTAATCTATGTCACGTATCTCTGTACAGATACATTAAGAAGAAGAAGAATAATGAAAGTCCAAAAGCAGGCTATGTCAATCCTAGACAAGTGTTCACAGAAGAGGAAGAATGTAAAATGTCTTCATATGTTCTCAAGTGCGCTGAAATTTATTTTGGATTACTTCCTATCGAAATAAGGAAACTATCTTACCAATGTGCTGTACATCTTGGTGCTAAAAATATTCTCTCTTCTTGGCATCAAAATAATAGTGCTGGTCCTGACTGGTTACAAAATTTTATGCGCAGAAATCCTTACTAGTCTTTAAAGACTCCAGAAGCGACATCACTGAGCCGAGCAACATCATTTAATAGGACTAACGTTAATGCTTTCTTTGAAAAATATCAAGGCCTTTTCCAAAGACACGATATTAGCGCTTCTCGAATTTGGAACATGGATAAAAACTGGGGTCACGACCGTTCAAAAACAAAAAAAATATTGTTTTTCATGTAAACAAAGCAAAAAGATCCAAGATGTGAAAAAATTAAACGATATAGATGTCACATTTTTGTTTTTTATTGTTGTTACTACTTGCCCCAATAGATGTTACAACTAGCCCCAACCACGGGGTAAGTTGTAACACTTCCCTTTTTAGAAAAAAATAATTATTATGAAAGAATTACCTGTAGATTTGATATTTTTTCGATTTGACTTAATAGAAGAATAGTTAGAGTATCAATCAAAGTTTAGTTAGGGGTAATTTAGCCGATACACTTCAAGATATATAATTATTTGTTAAAATTGTTACAACTAGCCCCTCGCTCCCCTATTCCGATTTTGTTATAGGCGCCCGTTACCAATGGCACATATGCTTACATACACTGATCCTGCTGGAGGGATCGAAAACTCCCAGGATCTGTCGGAAGATCGGTTAGATCCAAACAGTCGATCAGTTCTACAACCTGCAAGGGCCCCACTGCACACCCCTTCTGGGGTGCCAGGGCAAGTCTGAGTTCCCACTCCGGCGACGGCCGAAGCCAAGGGTCGTACCTTCGAGGCGCCCTTGAGTTAGTCGCCCCAAAATAATTTTTGGTAAGTAGGTAAGTAGTGTTAGCTAGGTTGTATTTTAAAAATGTAACATGTTTTCCCCACTTTGCCGCCAAAACTGAATCGACGAATCGGGTTTCTTCTAAGCAAGCGTATTCCATCATAGACCACATCAGGCGAGTTGGCGGCCAAGCGCAAGCCTATTTCTTTTTTTTAACTTCGCTATGATCGTTAAAACCCAAGCTGATGGCCAGCAGTGCAGTCATTGCGAACCAAGGCTTGTATATAATAAGTATGTACCTTTACTCAAACAATGCGAGTAATTAAAATAAAACTAGCTGTAAGTTTTTTATTTTTGTATTAGGCAATGATGCTTGTACTACATAATTATATGATCCAAGAAAAAGTATATTATTATACCATGCATAATAATTATTAAGCTTCGTCCCACGACCCGTTTTATGACAGGCCAGGCCGCGTCAGGCAGGACAAGCCAACGCGCCGTGGGATCGGTCGCGCCCGTTGTGGCCTGTCGTCGCCCGTCCGATCCGTCACGAGTCGGTAACTTCAAAGACTCAACAGGCCTCGACAGGAGTGGCGTGGCTTGGCCCGGCCTGTGCTTTCGACAGATCGTGGGACCCCACCTTTACTCTTTCACACTACTAACTCACAAAAAAGTGGCTAAAACTCACCAGCAATGAAGTTCCATAATACAACAAACTTTGATGGCGACTTTTCTTTTCGACTAGCGCGGCAAAGGGTCTTTGCTCAAAGAAGGTAATAACGACCGCATTACTAACATTTTGAGAAAAAAAAAGTTGTCAATTATGGAGGGAACCGCAAAGCCGCAAAGGTACATTTTACATTACAGATTACAGCTATACTTTTTGAAAAATATGAGTCACATTACCAGTATCCATAAGAAATGTTGTAAAAGTCAGTGTAAAAGGTGTTTAGGTGGTTTCGATAACCTCTTCTTTATTATTTACTAAAAAAACCTCAAGAAAACTAGTTGAGTTGTTCGTTTTCTTCTCATCATCATCTTCTTCTTCTTCTTCGGATCCTGTTTCATACAAAATTTGGGATTCTTTAGATTCCGTGTTTCTCAATTTTTTCATTTCTCTTAAAATTTGATTGACGTCTACATTTTTTGTTTTGAGTATTGGTCTCAAGTGCCGTAAGACTTTGCGTGTGGTAATAAGATCTCGATTTGTTATTTCTGGTTTATCATGATGCTGTGGTCGAATTTGCCGTGGTGCCATTGTGTTCTGTACACATTTTGTGTAATCTACTCCATTCGGATCAAAAGGGAAAAGCCCGCATTTTTTAAACCCGTCTATAATGTTGGATTTCATCTGAGGATTCTCTATTGTTTCTTGAAGCAGTTGGCAAAAGTTGTTTTTTGTGGCAAAATTATCATTTTCCTGATTCGACTGAAATTTTCGGACGATATTTTTCCAATGACATTTCAACGGGCCAAAAACGCTGACGTCAACCGGTTGCAGGATATTGGTCGTGTTTGCAGGAAGAGCATATAGTATGATGCCGAGTTCTTCACACATAGAGCTTAATATTAAGGACATGTGTGATTTGTGACCATCAACAAGTAGCAGAACAGGTTTCTGTATATTATTTTCCTCAACCCATGCATTGAAATCATTGGTGATATATTCGAAGAAGACTTCCCCTTTCATCAAACCATTTTCGCTTCTACCGAGGCACCAATTAGCTGGCATGCTGTCACTGAATTCCTTTGGGGGTCGTAGATAAGGAAACACTACGAGTGGAAGACACATTTGTCCACTGGCGTTAAACGTCACTAAGACCGTCAAATTGTCTTTTTCGTATCCAATATTTCGGTAGCCTTTAGGATTAGGACCAATTACTCTGCCAGTTTTAGGGCATAACGAAAATCCGCTTTCGCCTGCGTTAAAAATTCTGTTTGGCTGTTTAAGAACTTCCGATTGCCCTTCTTGCGCCAGAAAAGTTTCAAGTTCTCGAAACCACAATCGGATAGACTCTTCGGTGACTTGCGCTTTGTTTATGCCTTCAGCTAATCGCAAGGATATTTCAGGATTTCTTTTCAAAAAGCTATTGTACCACGTCTGGCCGGGCCTGTCGTCTTTAAATGGATTCGGTTTGTCCAAATCTTTCAAAACAATTTGGACAGCGTCCAATAGTTCCTGCTTTTTGACTGGGAATCCGCACTTCTCAATGTTTGTAAGCCACTCAACAATATTTTTTTCACCATTAGTCCCTAGAATGGGTTCTGGTCCTCTATTTTTTATCTCATCAGTACTTTTTCCAGTGAGCCTGTCCTGAATAGTGGTCCGAGGAATTGCGTATTTTCTGCAAGTTTCTCTTATTCCCTTTCCGTCTTTTCTTATTTCTTTTAGGGCCAGTTTCACAGATGTCTTAGAATAGTTAGCAGTTTTCTTTTTTTTTAGTTCTTTGGACGACATCTGTAAAGATGTAGGTAACTTACTTAATTTTTTACTATCGACCGAATTTCCATACATTCCATACCAAGTAGCCGCAAACTGACTTTATTTTGTTAGATTGCGGCCACGTTTAGTTCGCTTACCTACAGTTATTTAGGTAGTGTGGTCGAAAAAAGAAATCTCAGTTTCCGAAGTTCACACGATCATTCCCGTTGTCCACCTTGTCCCAATGCCGGCCAGTGACACACTTTAAAAAAGTTGTGTTATTGTCCACGTCTTCGTCAGCGACACCACTTTTTAAGTTATTCTTATCGTCCACCACTGGTGGACAGAACAGTGACACGCATTTTTTTTAATCATTATCATTGTTACTTTAAGTTTCATTTGTATTTTCGGTGTGTAATAAAGTTGTATTGTATTGTATTGTATTGTTTACAAAAGTATTTTTTATGCTTAGAATAACTACTCAGAGAAGGTAGGTTTCCAAACAACGCCTTCTCAAAACGTAAGCTACAAATTCGCTTTGTAGCTTACGTTTCGATTGGTATTTTAAAAGATTTAAGCAAGAAAATTAATGGATTACCTGTGGAATGTCACACCATAACTCTTATGCTGCTTTTCTGATTTGTTGTGGTACAATTTCACCGCGCAAATAGTCATAGTAAAATTTTTATATTTTTTTTGGAGCCATATAAGTATGACTACATTTAAATGGACTAAATTTTGCGAATGTACTTGGTTTCTTTGTGTAGTTATTCTAAGATTTTATGTTTGTATGATGCACTTCTGAAATTTGGTTAAGCCCACAGAGCTTCGTTCTTTCGAGTTTTTCTGTGACCACCAAATAGGGTACTTGACTGTATTAAAAATATTATGCCAATTGACGCCATCCATAAACATGACATAATGAAAAAGCATATTTCATTGATTTTTTGATAAAAATATGCTTATTTTTTGTAAAAAACGCGAATAAAATAACTGTATTTTCGACATTTGATCACGTGATCGAAAACGGTCTGTAACTGGCGTCATCCCTAGTGACGTCACACAAATCTAAACAAACAGATTTTGTATTGATATTTGCGAATTTAATGTTGTAAAGCTATTTTGAGAGCGATTTATCCAAAAATTTTCACCAAAAACATTCCGGAGGTTAAATGTGAGAAGAATGGAGAAACATTTTGTGCAAGCAGACAGCAGTAACTTACCCAAAATTAATGTTTTTATGGTTGCATATTTCTTTAATAATAATCCACGTCATTGTTTCTACGCTGCAGAACTCAAAACGTAAAAACTACAATGTCAGTATTAATTTTTAAGTGTTCTCCAAGCAAAACATTCAATCAAGTTGTACAAAAAGTATGTTGTAGTAAGTGGATATAACTATTTTGTTAGGTTATGTCGAGCTTTACAATGTTTAAAAAGAAAGTAACAGTACATAAAATAGTAATGCAATAAAAACACAAATTATAATAGAAATATATAGACTCAAATATGTACCTCAAAATGATCTTCGCACATAGAAACACTTGAATTAGCTCCAATACTTTTGGGTTCTCTACGAGCTACTTAGTTCCAACCACTTTTTGCGAGTTTTGGGGTCCATTGGAACAGAAACGAATAGTTTTTCCGGTGTTTTATGAAAGTATTTGTACATTGTGGCACTACACAACATTTATAAACCATTACTTCTATTAGAAAATTAGTGATTATCAAACTGTTGCTGCCTGGCTGCAGCTGTTTTGTTTTGTGTGACGTCAATCGTCGCTCGACCGGAGCTATGACGCAGGTCTGCGTTTTGGCGCGATATTTTTTTATTCAAACTTTAACATCGATTTATATCGCAAATACGACTGATATCCAGAAAATATAAATGCAGTATACATTATTTTATATCAGACAATAATGTGCAATAGTTTCCCAAAAGTAGTCAAATACCCTATTCTGAAGTATATTGATTGTGAATTTGTGACTACAAATATACGACTTTGGCTACGAAAAACGGAACCCTGCCCTGTCATGTGTGTGTCTCGATTCTCGACACGCTCTTAGCCAGTTATTTTCACTTTTTGTCTACTGTCTTGTTTTCAAGTTCTACCACAGAATACAATATTAGTAAAAGGTTCTACTTAATATTTGTTCTGGTAATTTCAGTGACAACTTTTAAACGTTGATTGTAAATATTGCGAAATTAGAAACCAGAAAAGTGAAGTACTTACAGTAAAGTGGGAGGTCAGTGGGAATAATATTAAAAAGAAGTAAGTATCACGGGCCACTGGTGGGGGACTGCGGGAGATATGTCATTTCCACCAGCGGTGAACAAATAGAATTATTTAAAAAATGCGTGTCACTGTCCGGTAGACAGTAACATAATTATAAATTATTATAACGCCGGCTTACACTCACGATTATGTTTTATCGGTCGTTTTTAGAGTTATGTACCTCAAAAGGAAAAAAACGGAACCCTTATTGTTGTCCGTCTGCCTGTCTTTCAAGACCGTTTTTTCAGAAACGCGTACATAGGTAAAGGTATCAAGTTAATATTTATAATTTATATCAAATGACAAATACTTGAATCTAGGGCCCTTTAGCTGTGAAAAAAAACAGTAAGTCAACGCGGATATGACCATTTATGTTGCACACTTTCGCATATCTTGCGATTTCACAAGGGAATTAAAACCTATAGGGTACTTCCCGTTGACCTAGATAGAATCATGAAATTTGGCAAGAGGCAAGATCTCACAGCACATATAAAGGGAAAAATCCGAAAATCGGTAATTTGAAGTTATATTACATTAAAATAAAAGTTGTTTTGTGATTACAAACTTAAAGGAGATGTCCCGTTGTGGTACTAAAATAAAAGAAAAATCTAACATCTACCATAATGCGGTTTTTGGAAAGAGCAATAAAAATCTAAAAGGTACCAACTGAAAAAAATATTTTTTTAGGCCTGCAATTTCCTGAAAATTATGAAAAAGAAATAATTTCATGTAACGTGAAACGGAACGAATTTTCAGTCATAGTTTTGAGTAACGTAAAACGGAACGTATTTTCTGGACATAGTTTTGATTGATAGGCCTTACGGCATAAGCCAAAAAGGTACGTAATTTAAAAAAAAGTCATGGCGACACTTATGCAACATGGCCTTAAAGGCTTTAGCCTGCCCGGTAGGCGAAAAAAATCAGAGACATTGATTAATCACTCACTGACAGCAGTGACAGTTGACTACTATCTTTATTATTTTATTTACATATTCAAATTCAATTTCAATTGTATTACCAAGATATTTTTTTTATTTACTTTACGTATATTACGTTTTAATTTTTCACCATAAAACGTTAAGTTACTTAGGTACTTACTAGAATACCCTATTACCGCGTTATTCTGGCTGGATCTGTATGGCGAACGAAGATACTGCTTTCCATCTTCTATGGAGCTTAGAAACAACACGAAAAGACACGTTTTACCTCGTTATATCACTTTACCCACACTCGAGCACGTTTACGAACACTTAATGAATAATAATTCACCAGTTAGTACACATTAATACTCGAAAATACACAAGTTTAGGAAAATAATCCAACGAGCCGACATGTTTTTTCTACGTTGGCGCCAAAAACTCAAACGAAATTCGAATCGAAGCTAACGAAATAACGAAAACGTTTTTTTTGTTCGTATTTTCATGGCCATGGATACAATGTCCTTCATTGTTTAATATTATTCGAATTTACTCTGTATTAAATAGGGCCAAACCAGTTATAGTTATAGCCGCAGTCAGAGTCAAGAAAAACAAGTCACGGTCAAGTTCAATTTATGCCCCAGTAAAGTGGTGCAGGCTTTACAAGAGACTTCTATGGCGTTTTATAAACAACACGAAATAACATGTTTCACCTCATATATCACTTACCCACACTAGAGTACGTTCACGAAAAATTAATAAATAATAATGCACCATTATTACGCATTAACACTAGAAAATATAGAAGTTTAGGAAAATAATCAAGCCAACTATGTTTTTTTTTTCACGGTAGCGCCAAAACCCTGGAACCCTTAATGTGACGAGCAGTGTTGCTGCTTTCGGACATTTTAGGATTGCAGTGTTGCTGTTAATCAATCCAGTATTTCTACTACACATATTTTTTAAAAATCTATTAAAAAAAAATGCAAGGGTTTATAAATTTTTTTGTAGCTCATTTAGGCTCTATGTTTGTGGCACATTTCGTGCTAAAAAGTTGAGATTTGTTAAGAATAAAGTACCAGGCTCCATACTAATTTAGGTACAACTCCTTTTGTAGTTGGTATGTATTGAAGAACACTTATTGCTTTGCTTATTGTGCACCATAAATAAGTTTGTCTATCAATTATTATTATTTTTTTGTTTGGACTCGCGCTCTGAGGATTCCGTCAAACGGAACCCTACTCGGCGAGAGTCTTACTCGTGCTTGTCCGGTTTCACGCGAGTTTTGATGAGGTAGGTACCTAACATATTTTTTTCAAAAATGTGTTCACCAGGCTTGGGCAGGCGGGCGGTGGACAACGGGAATGATTAAGATCAGATTGCGACCACTTTAACAAAGGTAGGTAGTATTTATAAGGTTTGTCTATGGTATTACTAAAAGATACTCTGTACATTTCGGGGGCCACAAATTAGTAGTAATGTCACAGTATTAAAAATCTATTCGTAATCTTGAACTACGTTACCATGAGAGTACGAGAGAGAAAAAAGTTTATGATGCACGATGTCAGTTAGCCAACCACCTGGCCGAATAGTAAAATATCTACGAAATCAAAATCTTATGAGTTGGCGACCACTCTTTTTTAGAAGCCAAAAAAAATAAAATGCGGTGCAATAGAGATAAAAAGAAAGGTAAATACTCACTTCGAAAGCAGCACGTTTGCACTAAATTTAGTATTTACCACAATTTTGCGTGCGTGGCGGATGGCGCGGCCGACGAAATGAACGAAAGCTTGTCTGTTCTGTCACTCTTGTAAGTTGTCGTTGTCGATAAATGTCGTCACGCCGGAGGCAATAATGCACGACACAGATGTACGGCATAATAATGTACAGCATGATAATTGGTGTACATGTAACTCGGATATCATTCTGTACATTATCAGCTCGGCCCAATAATAGACAAGCGATAATGTACAGACTGACATTTGATGTACAAGTAGACGAAATATCATTCTGGGCAATATTATGGCGTACAATATTGTGACGTAGGTACAATATTATGCCGTACATTTTTGACTCTGTTCAATAACGTACACTCCGATTATGTACAGTATGATAATTGATGACCATAAAGCAGTCAAAACTGAAGCTTCTTAGCTCAAAATAAGTGACAGATCCGACACACAGAGCGCCCTGGCTTGAGTAACTTAGGTTCGAAATAGGTCACAGAACCGACACAGAGCACCCCAGCAAGTCTTGTGGTCCATACCCCTAGAGTGAATATCAAAAGCGCGGGAGCCAGAAGCTCAAGGGAGGTCCTGAGTAAGAACGAGCCATACGAGACAGAGCAGAGCGAGGGGGGGAGGTGGCGAGTGAAGCGAGCCGGCGACTTCCGTAGCGAAGCAAAGGTCAAGTGTGGCGAAGCGTCACTCAGGGGCGACCGCAAGCGCTTCTGGCCGGAGTCAGACTTGAGTTGGTTAGGATCGTAATGAATGAGTGACAGATCCGACGCAATGCTACCCCTCCTCCCGTGAATCTGTGACTATCCCACACTATCTCGTTCAAACAAAGCATGGAATGGAATCGACACTCGACAGACGTCATGGACTCAACAGCCAATAAGAGCAGAGACAATTTAATATCAGCATTATTAGATAATACGGGAGAAGCCACCTTTTATTATGTTTTACCTACATTATCGGTCGTACATTTTCAGTCCGTTTCGAAAAAACACGGCTCGTATTGCACGACTTAATAAAATAAGGCATAATAACGTACAGCCCGATAAAACGTGAACTTTTCTCACGTACATGGATTATTGGCTGTACTTTCCTTCCCGTACATTATCGTGTTGGCAAATATCATGTTGTAAACTATAGACGCCACGCCGGGCACGCCGCGCCGCTTGGTTATTATGGTTAATGTTAACCTGCTAATTTTAACAGATCCGAAACTTCCTAAGGAAGTATGTTACTATCTTGCTTTTCTTGAACATAAATTCGCGTAAATGAGGGAAACAAAACGCTTATTATTTTAGTTTTACTGCAGTAAATATTTACTGTAAGTTGTTCCTCAAAACGGTCGCGAAGTAGGTAGGTAAAGCATGGTCGCATACCGGCGAATTAAATTATACTAAAACTCATTGTGTGTGAAGTGTAGTACAAGTACAAAATTATAAGTATAGGTGGTACCTATAGGTACATCAGCAGATTTATTTTCAAAATAGGTAATGGGGAAGATGATAATCGATGAATCCACACAATGTAGGTATCACATTGCCAATAAACTTGTAAAATCACATCACAGCAAGCACAGACGAATCGATCTCACTCCACAGGAAGTACAAAAGAGCCATACCTACCTATTGTGTGATAAAACATCAGATAGAAGCTCCGTGGACGTGCTATATTATTACTAAGCAATAAGCACATATTATAAAGGAGCTAACCATTTTGGCGACATGGTAACCCATGTCGAGTTAAAAACCTATGTCTCGACTCTCGAGGCAAGATTGCAGGGGCGTATTTAAGAAGTAGGTATCTTGGGGGCTAATTTAGTCGTTCAGATATACTTAGATATTTTGATAAAAATTGCTTCATTGATAAAATGAATAGTACTAATAAAATAAATTATTGTAAAAGTTTATCGACGTATGGGCAAATAAACCCCCATAAAATTATTAGGTAGGTAAATGAAGTTAATACTTACTTTTAATTTTTGGAATCTGTCTAAATTTATTTGGTGAGCTCACTCGTAGTTTTGATTTATTTTTTACGTTTTTACCAGATTTTTTGTCCGGAATTTGATTTGTTTGGTTTTTCATCATTATCGGCTGTAATAAATAAAAAGTTTTTCATGGCTGCAAAACAAAAAGTATACCTACTCTGTTAATAAATATTAAAACTACTTACTTCTGTAGCAGTATCGGCCATAATGACAGTTTTATAATATTCTCTGGGTTTTATCATATTTCTTGTTACGATGTTATTTATAATATTGGTTATGATAATGTTCATTTCACTGTCGTCGTATTCCATGAGCATGTATTTGAATAATTTTAACAATATCGGGAGATTGGTGGCTAGTTCTCTTTTGCCGCTATCGTTGTTACTTAAGTTGTTCAGTAAGTCTAAATGTGTAAAAACTTCCTCTAATGTCATAAATGCACGGTACTGAACCAAAGTATTCGCAGTTTTACTTCCAAAACCTTAAAAAATTTTTAGAGGTTACAGAGATTACTATTCTTGTAGCATAACCAGTATTATAGGTATTAGATTTTAAGTCGGTAGTACTATTTTGATATTGCTAAAAAAAACTATGGGCAGAATCAGCTTTACAAAGCGCAGACAACCTGGCAGCCAGAGCGACTCCGCTCTGGCTGGGCTGGTTGCGTGCGCGACCGCAATCTCAGCTTATGTTTGCACTCGCAGATGTCTTCAAGGAGAAAACATCTTCGTGGATAGGAGAAGCACCGCGTGAAAAATGTTTACACCATTGAGAGGTGCATACATTTTTATTGGTGTAAAACATTTTTAAGAATTTATAGCTATGCCATCTACATCATAGTCTAACAATGCTTTTATTTATATGCGTAGGTAACTCAGACAAAATTTTAATTATAGGATGAATCCTTGGTTAGGTAATAAGTACCTACCTAAGCAAAAAGTGCTACGAAACTTGTTGCGGTCAAAAATAGTTATGCGAAAACTGCAACCAAATTAATAAGATCATTGAGTGCAACCGCCAACGTGGTATGAATTAAAATTAAACCTACCTATTTCATTTGGTGTAAGTTGGAATAATTTTTGCTCTCATTTTTACGTTCGCTGCATAAGTTTGTATTGTAGCGTGGTGTTTGCGGCTTGTTGGACTTTGCAATTCATTTTTCGTACAATTTTTTTTGAAGTTACCTTCTTTAGCTGGCTTGCAGTAATAAGACACGTTTGCATGTTGCGTCAAAGGTGGTTGCATTAAATTCAATGTATCATTTATAGATTCTAATGTATCATATTCTAATTTTGGAGATTTCTTTCTTACGACCTTCTTTAAATCGTTTGTTATTTTGGAACTGTACTTTAAATATTTCCGACCTTCTTCTACTTGAGCTAGTCTGTTCAAAAATGATGCTGCTAGAGACTGAAAAATGAATGAAATATTTACTAGGCACAATTTGAATAATCGACGCATTAGAAGTTTAGTTTTCTTTCTGAAAAATATTAGGTCAATTAGCTGACCTGCGTGGTTTTCTAATTTTCCTGATAAATGTATCTATCATTCTCAGATCAGATAATTGTTTGTCAGCCTTATGATCCGTATTCCGTACTATTTATTTGCCAAATGTTATCAAAATCGGTTAAACCGTTTATTCATAAAAAGGTAACAAACATTTCACATTTCTAATAATATTGGTGTGATTGGTTTTCATGTATTAGAAGATTGTTTTGCGTGTTAACCAAACCTGAGTGTTAGCATCTCCATGAGTTTCGTCGTTACAAGGCCATGATATACAGACAACCACAATAGATTGATCATCAAATACATTGCATACATCTGCGTGGGCGCACCCTTCGATGATATCCAGCTTTTCCAAGTGCGTAGAGTATGTTAATCCCTGAAATTGTACATAGATAAATTTAAACAAGCCTCAAAATTCATTATACAGGGTATTTTTGATATTTTTTGAGTATTTATTCAAAAATAAGATTACTCTGAAACGTGGGGTGTTAAATTTGTTGCATTTTAGCTCTTTTATCATGTCTTGTCTGGAATACAGCGAGAAGTTCGTAAGCTTTTTTATGTACCAAGGAATTTATATACTATCAAGAATCCATCTTCTATTTCCTTGATACTATATAAATTCCTTGATAGGTACGTGGAACCAAATGAAGATAATATAATAGCGTGGCGTTTATAAAGCTACTTTTAGGTAGGTAGGTACAACAAGCCAACATCGTGCGATTCGTGCGGCGTTGTTATACTTATTGCCAGGGGCCTTACGGACAACTGCTATTACAGGCACCTAATCCGCTCAGTTGGAAAATCACGCGACCGCAAACCGTATCTGGGCGCGATAAGGTTTGCGATTGCGTGATTTTCCAACTGAGCGGTTTAGGTGCCTGTAATAGCAGTTGTCCGTAAGGCCCCAGTACTTACCTACTATTGAAAAATAGTTCAGCTAGATAGTAGATCTAGACTATACCTACCTAAGTATTTGAGTTTTTGTTTGCTGTTGTCGCAACAATGGTAGTATTTTATTTGAATAAAAAGTGAAATTATATTTCGTCGTTATTTCAATGGTGCTAATTATTATGATATACCTATATTTTTGCGCTTTTATTGCACAACGTTGCATGATGTTTCTTCCCTGTAACTTTTCCCTTATACCTATCTTAAGATCTTAAGTTCATGTAGGTACATAATTACCTACCTCATTTAGAAACATCAATGCATGCTTTGTGTAATCACCGCCGATGTAAATGAACTTTTTCACAACCCGCAAGTTTTTTATAATCTCTCCAATCGTGCTTGTAAAGTATTTGGTAGTTTCATTGAAATGAATTATAAAATCGTTGTATTCATACTGGTTAAGGCAGTGGCATTTACGGGTTAACCTTTTGTATACAGAGCAATCATCAGCTTCCACCTAAAAATAACATTTTATTTTAAAAAAATACAAAATATGAGACAGAAAATCACTAAGTACATTATGCAAAGATCGTAATGAAAATAATAGGTACCTCGCAATCAACAGTATCTAAACTTCTAGGTTGATTGTCTGGTTTGTTATATGCTTTGTCACTTATGTCGATTGCTGAAGTATTATACTGTAACACGATAAACAAGTTAGTAACTTATATAATAACTAGCTGAGCCCCGTGGTTTCACTCACATTGTGATGAAAAATGGTGATGATGATGATGATGAAAATTTTGAAATGATGATGTTTTTCGGGAATAGAAGTAGCCTATGTGTTAATCCAGGCTATAAGCTAACTCTATACCAAATTTCATCTAAATCGGTTGAGTAGTTTCGGCGTTGAGTCCAGCCAAACATACACACTTTCACATTTATAATATTAGTAAGATAATATAATAAAATAAAAAACTGTCAGTAAGTCAAATAGTGTCTCACTAGTGTTTATGTATAAAAAAACACAAAAAACCCATTTAAGAACTTACTACGCTTGATATTGGTTGTAAAGCGCCGGATGGTTGACTTTGATTGGAACAAGTGTTTGTCTGGATTTCTTCCAACAAGGCTAGGAGTTTTCTAGTGCTATCTTTTAATTTTGCCAATGAATCCTTGAAAAAAAAAAAACATTAGGTCTGACACTAAATAGCTTTGTTTGTTCATATTATTTGGGTAAAGTAGTCTAAACTTCACGAGGTTACAGCCTGATACGTTGGTGGATTCGCACCACTCTCGACACCTTAGTCTGCCCTACCACGCGACGTGATCCATGTCGCTGAGACTGAGGATAGAAGACGATGACAAAATATCAGTAGATAGAGATTAATGGGAAGTGGTGGTCACGACCCTCAGACACGAGAAAAACCACTCGAGAGGAGTCCGAACTCGAATGTAGGTATATCTTGCACTGACAGTGTTATGATGCCGTCAGCCGTCTGCCCCAGTCATGTCAATGCCTCCTCCTAAGTTCGTCTCTTACCTACTTACAAAATGGATGGCCCTGATTCTGTAACTATAAACACGCACGCCGTGTTAAGTTTACCTCTAAAAGTTGGTCTTTATTTCTAGGGAATAGAGCGGCGCTTTACGTGTGTGTTAAATTTAAGAAATCAGTGCCCAGCTGGTACCTACGTTTCACCTATGGCGGGAAATTCAAATTTCAAACATTTTTTTTGTCCTTGTAGCTAGGCTGGGTAGTCATTGTAAAATGACACAGTTTTGCGCAAATCGTCTGTTGTTCTTTACATCATGTACAACTATATTTTATCAGTAACGCATCATGTTACTTACGTTAATAAGGTTAATTTTTTTTAGCATACAGAATTGCTTCGACTATTTCGGAAGGCGTTAAGCCTGAACAGTAATTGGTAATTCGGTTACTTGGATGACCTTATGATTTTATTTTGTGGTGGTACGAAACCCTTAGTGCGGGAGCTGGACTCGCGGCATGGAACTTAAAAAAAAAAGTTATCATTTTTCAACTCACCAATTTAACATGGCAGAAAGGTTCCACAGGATTTACACACTGTGAACAATCCTTTTCGTCAAAGTAAGTTGGCTCGATATTTATTTTCGTGTTATTTCGGTTAGCTTGCACGCCGAACGTATCAGAGTCTGACTGTGTAGTTTGGCATCCGAAGGTGTATGGACTTCCTGAATGGTCTCCTAGGTCATTGTCTGGGGCTAGAATCGTACGACCTAAACCTGTGTGGAAGACGCTTGATGTGGAATCAATATTTCCGGTGTCAGTGGTATCATCCAAACAAACTTCGCTGTCGTCCATGATGGAAATGGGAATTTTAGTTAGTTAAGACTAGGGTTGCATACTTCTGGCATCAGAAGAAGTTGATACGAGATTTAGACGTTACAGGAAGGGTTTTTATGTAGCTGATTACATAATCACGTCTTGCCTTTTGCTATTTTTTTATTCAACTGTGAAAACCCTAGTGACATGTTCTGTCACACGATTCTGTCCTTGTTCTATCTTACTTTCTTTGAGAGGTCAAGTCAAAATAAAAACTTTTAATTTTTAGCCCAGCAAAGAGATCATCGTTACTGATACAATATACAGCAGGGTTAGTCAGCCAAAAGCATTAATAATAAACCATGTGAGGTGGGCTGGCGCATTGAGGATTCCGTATCCGTACCACCACAATATACAACCAGTTATTGTTCAGGCTTAACGCCTTCCAAAATAGTCGAAGCAATTGCTACGCAGTCACAATAATTATTTTGCTACAGTGACGACCAAGTATAACTTGGTAATTAAATAAAAAATACACCGACATGCACTTGGCCATTATTTATTATTTGGTGTTATTCCTTGGTGCTAACAGACGCTCGAACGCGGCTGACCTCAACCGCCGTCTGACCAATGGGAGAGAAAGAGAGGGAAATACGATACACTCACTCTTTCTCTCCCGTTGGTTGGACGGCGGTCCGTCAGCCGCGTTCGAGCGTCTGTTAGCACTATAATCACAGATCTGTTGTGTATATCTGTGACTATAATCACAGATATACACAACACTATAATAGTTGGTATTATCTCTCTCGCTTGCTCTCTCGACTCGAAATAAATCGGAAGGCACGTTCGCTGTGCTCGTTCGTTAGCACTTGTGCGTCGTAGAAGGTCGCATTGTAGACAGTGAGCTTTCGAATTCGATGGTCGTAGGCGCTAACAGTGTAATTCGGAACTGTCCGGGCTGTCTGTGGGCGACAGATGATGTTTTGTCATTGTCATGTCAGTCTCAGTCTTTGATGTCATAGTCGTCAACTCGTTAAAAATGTCAGATGTCAAGGTCAAGACAAGATCACAATAATCAGCAATGTTTGTTTGTTTTTATTCGTATTTTGTTTGTAGTTTTGTATGAAAAATTGCAAATCCGTGATACAATATTTAAAAAATTCATGTATAGTTCTTATACTTTGTTTATATTATATTTTCAATTTTCGTTCACCTTGCAAGTAATATACTTCATTGATTGTGACTGAATCTCATTGTGTAAACGTATACGATGAGATATGATAAATAATAATTGAGCAAAAAGGAAGCCAGCAAGCCAGACCACAAATAAAATGAATACCTACAAAACCAAAGTCAGTTATGAAAGCCCATGCGACTCCGACCATGATTGGACTGATTCTTCAAACGATTCGAAATACTCTGATTCAGAAAGGTAATTTAAATAATATTATCTTGTTTCACAAAGTCCAATTGTATAATACGCGTCTACTGTGAGGTCTACTGTAATAAGCATTGTTTGTAACAAGTAACAAGTATTGTTTGTTTGTTCAGTAACATTGTTTCTTCTTATCCTTATTCATTCTCAAATGTTGATAGGTACATAAAACATCAATTTAATTATTAATGAAAAAGTTTTGGGAGGTTAAGAAATTGAAACTGAATCACTTTCAACTTAGGGTGCCTTACCCTTATTTCGAAAGCCAAAATGTATTCTCTGAGTGGTGCCATTAAAGTAGCTAACAGATGAGACAGACTTGGTTGACGGACTGCCGTCCAAGTAATGGGAGAGAACAAGAAAATTTTCTCGTTCTCTCCCATTGGTCAGACGGTAACTACTGTTACACAGTGTTACTGGATCTGAGGTGTGGTTCATCCCTAATCTGAGGTAGTAAGAGGCGTAAGTAGTGGATATGACGGGCCCACTACCACTTCAGTGTGCTAATATGCTGAGCTGACGATTAACTTCCTTCTGCATATGAGCCCTCAGAGAAAATTATTTTCTTGAACAGTGAAGTGGTACGTCAGTGATAATAATATTAACAAGTACCTAGTATCATAGACCACAGCTAGGGGACCACAGAAGAACTTAAAAAAAAAAGTATTACTGTCCACCAGTGGTGATCAATGAGAATTATTTTAAAAATGTATTTCACTGTCCACCAGTGGTGCGTGAAGAAAATAATTTATCGAGTCCACAATGGTGGAATCGTCCACCATTGTGGACTCGATAAATTATTTTGTGTTATTACTATATAATATAGTGCAGAGTTTAGGTTGAGTGTCCTGTTTTTCGCTCTTTGGCGGCTCTCGCTTCGGGCCGACACTCCTGCGAGGGTGCGTGCCGCTGCTGCCCTTCTTGCGGCTACTGTAATGTCCCGGAGAAGCTGTCCCGGTGTGAAGTACCGTTTAACCTTATTGAGAACTCCAAGCTTTTGCCCGGCTAGTTTAATTATTATAATAGACTAGCGGCGCCTCGCGGTTTCACCCGCGTAGTGATGAAAAATGGTGATGATGGTGATGAAAAGTAGCCTATTTACACTCTCCAGCCCTTGAACTATAACCATACAAAAAATCAGGTCCTTCCGTTACTCTGTTGCTGCGTAAAAGAGGAACATACAAGTATACCTAGATTATGAAATTACAGCTCAGTACCAGAATGGGACTCTGATGTTGGTGAAGATGGTGAACTTGTCTACATAAAAGTCAAAACTCCAGTGGACAGTGTTGTTGATAATAAAACACCTCTGCTAGAGAACTGTCAGACTTTCAAACTGAGAAACAATTTCAAGAGGTCCTCAACTAGAAGGTCTACTAAAGGTTAGTTTTAATAAACCGGCCAAGTGCGAGTCGGGCTCGCGCACTGAGGGTTCCGTACCACGACAAAATTAAATAACGGAATTACCCGTTTTAACTTGGTAAAGAACTGAAACACTGACTCGCACTTAGCCATTATTTATTATTTGTTGTTATACTTTAGAGTCTGTACTATAATCGTGCCAAGTGTGACGCTTGTACGTATAACCGTTTTCACATTAGCGCTAATACAAAAAAAAAAAAAACTACGTTTGTTGTATATTGCTATATCTTGCTATGACATCAATTTATCTCATTTTTAAGTCAAAGCAACGAAAAAAGATGCAGGTTCTCTAGTCGACGCGTAAATACATACTTTGTTGTTGTTTTAATACTATGATTATGTAGCTTATCTGAGTTATAATCTTTTCAAATGTTCTGTATTTAATTATATATTGACATAATTTAAAATTTCACGGTGTATGCATTTATTGACAACGGCTTAGCTCTTCTTTTTCTTGCTTGCCTTATGGCTTAGTCCTCCTCCTGGGACTTCTTTTAACCGACTTAATAAAAGGAGGGGTTCTCAATTCAATAGGCATGATGCCCAATGTTTAATTTAGTACAAATAACCGGCTTAGCGATGAATATAACTAAATACATTACACATACTGAAAAAATAATTTAAATTGGCTTATAAATCTCTGAGATATGAGCGTTTAAAGTTTTAGGTGGGGATAGGGAGGGAATGCTCTATCCCTTTCTCACAAAGCGTGTGTTAGTATAGTATTTGTATGGCGCTCCTGAGCCGTGACGTCACGGCTCAGTATAGTGCGCTCTCTGTGTAGCATGAAATTTAAATGCTTATATCTTATTTATTTTTGAACTAATTTTAATTTTTTTTCGTTGATGGGCTCTATTTATGATCAGCTTTTTTATGAGGTAATAAAAAAGTATTAGTCATCATGCCTATTGTATTTTTATTGTTTGTTATCTCAAAACCTTGTCATTTGTAAACCTATTTGGACAATTTTTTTTTTTTTGAAGGGTTGACCTTTCAGATTAGAAATTTTATCAAAATCAGTTAAGAAAAATAACTTAAAATAAACCGGCCAAGTGCGAGTCGAGCTCGCGCACTAAGGGTTCTGTACCACCACAAAATACAAAAAGTAGTGCAAAAAAACAACACCCATCCAATTACGTTGCTTAACTCGCACTTGGCCATTATTTATTATTTGTTGTTATACTTTGTAGTGTGTACTATAATCATGCCAAGTTTGACGCTTGCCGCGTCTTGCCGTTTTTACATTAGAGCAAATACAAAATTACGTAAAAAAAATACGTTTGTTGTACGTCGACCCGCCTTTACTTCTTACTTTTTGACTTTATTATTATTTCTTAGTTAATCCGCCATAACATTACATATTCTGTGAAACTTTCAACTATTCGAATGATACAGCCGTTAAAAGATCAGACAGACAGACAGCGTAGCCTTAGTAATAGGGTTCCGTTTACACCCTTTGAGTACAGAACCCTAAAATCTGTCGTGCAAGTAAACGAAATTGCGTATTTACTAAATTTGAAGTCGGATTTTTAATCGATAATTAAGTATTTGTGCACGTACCATTAAATTCTTTGATAAAATAATACCCCACAAAACTCAAACTCATAACAGTCAGCGAATCTAAAACTGAGAACCATGGTCATTCAACTTCCGGATACAGAACTAATATTTGCATAGAAAAATAATAATGGATTTTGTATAGGTACCTGAATTACATATTTCTCATTGGCCTTTCTGTTTTATATTTAAATATGCTTGACTTGTAATTTTTTTGCTCTCAGGCAGAATCTTCAAGGTGTTAAAATCACATAAGCCCAAAACTGCAGATAATGCAAAGAAAACAGACAATGAAGGAGCATCTGTATCCAGTGTTCATAGAAAACAGGTTTTGGATGAAAATTTGAAACCTATCATTATTCAGGTAAAGTGAAATTTTCTTTGCAGTTAGTACATACATAATAGGCATGTGTCCTAATGTTAAATTTATTACAAATAACAGGCTTAGCGAAAGATATAACTAAATACATCACACATACAGAAAAAATAAAATAAATAGGCTTATAAATCTCTGAGATATGACTGCTTTAAGTTTTTGGTTGGGATAGAGATCGGATAGTCTGTCCCTTTCCCACAAAGCGTGTGTTAGTATAGCATTTTGTATGGTGCGCGCACGGCTTGACGTCATCATGTGTTATTGTGTGCTCTCGGTCTAGCATGAAATTAAAATCATCATCATTTCAGTCCACACTTTCTACGTCCACTGCTGCCATAGGTCTCCCCCATCGATCTCCAAAAGGGCCGGTGGGAAGCGGCCTGCATCCAGCGTTTCCCTGCGGTCTCTTTTAGATCGTCCGTCCATCTAATGGGTGGACGTCCTACGATGCGCTTACCAGTCCGTGGTCTCCATTCCAGAACCTTAAGTTACTCTTAAAATTAAAATACTAAAAAATTAAATTTTAATTTTATTTACGTTCATCTTTTTATTATTTTTATTGTTTTCGTTAATCTACAATTTATGTTTAGATTTTATGGGATATTGAATAAAAATCCCTATTACCGCAACCGCAATAAAGGCCTATTACCGCAACCGCAATCCAAAACTTTTTTTTCTTTTTCAGGTCAGCCGAAGCATGATATTCACCAGCGAAAAGAACTGTCAAATAGAGAAACTGTTTGGTATCAGCTTAGAAACAAACACTGATAGTAAAACTTTAGTTATCCAAGACTTCCTACCTGAAGCAAGAGCCATTTACACTCCCCGAGTGAAGAAAGGATATTATTTGACCAAAATAAACGGCATTGATGTCAATTCCTATAACATAAACAATGTCATCCAAAGAGCAGGAGAAGACTACAATAATCCGAAACTCACTTTCCAAATGCCAAATGAAGGTCACAACATTAATTTCGAAAGATTATTAACAAAGACTATTCCAGAAAATTCTTTGATACAGTACATCAAAGACTCTATGTGTTCTGTACTTTACATTTGCTGTAATGACATTGAATACAACACCAATGATGATAGAGGCGTTTTATACTGTTATCCGAGACCATATAACCAAAACTTCTTATATAACACTAGAGGAGTCTATGTAACACTCAACCACCTAGCCCCGAAGTCTTTAGGAACAAGCGAACCCGTATCTTCAACAGTTATATTCAGTGGAAAGCTAATAAATGTGACATACACACAAAGAGTAAATGATCTACTTTTGCTGGCATTTCCAAATGATCAAGTTGATCTTTTTTCCGCTAAGAAACTTATTGCAGACATTGTCAGGATATTGGAGTTTTTGTATGGATCTGTGAAGTCCAGCTTTACAAAGCCTAATAACGTTGATAAGCTCGACAGTTTGTTTTCTCGCATTTTCGTGAGTTTGTTAGGTGATTCAAAAACATACTTTAAAGCCGAAAGGAAGGGTATTTTTGAAGATATTTTAGGAGCACATTTGGTCTCATTGCCTTTAGAAGTAAAAGTCCAAGTGGATGACGCTATAACAGAGTTAGAGGCAGCTGATTATAGAGAATGGGTAAGCTTACTTATTTTTATAAAAATAAGACATAGTAACCAATAAGATTTTACCAATATAAAAGTAATACTCATTAAAAAAGTACTAAAACATGGCGATATTAAACTATAGCTACCTAAATAGGCCCCATAGAACTTTACAACCTTACAGCTGTTTTACAGCCATCCTAGTATAAGTATTTCACTTTCTAAACATACAATACAACACGGCATTTTTGATTAT
Source organism: Agriopis aurantiaria (assembly GCA_914767915.1). Lineage (NCBI taxonomy): Eukaryota > Metazoa > Arthropoda > Insecta > Lepidoptera > Geometridae > Agriopis > Agriopis aurantiaria. The sequence continues at coordinate 5,611,656 of OU611992.1, read as the reverse complement.
TTTTTATACTCCAATATCGCGCATTGAACGTTTGCCTCGTTGCCAGCCACATGACGGACTGAGTTCACTCAAGCTAATTATCTTGTGTTGTATTGCCGCACATACCTCGGCAAATCGTATCTACCTCAGTTTTTATAATATAACATCATTGATAGTTATAAAGTTACAAAAAATATCTAAGACTATTGAACGGAGTATAGTAGGTAAGATATATCATAATCACAGAGTCAGTATTATCTTTAGTTCCGCCTGAACTGACATCAAAGCATATACTGTATGTGGATATTACGATCTACACAGGTAATGCGCATACGGCTTCCGATTAAACTAAAACGGTTCTATAATGTTAGCCGTATTAGAAAATGCAATCGTAAAATTTTAAGTACCTGGATTTCGAGCACAAGACTAAAAAAAATACAACTAAACCATAATATTAAAATTTATTATTTTATGTCAGTAATTTAACATTATCTACTCTCAAACTTTCCCTCCTAGAGTTTTACGAAAAACTGAGTTGTTTGTTGAGTTTTTCCAAAATTTGAAGCCACTGTTTTCAACAAAAAATACAGATCTCTTTACCTATTACAGATACTGAATTCTCTATAGTGTTTCTATTTGATAGTATCAGGACGCAAAAAAATAAGGTTTTAGTTACTTTTTTCGTCACAAAACGTGAAAGGTCTCCTAAGCCCAAATGAATGTGCATGGATTTGATCAAGCCATACTAAAGCAGTTTGTTTGTTCAGTTCTTAGTATGATAGCTTTTAACATTGATTGCTAGAGACCATTCATTACTACTATCAGTTATATTTATTTTTCAGACCGAAGATGTAGAAAACTTCCAAAGACTGTACACAGTTATAGGCGCATGCTTGTACTACTCAGGACACTTACTGAGTTCCCATTTACAAGATGAAGATTTGAAGGAAATTAATGCGTATTTGAAACTGAATGGTGTATTAAAACTAAGTATGGAAAAGGAAATGGAAAAGCTGATTATTTGGAAGGAAATTTTCATAAATGAGCACAGGAAGCAAAGCAAAAATGATGTATATGAATATAGGTATATATATAGTATGTTGTTTTTTTGATAGATTTAACAATGAGTATTTGAAACGATTAAAAAACAGCATAATTTTTTCATGCGGGCCAATCCTAGCCGCAAATTGTACGAATGAATCTCCAATCACAAGCGCCATTCGATACCAACCCCACCCCGCGATCGACGTAGTTAATTCGTGCAAAAGCAAATTTTGACTTTACGCACGGTCAAGTGGTTATATTATCTTTGGTGATACCCCTCGCTTACTATCAGCGGGTTAGACAAGAACCATTTTCTGTTAGCGTTAACGCCTGTGGAAAGATGAAATTGTATGAAAATGACATTAGCTTGAGATAACATGTCTCAAGCTAATGTCATTGTGAATGTAATTTTCATACAATATCATATTTCCACAGGCGTTAATGCTAACAGAAAATGGGTCTTGTCTAACCCCCCAGGCCGCCCGTTAGCTTGTTTGCCAGTTTTGCCACCTATGGCATTAAGAAAACTAAGTTAGTTATAAAGATATTTCTCTCTCATAAGCTGTAATAAATAAATGTGTTCTCATGTAGAATTCCAGACGGGCGTTGGTTCCTGCTCATCGTAGGCAGAGGTCATTTTATACTGGTAACTCTGATGGAAGCTGGAGGGTGTACTGAAGATGTAAGTGCAATTCAAGCATGCTTTCCTAAGTGCCACCAAATGATCTGTAGAATTGAATAAATAAAAAAATTAGAATGGTAGGCCCCCCACAATATTTTCTGAATCTAACTGGAACATTTCTAGTTTCTTTTTTGAGACATTGTATTTAATCTGTCCATTGTTCGACGAAACCTTAAAGTGATTGGCGACCAATTTTTGTCTTCTCCAAAATCTTGAAAATTTATGCGTACGAACTAAAACTATCACTACCTAATTATTATATACAAATTAAAATGAACAATAAATTATCAAAATCATTAAAAATACTAATCTAAAAGCCCTTGTGTTGTTAAAATTTTCATGAGCGTGGATTCAATGTCCTTTACTCGTAATATTAAACAGTTTATTTTGTCTTATTAGCGTCAAACAAGTCATAGTCACAGTCAAAGTCAAGCTAAGTAAGTCACGGTCAAGTCGAACTCATGCCCCTGTAAAGTGGTGAAAACTTTACAAGAGGCTCCTATGGAGTTTTGGAAACAACACGAAAAGACACGTTTCACCTCGTTATATCACTTGCCCACACTCGAGCACGTTTACAAGCACTTAATGAATAATAATTCACCATTAAGTACACATTAACACTCGAAAATACACAAGTTTAGGAAAATAATCCAACGAGCCGACATGATTTTTCCGCGTTGGCGCCAAAAACTCCTAAAAGCCCTTCGGTGGAGGGAAAAGTGGCCAGAATGCTGGCACGATATTTAAATGTGCAAAGAGGTTTGATTAAGTTTTTTCATTATAAAAAGGTGAAAGCACAGAGTTTATATAGTCCAGTCATATAAGCTTAAATTAGGTAAGAATCTCGGAATTCGAGATACCCAGCTGTAAGTCTGTAAATACTTGTATATTGACACCCTAAAAGTTGTCTCAAAACAATAATATAATAATTTACAAAAAAAAAAGACGAGGTGTCCTGTGACATTTTTGAGAAAAATGTGACAGTTATCTAAATTGCTTTTTGTTTTCCAAGTGTGGGTTGCTGTGGTGGGTTGATAGCTAATGACATAAAGAGTTGCTAGCCAACGTTTTAGCCAATGAAATGCGAGTCTTTCAAATTACATTATTGTATTTTTATTTAAAAAAATCTTTCATTTTGTTCAACATGTAATAACAATGTAACATAATATATAAGATCACTAGCGACCCGCCCGCCCGGCTTTGCACGGGTGTAATTTACGTGCGAAGTCGGGTCGGGTCGCTAGTTATATATATTAACCTTCCGTAAAAAAATATCTAACTGATGGTGAAAACCGCATCAAAATCCGTTGCGTAGCTTTAAAGATTTAAGCATACATAGGGACGGACAAACAGTGACAGCGACTTTATTTTATACTATGTAGTGATTGGTTAATATCAATGCAATGTTTCAGTAAATTACTATACAAGCCTTGGCAGCTACTAAGTATTTATGGACTCAATGTGCTGGCCACGGACCACATTTTCATGTTCATCCATAAATACTTCAGTCGCCTGCCGTATCTACCTCCATGGAAAGGTGGCACGCGGTTATTATAAGGAAGGTTTTTCTTCTCTTTTTGGTGGATGGGTATAGTTCAATATCAAATTTACTTCTCTGAATATTAACACGGCTGATTACTTTCTAGGTAGAATCTTTATTGCTTTGGTTTGTGGGAAAATGGTACCTGACCTGAGCTTTCTTCTACACTGCTGCTGGGCCTGCTGGAGGTAAATGTTCGCATGGATCTCACATCACGAGTTCACGTACTTTGCATGTCTGTAGCCTGTCTTTTAAGTTCGATTAATGCTCCAACTTGCAAGCCGCATAGTTCTGTTCGATCTTTTTTAGGATGCTTTACCTCAAAACGAAAAAAAGGAACCTTTATAGGATCACTTTGCTGTCCGTCGGTCTGCTAAGACTAAGGGAGTCAAAACCAAGGGTACTTCCCGTTGACCTAGAATAATGAAATTTGGTAAGAAGCAAGGTCTCACACACACGGACTGGTAAGCGCAGCGTAGGACGTCCACCCACAAGATGGACAGACGACCTAAAAGAGACCGCAGGGAAACGCTGGATGCAGGCCGCTTCCAACCAGCCCTTTTGGAGATCGATGGGGGAGGCCTATGTCCAGCAGTGGACGTCCTACGGCTGAAATGATGATGATGATGATGAAGGTCTCACAGCACATAGGAAAAAATCCGAAAGTTGTAAATTTCAAGTTACATAACTTTTTTACCGATTTCGAAAAAGGAGGAAGTTTCTCAATTTGGACCGTTTAAAAAAATGTATGTACACCGATTACGCCGGATTAACCAATTTGCGTGTTTCTTTTTTTATCATGTAGAAGAAACCCGCGAGGTGGTCCCACTCAAATTTCATTAAATAGTTCAGTAGTTTTTAAACCAGCTCAAATAATATGGATTTTTGCTAAAGCGCTTACGAATTTCGCGATAACAAATCACTACAATACTTTTGTTTTGTCTTTTGTTCGAATCAAAACAAGGAGGTATTCATGCATGGATGTCTAATCGTAACTATAAATAAACTAGCAGTTAGCTCCGAACAGACTTAAAGAAGGTTTTAAGCATTCCACTATCATAGGTGTTACACTAAAATTATAAAATAAATTATCTTTTAAAAAAACCGACTTCAAAAAACCACAAAACACAAATATTCAACAAGTTAATATGCCACTTTAAAAAACAAAATAATATTTTTACACGGATTTTGAAGTCGGGTGGGAACTTATAAGACCCCTCTTTGCATCGGGGGCTAGAAATGAAATGTGGCTGGTATTCTCAGGCGGTCGGTGTGACACCACCTTCTCCATTCTACGTGGAAGAGTGCGAGAGTTGCCTGGAACTGCTGTACGAAGTAGGATTGGACAAGCATTTGGCTTCCTTGTTCGCTTCCAACACTCAGCCGCAGGTCGAGACTTCGCCCGAACACCTTACCAAGTATGGACGGAAGATGAAACAAGTTATTTGTGAGTATGACTTTGAACATCCTTTTATTAGCCTCACTTCTAACTAACAAATAAACACGCTCCGTTATTGGCTAAATTAGTAACGGTAAGAATAATTGATCAAACCAAGCCAAGCGCGGGGATTAAGGCAACACCCCTCTCTAGAGGGAGGCCTTTGTTCAACAGTGGACGTTTACTGCCTGCTGATGTGATACATAACACTTGGCGACGAGGGTCTGATAGCGACACCGTTTCATAGTGAATATTCCAAAAACCCATAACAAGCCCTTTGATTCCACTATTATGGTGCGAACCGCTATAATGTAGCATTGTGTGAATGGGCGCGATAGTTACAATCTGGGAGTCTTCAAGTCGCGAGTGAATCGGTTTCATCTAGATAAGCTTGCTCCACTGTAAACTGCATCGTAGCGGTAAAGCGCAAGCATACTTTAATGAAAAAAAAAAATTACAGAAAATTTTTACGACTTGGTCCTGCTCTACAGCCGTTAAGCCTACAATCTTTTTACTTGAGCGTAGCAATTATGGCCATATCAAACATGTCAGCTGGTACCGGATCGGCATCGCCACGCCGTCAAGCAGGCGTCAACCGAACGTTCAACACCTTTGAGATGTCGGTGTAGTTAAAGGTCTCCGTCCATTTATCAACTCCACGCCAGACCAGTGCCACCTCACCTGATCGTGTGAATGAAAAACTGAGTTATATTATGCGGCATAAGGTTCATTTTAGTATTGTACTAAAGTCCATGTCCAGTGGACAGCGCAGCGCAGTGAGCGCGTGCGGTCAACTATTTTTACTTACAATACTAAAATGGACCTTATGCCGCATAGTATAACTCTGTTTTTAATTCCCACGATTATTAGGTGAGGCGGCGGTGGTCTGGCGCGGAGACCTTTGGGCAGAGCAACGCCTCATGCGTCGTTCCAGGCGAAGGCTTTTACAAGAGCTCGTACTAAAGGTGGTCTGACCGCCATCTCATTGTCGACGACCCGACGTAAACGAGGTGATACCGAGTTGAGCACTAACCGCAAGCGGTTCATCAGCTTGTCCCGAGGCGAGGAGATGCCGTTTCGAAGCTGGTTCATCATCTTCATCATCATTTCAGCCATAGGACGTCCACTGCTGGATATAGGCCTCCCCCATCGATCTCCAAAAGGGCCGGTTGGAAGCGGCCTGCATCCAGCGTTTTCCGAAGCTGCCGTTTAGCGAAGCTGGTTACGATACTTAAAAATAATACTGAATGTCTCGAGTTTGGGGATACCAACCCGGTTGAGTTGATATCTCTACTGCGACCATTAATCTCATTTATTTAATGTTACAGCATTAAAACCAGACAATACTCCCAAATCATCGACCCTCAAGCTACCGAAGCCCCAATCAGATGGCAAGAGACGCCACAACTCTTCAGAGCAGATCAACATCAGTTCCACCAGCGACAACTCTGTCAACTATGGGAGTCACCACAGCTTGTACAGCCCCTGGTATAGCACGCAGAAGTACAGACATTCCAGCTTGGACGTCAGCTATTCTGAAGATTCTAACAGCTTGAAAAGCAATAGGTGTGTTTTTAGACTTTGTTAGCAACCAAGGTGATTAAGGAGGTACATTACACCTATGGCAAGAAATTCAAATTTCAAAAAGTTATTTTGTCCTTGTAGCTAGGCCGGGTCGTTATTGTAAACAATCATGATGTTTGCGCAAATTGATTATTATTCTTTACAAAATCATGTAAAGCTATTTATCTCTAATGCACATTATTACTTACATTTGCCAATAAAAAACAATTTGCTGTTTCAAACGATGCTGACATGGTTCGAAGGAATCAAATCGAAAAATTTAATCGAATGTATGGAATTGCTAGGTTTTTGGGGCATGGGGCCCATGCCCCCCCCCTGGATCCGCCAATGTTCCCCGATAGTTGTTGGTACAAGCTGGCGTCTTCAAGTCGCGAGTAAATCGGTTTCTTCTAGGCAAGCGTGCTTCATCGTAGACCGCATCGTCGCTTAACATCAGGCGAGGAGGCAGTTACACATAAGCCTATTATTAAACAAAATAAGCTGCCACTAAGCTACGCCCGCCTTCTTGCTGGCCTCCAAACTCTTGAGTTGTCTATAACATTTCAATAATAAATCCTCAAGTCAGAAAAAACACTTTAAAAAATTTAAAAACTACTAAAATTGTTGCTTTGCTTATATCACATATTGAAATAAAAAGAGATGCATATAATTTTAGTACCATCAGTTTAGTTTAGTTTAGTAAGTGGTACAACCACTATTGCAATGCTTACGCAGACCAAAAGTTGCGTAAAACACTTTAAGGATGGCAATTAAGGTTATGTTTTACTTCTGGCAATAAAATATTCTGTTCTATTATATTTAATTCTTTCCATCCAATGGTTGCCTGGAAGAGATCGCTTTTAGCGATAAGGCCGCCATTTGTGGCACTAGATCGTAAGTGTTTTCTAACTTGTTGTATTTTTTTTCTTCTGGTGTACACTATAAAGAATTTTTATCTATTCTAGCAATTTTTATAACAATACCTACCAAGTACTAGTACCTATCTAGAGAGAAAACTTATAGGATGTGATAGTATATATTGCTAGAAGTTAAGATCCTACGTTATTTTCTTTCAGTGAAATTAGCGAGGATCGTGTCCAAGGTAGAAGGGCGGATCGTGAGCAAAAGAACCGTCGGGATTCTTCGGGTTCAGATTCAGATTGGGACAGACAGGTTGGTCAATACAGTTATTCTGTTTCTAACAACATTGATAACCTCCTCAAAAGATTTACGCCGACGACAGAACAACAAGCAACCCTGCAGGCCCCTGCTGGTGCGGTAGGTCATCCCGCTCCGCTATAGTCTGTTCCTCTCAGCTCCACTTGCAATGCCATCATGCCGGTTTGGTGGACTGGTGGCTCACCCCGCTCCGCTATAGTTTGTTCATCTCCGCTCCACTCGCAATGCAATCATGCCGGTGTGGTGGCTCAACCCGCTCCGCTATAGTCTGTTCATCTCCGCTCCACTCGCAATGCAATCATGCCGTGTGATGGCTCAACCCGCTCCGCTATAGTCTGTTCATCTCCGCTCCACTCGCAATGCCATCATGCCGGTGCGGTGGCTCACCCCGCTCTGCTTTATTGTTTGTTCCTCTCCGCTCCACTTGCAATGCCAACATGCCGGTGTGGTGGACTGGTGGCTCACCCCGCTTCGCTATAGTCTGTTCATCTCCGCTCCACTCGCAATGCCATCATGACGGTGCGGTGGCTCATCTCGCTCCGCTATAGTCTGTTCATCTCCGCTCCACTCGCAATGCAATCATGCCGGTGTGGTGGCTCAACCCGCTCCGCTATAGTCTGTTCATCTCCGCTCCACTCGTAATGCCATCATGCCGGTGCGGTGGCTCACCCCGCTCCGCTATAGTCTGTTCATCTCCGCTCCACTCGCAATGCAATCATGCCGTGTGATGGCTCAACCCGCTCCGCTATAGTCTGTTCATCTCCGCTCCATTCGCAATGCAATCATACCGTGTGATGGCTCAACCCGCTCCGCTATAGTCTGTTCATCTCGGCTCCACTCGCAATGCCATCATGCCGGTGCGGTGGCTCACCCCGCTCCGCTATAGTCTGTTCCTCTCCGCTCCACTTTCAATGCCAACATGCCGGTGTGGTGGACTGGTGGCTCACCCTGCTTCGCTATAGTCTGTTCATCTCCGCTCCACTCGCAATGCCATCATGACGGTGCGGTGGCTCACCTCGCTCCGCTATAGTCTGCTCCTCTCCGCTCCACTCGCAATGCTATCATTCCAGTGCGCTAGCTCACCCCACTCCGCTCGTCTCCACCTCACTGGCAACGTAAACGTAAAATCACTAACATAACATTACATCATATACACACGCTAAACTTTCGCTAACCCTTTCGAATAACCGGAGTATTCCGTTAACTCCAGTCTTGTTTATCCAAACAACTTCCCCCCACCTCAAAAAATTAACAAAAATAAAAGTGTTTCGAATCGGCTGTTAGTTCAGCAAAGTATCGGCACTTTCTTTGCTATGCCAAAGGAAAATGCCGTAGTTTCCCATAACTCCAATAACTAACCGTATCCGACGTTGCGGTTATATCGCTATCTATCGAGACCGATAAACCATTTTTTTTATTGTCTTTCTGAAAAGATCTTGTCTTCTTCACCTATTTCTTACTCTTACTTATGGAATTAACTTCGACTTTCGAAACCGTCCTATGGACTGAAGTTTGTCGACTGGTCCTGCTCTAATGGTAGTTTATTTTTTAAACCCAGGAAGGCAGTAGAACGAGCGGCAGTATCGACATGTCCGATATAAGGAAATCTCTTCTGAATGAGATCAACCATGTTGCAGTTCAAAGGTAATCCAATACTAATGTTATAAATTAGCTAAATACTAAAATTATGATCAGAAAATCAGAAAAGTTTATTGTGACAAACAAGAATAAGAAATATCAAAAACATGGATACAGGTACATTGTCGCAAAAATCGGCTCCAACTCAGCATGTTGCGGGCTTAAGACGAAATATGTTTCAAATTTGACGATTCGTCATCACGAATATTCAAAATTAGACCTTTAAAATCGATTAATTGACATTATGTTTAATAAATGTTCTTGAAATATTTTATTCGGATGTGTTCACCAATACACGATTAAAGAAATTTGGCTCGATAGACAAAAATCGTAAACTTTACAATAAAACACCCGTTTTTACGTTTCCTTCAATGGATTGAATCAACTTCATTCAGATTCTATAGAAGATATTTTTATTTAAAAAATAGTGTGTTATCCTAACAATCATTCAAATACTTTAGTGGTCGCAGTCTTTTGTAAAAGCGTAAGATTATTTGTAGAAAAAAAAAAAAAAGCGCGCACGCTGCATTATTACCGTCATACACGTGTACGGTTCTCTACCGGGCCGCCGTCCAACCAACGGGAGAGAAAGAGTGAGAATATCATATTTCCCTCTCTTTCTCTCCCGTTGGTCAGACGGCGGTTGAGATCAACCAAATCCATACGTGTGTTAATTAAGACTATAAGTAAAGTCACGCTCGACAAACTAAAAAAAAACGAGACATGAATAATAATAATAAGTAAAACTACAAACTAACAACAACTAAAAAGGACTTTTTTAACTACAAGCAACTAAACTAAAATTATCATGATAAAAACTTAATTGTAGTGTAGCCTAAATCTAAACTAGCTTCGCCCCAAAGATTTACCCGCGTGGATGAACACGAAAAGTGTCTGTTACACTCATCATTATGAACAACTTTTACTATGGGACTAACGCTAATCATAATGATGAGTGTTATGGACACCTTTCGGCTTAGTACACCCTTCATCTCTAACTCTGTAGATACAATAGGCATGTATCCTAATGTTTCATTTATTACAAATAACCGGCTTAGCGACGAATACAACTAAATACATTACACACATTGAAAAAATAAATTGAATTGGCTGATAAATCTCTGAGATATGAGTATTTAAAGTTTTAGGTGGGGATGGAGAGGGGGTGTTCTATCCCTTTCTCGCAAAGCGTGTGTTAGTATAGCATTTGTATGGCGCTCCTGAGCCGTGACGTCACGGCTCAGTATAGTGCGCTCTCTGTCTAGCATCAAATTAAAATGCTTATATCTTATTTATGTTTGAACAAATTTTGAAATTTTTAATTTTGTTTTAGTTGATGTGCTCTATTTATGATCAGCTTTTTTATGAGGTAATAAAAACTATTAGTCATCATGCCTATTATTGTTAAGTTCGAATATGAGTTGAAGCTCCTCAGGGGTTGTGAAGTTATAGGGCACGCAAAGTCACACTACAAACTACTAATAATGTTTGTGTGTATTTGGTTTGTTTTGTCTTATAGAAGTCGTATAAAATCTTACTCCTTATTTTCAGGATAACAGCGGGTGAAAACAACGTTTTATTCCATTTCGTTCAACTTGAATCTGAGAAAGGCATTCTTTTGGCGCCGGTGAAGAATCTAGAAGTACAAGCGAACAATGCCCTTTACTCATACATTTTGAACACCTTCAGAGAAGCTTGTAAGAAGATACGCGACGTTCTACAGCACAGTATAAGGTGAGCACAACTGTCATTTCATAATAACCGACCATTCCACCCAGTTGGTAGTGAACCTACCTTCTGAGCTTGGGGGCGTGGGTTCGATTCCCACCTAGGACAAACATTTATGTGAGGAACATTTGTGTTTGTTCTGTATCTGGTTGTTAATATCTATTTAAGTATGTATTTAAAACTATGTATGTATGTATATCAGTCTCTGGCAGCCATATCACAAGCTTTGCTTAGTTTGGGGTCAGATGACCGTGTGTGCAAAAATGTCCCGACTATTTATTTATTTATTTATTATTCCATGACATCAAATAAAACCGGCCAAGTACAAGTCGGGTTCGCGCACTGAGGGTTCCGTACCACCACATAACTTGTTAGCTACTAAAGTAAAAAAAAAAAGTGCTAAAAGACAACATCCCATCAACGCCCAGGCGGTCACCCATCCAAGTACCGGCCGCACCCAACATTGCTTCACTTCGGTGATCGTACGAGAACCGGTGGTGAACAGAAATTTGACACCGACTTTTTTATTATTTGTTCGTTAATCCACCGTAACATTACATACTCTGTGAAAATTTCCAAAAAGCCTATCTATTACGGTTCAAAAGATACAGCTGTTTAAAGGTAGGACAGACAGACATACAGACAGACAGACAACGTAGGCTCAGTAATAGGGTTCCGTTTTTACCCTTTGGGTACGGAACCCTAAGAAGGGGGTTCTCAATTTTTTTTTTAAATGTTTGCTACTTAAAGTAGCTAACAGACATGTGGATTTGGTTGACGGACCGCCGCCGTCCAACCAACGGGAGAGAAAGAGTGAGAATAACATTTTTCCCTCTCTTTCTCTCCCGTTGGTCAGACGGCGGTTGAGGTATCTCGGCGCGTTAAGGTTCACGTTCGCTTGATTCTCCGCACTGCGCTGTATCAGTGCTGTTTCGAGCCCGCGTTAAGAAGTAGCCGTAAGGCCCTGGTAAGGCACCAGTACTACAACTCGCACGCCACACTCCCGTCCTTCCAGAACCCACGGAAAAGAGAAGTAAATAGAAGGGAAATGAGAAGGAAAATCTGTCGCCAGGCATTATGAGTGAACCTTGATTGTACATTCTTATTTAGATCAACGCGTCGAACTCCGCATCCAAAAAACTTGGACCTGTCCTTTTTGGGTTAGGTCTAAAAGTTCTTTGTCCGCATCACAGTTGCTAACTGATTTCGAATGACGTTTTGTTTAAATTGGTGCAACTGGCTACAACAAATTTCTTACAAAAATGCCTTGACAGCCGTTCTAATTTAAACAAAAAATATTTTTCTTTTCTGTGGTGTTACCGTATATTACCGTATACCGTACCGTATACAATTCCTCACGTCTTTTTAAGTTGAACCCTGAATTTTATTTACACAGATTTAAAAGAAACCATGCTCCTTGCAACCCGCTAAACAAGATACTGGTGGCGGTGAAAGAACATGGTATGCTGTTTCAGGCGCCGCCGGACATACTTCATCAGTGCGGAGTCAGCAGGAAGAATATGGAACCTTTCCAGTTTTGGGTTGTTGGGTAATGCCATAGAAAGAAAGAAAATAAATTTTATTCAACACCAGCATAGATCAACATAGACATAGCTCTGACTGCTACTCGTACTCTAATCAGTAGTGCAAGTATAGTTCTTTATCGATCGTCAAATTTGACAGTTGAGATCGTCAAATTCGATAAAATGCCATTTGATCAGGGGCCTTACGGACAACAGCTAATTGCGGCACATAATCCGCTCAGTTGGAAAATCACGCGAACGTGAACCTTATCGCGCCTAGATACGGTTTGCGGTCGCTATGAGGTAATTTACTCACGTAAGATTAAGCCAGCTGCCAGGTACACTGACTATAGTTTCAACGAAATATGTGGGAAAAAAAAACATTAGTCTATATACATAATTATATAAAAAACCGAGGTGTGTATCGGTGTTTTGGACTCCAAAACGGCTGGACTGATTTTGACGGGAATTTCACAGGCAGATAGTTGATGTTATAAGGAGTTATATCATTAGGCTACTTTTATCGAGGGTATCCACGCAGTTGAAACTGCGAGGCGCAGCTAGTAAATAATAATAAGAAACTTGTTCATTATGTTAGCTGAATTTCGCAAAATTAATTTGTTGGTCGTTTACAGGCGGGTGTTTACCGAACCGGAGCCGCGAGAGCTGTACATCTGCTACCATGAATCAATCCCGCAAGACCTTACTGAAGTAGCCTATTTATTATCTTATTTAGAGTAAAAACTTATTATGTATCCTTGTAAACTATGTACAAAAGATTCTGAGTCAGTATTATAATTTTCAAGAAAGGTTTCTATAATGTCAGTCCATAAAAAAGCTTAATAAACGATTTTAGTGAATAGTTATTTCTATTATTTTAACCCCCCCCCCCCCCCCCCCCCCCCCCCCCCGCCCCCCTAATTAGGGGGCTATATTTCACTCACTGCCACAGAAGCCGTCCCCGCAATAAAGTATCAGACTTTCCCATGGCCTTAATATACATTACGTACATGGACTTTCCATAGCAGCAAAGAGAATACCTATCATAGCAGCTCGGACTTATGCTACCCTCTGAGATGCCACCAAAGAGTATAGTATGCTACTTCCAAGTTTTCTACCAAATATGTCACAGAGTAGATCTGTGAAATATGTAGTAGCTTTACGTAGTTTGTGGTTTAAAAAAAAAAAAAAATCTATCTTTTGGCTCTGCCCCTCTGCATTTGCCAGTGTCGCATTTGCTTTTCTTATTTCGGAGTATTCACAGGGCTGGGTCTTGCGTTTGGGTTGAAATAAGGATAGGGAAATCAATGGATTAAAAAGAAACACAACGCAGTAACTTAATGAAATATGGTAGTAGATATTAGTATTTCTTATTCAGAGGATAACAAAATTAAAAATAAGGATATAAGATATGAATTAAATTTGTCCGTTAAAAGGTAGGATGGACAGATAGACAGACAGAAAGGTCCCGGTTACACCCTTTTGATACGGAACCTTAATAATAAATATGCCACTACTCGACAATAGATGTCGCTATAAATAGTCACTCTGCTAAGTAAATACCAACGTAAAATTATGGGTCTGTCCGGTTCCGGTACAAAAACTAATTATAACACGACTGTCATGAGATACAAAGCAGTAAATATGTGTTAGTTCTAAAAAAACTATTATTAATGTATCAAACTATAGGAAATAAGGATTGCTTTAATTTATTATGATAGCAGTTGATTTATAAAATTGTCATGTACGAGAAGAAGTACATCATTTAAATTTGTTTATTGCAAGCGACTATAATCATTATTTCATTGAATTAAAGACTTAAATGGCATGCATATATTATTCCATAGTCAACAAATGGTGCATAGTGTTCCGTGAATGGTGCTCTATGGCGCCACTTTGAACGGAAGTCTGCGTCTCTGCGAATGAATCTAAAAAATCTGTCCTACCTATCAAATCAATCAAAGTCAAACAAACAAACTCAAAAAGCCACAAAAACCAGTGATATTTTCGTGAGAAGTTATTGTGATTTTATTTTACACACCGAGTGAACTATAAAGCATAATTTTATTAACGATATTCATTAATATTCATGGAGCTATCTGAGCAATTGTTTTGTACTTGAATACTTGAAGTTGAACCATGATCAGTAAAATGCAAACTCAAGCCAATGTTGCCGTCCCGCAATCTGTCACGACACAGCCGCAGTCTCAACAAATCGTTGGTGTTCCTGCAAATGCAGTCATATTGAAAATGACTGAGATACAGCAGATATCTACAGTGGGTAAGTGAAGTAAATTTTCCAAAACAATAAATGTCACGGAAAACGGAAAATTTCCACACCACTGAAGTATTTCCGTGTGCATTCATTTGTACCATGTTCTGATGCATTGTGATAAACCGATTGGTTCAGTACAAGTAAAATCAATGCACTAAGCGTAGTGCAGGTGTAGTTAATATAAAATATGTTATGATAAATTTAACAGAAGAGAAGTACATAGCTTTCTTACTGGTTTAGGTTAGGTGCTCATAATGGCATTTCAGTCCTGAAGGTGGGTGGTAGCTATATTTTCGTTTCCTGTCTATCTAATCTTAGGAATGCTCTAGTCATAAATTCCAAAGGATTTATATAAGCTCGTTTATTTATCCTTTCATTTAAAAATAGATTGTAGAGAAATAAGTGAAATGTGTTATGGCAAGCAAAATTATCTGTGGAACTCTCAATCTGTAGGTATATCAACAAATCTAGGAATATTATAGGTTGCTGCCATGGACTAAAGGAGTCCAAGGCCCTAAACAAAACAATGGTCAAGCAGGCAGAGGCCATGGGCCTACTACTGGCAGCAAGAGCCGTCTGGTGGAATGAATCTTCATCTTCACTTGACATCTTTGTATATGGATGAAGAATAATTAACTACTAGCTCATACTAGATGAGTAGTGTATTTTGAAGTAATATTCCAACACTTGTTGCCGTGGTGATCTTGCCGGAATCGGCAAGATCAGTAAAATCAGCCAACCTTGCAGGCCGCACAGTTACTGCAACAGTTGAACATTTTGCACTGATTGAACCAACACACTTTTTGCATTGACCGATGTGACCAATCGAACAATTTTGGCAAGACAAGTTATAGCGAAACTTGCCAATCTTGCACTAACCGTTGGGACAAATCTTGCCGTTTCGGTCAGTTTTGCAAGGTATGCTATGCAAGTATGCTTGCAACTTAAACACTTTGCACCAAATTGATCTGACAAATTGAGTCACTTGCACTTTTTACACTTTTTTATACTGACTGATCTTGCCGAATGAACAATTTTAGCAAGATCGGTTAGGGTAAATAAATAGATGAAAATTCGGGATGGTGCTTGTGGATTTGTGGCTGATCTAGAGGAAGGTTGGGTCGTGACTACTGTACTTTAGTTGAGCTGTATCCGCCGCCTCAATTAGAAATTAAATGAGCCTATTTGCTTCCTCGTCTCCGCTGTGCGACTATTAGACACTGGCATAGAGAATTTTCTCAATTACCCCCACCAGTACCTAAAGCACAGAGAATCTGGGTCCTTCCACCAACCTTTCTTATTCAAATGGGGGGTGATAAGTCCTACACTGACGTCCCGCTTGGGGTGT
This sequence comes from Agriopis aurantiaria, assembly GCA_914767915.1. Taxonomy (NCBI): domain Eukaryota; kingdom Metazoa; phylum Arthropoda; class Insecta; order Lepidoptera; family Geometridae; genus Agriopis; species Agriopis aurantiaria. Next base: position 5,595,719 of record OU611992.1, on the reverse strand, counting down.
ATTGTGCATTTCCCCCTACCAGCACCTACCTGGGCCAACCCAACTCCTTGAAATATCAGAGTGAGGCTTTGGGACGCTGGCACAGTTGCTCCAGTGGCGTAGATGGTAGTGTAAATAATGATGATGAAAAGCAGTCTAGCTGTTGTGGAGATGTGGATGAAAGAGGCAATGGTGCCCCATGCAACCTCGTAGCACCCTTATTGTGTCCATTAAATATTCCACTTTTTATATCCATTCTAGTTTTAAATTATTTTGAACAGGCAAAACTGGTGATGTATAGCTGTGACCTTGAGTACTAATCTACTTTGTCTCTGGTACAGGCCTCTTAGAGCTTGCCCATAGAGAGTACCAAGCGGGGGACTATGAGAGCGCGGAACTGCATTGCATGCAGCTGTGGCGGCAGGATGCCACCAACACAGGGGTGCTGCTGCTGCTATCCTCCATCCACTTCCAATGCCGTCGTTTGGACAAGTCAGCCCACTTCTCTACCTTGGCCATCAAACAGAATCCTCTGTTAGCAGAAGCTTACAGGTGTGTAATTCGACGTCATTCTCTTTCAATCCATAAGTAAAAACTAGTGATAATTAATTCTGATATCACCTGTTATGTTTTTGGATTTAGTTTTTATCAAAGTGACGTTCAAGCAAAATGACATATATATGATATAAATAGAGCAGAAATGACTCCAGCAACATGATTAATTTTGACAACACATAATTTGTATAAGCTTGAGGATGTGTTTACACCGGCACCGTTAAGTTACCTAGTCAAAACCCTATATTATATAGCTCACGTTCAAAAAGCCAACACTAATAATTGCCAAAAGTTTGTGTTTGTTTGTCCATATTCGACTACGTAATTGATGAATGGTTTTGAATGAAATTTAGTATGGAGGTAGCTTATACTGTCCTGGATTAACACATAAGCTAGTTATTATTTCGAAAAAAAAAGGTTCTTGTAGGATTGTTGGCAAAACTACTGATACCTGCTAGTTTTTACATAAATTTATCTCTTTCACGCAGCAACCTAGGCAATGTGTACAAAGAGCGCGGCCAGCTTCAAGAGGCGCTTGAAAACTACAGACATGCCGTCCGACTAAAGCCTGACTTCATTGATGGCTACATCAACCTGGCTGCGGCCCTGGTGGCAGCCGGAGATATGGAGCAAGCGGTACAAGCATACGTCACTGCTCTACAATATAACCCTGTAAGTGTTTGTGTAGAGACATAGGGACCAAGACAGCTAAGCTCAAAAGGAACTGGGCAAGTCACGTGATCCATATGGAAGATGAGGAAAGATAGTCACTCAATGAGACACTACAGACGGCCGAAGACTGGTTAGCAGACTCTAACAAGGTGACGTAACTACCTTTGCGCCTTCCAGCTCGATTTAGTTTAGTTGCATACATTGGCATAGCTTTCATTCGATATTCCTAAGTCATCAAAGTTGAGGAACGGTCAGTCTTTTAATGGGTGACTGAGTGTAGCATTTACAACTGAGCGGTACCATGTCAGATGATATGTTAAAAAAACTATAAAGTTTTTGCTTTTTAACTCCCAACGAAAAGGGGTGTTATAAGTTTAATGTGTGTTTGTCCTGTCTGTGGCATCGTAGTTTCCAAACGGCTGAATTGATTTTGATTTAGTTTTTTTGTTGCGAAGGTGCCTTGATCGAGAGTGTTCTTAGCTATGATTAATGAAAATAGGTTCAGCCATTTGTTGATTATCAGCTTTTTTATCAGGTGCTTTTAAAGTTTCAATTTATGTAATTCTTAACATTTCAGTCTTTTGCGTTAGTTGAATTTTTTGTTAAAAACTTTTATGTTTGACTTGTTACTTGATGCATTTTCAATGAAACTATACTTTTTTTAGAACCTAACAGAACTACAGCTAAAAGAAAAAAATTACTAATTATAATTCTTATCAGAAAATTATCTACATACCTACAAAATTCTCATTTTATTTGCACACCTAAGTTGTCTTGGACTTGAGTTACTTAGCATTAAAACAAGTTTTGCAAGGTTGTCCCTGAGATAGTGGAATAGGATACTTCTAGATCAGATTACATTTTAATTCTATTATAATACTACCTAAACCGAAAGATGTTGTCTTGTTTTCGCACGAAGTTAAAATCGTCGTTAAGTTTTCTAAAATTTTCGAATTTTCTGCCCAATTTCCTTAATTTTTTTTCCGTAAGAACCATCTACAGAGTATTGGAAAACTTTAAAATAATATGAATGAAATCGGTAAAGTCGTTCTCAAGTTATGGCGTGACCAAGGTAAATAGGGATTAATGTTTATTAGAAGATAGATACCGGATATCGAAAGTGATATTATATTGTTGGATTTGGGAAGCCAATGAAAGACATTTGACGTTTTAAAATACTATACTCTTTTATTTATCGTCATTAGCAGGAGAGGTGTGTGTGCTCTCTACTGAGGCGCGGAATCAACGAGACTGAATCTCATAAGCCTTCTAAACCGAATCTATACAAACAATAAAGACACTGTTGTTTTTATTTTTTATTTTTTATAGTATATAGGCTTGCCCTTGGCCGCCATCTCGCCTGATGCTAAGCGACGATGCGGTCTACGATGGAGCACGCTTGCCTAGAAGAAACCGTTTAAGGTGGTACGTTTCACAAATGGCGGGAAATTCAAATTTCAAACAGTTTTTGTCCTTGTAGCTAGGCCGGGTAATTATTGTGAAATGAAACGGTGTTTGCGCAAATCTTTGGTTGTTCTTTACATTATCATGTACAGCGATTTATCAGTAACGCACCATATTACTTACATTTGCCAGTAACCCATTTGAAACAGCAAAAGTTTGTTTATTGGCAAAAGTAAGTAATAATGTGCATTAGAGTTAAATAGATTCACATGATTTTTTAAAGCATAATTATCAATTTGCGCAAACATCATGATCGTTTACAATAATTACACGGCCTAGCTACAAGGACAAAAAACTGTTTGAAATTTGAATTTTCCGCCATGGGTGAAACAGCACATTAATGCTGTGTTTATCAACCTTCTTGAATAGGCGACCCGTTGACAAGTAAAAAAACAAAAAAACCGGACAAGTACGAGTAGGACGCGTGCTCTGAGAGTTCCGTTGGTCGGAAACCTCAGAGGGCCAATCCAAAAAAAAAATACTAAGTAACTGAAGTTAATATATTAAAAGACAAACTTAACTTTGTAGTTGACAATAAGGTTCTTCCATTCATAATGACAAGTACAAAATGTAAGTTTGTAATTATAAAACAATATTTTTTATATGATATAACTTCAAATTAAGTGACCCTATAAGTGTTCCGTTTATTCCTTTTGAGGTACGGAACCCTAAAAATATCGTGGAACAACTGTGATAGTTTAAATATGTTTGTCCTGCTAAGTTCAGCATTTCCCATTGGTGCTAAACCCATTACAAAAGCGCGAAATGCCAAAGTTCATTTGGAAATTGCGCGGAAACTCGAAAATAACTGGGTTGTCCCTTTTAACGTCCCATACATGATAAAAATGTTTACCAGAGCAACCGTAGCAATTTCTTTAGTATACATTTTTCACCACCTCATAAAGGCACACATGACGTGTTTCTGAAGCCCCTGTTGATTGTCTGGGGGCCTATAAATAAAGAATCGAGCTATGATTGGATTTATGTAGCGATCGGGGCCCTGGTGTTTCTATATCTCCCATGTCAGCTGAGGACAAATTTTACACGCAATACGTATCATACTCATCATTATCATTTCAGCCATAGGACGTCCACTGCTGGACATAGGCCTCCCCCATCGATCTCTAAAAGGGCCGCTTGGAAGCGGCCTGCATCCAGCGTTTCCCTGCGGTCTCTTTTAGGTCATCTGTCCATTTTGTGGGTGGACATCCTAGGCTGCGCTTACCGGTCCGTGGTCCATCCAGAACCTTTCGGCCCCATCGGCCATCTATTCTGCGTGATATGTGCCCTGCGCACTGCCACTTCAACTTACTAATCCGGTGGGCTATGTCGGTGACTTTCGTTCGTCTACGGATCTCCTCATTTCTGATCTCGTAGAGAAACCCCGAGCATAGCCCTCTCCATAGCTCGTACGTATCATACTATAAGGATGCAATACAATGATGCTTTTAGTATCTTCATGAGGAAAACTCGTTATTGCAGCGCGTCGGACATGTTCGTCGATGCGTCGAATCGATGCTCGTTCGTCAAGGGTTCTAGATTTTTTGCCGTCATCCGTTCCAGAGTGGCTTTCGTGGCTGGGCTGGGAGTGTTCAACGAACGGCATCTTCCAGTGCTGGGGGGCCTAACCATTGTAGCACGATTTTAAAATCGAGGCTGATATCAATTTACTGTGACATTGTTATTACATAATTTAATTTAAAAAAAACTGCTTTAGTATTTTTATGTTTGAAATGTGACTTGATCGAGAGTGTTCTTACCTACGATCTATGGTTTATGAAAATATGTTTGAAGATGATCAGCTCTTTTATGGGGGTTAAAAAAAAGCTTAAATTGAATCTGCCAAAAACAGTTTAAAATTTTTGTGGCTAACCAACATCTATGTGTGTTTGTTTACCAAAGATAATGAATTACGCGACCTTGGACGTAAATTATCGTGACAACATTAATATCCTTGTTTCTACCACTTACCGATTGTTGACGTGCCTATATGTTCAGTATTATTCCATACGGTATGTTTCCATCGTTACATTTGATACTACCTCGTAGGTAGAGTACCGATATGTCTGTAGAGATGGCCGGAGGGAGCCACCAAAGTATTTTATAAACAAAACTGATAGCTACCCATATAAAGTTTTTAGTTTAATAATTTGGCCACTTCTACAGGTTAGATGGTCGCTCTGTACATAATTATATTTGTTTGTTATTCCACGCGGTGATTAATTGCAGTCATTATTGCATGTTTTTCTAAAGTTTGATAACAAAATTGAATATCACTTGATAAAAGAAATTATAGCAAAGCTATGATAAAACAAAACTCAATATTTAAGATTTTTTTATCGCGTATAAAAAGGGGTATCATTCCTTAAATCAGTCTAAACTACATACATTATATCGATAAAAAAAAAAAAAAAAAAATTAGGAACATAATTAAAATTTAAAGTCAAATATCTCATCTCTGACTGCGTTTGTAGAAAAAGTATTCATAAATTCTTTCTTCTGATAGTTTTTCCAATGTGGGCCAAATTTTTTTTTTGTGTTTTTTTTCGTTTGGACTCGCGCTCTGAGGATTCCGGCCATTGGAACCCTCAGGCGAGTCCTACTCGTAGTTCTCCGGTTTTTTTGTAGTATGTACGGCGTGCGACATTGTATGTTTTTTTGGTTCAAGGTCCAAGTGGTTCATAATGATGGGTATTATGGTTCCCTTACGGTTTAGTTGGAAGTACGTTTACATCCTTTCCATATACCGTAACCCTGTATAGCTATATAATGTTAGCTATTTTCTATGTATCTAAATATGGATTGTGTTGTTTCAGGACCTTTACTGCGTCAGGAGCGATCTGGGCAACTTGCTCAAAGCGCTGGGACGACTCGACGAGGCGAAGGTAACAGCTATTTCCTGTCACATTAGCTGGTTTGCTCCGAAGTTAACAGGATTCCTTGAAAATTAACTTTATGTAACGTGAAATAGCGTACTCTCGCCCGCAAAGCGTATTCTGCGATTGCGTAAAAACTGCAATAGCGTTCGTCTTGCTTTGGTTGCGCGATACCAAACATTGCAAAATTTGTGTAAAGAATAAAACAGCGCGAGCTGGTTCCGGTATTATTTGAATGACAGGTGGAAGGATGGTACCATTAAAAAGATATCTATGATGTCATCGAGTCAAGGTTAGATATAAAAGATAAACTCTTGCGTAACGTTGACACGATCTCAATAAATATTTTATAATATCACAAGAAGTTCCTGACTGTATAAAAACAAAGATAAATGTTATCAACTGGCCAGTTGCACACACAATGTCTCAAAGAACAATAGAATTTAATCATTGATTGTTCTTTGTTGTGAATGCCTTTTCTTTTAGTGTAGGTGGATGTATTTTTTTAACACGCTGTTATTACCTTGGTGTGTGTGTAAAAGTATGTATGAATGTGTGTAACGGAATCTTTGAACGTGATTTTCACCCCCTTCAAAACGTCGAATCAAATTGAAATTTTGCGTACTTATCAAGGACCGATGACAATGCAATAGTTTAAATACATAGTTTGTCCCATTATCCTAAAAGGATTTTCAGGATTTGCGATTTTTTTGCGTGTTTTTATTTTTTATTTTTAACTATCAAATTTTTAGTATGGGTGTAGTAAAAGAAAAAAAAATATTTTTAAATTCTGACACTATATGGACTCGAAGTAATTTTTGGTGTCGCGCACACAGCAAGTAATGGTTTCAACTTAGAATACTCTGGTTGGCGTTGAAACCGTTACCTCTAGAGAGAACAAAGTTGGAAAACAAATGTGCTTGTTTGTCCTTTTCTGTATTTTTTCCAGTTTTGTTCCAATAGTCGTAGAATATTCCTGTGAATGTCTTTGAAAGGATTATTCTGCCTCAGCGTCATGCGTAAATGTCTATATCGATTTTCTGTACAACATTGCGACGAGCTAATAAAGTAAAAGATACATTGTTCATGTAAATGCAAATACTATTTCATTTCACAAAACTTATTGTCACTAACTAAATGTTGTATGGAGGATTCGAAAGAGTGTATGCTAATTCGCAATCTCATAAACAAAACGTAATTAACTAAACATATCCTGTTTCCTTCACCGTTATAGTTTTACATTTGAATACTTGCGCTTGTATTGTTTTTTATTTGAATGGAGGATCAAAGAAGCCAGTAGAAATCGTTTTAGTAACAAAGTAGTGAGCTATGTTCTTTTGTACTGTATTTTTTGGTCATTCATATCATGCCTGTCGCAGAACTGCTCGGTGACAGCTTGAATTGAAACTGATCCTCACCTATCACGAATTAGCAGCATTGAATAACGTAAACTCGGGAAAGTTAGTGTTAAAAACAAAAATCAACTAATTTTGTTATATTTTCACAAGGTGTTGTCTGGTAAGACAAGTGTAGGTGTGACCGGTGGTGTATCTAGCTGGGTTACGGTTGGTACTACACTCGCAATGCCGCCACGTTGTCGTCGAGTCTGCCGCAGGTAAAGTGGACAAGGTTTGACAACTAAGGACAGGTTATCGGAACTCGTGCTCTGACTCTCATTGTGACCATCTTCCCATCGGGTAGGAAGTGGAAGCGGTTCGGTCGTCGTTTCCTGGGCTTTCTGTTTCGCTTTCCGATTGGTAACTTCATGGTCGCCGGGTGCGGGCGTCCGTTTGCATTTCCTACTGATGTGTGGCTATCGGCGTAGTCTCTAGGGTGCTATTGGCGTAACTACCTTGTTCGGTGCCGGGATTGGCGTCCGGCGATCGGCCGTTAGTGCGATCGCCCGCCGTCATCCCTCCGAGGGTGTAATCTATTGCGTCTGGCGTAACGTATACATTTCAGATATTCATCACACGACATCGAGTGAAGTGCGTTCTTCTGATCATATTTTTAACATGTGTTTTTTCCGTGTGTGTAGGCTTGTTATTTGAAGGCCATCGAAACGAGGCCCGATTTTGCAGTCGCTTGGAGTAACTTGGGATGCGTTTTTAACGCCCAAAGCGAAATCTGGTTGGCGATTCATCACTTTGAGAAGGCTGTCGCATTAGATCCGAATTTCTTGGACGCCTACATCAATTTGGGAAACGTTCTCAAAGAAGCGAGAATATTTGATCGGTGAGACAATTTTATTTACTTAAACCTCTCGTAATAACAATTAGACCGATTCACACATAATTTAGCGCCTCATTGTATGAAATCAAATTTGGAGCGTCACGGTTTTCGTTAACAGTTGCTAATTTATGTTAATTTTTCCGCAGTGCCGTCGCTGCGTATCTCCGTGCTCTGAACCTTTCGCCGAACAACGCCGTCGTACACGGGAACCTGGCATGCGTATACTACGAGCAAGGACTCATCGACTTGGCCGTCGACACATACAGGCGCGCCATAGAACTGCAGCCCAACTTCCCCGACGCGTATTGCAACTTAGCCAACGCGCTCAAAGAGAAAGGACAAGTCGTAGACGCGGAAGAATGTTACAACACCGCCCTACGCCTCTGCCCGTCTCACGCCGACTCTCTCAATAACTTGGCGAATATCAAACGCGAGCAAGGATACATAGAAGAGGCGACGCGACTGTATCTGAAAGCTCTAGAAGTTTTCCCAGAGTTTGCTGCTGCTCACAGCAATCTAGCGTCCGTGTTGCAACAGCAAGGCAAGCTCAATGAAGCCCTCATGCACTACAAGGAAGCTATACGCATCCAGCCCACATTCGCTGATGCGTACAGCAATATGGGTAACACTCTTAAAGAGATGCAAGATGTAGCTGGCGCGCTACAGTGTTACACCAGAGCGATACAAATCAACCCAGCATTCGCTGATGCTCACAGCAACTTGGCCAGCATCCATAAAGACTCTGGAAATATTCCCGAAGCGATCCAGTCGTACAGAACTGCGTTGAAACTGAAGCCTGACTTCCCCGATGCGTACTGTAATTTAGCTCACTGCCTGCAGATCGTCTGTGATTGGACAGACTATGAAGCTCGTATGAAGAAATTGGTCAGCATCGTGGCTGAGCAACTTGAAAAGAATAGACTTCCTTCAGTACACCCGCATCATTCGATGCTGTACCCGTTGACACATGATTTTAGAAAGGCGATCGCGGCGCGTCACGCTAATCTGTGCTTGGAGAAAGTGCAAGTCCTCCACAAACCAACGTACAAATTCCCGCGCGACCTGCAAGGTCGTCTTCGCATCGGCTACGTGAGCAGTGACTTTGGAAATCATCCAACATCTCACTTGATGCAATCGGTTCCCGGGCTGCACGACCGCACTAAAGTGGAAATCTTTTGTTACGCCCTCAGCCCCGATGATGGTACCACATTCCGCTCCAAAATTGCCAGAGAAGCGGAACATTTTAATGATCTATCTCAGATGCCGTGCAACGGAAAAGCCGCTGACAAGATCTACGCCGATGGAATCCATATCCTCGTGAACATGAATGGTTATACTAAAGGCGCAAGGAATGAGATATTTGCACTGAGACCTGCGCCAGTTCAGGTCATGTGGCTTGGTTACCCGGGAACCAGCGGAGCTAGCTACATGGATTACCTAATTACCGATGCCGTCACGTCTCCAGTAGAACTGGCCAGTCAGTACAGCGAGAAATTGGCTTACATGCCGGAAACATACTTTGTCGGTGACCATAAGCAGATGTTCCCACATTTGCAAGAGCGTCTCATTCTGAGCGACAAAATCAAGGGACACAACAGCTTGGGTGGACTGGCTGATAACGTAGCCGTCATTAACGCTACGGACCTGTCGCCGCTTGTAGAAAATACGGACATCAAAGAAATCAAGGAAATCGTGAGAGCTGCGAGGCCAGTTGAGATATCAATGAAAGTGGCTGAGCTGCCCACTACGACACCTATCGAGACTATGATTGCTTCGGGACAAGTTCAGGTAGGATAGAACAATACTTCAAACTATAATATGCGAAAATAACATTTTTGTACATCTGTTGGTTTCAAATGTCGAATTTCACAAGGAAGGTTAAATCATATAATTCTGCCCTGCCGTTCATCTCAACTCTAGCCATTCAGTATTTTTTCTATGAAACTCCATACTGCAACAAATACTAATCAGCATCGTAAAGATATTGCCTCGTCTCTTGATAAGTTAGTGACTGCATGCGGTTTGTGGTCAACTTGTTGTCACTATTTAAACTGCTTTGGTTATGTTGACGGTGAGACAATGCAGTTCCGGTGTCAAGTGGAATGTGTGCTGCAACCTTAATTTCTTACTTAACATGAATACCTAAAATCTTGATGACATTTGGCAAAGCAGTAGCATTTATCATGAGTACGGAACAACATCTTTTTTATCCCAGAAAAGATGTAAAAACTTAGATTTTTAGTTTAAAATTTTGGAGTGAATTTTCAATGCTTCGTTTTGTGTGCCCAAGCACATAATACATATTGTGTATTTTCAGACCTCAGTAAACGGGGTGATTCTCCAAAACGGGCTGGCGACCACTCAGACCAACAACAAGGCTGCGACTGGCGAGGAAGTGCCCCAGTCCATCGTCATCACCACCCGGCAGCAATATGGACTGCCTGACGACGCGGTGGTCTACTGCAACTTCAACCAACTGTACAAAATCGACCCGCTAACGCTCCACATGTGGGTGTACATATTGAAGCATGTGCCCAACAGTGTGCTGTGGCTGTTGAGGTTCCCAGCGGTCGGAGAGCCTAATCTACAGGCCACGGCGCAGCAACTTGGTAAGCAATCATTGGATTTTAATTTATATGCTTGTATTAGTCTGATTAACAGATGTTTATCAATATAGACACTGCGAGCACGTCATGTGTGCCACATTTTTGTACCGTCACGAGACCAATTTAGTGATAGTAAACCAACTGCTTTCAAAGAGTTTTACAGTTAACTATAGCACGATTTGTAATTTTTTTGTATTGGCGTGTTAGGCGTATTGTACGGCTCGGCATTAACCCGCACAGTCACTTAGTAAAGCCGTTGGCTGAATACATGTAGCAACTGCTTCGGGTCGGCACACCTTATTGTCAAGAAGACTGAAATCTAACTGAATTATGTAACATACTAGTTGGAGCTTTGATCCAACTTTAGATAGGACATAGAGTAGGTGAACTCGCGGGGTCTATACTGATAAAGGTCTGTGGTTCGATACATGAAGACGTCGTACTCTTTGATATAGTTTACAGTACTAGTATGCTATTTTCAACTAGTGATAAGCGAATTTATCTTAGTTCCATGTGCCATTGGCTAATGTTTTGTAAGACCCAGGGGTAGGAGACAACAACTTTCACACTTTTCGAGTGAACAACCTACTTTCAGTCAGTTTGTGATCACAGTCAACGCAACATTGATGAAACGTCGAATAGAAATCGTTTCTGAGAGATTAAGCTCAGTTAAACCCTTGTTAATACTTTTTCTCAATACTATAGATCTACGTTTGGCCACCAACTCCTGAACTTTTTCAAGGTACACTTCCATACTTACTCTTAATCTAACCGTTGTTTCCAGGTCTTCCCCCGGGCCGTATCATTTTCTCCAATGTGGCTGCTAAGGAAGAGCATGTGAGACGAGGCCAGCTAGCGGATGTTTGTCTTGACACTCCACTGTGTAACGGACATACAACTAGCATGGACATATTGTGGACGGGGACTCCTGTCGTCACCCTACCCGGAGAGACGTTGGCTTCCAGGTGATTATACTGTGATTTAATATTGGAACATAATTCTTTTAGAAAGACACTCTGCTGTGAACACGCACAATTAGCATGGACATACTGTGGACAGGCACGCTGGTCATAACGATACTCTTACTTGTGTAGTGAGCATCACAAGTAAGAGTATCGTTTGACCAGCGTGCCCGTAGAGTACTTACTTTACCGTAGAGATACTCATAGAGACATTAGCTTTGGGGTATATATAGAGTAATCACGGTATATTATATACTTTAAAGATATCCATTTAAAAGTTAAAGGATTATTTGCGGGATATTTATCATGGTAAGGTTGTGGAATATCTGATAGCCCGTTGGTCCAGTTGGTAGTGAACCTACCTTCTGAGCCTGAGGGCGTGGGTTCGATTCCCACGTAGGACAAACATTTGTGTGATGAACATTTGTGTTTGTTCTATATCTGGTTGTTAATATCTATTTAAGTATGTATTTAAAACTATATATGTATGTATATCAGTCTCTGGCAGCCATATCACAAGCTTTGCTTAGTTTGGGGTCAGATGACCGTGTGTGCAAAAATGTCCCAAAAATATTTATTTATTTATTTATTTATAATATCCCGCAAATAATCGTATAACTTTAGTGAATACGTTAAACGTCAATACGTCAAAGGACGTTAATAGTTTGTTACAATGATCCATTTGTGAGTGGCGAAACTCCGCTGTGTCCATCCTAGATGTGTTTCATACAACTAAGTGTCTGACAACGCATAATGCTTACCGCAGCAATCAAACCACGATCAAGAGACTAAAGACTAAAGAAAGAGGAAGCAAAACAAACAAATGCAGAAAAAAAAAAACAAATGAAGTTCAATATAAATGTCAAGTCTGTCTTATCCAGTGGTTTTAATCACATATAATATATTGTGTTGCAGAGTGGCCGCGTCCCAACTGAACACGCTCGGATGTCCAGATCTGATCGCCAGGACGAGGCAAGAGTACCAAGACATAGCTGTAAGACTAGGAACAGATAGAGAATAGTAAGTACCTTTTCTCTTTATTATTGACTAGCAGACCTGACAGACGTTGTCCTGTCTTAGAAATGTCAAACACACAAAGTCAAAACTGGAAATTTTATTTTTTTACACCTTGGGTTACATTATTGGAGTTTTAGTAAGGATCCCCATTTTTTTTGAAAATATAATATAGCCTATGTTACCCGGAGATAGTGTAGCTTTCCAACAGTGAGAGAATTTTACAAATCGGTTCAGTAGTTTCGGAGCCTATTCAATGCAAACAAACAATCAAATCTTTCCTCTTTATAATATTAGTATAGAAAATCTTAGATAGCACAGCTTGTAGAGTTAGCTAAATGATGGAACTAAATGCTGTTTTCTATGAGCTTCAAGCAAGACTGCCTGTTTCTGCACTTTGTACTGTGCTCGATGAATGCCTCAAACAGAATGAGCCTGGCTCCACAACAGCTCGCCATTTTATAACAAAGATGGCGTCGTGTCGTTGTGAAGTCATAACACTATTCATTAAAGATCTACAAATAACCCAATTTACAGTAGTTTATAACTTATTAAATAATCTTAACTATATACAGAACTTAGCTCTTATTAACACTTAAGCTAAACATTTAAATAATCGAAACAAGGCGCCATGTTTTTCGTTTTGCAAATCGAATATCAAATCAGCTGTCTTTTAATGTAATCATTAACTAATGATTTTAAACCCAATGTTTATCGTTTACAAATCCAGACATGAATTTAGCAATAGATAACTTTACATTTAACTAAAGATTAAATAGTCTTGTGTCATTGTTTCCTGTCCGGAAAGAGAACAAAACATATTTTTACATTTTAGTTTTCCACAGTTAACTTTACGCTTAAATAAGTAAACTAATTACATCAATCAGTTTGTAAACCTTTCTGGTCTTCATTTTAACGGACATTGTTGAATTCGACGTTATTATTTAGAAGCTTATATTGGTCTTGCGCCGACATATATTATATAGATAGATGGATAGATTACAGGCTTAACGAAGGATATAATTAAATATGTTACATACTGTAAATTAAATTAAAATTTCTGATATAATTATAAGCGTTTGAACTTTTTGGTGGGGATTGAGAGAGATTCTCTTTCTCTTTCCCGCAAAGCGTGTGTTAGGTTAGTATAGCATTTGTATGGCGCGCGTAAGGCTTGACGTCATAATTTGCTATAGTGCGCTCTGAACAGACGATTATAGTGCTTAATTCAATTTTGTTTTCGGTGTCTAACTCTATTTTGTGGTCAAGACTACAACATAATCAGTCCGTTAGCCTATTGTGACCTTCACACTAAACATAAAAAACAATTTTTTTATTGAATGCAGTTTAATATTGATGTTCTTAAAAAGTAGTATTAGCAATATAAAAAAAAGTATTATTATTATTTTTGTATTAGCTTTTATTTTGTTTAGTTAATAAATGCACTTGCCCATAAATAAAAATTAAAAAAAACGAAATAATAACTCAATGCATTTTCAGCTTGAAGGCCATCCGCGCGAAAGTATGGACGGCCCGAATGGAAAGCCCTCTATTTGACTGCAAGGCGTACGCGACCGGACTCGAGATGCTCTACAACAGAATGTGGGTCCGGCACGCGCGCGGGGACCGCCCCGACCACATACAAGCGATCGAGAAATAGGCAAAGGGCCCCCGGGGCCTCGCCCAGGTCGCCAAGAAAAGCCGCTGGTGCTGAGAACTGTGACGACAAGTGTGTAGAAATCAAGAACTACGAGAAGTGTGTGAAAATCTATGTGAGTGCTTTGTTAAGCAGTTGTGATGTGACCCGTGTCTAGGCAATCGTCCATTTGACGACTTGTTGTAGTTTTCTACTATAGACCGGTTCATATAATAGTTTTCTGATACAGGTCAGTTATTTAAAGCTGGTGATTACGTTTGCGCTTCTGTAGTTCGTTTTTTTTTTTTTTTTTTTTTTTTTTTATGCCATAGGTGGCAAACAAGCAGACGGGCTGCCTGATGGTAAGCAGTCACCGTCGCCTATGGATACTTGTAACACCAGAGGCATCACAAATACGTTGCCGACCCTTTAGAACTCTATTAACTCGCCTTTTGAAGAACCCCATGTTGTAGCTTCTCGGAAACACCCAAGAATAAACGTGACCACAATGTACTCATCATTTACATTACGACACAAGCTAAGATACAAAAGTAAAATAAACTGGCCAAGTGCGAGCCGGGCTCGCGCACTGAGGGTTCTGCACCACCCTAAAATACAAAAAGTTGTGCAAAAAGACTACATCACGTCCAGGCGGTCACCCATCCAAGTACCGACCGCGCTCTATATTGCTATACTTGGTAATGAACAGAAATTTGTCACCGACTCACACTTGTAATTTTTTTTATGCTTGGTAGTGTGTACTACTACTATAATCATGCCAAGTTTGATGTTTGTAGGTACATATTATCGTTTTTATGTTAGAGCAAATAAGTTTGTTGTAAAATACGTTTGGGATTTTTTAGTGGCTTTAGTTTTTACTTTTTTACTTTATTATTATTTCTTAGTTAATCCGCCGTAACATTTCAATATATTCTGTGAAAATTTCAACTGGCTATTACAGTTCGAAAGATACGGCCGTTAAAAGGTAGGACGGACGGACAGACAGCGTTGGCTCAGTAATGGGGTCCCGTTTTTAGTGTACGGAACCCTATAAATTGTTGTCCGCGACGTATACATTCAACATTTATGTGTAAAGTAACTTCAATTCAACTCTTAGTTTATGGCTTTTGTGAAGATGTCTCACAGCTATGCCAATGTCTCGTAGATAGACCGTCAAATGCAAGGATTTTGTACGGCTTTGTACTTTGGCCGGTGGATACTAATGCGGGGTACTTTTTTTTATGTGTAAAGTAACTCGCCAGCTTTTAATAACTGACCTTTAATTAGATAATCATCGTTAGTGAAATATGATGACAATGCAAAAGCTTGCAGATAAGGACTGCGTGAAGTAAAAGTGAAACGCGAAAGTTTAGTTATGTAACAAGTGATCTAATGACAATGTATTAAGGTAGAAATTTCGCTGACGGCTCTTATGGATAGTTTAATTGATGTTTAAGAGGAGAGACGTGTATATTAGGTAGTGTTCTGTCTCGAATTATTATGATGCCACGATAAATTGTCTTCTAGTCAAAAGCTATATTTTGATGCTATAGACCTCATAAAATATTTACTTATACCTAATATTATAATGTTTAGTAGGACTAGAGGCGTATAGTTTACTCTGTGCTAGTACAAAAAATAAAAAATAAAATTTGCCGCAATACCAAGTGCGAGTGACAGCGAAATATAAGTATACTTTTTTTTTGTTAAATATTCATGACTGTGGATTCAATGTCCTTTACTCGTAATATTAAACAGTTTATTTTGTCTTAATAGCGTCAAACAAGTCATAGTCACAGTCGGAGTCAAGCAAAGTAAGTCACGGTCAAGTCAAACTCATGCCCCTGTAAAGTGGTGGAGACTACAAGAGGCTCCTAAGGAGTTTTGGAAACAACACGAAAACATATGTTTCACCTCGTTATATCACTTGCCCACACTCGAGTACCTTTACGAGCACTTAATGAATAATAATTCACCATTTACTACACATTAACACTCGAAAACACAAGTTTAGGAAAATAATCCAACGAGCCGACATGTTTTTTCCACGTTGGCGCTAAAACCAAAATATACTTTTTTTTTTTTGGTAAAATCTTCATGAGCGTGGATTCAATGTCCTTTACTCGTAATATTAAACAGTTCATTTTGTCTTATTAGCGTCAAACAAGTCATAGTCACAGTCAGAGTCAAGCAAAGTAAGTCACGGTCAAGTCAAACTCATGCTCCTGTAAAGTGGTGGATACTTTACAAGAGGCTCCTAAGGAGTTTTGGAAACAACACGAAAAGACACGTTTCACCTCGTTATATTACTTGCCCACACTCGAGTACCTTTACGAGCCCTTAATGAATAATAATTCACCATTTACTATACATTAACACTCGAAAACACACAAGTTTAGGAAAATAATCCAACGAGCCGACATGTTTTTTCCACGTTGGCACCAAAACCAAAATATACTAGCATCTCGGTGTTACCCGCCTATAGGAATTATACTTTTTCGGGGAAAAAGTAGGCTGTGTTAATCCAAGTCATAAGCTACCTCCATACAAAATTTCCAATCCATTCACCCTTTACAGAGTTGATGGGAAACAAACATACTAACACAAACTTTCATATTCATTTATTATTTTAGTGTGAATTATTATAACACCGGTTACACTCATGATTATGTGAGTGTGTGCAGTAAATATAATAATAATATTCATCATCATTTCAGCCGTAGGACGTCCACTGCTGGACATAGGCCTCCCCCATCGATCTCCAAAAGGGCCGATTGGAAGCGGCCTGCATCCAGCGTTTCCCTGCGGTCTCTTTTAGGTCGTCTGTCCATCTTGTGGGCGGACGTCCTACGCTGCGCTTACCAGTATAACAATATTGTTATTTTTATAATAGTTTATACTGAATCCTCGCGCGAGTTTTGATGAAGTATTTTAGTGTGGTCATGTATGTCATTGCATAGTATCTCGGATAAAGATTTATTTATCTCGAAACTCCAATGGCAAGCAAAAAATTATCCTATGAAAATCTATAGCGCCTTTGCAATGCCAACAAGGGTTCTTCATCTTGAGATGTCATACGACTTGCACTTGCTGGGTATTCCCACCTTCTAACTTTCCTAGGAGCAATATTCAGCACCATACCTTGGCAAACAGGACTTCCTAGAGACCAACCCAATTCAGCTCAAGTGTGAGGAAAAAGAAACCTTACGGCTACTTGTTTTAAGCGATTCTGTTTAGGTGATTGGGAAAAGTTGCGCAACCGCAACCCATATCTCGGCGTGTTAAGGTTCACGTTAGCCTGATTTTCCGCACTGTTCTGTTTCAAGCCCGCGTAAGACCATAGCATTTGATTCGTATTCTTCAGGGTAAATAATACGAAAAAAATGGCCGTCACGGTACGCCCGGCAGATGTGAAACATGACGGCATAAGATCGTCATATCGTTTGCCGTTCACTTCAAAAGTTGTAAAGCGATAAATAAAATAAATGAGAAACAATGAAGTATGTATTGTCATTTTGTGATCACAAAATAAATGAAGTAAATCAATTTACTGTTATTAAGAAAACTAGTGATAATACACGAGTTTAAAATAATAAAATTGTAGTTATCAGGTACTCTAGTTATCTGTTACACTGGCATGTGTTTTAACATTAAAGTGTCAAATGGTGAACAATAACTTGTTTAAAGTGTAATAATAGAAGAAAGTTATGAAGAAACGTGCAAAAAATGTCCGAACCAAAACTCGGCGCACGCTACGCAATGCGCTGACTTTTTGGTTAGTTGTAAGGCAACCGCGATCCGACTGCAGTGCTACGATGACAGCGGACAAGCGACGTTGAACACTATGCAAGCGATATAACGTCTAAATTGGAGTAATTGTGGCATTGAGAACTATGTTATTGATGTCTAGGTATGTACAACGACGCTCGGATGATTTTTGACTGTTTAAACTTAGAGATTGCGACTATAGGTATACTATCATGATGCAACCAGCCTTATTTATTTGATTTGACGAGGGAGACAGTTTAAATTAATTTAAATTTATTAGTTAAATTTTAGTTATTAAAGTACACGAAGTGATGTGTACATCTTGGCTTAGGACATGGATTTTAATTTGTTTTCACTAATATTTAGACCCGAATTTGACCTGATTCGTACCCAGAAATGAGTATTTACCATCAATGAAAACAAAGAAATAAAAGTCACAAGCTGGAGTGAGTCTCACCCCAGTTCAGTACCAGAGACCTGAAAAAAATTAAGAAAAGAAAGAAAATAAATTTTATTCGACCCCTTTACAAAAACTTTATCTTAAGTAAAAATAAAAATATCTAAAGGATACAATCAGTATCGAATGGGTCCGTCTCTGCATTAAACTTTACCACCTATTTGTCTGCAAAACTTTTTTAGAATTCATCCTGCAGATTTTGCCCGTATTCTTTTGAAAAGATATTAAATGCTAATATAATTATTTCCATAGTGAAGCACGGCAAATTGTTAATAACTTTATATACACGACTGTACTATGTAAATTTATTTTGTACAGAATGCGGTCAAAATTTGCAAGTTTTATCACAATTCTAACAAAAAAAAGTGCAGATTCAAATTCAGAGTATGCAGTTATGCAGTGTGAGAGTTGTGCATTTGCCCCTGCTAGCCTACCCAAACCAGCCGTGCTCCCTAAAATAACGAAGCAGGGCTTTGGGTCGCTGACTAAACTGTCTACCCAGCGTAATACAGCAAAATATTATTTCACTGGTTACCCCTATTTCGCCAGGTGTTGTGCAGATGTTTGTCCAGAGAGATTGTTGCTTTGTGGTATAATTTTCGAGACCTGGGGTGCTTTGTAGTTCTAAAACTTTTCCCTTATGGCCGGTCAAATTCCAAGATTTGGGTGCAAATTCGATCAAATTACGAGCTAACAGATATTTAAAGCCAGAGCCTTAAATCGTTTGCAAAGAATTTGGAGGCCAACAGAAAACATTCATAGCTAGGGAAATCGGCGTTTTTACTCTGACCGTTGCACAGGTTCATATCTTGCCGGTGACAATTTTCTTTTTCTGTAAAATTTAATTAACAGATTTAAATCCATAATTGGTACTGAGCCAAGACGAGTAAGAACTAAAGTGACTCGCACTGTCGAGACAGCTTAGTATAGTTTTAGGTAATTATTTGTGATAACAAACATCGGCTATGTTTAGTATACCCAGCGATTCTCAAATACTTGAGGCATCGAATTTACTGTATAAAGCTTGGTATTAACTTAGAGGTGTTACATGATTATGTAGGACTGTGTTACTGTATCAAGCTGCGATTATTATGTGATGACATGATAAGGCGTATTTAACATTTGTAAGCTATAGGTTGATACAGTATCATAATATGTTACAGCTATAAGTGAGTACCAACCTTAAATATTTTTGATTAACCAACCGTGTGAGGTTTGTAAATAATTATGATGAGTTATGAGATAGAACTTATAAATAAGGTATATAGAGTCATAATTCAGCCCAATAACTTCCTTACGGAAAGACTCAACTACATCCAATGTAAACAGGCTTCCGATAGACCAACAAATTTGTGTAGAGGTGGGAAAATGATGGAACTAAAATTTTCTTTGGAAAGCTGTCGGATTTGTTTAGTATTTACGATGGTGGCTCCATTAGATTCTTAGGAAAGTTGGTCGTATTGTCCAGTGCTCATGTCAAATAGAGACAAAGACTGTTGGACCGTGACGAGACAGAAAGAGAAAGATGATATGATGCTGTCAAACAACTGAGGTCACTTTGTAAAGGGGGTCTATGAATTATTTTTCTTTATATACCTTGTTTGTAAGGTAGAATGAAATGAAATATTTTCTTGACGAATTGTTTCAAGTAGGCTAATATTATAATTTTTTTCATTAGATTTTAGTAATGTCATTATGTGTTCTACAAAAAATATACATATGTATATTTTTATGTATTTCAATCAATGTATTCAATTGAAAAGAAAATTTACTGAATTTGAACGTGGCTTTATCATGTAAGTAGTTGTTTATTTATTTAGTAGTATGATATGATTGAATATTTGACTAAATTGTATTAAAATGTTTTTTGCCGTTTGTCTGGAGACTTGCGTTAGTGTAAGCTTTGTGGCTAAGTTCACAATATCTTGTTTGTTTTGTATTTGTCACTGTAAATACCCATCAAATATAGGCAACTAAATCTGCAATAAATACCGAAATAGAAAATTGGTCTTTTAATGCTTTAATTTACCTTTGGCCTTTATCATAAGCAGATTATTTTAGTCCATAATTTAAAAATAAACACGTTGCGGCGGCGGAACGCTAAATCGGTAACGCCGCATTCTGCACCCTAGAAACATTTTGTCGATCGAATGTTAAGGGGTCTATGTAATAAGTTAAGAACTATTGCTTATGTACTGAACATTATGCAATAAAAAAAAAATTATAAGTGCGAGTTGGGCTTGTGCCCTGAAGGTTCCGTATACCACATAAATTATTGACTACTAAGGTACAAAAAAGTAGCGCATCTTGCCCTTGGTGACCGCCTGGTGGTGAACAAATTTGTCACCGACTCGCACTTGGCCAGTATTTATTATTTTGTTGTTTTACTTTAGAGTGTGTATCATGCCAAGTTTGACGCTTGTACCTACGTATTACCAAAGATTATTATACTTATTGCTTATGTACTGAACATTATGCAATAAAAAAAAAATTATAAGTGCGAGTTGGGCTTGTGCCCTGAAGGTTCCGTATACCACATAAATTATTGACTACTAAGGTACAAAAAAGTAGCGCATCTTGCCCTTGGTGACCGCCTGGTGGTGAACAAATTTGTCACCGACTCGCACTTGGCCAGTATTTATTATTTTGTTGTTTTACTTTAGAGTGTGTATCATGCCAAGTTTGACGCTTGTACCTACGTATTACCAAAGATTATTATACTAGTATTACTAAGGTATTACAGTTTTTACACTAGAGCAAATACAAAATACGTTACGTATTTTACGTCGAGACTCGAGATACGTGTTTCGACACGCTCTTGGCCAGTTATTTGCTATTGTATTTGGTTCAGGGGTACCAAACATAATGTCGTTATATCGACATTGGGAACCACGGAAGAAGAAAAAAAGACTTTTCCGTGAAGAATATGGTACGGTAAGTAAACTGCACAGCACTCATCTATCAAACAAACAAATTCGAATTTCCCAACAGCAATAAATACGAATAAACAATACATCGCGAGCACACCCTACGCTACGGCTCGCCAAAGATGCGGACCCGACCACAGACTGATAGACGATAGAGAACGCCAGGCTCGTATGCTGGGGAAGGGAGAGGGATCTGTAAGACCAAACACCCCAAACCTTTTATTAATAATTATTTCCTCTGTATAATTTTGGCGTCGCACTCTTGTGCATTTGCCAGTGTCAAGTATTAAATTAGTATCTACCTACTTATCAAGTGGTTATAGTGTATGCTATCAAACTTGAAAAACTAGTCAAAGAAGTCAGTCACAGTCTTAGGCCCGTATTCTAAAACAAGACTCAAGTATCGTTTGATCTTAGTTCACCTGATTATTACTTGAGCCTAGAATGGTTGCTTAAGTATTGTTCTTATTCCAAAACTGCCCTTAAACTCAACTCAGCTGAATCTAGATTTAAGTAGAGTTTCAAGCGGATATTCTTTTTGTCTATGAATCAGTCTGTTTTCGTTTACATTTTTATTTTAGTTTAACAATGTCGTTCCGCGTAACGCATACTTAAAAATGTTACAATAATTTAATTAATTAAATAAACAGTAATGTGGTTTGAAATTATTAAGTATTTAACTATTTAGGTAATGATCTACACTATATCATAAAGGTTTTATACATTTTTATGCTTAAAACCCTAGAATCTACTCAAAGCATTTTTCATCAAATAATTTCAAGAAAAAATTATGTAATACGGAACGTCAACAATGTCAATGTATTGTGAAACATTACAGTGTCACATTAGTCTTGTTTATTTTTTCGCGATTTTCTTTGGAAATTTAATTCAATTCAAGTAAATCAAGTAAAGAACTGTGCTACGAAATAGTAGTATCTTATCCTGCCTATATTTGGATATTTTTAGGATATCCCCTTCAGTTTGGAAAGAAAAATTTCTATTAAAAAAATATTAGTATTATTATATTATTATTATATTACTATTCCTAGTAATTAAAATGATTATAAATAAAAGACTGACCTTATTATTTAGTAGTTTTGTTTAATTTTTATATTCATTTAAAAGCTATATTAACAAATGAGTTAATTAATACAGACAGTTTTTTAACCAATTTGTTAAAGTTGTATAGGAGACCATGCTTCAGTCAATCAAAACTGCTAATAATGGAAGCTCTAACTGCAAACCTATCAGATGTTCCTGCGATAGCGCATTTTAAAATTATTTGCATCCATTGCATACGGATCTTCAGCATCTCTCAAGTGTCGCATTGGAATGCTAACAGTGATCTGTCTATTCACTGGGAAAATTTGATCATAATATTCGATATCTTCAGAAATATCCATGGTGCAAAGTAAATAATAACAAGTTTAATAACAACCAAACCAAGTACACTACACAGAAATCTCTGCTCAAGCGTGATACAGACGTCACTTGCGTGATCGCAGATCATATGTCAACTTGAGTACAGATTGGCAACTGAATGACGTTTTAGAATACAGGTGAACTACGATCGTAAAATCTTGACTCAAGTTTAGTTCTAGAATAAAATCTCTACTTAAAACTAGTTTTAAGTAGAGAATCTTGACTGAGCGTCGTTTTAGAATACGGGCCTTAGTCAAGCAAAGTAAGTCACCATCAGGTTAAAGTGATGCCCTAGTAAAGTGGTGGAGACTTTACAAGAGGCTTCTATAGAGCTTTGGAAACAACACGAAAATACCGTATTTCACCGCGCTATATATTACTATAGATAAACATATACTAGTATCACTTTTATATTTCAACTGGCTATCTATTACGGTTCGAAAGATACAGCCGTTAAAAGGTAGGACGGACGGACAGGCAGCGATGGCTCAGTAATAGGGTCCCGTTTTTACTCTTTGGGTATGGAGCCCTAAAAATGCGATCGAGATAAATCCGCCCCTCTTTTTTGAAGTCGGCTAAAAATGAAGACACGTAATCGGACAGCTTGCGTAGTCTCACAGCTCCCAGTTCTCCCCTAAATCTTTGGATTGAGTTCCGAACACTCGCTGCTGGGCCTCTACGCTGTCCCCTGTGGAATTGACTACCGACGCGACGATTACTCAAAGGGGACCACGGAACTATTGCCGACTGCCGAATCTATTATAATGCTACGTGACTCGATTATAGAAGCTTCAAATGCACTCTGAATATACCTTGAAAGAATAGAAAAAAAGGTCTTTTTAATACGCTTTTATTAGCTTTACTATAGGGTCAAAGGTAACTAACGTAAAACCTCTTAAGGGCGACTTTGGTGCATCAAGACTAACTGAATATAAAACAAAAAAAAAGAACTTAGATTCTTAAAATAACTTAATCTATGAAGTAAAAATAATAATAATAATCATCATCATCATCATTTCAGCCGTAGGACGTCCACTGCTGGACATAGGCCTCCCCCATTGATCTCTAAAAGGGCCGGTAGGAAGCGGCCTGCATCCAGCGTTTCATCTGTCCATCTTGTGGCTGGACGTCCTACGCTGCGCTTACCGGTCCGTGGTCTCCATTCCAGAACCTTTCGGCCCCATCGGCCATCTGTTTTGCGAAAATATTAATATTATTACAAAAAAATAAAAAACTTTCCATACCTACCGAATTGAACGACATCTCGTCAAAATTACCACAGTGCCCAAAGACAAGGGTCTTTAACCAGTGTGTTGACAGTGATGACATAGCAGATAGCAGGCTGTCGTTCAGTGAGGAGTTCTAAGAGGAAGGCCTATGTTCAGCAGTGGAAGTCTTCGGGCTGATGATGATATGTAATTAGGCTGACAATACAATAATTTGATCCATCGAACTGATCTGATGTTGGAGCCAGGAGTTATACAGTGGCAATCTTCAATAGCTAAATAAACATCTTAAATTTTTAGGTTTTGAAACTGTAATAAATTATTTCTTCGTTGTTTGTTCTAAGCGCATAATGCATATCGATTATACCTATTAGGTAGATAAATTCATCTGGGCTCAAAGCTCAAAGGTCGTAAAGGACATTTTGTCTAAAAGAAAGTTATTTTTAAACAGTTTTACTCAGTTTTTCATACTAGCATACTTACATAGGTAAGGTACCTACATAGAATAGGTACATAATATTTTTATAGACAAAGGACATCTATATTAGTAAATACAGCAATATTACAGGAAAGTTTATCATCACAGCCTTAGTAAATACTACCTACTATAGGTATTATATGTACTACTCTACCTAAATTCTAAGAATGTTCTTCCTAGGAAACAAGGTTGTTCAACAACCAAACTAAGGAATAACAGCCAAAATACCTACATATTTTTGTTTCGTTTTTTGCGTCTACTGAAAAGTCAAATTTTGTCCTTTACGCCCTTTGATTCTAGAGGTATCGATATGCCTACATAGACTTGTAAAAAAAGGGTAGAGTTCATACTTGCCTTGTATGTACCTACTCTACACTTACCTAGATAACTACTCATTATTTCTTCTCTGGTAGAGGTACAAACAAGCAGCGTCGTGATCTTTGCGACCTATAAGGACACTTCAAACTTGTCTTTGTCTGGTTGCTTAGCTCTGCATTTTGCTTTTACTTTAGGTTTTCAGGCACCCTTTAATGTTAAGAAAATACTAGCTACCTACATTCACTCAAGTAAGTAGGTACGTAAGTAGGTACTTTTATTGAGTCTGAGCAAGATTGCAAACATTGTTGCTGCTGCTTTCTAGTTGCGTCATATCTACTTAGTTAAGGCAGAGTCGATTTAGATATGTAAGTAGAGCAAAATAATAAGCCAAAAACAAAACTTTACTAGGTTTACTAGGGAAGTATGTACTTACACTCAATAAATAAACTAGGTATAGGTAGGTTACTATTGGTACCTATTTATTAGGTGCACTTTTTGGATAATATGATCGAGTACCTACCTATGCACCTATAAAATTTATTTAGTCAGTTCAAAGAGGTTTAATAGTCCATGGCGTGCATTTTATATGCGCTTAAATTAAACCGACATGACTTACCTACATCGCGACATCGTGAGCGAGCCTTACCATTAAACGGCTGTTAAACGAATTAATGCCATTAATGGAAACAAAGTCACGTAACGGTTTCCGTTTCGTAAAGTCAAATCTACGGGGTTACCTTACCATAGGGGGTTACTTAGTTATTATGCGGCAAGGCAATAGAAATGTGCGGGTTTGGTGGCGGTCGTGAAGGGACGGAGCGGTGGCGCGCATTCATGGCATTTCATTGTACGGCAGTCGCCGTCGAGCCGCCGCGGGGGGACCGTGTGCCCGAGACTCCCGCCGCCGCACACCGTCGCCGCACGCCGCGCCGCTCGGCACATTGTTGTCCGAACGTCGGTCGCCAATCCGCTACCGCGCTCTCGCCTCGCCGACTCCCCAACATGATCGCGCGTGACCCACGGACCCCACTTTCATTCATCGAAACCCCGCGCGAGTGACCAAAATGACATGGACACAGTGGCTAAAATGATAATCAACGCGATACTCTTTTGTTTAGTGATGGGCGCGGCGCTTACGGAAGCGCCCGGCGATGCAGATGCATGTTTCCGTGTGTCCGGTGAGAACGGCCCGGTGGAGTGCAACGTACGGGCGCTGTCGTCCGACAGGGACGTCGGCGGTTCGATGCACTCGGACGGCGCGCAGCGGCTCGCGATCCGCTGCGACCCGCTGCTCACCGAGAGCACGCTCAGGGATCACCACTTCGGAAAGATGCAGGGTTTGGCGGAGATCTCCATCAACAACTGCAAGCTGCTGCGCCTGCCCGGGAACGTGTTCGAGGGCTTGCGCGGCCTCAAGGCGCTCACCATCCGCTCCATGAACAACGAGTGGGGCAACAACAAGGAATTGGAGCTCTCACTTGGAGCCTTCAATGGACTGAGAGAACTTCACACCCTAGATTTGGCTTACAATAACATTAGAAAGATTCCTTCGGATTTGTTCTGCGCTCTAGAAAACATAATTTCACTAAATCTCACGCGGAACAAAATAAAGTTCGTGGACGAGCTGGGTTTCGGCCACAAATGTGGCTCGACGCTGCAGACGGTAGATTTGAGTTACAATGACATTATGTCGTTGCCAGCTGACTCTGAGATATTGCATCTGCGGCGGCTGACGCAGCTATTTCTCCAAAATAATAAAATAAGCGAGCTGCCTGCGGACGTTTTCAGCGATTTGCTCTCCCTGAAATTGGTGAACCTCTCCGATAATGGCATAAATTATTTACCAGAAGGATTATTTCATAATTCCAGAGAAATTCGGGAAATTTATATGCAAAATAATGAGCTGGAAAGTTTGCCCAAGAGAATATTTAATCGGCTGGAACAATTGCTCGTTTTAGATCTTTCGGCGAATAAATTGAGGAGCGACCACATAGAAGATGAAACGTTCGGCGGTCTAATAAGATTAATCGTGCTCGACCTGTCGCATAACTCAGTCGCACGCATCGCCCGCAACATGTTTAAAGACCTCTTCTTTTTGCAAATACTCAATCTGAACAACAACACTATAGGGTTCATTGAGGACAATGCGTTCTCACCTCTGTTTAATCTACACACGCTTAATTTGGGACAGAATAAGCTGCACGCCATCGAGGATCATGTCTTCAACGGTTTGTTTATATTGAATAAACTGAACTTGAACAATAATGTGCTATCTTATGTGAGTGAAAACGCTTTTAGAAACTGCTCCGATCTCAAGGAGCTAGACTTGAGCTCTAATAAGTTAAGTAAAGTTCCGGAAGCGATATTGCAATTACCGTTCTTGAAATCGTTAGACATGGGAGAGAATTTGCTGACGGAAATAACGAACACTTCTTTTCAGAATCTATCACAGTTGACCGGGTTACGTTTAATCGACAATCAAATTGGAAACCTTACCGCGGGCATGTTCTGGGGCTTGCCGAGCCTGCAAGTGCTTAATTTGGCGAAAAATAAAATACAGTCGATCGAGACGGAAACCTTTCAAAGGAACGCGCAATTGGAAGCCGTCCGTTTGGACGGAAACTTTATTTCTGATATCAATGGGGTGTTTGTCGCTTTGACGAAATTGTTATGGTTAAATCTTTCGGAAAATCATTTGGTTTGGTTCGATTTCGCTTTCATTCCGGGAAGTCTGAAATGGTTAGACATCCACGCCAACTTTGTAGAGATACTCGGCAACTACTATAAAATTCAAAACGAGCTCCACGTGAAAACGTTGGACGCGAGTCATAACCGTTTAGTGACACTATCTCCGATGTCGATCCCCAACAGCGTCGAGCTTCTGTTTATAAATAATAACTTTATTACCACGATCGAAACGGATACGTTTCTCGGTAAGAGTAACCTGACCCGCGTCGATATGTATGCCAATGAGATCGAAAGCTTAGACATAAATAGTTTGCGTGTTTCGAGAGTGCCCGAGCCGCGAGCCCTGCCAGAGTTTTACATTAGCGGCAATCCCTTCCGATGCGATTGCACAATGAAATGGCTTCTGTTAATTAACTCCCTACCTTCGAGGCAGTATCCGCGCATAATGGATTTGGAAAACGTTATTTGTAAAGAGTCGTACGTACGCGGTGCTAAGTACCTCCCGGTCAGCTCTCTGCATATCAAAGACTTTTTATGTAAATACGAAAATTATTGTCCGGAAGATTGCCTTTGTTGCGATTTCAATAACTGTAACTGCAAAACTATCTGCCCTAGAAACTGTTCGTGTTATCACGACTCTGCCAAGAGTACCAGTGTTATCGACTGTTCTGTAAAACAATTAAACTTAGTACCTCATAGTTTCCCTGTTGATGCTACTCATATTTATTTAGATGGAAATGTGTATAGTGAGTTGAACGAAACTGTTTTCGATTCGATGCGTAAAGCGGTAGTTATTTACTTGAACGCCAGTAATGTAATAAATATTAATAATAATACTTTCAGTCGCCTCAGCGATCTCAGAATATTACATTTAGATAACAACAAACTAAAACAATTACGAGGACTAGAGTTCTCCAAGCTGAGCAACTTGAAGGAACTGTATCTCCAAAGTAATTTAATTGAGTACATTTCAAATGAAACTTTTTCTCTTCTGGGAGCCTTAGAAGTTCTACGGTTGGACGGAAACAGACTCGTGAATTACGGCCTGTGGCACTTGGACAATAATAAAAAGTTGCAAACGTTGTTTATAGGGAACAACCACTGGTCTTGCGACTGTAAATATCTGCAAGGGTTTCTCACTTACGTATCGCAAAACGTCGACAAAGTAATCGACGCCCATAACTTGTGGTGTTTGAATGAGAACATGAACCCGGCGAAGAAGCCATTGAATTTAAATGTGACAGTTTGCAGCGAAATAACCGACACGTCGGTGATAAGCGCGCTCTTCGTCTCCCACAATCTGCCATTATTGGCCTCGGCTCTCACTGGGTTCATGCTTATTTTATTAATATTAGCTTTAGTATTCACATTTAGATACGCTTGTAGAATGTGGTTGTATTCGAATTGTGGAATTAAGCTCGCCCCTTTAGCGAGCGCCTTTAAGGATTCCGATAAGCTTTACGACGCTTATATCTGCTATAGTCCTAAGGATGAAGATTTCGTGATAGAGTCGTTAGCTCGCGAGTTGGAGACCGGTTACCCGTCTTATCATCTGTGCCTCCATTACCGCGATGTGCCGCAGTTCGAGGCGACGTACGCGCAGTTTCCCGACTTGGTGGTCGAAGCCACGGAGGCCTCCCGCCGCATCATAGTAGTTCTAACCAAGAATTTTATCTCGACTGAATGGTCACAGATAGAGTTCCGACAAGCGCTACAGAGAGCGCTCAGAAAGAATCCACATAAATTAATAATAGTCGCCGCAGGGCACATCCCACGAGATCCGGACTTGAAGTCGTATTTCAAAACGGGTTTGGAGATAACGTGGAAAGAGAAACGTTTCTGGGAGAGGTTACGTTACGCGATGCCGTCGTCGAAGCGGCACGGCCACAAGTTGAAAAGGCTTAATTACGGGAGGAATTCTAATACGTACACGATGGACGCGTCAGTTCTCAACAGCACGTGTCAGACGCTCTGCGGCAAGTCTGCCAACTCGGCCGAGCGCTCTCCCTGCGACCGTCCTTTGTCCGAGCACATATATTCCACCATTGATTCAGATTATTCCTCTAATGATTTCCAAGGCCGCCACCACCAACCGCAATCCGTGGTGTTCCAACACACGGTCCAAACGTACCTGGTATAACCACTTCAGTAGGTAAACATTAACCCTAACGATCTCTCGATAATGAACGTGTAAGCTTTAGACTAGCCTTAGGCGACCGCAAAACTTGTGTTACAGGCGACACTCGTCAGATCTTGTAAATACTATAATTATTATAGAACTTTGTAACTACATATTTCAGTATAACTTTTGTACAATAATGATACCAAATTTTCGCATTTGAAAATGTTCGCTTCTTCATAGTATTTATTACTTTTATAAAAAAGTGTTTTAAGTATTAATTGGAAAGACTGTAAATTATTGTGTAGTCGTATTCGAATTGGCTGATGTTTGTATAGGAATGTAATTAAAGAAGTTTACAATTGACACAGATTTATACTTTCGCATTCCATTTCCTTTTATAACTTGAGCAATTTGGTCTTATGAAGTCGTCAAAAATGTTGGGAGAGCATCGTCATTAAAGACATGTTTTATTCTATTAGCGATTCAGTTTTTACGACGCGAGGTGGAGGCGGCAGCTGGTTCGCGTAAACAGAATAAAAATGAATGAAAACACGCCCGACATCTATGCTCTCAATGAGGGTATATATAATAAGCTCCACTTGTCTGCATTCGCTTTGAAATGCTCATTTCCATTAAGATTTTTTTTTTCAATTTTCTGTAGGCAGGCACGGACGCTGATGTACAAATAGAAATGTTATTGATCGACGCCAAACAAGTAGACGGGTGGAGTTGAATATAAAACTTTTGTGATTGAACAGGCTGGCGTTTTCAGTTTGTTTACTTAGGGCTCGAGCGCTGGAGTGGCGAGGTGTTTTGTAGTACCTATCGATACGGTAATGACTGGAGCAAATCTATATGGACATTAAAGGGGTTGGCTCAGACACTCAATCACCGTTCGTGATAGCTTATAGCCCTATAATAACAACATATCCTACTGGACGACAGAGTGATTTAACTGTGGTGATCATACACGGGCTGTAACGTAGAATGGTAGGTATTACGACGTAGAGTAATGGTATCAAGCTGTGGCCTACCACTCTACATTTGCAATTTGCATATAAATTGTTGGTAGTCGTAGGCTTGACATAGACCTATGTTAACACTAACTCTAGAAGGATACACGGAACGATTGTACTAAGGCGAAAGGAGGTCATTGTATTAATCATTATGAACAAAATTTTGAGACCAACCTCTGAAATTACGAAAAATACAGTTGTTTCATAGAACGATGTTACAACGAATTTTCAGCATTTTTTTGCGATAGGTTTGTCGAATAGTGAAAGTTTAAAAAAATGCTAAGTACAATACAACCTCCTTCAGCAGTCAGAGCATAAATACTTAGACTGAGTTTACATAGACGTTCACAACTGTAAAAGCGCTTAAAATGCTAAATACCCAACATTGAAATATATACCTACTAGTATTTTTTTGTTTGTAGAGCAGCTACGAAGGGCAGGAAAGATAGGTACTATTATGAAAATGGTAATTTTAGCAAAAAATTGCGCTCTGCCAAGGTTGATGGGGAAAAATGGTACCAAGCGACTCTACATTTTGCGACAGCCGTTTACCATAGATAAATAAATCGGTGTCACCTTTGAAATAAGTAGCGTACCTACCTAAATAGATTACATAACTTTGTTAGGTAGGTAAGTACTTGTTAGGTCGATACTTGCTATTTTGGTGAACTTTTTAACCGACTTCGAGAGGAGGTTATCAATTCAACTGTATGTTTTTTTTTTTTTTGTATGTTTGTTACGCGATTGCTCCGCCAATTTAGAATAGGGTATTTGACTACTTTTGGGAAACTATTGCACATTATTGTCTGATATAAAATAATGTATACTGCATTTATATTTTCTGGATATCAGTCGTATTTGCGATATAAATCGATGTTAAAGTTTGAATAAAAAAATATCGCGCCAAAACGCAGACCTGCGTCATAGCTCCGGTCGAGCGACGATTGACGTCACACAAAACAAAACAGCTGCAGCCGGGCAGCAAAAGTTTGATGATTAATTAATTTCTAATAGAAGTAATAGTTTATAAATATTGTGTAGTGCCAAAATGTACAAATATTTCCATAAAGACACCGGATAAAATATTTGTTCCTGTTCCAATGCACCCAAAACTCCCCAAAACTCGAAAAAAGTGGTTGGAACCAATCTAAGGTTGGAACTAAGTAGCTCGTAGAGAACCCAAAAGTATTGGAGCTAATTCAAGTGTTTCTATGTGCGAAGATCATTTTGAGGTACATATTTGAGTCTATATATTTCTATTATAATTTGTGTTTTTATTGCATTACTATTTTATGTACTGTTACTTTCTTTTTAAACATTGTAAAGCTCGACATAACCTAACAAAATAGTTATATCCACTTACTACAACATACTTTTTGTACAACTTGATTGAATGTTTTGCTTGGAGAACAATTAAAAATTAATACTGACATTGTAGTTTTTACGTTTTGAGTTCTGCAGCGTAGAAACAATGACGTGGATTATTATTAAAGAAATATGCAACCATAAAAACATTAATTTTGGGTAAGTTACTGCTGTCTGCTTGCACAAAATGTTACTCCATTCTTCTCACATTTAACCTCCGGAATGTTTTTGGTGCAAATTTCTGGATAAATCGCTCTCAAAATAGCTTTACAACATTAAATTCGCAAATATCAATACAAAATCTGTTTGTTTAGATTTGTGTGACGTCACTAGGGATGAAGCCAGTTACAGACCGTTTTCGATCACGTGATCAAATGTCGAAAATACAGTTATTTTATTCGCGTTTTTTACAAAAAATAAGCATATTTTTATCAAAAAATCAATGAAATATGCTTTTTCATTATGTCATGTTTATGGATGGCGTCAATTGGCATAATATTTTTAATACAGTCAAGTACCCTATTGTTTTTGATGATTCTTTTTTTGGTTGGTAGGTCATATCTCATAGGTGGTCTCATAATTTTTTTATCGACATTGATTCAGCGCTTTTTGAAAAACTACAAAAATATCTACAAATTCAATGTACATTGTAAACATTGTACAATGCCACCAACTTAGCTCTTAAGGTGGGCAACATTGGAACTACATTTATTTCTTGGTGAATTTCATACTTTGTTCTCCACTAGCGACGCTGTCAACTGAACATCAAACATAGAGGCACAGCATTATACTGAATCTATGCACAGCATAGAGGAACAGACTTCAGAAAACAAAGAAGTGTCTCCATGGCGACCATGCCCTGTTGTTTTTCGTTAAATTTTTCATGACCATGGATGGATACAGAGTATTTGAGTCGTAATATTAAATAGTGTCGTGTATTTAGTATTAAATATTTTATATAGTGTTCAATAGCGTCAAACAAGCCAGTCAAGCAGAGCTAATCATGCACGGTCAAGTCAAACTCATGCACCAGTAAAGTGGTGGAGGCTTTACAAGAGGCTTCTATGGAGTTTTGGACCCTTATTAGGGTTTATTATTCCTTTTTAGGGTTCCGTATCCAAAGGGTAAAAACGGGACCTACGGGTTAACTGAGCCTACGCTATCTGCATGTGATGTCTGTCCTACCTTTTAACGGCTATCTTTTGAACCGTAATAGATAGCCAGTTTTATTACAGAACTTGTAAATTAACTGATTATAAATTGTAAATATATAAGTAGGTAATATATGTATTCATAATTTCGTTGATTGTCCTCTAATGCTCATTGCTTTGAAGTTATTTAAATATTATTTTCTACTTTTTAGTTTCAGTTTGAAAATGAAGGCATAGTCATGAAGTCGGTTCCTTTTTTTCCCTAAAAATTCTCTTTATATGAATTAGAAAGATTTCTGAATAACATACTTTTAAAAGGTATTTTGACAATTTATCATCGACCCATCACATATTGGGTTCCTTTTACCTGCAAATACAAAATGCAAAATACCTATTTTGTATTTAAATGCCTTTTAGTAAAAAACATTGTGTATTTTATTTGAAATACCGTTCTAGATGTATTTTGCATTTTTAATATTCATTTCAAAATGCAAAATACTTTGTGATTAAATTTAGCCAACATTACCAGTCAAACAAAATGGAGCCATGGCTCTCTTTTCGTTAGTCTAGTTTTTTACATTATTTGAATAATTTCAGTATTATTATTATTAATAAGCTCAGCTCAGCTTTTTTTATTAGTTTTATTTTATGATAAGCTCTAGTTAAGATTTGTTTAAGTTTAATTTATTTTTTTTGCCACAAATAAATGATGTCTATGTCTATGTCTAATAACATAACAGAATTTATTGATACGCGTACTGATAAATATGACCAAAATATCATGCATAAGGTGCCATGTTATTAGACGTTTTTGTTCGGCTCGGCATTGTGTCTCTAATGCTCTATTTATCATGATAAATAGCTAAAATAAATAAAAATATCTGTGATTTGGTCAAAAGGTATTTTCTTTTGAAAAAGTATTTTGAAAATACCTATTTTGCATTTAGAATTTGAAATTCAAAACGCAAAACTATTTGGTATTTTGCATTGGAAATAGTAAATCTGAAAAGTATTTTGCATTTTGTATTTATATCCTTTTTTAAAACCATTTTGTACATCTCTGCATATAATTGACATAAACTATTGAAAAAAAAAGCCTTCAAACATATATAAAATGTGTTAAAGTTATATGATTATTTACGGGATATTTACCGTGGTAAATAATGATAACTTTAGTGAACAACAGTGTTATACAATGTGTTGATTTGCATCCGTTCAATATTTAAGAAATTACGACTGTACCCATATCTATACAAAAATATTACTAGAAAAATAAATACACTTTCGATTCGCCTGGGTGTGCGCCCGAGCATTTGTAGACATTTTACACAAAAAAAGTGGCCGGCAGTTGTCGAATTGTCGAATGTCATTGACATCATCCGCCACCCTATTTACGTCTTTTAGTGCTTGTCTGGTAAATTGGTGTCAAATTCTGGTATAGTCATGAAATAATTTGAGAAATATTAATCCACTACTAACCACAGGATTTTATAGTAGATTGTTGTACAAGGGATAAGAGGGACCTATTTAGGCACTATATGCTCACTGAGATATTCACCCGAGGTTCACTCTGGTTTTCATTTCGAGTATGACGAAAGTAAAAAATAACAAACATTAATTTATTAAAACATAATAAACAACATTGGAAAGATAATAGCTATTTAAAATTTAATAAAATAAAATATATAATAAACTGATAAAACTAAATGAAAACATATATTTTATTTTACGCCGGGATTTATCAGAGTGCATGGCCTAGGTACCTATATAAAAACATAGATAAACATATATACATAGATAAACATATGTACTAGAAAGTAGGGACATGGCTTGCATAGTTTTTAAGTTTTTTGACAGCAGGAACAATCGTTTTCCATGGACGAAAACTACTTTTTTCATTCCTCTGATCAGGTATCTTCAAGCATACTTTCCAAATATGAGAAATGAAAAAAGAATTAGGCCACTACTTAGGGTCTTTGCCAGGTGCTTTGTAAATATTACCCGGCGGAAAATCAACATGCTGTACACTGTACATTTATCAAAGACAGGCATGACATTCATTTACTTTCGGATGCATCCTCGAGAGATAATTTTAACACATTGCTTATGCAACTGCAATTTGTGTTCAAAATCCGTGACGTCCCTGACATGACAACACCTATTCATGGTGGAAGCAATGTAATGTTAATTTCAAACGCACTGTTGCTGGTCTATTTATATGTACGAAACACTTATTATAAGTTACCTACATTGAATTGAAATTGTTCCGAACACGGTCGTGACCTTAATATGGTGTTAAATCATTACAATAATGTTTTGGGAATGATTACAGACAGTCAGACCATTAGGTGCAAGAAGTAGGTGTAATGTGGTCTTGGTAATATTTGTAGGCATTTGATTTTATGGGTGGGTACCTTACGAGGTAGGTATTAAGTACCTATATCTACAATGAAAATGAAAGAACTTCAATTTAGGATTACATTTGACTACTCGGATCACTTGTCTCTTTACGGTCTACGATTATTGTAAACTTTTTGAACTATTAATCAAGCGATATTGAAATATTGGTTTGTAATAGCGTTTTCCAAAACGGCAAGAAACAGGAAATTTGGGAGGCGAAAACTGGACCAATCCAGAAAAATCTAGAGTTGACCACCCTGTTTTTTAAGAAGAGTTCTCGAGTCACACCCAAAGACATTCAATGGGACAAAATGACCCAACAACACTGACTCGTTTGATGTTACTGGTTGGGAACTCACCAGTGTCGTCTCTAGGAAAAATTGTTTTATTTCCTGTGCGAAAATTGCTTGCCTGTGTACGCTATACCTAAATTAATTAATTTAATTTAAGCAATAATATTCATTATACTGGCCACTGGATTATTTTCAGACTAAAACTCACTCTTGTAGGCTAGGTATTTTAGGGAACGTAGATTAATATTTTTTTCAGTAATACTTACTAACTTCGCTTTAAGAAAAGTAGGCTTTTCTTAGAAGGACGGAAGGAGTAGACTCCTGCTACCTTATTAATGGAATTGCCTA
This sequence comes from Agriopis aurantiaria, assembly GCA_914767915.1. NCBI lineage: Eukaryota > Metazoa > Arthropoda > Insecta > Lepidoptera > Geometridae > Agriopis > Agriopis aurantiaria. Next base: position 5,559,744 of record OU611992.1, on the reverse strand, counting down.
CGGAAAGGGACCTCTGTAAGTACCTATTTATTTTTAAGTACACACTACTGCTTCTTTATTTATAAGACCGCGCGTTAAGCATGTGTTAAGAGTCTAAGAAGCCTAGAATGTTCCTAAGTAGTTTACTAAGGTGGCAAATTGCTTTGCCAGTGCAGTGCTCAGTGCCTTTATGGTACACAATTTTAGAGTACGAAAACTTAAAATAAAAACATTTTTGTATTCTTGTGATTTTTTAGGATTCCGTACCCAAAGGGTAACAACGGGACCCTATTACTAAGCCTACGATGTCTACATGCTACTGAGCGGAATTTACGTTAGGTTGGTGCCGCAATAGCAGTTGTTCGTAAGGCCCCAGGTGGCACCTAAAATTAATTGAAAAAACTTATTTTATAACAAGCCTATCTAGGACCAAACAGCTTGGGAAGACTAATACAACAAACCCAAATTCGACGGGGTTATGTCGTTTCGTTTAATTGCTCCTATGGTCACCTTCTGTCTCCATCATCAGACCAACTCGATGGTACCATAACATTGCATTGTCACCGAATTTACATACCTACATAAGCATGCCATACAGCTCAATCGGTAGAGGATAACTGGGGCCTTACGGACAACTGCTATTACAGACACCTAATCAGCTCAGTTGGAAAATCACGCGACCGCAAACCTTATCGCGCCCAGATACGGTATGCTGTCGCGTGATTTTCCAACTGAGCGGATTAGGTGCCTGTAATAGCAGTTGTCCGTAAGGCCCCTGGTCTAAAATTCAGGTGCAAGATTTATCCCACACATACCGCGAACGTACATACTAACTAGGGCAAGTTAAATAAAAGCTTGTAAAAAGGTATACATTCAAGTTTTCGTACTCGAATCCAAACATGTGTGAAAATGAGGCGCTGTGAAATGTGTTAAGAACCCTAGAACGTGTAGTTAACCGTTTAAGGCCTTTGCGGAAACCAACAGACCTCCGTAGTCGTGTTAGTTTCTATGTTAGGAGATAAAGCATCTTGAGAATGTAAGTGTTACAAGTTCTCTACTGGTATACGTTAATTACGGTAAAAACGTATGAATGATACTGAGAGATGAGCGTGGATGAGCGAATCGGTTTCACTGCCAAGGCGCACCAATAGATGTTATCCATCAAAAAGTATGAATTCTCGTCCCACCAAAGATTATTGGATGGGACCGGTGTCCTACACATGAACTTAATTTCAACATACTATGATGATGATTATTCCGATAACCCATACGAAGCGCTTTGGTTGCATTTTTTTTGTGCTAACTGCGAGTCTTTGGAATGCGCTGCCCGACAAACTAAGAAACTGGGTGTCTTCAAATCACGAGTGAATCTGTTTCTTCTAGGCGAGGCGTGCTCCATCAAAGACCGCATCATGGCGAGTTAGTGGTCAAACGCAAGCGTTTTTTTGGTTTTGTCAATTCAATTCAATTCTTTATTTTACCTCTTAGCATTGTCTCAATCTTCTTAGGTACCTACGTCAATTAAACATATTTATGCAGCAATACAACGGCTTTGTATTGCTGCATCTTTGTTAATATCACTAAGGTGCGATTACGCACATGTATACAAGTACTTAATACTCTAGTACGTACGTAAGGTAAGGTACGTTTAGAACACTCGCATAATTAACATTGAACAAGGCTCAGATAAACCTTGGTCTACTTCGACAAACCACAACAAAAGCTGGTCTATTCACGCTACGCTGCCTATCCATTATACTCCATTTACAATAAATACTTTTTTATTTACATGTTATTGAATTAAACACCGGATGTCGGCCGCTTCCCTGAATTACACCAACATTACTGGGAAACTGCGAGTCATTGTGGCATCCATAGATTTATATACACATAGATGTTGGATCTAGTACACAATTCACGTAGTATCCTGAGTTTAGGATAGGTGTTTGTGTCTTATATTATCCAACCGCCGCCATTTTGATTTTTTCTAAAAGTTTCCGCCTACGATGAATGTGGTAGAGTATTATAAATAATAATCATGTTTATGAAAATTGTAGTCTAAAATGGCACGCTCCCGAGATATTTAGAGGTAAAGATTTCCATATGAGAATAGTGACGATCATTAAACTATTTACGTGTCTATACGCGATAAATTGTGTCGAAGGTGGAAAAATTTATTCGATTCTACTTTATACCCGACTTCGAAAAAAGGGGGATGTTATCAAACTGAGTGTATGGTTTTTCATACGTAAATTTTAAGAATACCGTCAAACTTATTTAAATCATATTGCATCATGATAATGTCTATTTGCATCAACATCATATTTTAAAAACTGCTCAGTATACAGGCCTCCCTTTGATTATGCCATTTACCTCGGTTGAATACTGCTGCTTTGCTATACGCCCACCATGGTATCTAATTTAGCTTCCAACAGTAGACTTTCACATATTACTAAATAGTTACTCTACAATTTTTGGTGTTTTTAAAAATAAAATAATTAATAGGCTTGCGTTTGACCACCATCACGCCTGATGTAAAGCGATGATGTGGTCTACCTTGGAGCACGCTTGCCTAGAAGGAACCGATCGCCCCTTGGTTCAGAAATTTTTGAGTGCTGACCCAACATCCATAGTTTAAAGGATCGTTGGTTGTAGTGCTTGGAATGAAGTGAAATTTTAATGTCGTTAACCCAAAACAGGTGCCTGGCTTTTGGGTTCTCATTTTGGTTGATGTAATATCAGATATTTTGACAGTGACCTCTTGTATTGGGCACTATGCTACACTATTTTCTTTAGGTAGGTAAATGTTTACCTTGATTCAAAAGGTTGGCCATAAAACAAATAGCTTAAAGGTCGTACCCATTCACTAATCACCTTTAGATCCGGGATCTGAGTACCTATTTAGTAGTGGGTTTACCAACTAGTCTGGGCCTCATTTTAGCTTTGCGGTCACAAATGACTTGATAGTGATAGTATTACTTGATTAATTACTTGATCAATTCTAAAGCATTCGTTTTTCGGGAAACCTAGCGACCTTTAGTTCAAAAGACAAAATAAAATATAGAAAGTCTAACTAAGTAGCATCATTTGGTTTGGAAATAAATACTTAGACATATTTTATTGCTAGACAACGAGTGGCATCGAAATAGGATGAGAGAATTAAAATTTGAGGATAAAGAGTGTCATGACAACAAGCTGAGAGATTTAAAAGCTGAGGAGAGATGATATTCTGTAAGTACGCCTAGTCCCAGATTTGATAGTTTTCGAAAACTTTTTTCGTTTTCGTATTGTTCTATACATTTTAGTAAAACGCCTCCAGCGGAAACGTGGAAGAACTAAAATCGGTAGTAATCGCCGGTATAGAGTGCTTTTCATGAAAGTCCCCCAGACGCGGTGCTGTCATCGCGTATCAATCACTATCAGTATCATTTCTCGAGTAGAACTTTAACAACTTTTGGCATCGTACACGACTCTTTAACGATGGAAAATTTATAAAAATCTCACTAGCGTCCAAACACAGTAACAACACCTGACAACTACAACATGGAAATTTAGTTCCGCTGTTTGCCGTGGGACTTCTTTCATGAAAAGGACTCTAGATTGCTTCACTCTAATACGAAAAAAGTTTTCGAATACCTTTTGGCCCAGTAATGTATGGAACAATTCGAAAACGAAAAAGTTTTCTTATGTTATCAAAACTTGTACTAAGGGTACTGAAACGATGTCTCAAACGTAACGGGATTTGTTAGAGTTGCCAGAGTTGCCAGACTAGAAAAAAGTTTTCTAAAACTAGCCAATGCTTCAATTTTAACCGTTCCAAATAGATTTACTCGTGTGACAAATTGCCCCCCGTGTTTACTCCGAGGGTGCCTAAGTCAATAATGTTAAAGTTTATTACTTACTTGACTGATTTGCCAGCTCCCCGGTTTGTTAAGAGTGAAAAATATGGATCTACTGTGTAGTAAAATCTTATTTTTAATCTTTACGGCTGATGTCGATTTATCTTTATCATGTATTGTCTAGTATCATCCCCATTTAAGATTATACGGAAAGACGGTACAAAGCCGAAGGTTAATGTACTCATCATTTAGGACAAAACCGCAAAAAATATCACCAGTTCCATACATATATAAATCCAAAGATAGCCCGTTGGTCCAGTTGGTAGTGAGCCTGCCTTCTGAGCTTGGGGACGTGGGTACGATTCCTACCTAGGCCAAACATTTATGTGATGAACATGAAATAATTTTGTGTTTGTTCTATATCTGGTTGTTAATATCTATTATTTAAGTATGTATTTAAAACTATATATGTATGTATATCAGTCTCTGGCAGCCATATCACAAGCTTTGCTTAGTTTGGGGTCAGATGACCGTGTGTGCAAAAATGTCCCGAATATTATTTCATCATCATCAGCCAGAAGACGTCAACTGCTGAACATAGGCCTCCCTCTTTAACCTCCACACTGAACGACAGCCTGCCTTTTGCATCCACTGGATGCCCGCGACTCTCACAATGTCGTCGGTCCATCTAGTTGAAGGGCTACCTACGCTGCGTCTACCGGTTCGTGGTCTTCACTCCAGAACCTTTCTTCCTCATCGGATTATTATTTATAATATTATTATTATTATTTTTTTTTTTTTTTATAATCTTTATTTTAAGTGCTTTTTCGCAAAGCGAAAATGTCGCACTGATAGTTCTTAACATAAATTACATTCACATGAGCATCTGAATCCAAGGACGTTTTATACCCTAAAAACGTCCTCAGACTGAAACTGAACCTCAGACCTGAGCCTCATTTGACATCGGTATATTTACTAACCCGGTGTCAAACGAGGCCCGATCTATGTGCCAAACCGGATTTAACCATGGCTAGTCGCATGGCATTTTTGTCGTTTCTGCGGTAGGTTGGGCCAAATAAGAGTTGCATAATCCAATGGAACTGCCGCAAAATAATAAGCGTCTTTGTGCTTCATTCCGATTATCTAGGAAACTATGCAAGCTGTGGTAGCCTATTTGGGAGACTGCTAGACTTGAAAGCGTGAGGTCGCAGGTCAAATCCCGGGCCTGTTCTAATAAGCTCTTAGGAGTTTATGTACGTATTTTCATAGCACTGGCTTTTCGGTGAAGGAAAACATCGTGAGGAAACCTGAATATGTACGGAGAAGAAATTCAATGGCGCATGTGTATCCACGGACCCACAACTGGGCAGCATATGGCCCAATCGCCCTTTCGGGGATAGTCCTAAGTCTAGCAGTGGACTATTAAAACGCTGATTATGCTTATGCTAGGAAACTATGACTCAATATTCTGAGTCATCTTTTGTTACTCATATCAACAAGCCACTAACCGTTAGGCAATTTCTGTACTACGATAAGAAGTTAGAGAAAAGTTACTTTATTAATACTTACAATATAGGTAAGTAACTATGATCTTATATCCTGGCTTTATTGTGATCGTCGTGATCGTCGTCGAAAGTCGTGATCGATGTAACTTTAATCCTGCGTCAACTTGTAATCCCTTAAACGAATTGTCACCAAGTTTAAATTTTAACTCGCCCCGCCGGGGGTCCATTAAATTTATTGCTTGTAAAGCGAGGAGCTAATTTGGAGTAACATTTTATTGTGTTAGCTAAACTATTTTAGACAAGAGTGGCCCCAGTGGCGCTGGGCGCTAAAGCAACCATGAAAACTTTCATTGACAACTCAAAAATGACACCTACGCCTTTGTAATAGAGTGTTATAACTTTTTTTTACAATACCCGCTATATAAAGCGTTTTTATTAGCCATATGTAATGCGTAGTAAAACAGTGGGGTGTTTGTTTTTACAACTTTCCTGCACCTTAATAAGGGGCGGGCGCGCCTTCCTTTGCTCTATGACTATGAAAACATAGAGTAGAACAGAGACAGAAAAACTTATGTTTTATTTTTTACGTATACATAGATACGAGTGCATGTAACCCAATGAAATTGGACCTTACCTTTTTGAATGTAACCTAACGATCGAAGCAGGTTCTTGCTTAATAGTAAGATAAGTATCATGGCATGATTTTTTGGTTCATACAAAAGCCCCAATCGGTGCTTCAAGTCGGGAAGCAACCTTCAGGTCTTCAGTCAGATTCCAGAAACGATAGCGAAATGAAATACATATCTGTATCCAATCTTTGCTATTTGCAAAGAATGGCAAGATTAAGCACAGCAGAGATAAACAATATACGCTAGAGAAAAAAAGTAAGTATCATACCACAAAATAAATAGGTAAAACCGAAAATAACGAAAACACCGAAGGCAGAAATAACAGTGGTGGTCAGCCCAGTGGTGCTCAAAAGTATACTGAGCACCAGTGTACAGTCAGTTGCTCACCGCCTTCGTTAGTGCACGGTCGTTACGCATTACGTCATTCTCGAGAGCAAACATAAATAAGCATGCATCTAATATATAAACACTTATAGGCACACTACGACGATGTTCAGATTCGACAGACGACGAACATTTTTCAAGTAAATAAGTAAGTATTGGGATTTTCGGATTGCCATCTTTATCTATCTCAATGGTTTGTAAGTACTATACAGACAACCTAATACAAGCAGAAGACAATCGTGAAATGCAATAACCAATCATGGAATTCAAATAGAAAACAAAGCCATAGTAATTTACTATGACAAAGCTCTGCTCTATGTTATGTTAGAGTTTAGACCGTTGTTTGGACAGCATATTGATTTGTAGAACAACACAGTTCTCAAAATGCTGAAACAGTAATGTTACGACCTACATAAAGTCTATATAATGTACTTGAGTGGATATTCGTTTATTATTGAAAAGATATCCGAATTCAATCTCAGAATTGATGGACTAAAATGTATACGTTCGCTGTGCCTCAAACCACAGAATAAATTTAAGTAAGTTGCTGAAATTACATTTCGAGTTCGTCCACAAAAACGCTTCATTTGCCGGCTGTTTAAAAAAATTACTAATTTTCAACTAGTAGGTAACAGGCTTGCGTCCTAATGTTAAATTTATTGCAAATAACAGGCTTTAGAAGTAAATAATTAAATACATTACACATACCTACAAAAAAATAATTTATATCGGTTAATAAATTTCTGAAATACAAGCGTTAAATTTTTTTGGTGGGGATAGCGAGCGGATTCGCTGTCCCTATCCCGCAAAGCGTGTGTTATTATAGTGTGTAGTATGGCGCGCGCACGGCTTGACGTCACAACGTGTGATAGTGCGCTCTCTGTCTAGCATGAAATTAAAATGCTTATTAATTATTTATTTTTGAACAAATATACATTTTCTTTTCGTAGATAAACGCGGGTATCCAGTGGATGCAGATATCAGGCTGTCATTCAGCGTGGAGGTCTAAGAGGAGGCTTATGTTCAGCAGTCTTCTGGCTGATGATGATGATGAGATGGGCTCTCTATTTATGATGAGCTTTTATATGCGGTAGTAAAAAAATACGACATATGCTTATTCTAGTGAAACAATAATACAGCCATCGATTCCTGAAAAAATACCACGACAAAAGTTTCATGAAAACAGCCTACATGCAAGTTTTATTACACGAATCTCATTCATGGTGAATGAACATCGAACAAAGAGCCAATATTGTAGTCTTCCATTTTTCTTGCTTAGCGCGTTTTTTTTTCACACACGAATGCGTGCCTATACAGTAATGATATAGAAGAATATTGCGTCGCTTTATGAAGAAAATTATTGTAGAAAAGAGAAGTAAAACGAGTTATTGAGTTTTTTTGTTGAATAAGTCTATTTGTTACTCTTTTGTAAGGAATTGTGTAGGTGTTTTGAGACCTGACAACCCTTGAAGAAAATTATAAGTGTTCAAGTATTGGGATAAAAAGATACCGCTTCTTTGTGATGGGTATTTTTCACAGAAAAGTTGAACAATTTTTTTTTCTGTGATATTTTTAGCATTTGCGTCAATCTTTTCTATATTTAATTCCAATGTTCATTTCAATGATTAAAGTAGCTACTTGAAAACTCCTTAAAAGTTGACGGTTTCTATTTTAACAAGCTTCTATTAGTGTCTCTTTTAACGAACTATTAAAGAAATCTTGGAGGTAAATTTTAACCTACTTCTTATTGTCGTATCGTTTTAAAACTTTGCAAATAAGTAAATGTATTGGTATGTAGTTTTATGAGCTATGGAGAGGGCTATGCTCGAGGTTTCTCTACAATATCGAATCAGAAATGAGGAGATCCGTAGACGAACCAAAGTCACCGACATAGCCCACCGGATTAGCAAGTTGAAGTGGCAGTGGGCAGGGCACATATCACGCAGAACAGATGGCTGATGGGGCCGAAAGGTTCTGGAATGGAGACCACAGACCGGTAAGCGCAGCGTAGGATGTCCACGCACAAGATGGACAGACGATCTAAAAGAGTCCGCAGGGAAACGCTGGATGCAGGCCGCTTCCAACCGGCCCTTTTGGAGATCGATGGGGGAGGCCGATGTCCAGTAGTGGACGTCCTATGGCTGAAATTATGATGATGACGATGATGAAATGTAATTCAGATGACAATATTTTGATGAATAATTTGGTAACATCGAATTGATCTGAAGCTGGAACCAGGACCTGGATAGTGAAACTCTTCAATAGCTACTAGTAACAATGTATATTTACCGTGATAAAGTTGTGGATGGAAGGAACATGGAACTGCGTCGAATATATATTTTACTTTTTGACTTTTTTATTATTGTTAGTCAATCCGCTGTAACATTAAATTATCTGTAAAAAAAAACAACCGGCTATCTATTACGGTTCGAAAGATACAGCCGTTAATAGGTAGGACAGACAGACATAATAGGGTCCCGTTTTTACGTACGTTTACGTACGTGTACGTTTGGGTACGGAACCCTAAAAAGTCATACATACTTGACTTGTTGTTCAAATTAGCTTGACACCCGGTGAGTAGAGCGTTCGAAGAATCACCTGTGATTTGTAATGCTGTCCACGGATGATGCACGCGCCGACAATTGCAAACTTGTCACATTGCATACAAAATTAGGTAATTTTTCGCGGAATTGCTCACCATACACCGTTGTAATTGAATTAATACTAAAATCTGGCGAAGCTATAAAAATACCATGTGTTGGGACGATTGGCATGTAGCATTGGAAATGCATTTATTATTCCACGTATTTCGTTTTGTAGTTGTGTACCTGATTGATTTTATTGAAGCTCTGGGTTAAAATTTGACAGAAGCGGACAGAAGCAATTTTGTTTGGCAGAATTAAAAGGAATGAACTAGTTTGTAGTTCAAATTGTTTGCACATCTTTTTGAATTGAAGTGTCCAATTGATGAAATGAAAGTGATACTTACGTAACAAATATAAAGAAAATTTTTAGAAAAAAAAGAACCGACTTCATGATTATACCTTCATTTACAAACTAAAACTAAAAAGTAGAAAATAATATTTAAATAACTACGGTTTCTTGTAGTAACTATATGACGGAACTCTAAAAAAGCTTCGGCTTGAAAACTTCTTTTTCGTGTAAGTACTTACTTTAAAAGGTAAAAGGTATTATAGGTTTTTACAGCTTCCGTGTTTTGGAATTCCGAAGTTAATATACAAATTCGGTGACTTCTATTTTCAGTAGTTATTTTCCAGTAACTGCTAACTGCCTTCAAGTTCAATCAATTGAACTGTTTACTGAACTTCTGAGACTTTTGAGTACCACTAGTTTAATCAAATTATTTCATTGAACTAGTGATACTAAAATACCAGTAGTTTAGTCAATTGAACTGTTGATTGAACTACTGAAAATAGAAGTCACCGAATTTGTATATTAACTTGGGAATTCCAAAACACGGAAGCTGTAAAAACCTATAATACCTTTTACCTTTTAAAGTAAGTACTTACACGAAAAAGAAGTTTTCAAGCTGAAGCTTTTTTAGAGTTCCGTCATATAGTTACTACAAGAAACCCTTATAAGTTCGTTCTGTTCATCCAACCGTCCGTCCTATAATTTTTTTAGAACCTTATAACTGTTATAGTTATTAAAATAATTAAGTACGTGCAACTATGCATAATTAAAGTTTTAGAAAAAAAAAAGATCTCAAATTTTAAAAGTATAAAAATATATAATTTTGGCTCTTAGGGTACATTCTCTGGTAGGACATGTAAAATGTACCAGATGTGGGGATGTTTTTTTTCCGCTGCACCTCCTTGTGTGGGTTATTGTAAAATATGGGTCTTTTAAAATTTAGGTAAGATTTTATACATCACTTTTTATCAAGTGTATCCTTTGCGAAATATAGCCCGCCATTTCTAAACTATAAGACCTACAAACCTGCTTACAATGCTTACAATGCTCATTAGGCTGGTAGAATATCTTCATTTAAGATTATATTGAGCATTTTCTTTCTGGTTATAGCTTGTGAGCTATAGCGATTAAACCGCAATACATCAAAAGTTTAAGTTCGAGCTCAAAAGTGTTGTTGACCTTTTCGTAAAATTATCTTAACAAAGAATGTTTCCTTAGTTGTTATGTTTTTGACTATAAAGTAGAAGTAGATGTTATGCCGGGATTGTACATTTCTGAAATTTGGCTGAGTCCACCTATTTTTGAACTATGAACGTGACCAATACTATATGGCTTTGGCTACGGAACCTTACCATATTATGCATGTCTATACGCTCTTGGCCAGTTATTTGTTTTGTTTTGTGATTCATACTTTTTATTTATATACCTATTATATAATTGTATTAGCTTTATACAATCGAAGAAGTGCCGTTTCGGAACTCCAAAATTGCATGAAACTTAGGCGTTACGTTATCTTCTTCATTAGGTAGGTACTATTGTGGTAGTTGAAGTAATGGCGCTACTAGAGTTGCCAGATCCTTGCTTATCAATTCCTGGGCATTTCTGGGTTTGGGAACGGCGTCAGTACATGGACCGGTATGGATACTATACTATTATTCAGAGAGCACATCCCACGGCAATTTAAATTCATCTGATTTACGGGACTAAAGTTAAAAACTTATTGTAAATTCCATCAGGGTCAAAATCATACCTGTCTGCCAAATAGTTGATTGCTCTTTCAAGGAAAATGTGTGCCTGTGATGTGAATTTATTCGTTTAGTCTTCTATGAGGTTCCGCAGCGCGAGCGTAGTGTCCGAAAGTTAGTAAAAAACCCTAGTATTCGCGAATTCCGGGACAGTAAAGTGAAATTACTGGACACTGGACAAGACACCTCATTCCGGGACTATCCCGGATTTCCCGGGTGTCTGGCAACCCTAGGCGCTACGCACTGTATGCCACGATACTCTCTCCTTGTTCGTCCACTGATCCAACGATAGACCTTCGCGTTGCACAGCACTGGACAAATTTCGCGTTATGTACCAGTTAGGCCCCATGCACTAGCTGTGCTCCGCGGCTTCATCTGCTAGAATCCGAAACAGAAACCATACCCAAGCAAATTTCATTCAAAACTGTTCCGTCGTTACGGAGTGGAGAGGCAGACACAATTTCTCATGAATACAGGGTTGCGCGGAATGGTAGTATTATGCCGAAAGGAGGTCATTGTAATAATCATCATGAAGAATTTTTAATATAGGACCATAATATATATGTTCCATTCATACCGATGAGTGAGAATTACAGATTATTTGCGATTTTTGGTTTAGTCCCATATGAAAAACTTTGTTCATAATGATGAATAGAATGACCTCCTTTCGTCATAGTACCACCGTTCTATGTAACCCAGTCTAACTGAAAATACATACACACACTCTCTCATTTATAATATCATATAATATTCTGTGATTTTGCCGTCTCTACTTAAGGAGCTATGCAGAATTTCAGCGTCCGCCGCTAATAAAAGCCAGTTTTCATTATTCAAGTGTGTAATTTAAGTTACCCGTCTTTTTACAAATATCTGGTTCGCTTCTTCCGAGCACGTACCACTAATGACCGCTGTCTGCAGCCTGATGACACTCTGAATTAAAACTCGGCCACCTTATCTGTAGAGTTGGGCACGGGAGCCACTTATGCATGTTTTAAACAAAACTGTATACCATTTAAGTTCGTTCATTTGACCACCTATTCGGAGAAGTTGGTCGCACTGTTAAGCCATATTTACTTCTGAATCACGCCCTCTGAATGAGGAAACGGTAATTATCACAAGTGCTGATATCCTCGACGTTTTTGTCGTTTAATCTTGACGTAATTGCGTGATGCGGTCGAAAGCTGAGCTTAATCACAGTAACATAAATAGGAAAGTGACTCTGTTTGTTGCTATTTTCACAAATATGAGGCTGAAACCTTCGACCAAAATAAAATGAATGGACGGGCCCAGAAGAACCGCATTTTCAAAGATTTCAAAATGAGCGTAAGCGCTCACTTCGTTTCAGTCGGTCTCTAGCCGTAGGAAGAGCGACACAAGGCTTTTGTTACATGGTAGCCAAACCTCTGACAAAATTATGCCTTCGTGTGATTTCTCGAAGTGTAAATACACAACAAAAAACTGCTATCTAATTTTTGTAATAAATGTACTGTACAATCTGTACATGGTTATAATTAGGTGTTGAAGTATAGACGGTTTGACTCGTTTTTACTGAGAAAATTCAAATGGATTGGAATTGGATGGATGGAAATTGGAAATGGAAATTTTTGAATGGTTGTGGCCCGTCCATTCATTTTATTTTGGTCGAAGGCTGGAACATTTGTATTTTCGTGTTGTTTTCTAAGCTCCATAGACGCCTCTTTTAAAGTCTCCACCACTTTACTAGGGCATGACTTGGACTTGACCGTGACTTACTTTGCTTGCCTTTGCCTTATTTGACGACATTTCATCAAACTTGTTAATATTTTAATATATGACACTGGCAAATGCACAAAAAATGCAACGCCAAAATCATCACACAGGAAAGAATTAAAAAAAACTGATAATCTGTGGTGATTATTACTATAGGTCATGTTTTTGGCACGTGCTACGATTCATACAGAACGATTATTCGAGTAGAGGCTTTTTGGTAGGCCTGTGGCGTGTGGCGTGTCTGCGATACAAACTAGCGATACTGTATTGGTGCTAGAATGATAATCGATTCGCCGTGTGACATGAATATAGGGTTGTTTAACAAGCACGTGGAATCGATAAAAATTGTGCGGCGGTAACGCACTGTGCAGACGAAAATAATATACTGTTATTTAACTAGGTAATAATGACTAGGTAATATTTATCTCGACTCATTTCAACTTTTTGAAGATATAAAATTTACTTACGTTATTTTAACTGTCCGCTTCAACCTCCTTTAAGAATACACTCCATCTTAAAGAAGGTTGCCTGAAAAAGTTAGCTCTTAGCGATAAGGCCCATTATTCCAATAGTATTTTAAGCTTTTTATCATGTGTAAGTGATTTGTGGTATGAATAATAACAAGTTTGTCTATCTAATCTATCTTTTATTTTATCATTATAATCTTGGTATCGCCATCTACGATATATACCTATGATTTATGGTGATTTTTATTTTTGTCAAATTAAATAAAACTTGTCGTTTTTTAAAATTCAATAATATGTTTGCGTTTTAAATAATAAACATTTATGTTTAACGTAGAACACAAATTGGAACGAAACAATCCATCCATCAATGATTCTTATCTTCCATCTACATATTCAGTGTGATCATGCAAGGTCACAATTAGCTGGGTACGCTCTTCAACTTTAGATACTTTCTGGTATTTATATGTGGATTCTAAGTAAATGTTTGGAATCGAGTCTTATGCACAAAAATCTATATAGGTATATTACTTATATAAAAGATAGTCGTGTTTGTTACACAATTTATAACTCAAGAACGGCTGAACCGATTTGGCTGAAAATTTGTGAGGAGGTAGCTCAGAACCAGGAGACGGACTACTTTTCATCAGCATCATCACTATTTTTCATCACTACGCGGGTAAAACCGCGGGGCGCAGCTAGTAAATAAATAAAAATACCCCGACAAACGGTTGAACAGAATTTATTGAATCATACCTTAGAAAAATCTCGATAAAATCAACATAAAAAAAAAGAAGTGATACTTAGTATGCCACCACAGAAAAAAAGTTAAAAAAAATATATTTTCTTTGGATGCCACAGACAGATACACAGATATACACAAAGATCTCGGACTTGTCATTGCAGTTGTATCTTGTTTTATAAGCCAGGAAAGGCTTAAGGTACCTTAAATCCAAACAGTGGCATTTTTCACTCACTTGTAAAAGTATATGTTTGTATGATTAAAGTGTACTTACCTCGTACACGGTAAAACTGCTTAAGTTGCGCCCTACTTTAGAGTTCAATTACCTTTTTTATTGTATTTCATAATATCATTTGGATTATCTTTAGTCCTTCAACTGTCTATGGGCAGTCTAACTGTATTTGTAGTGTTTGAAAAAGAAAGAAAGAAAAATATTTAATAGTATTTTGTTAGTATTAGCTTGTATTTATTATTAGTTAGTAGTTCCTTGCTGATAAAAATGCATGGATAAATCAGCCTGTCTTAGTACCGTGACCAAAGTATTTGCTTTAAGGCGAAATGGTGGAAATGGAGAACCATACACTTGTATGACGGTAATGCGGCGTGCGCGCTTTCAAATATTTTCAATATTTATTTGTTCTTTATTTTCTACAAATAATCTTACGCTTTTACAAAAAACTGCGACCTCTAAAGTATTTGAATGGTTGTTAGGATAAGACACAATGTTTTTGATAAAAATATCTTCTATAGAATTTGAATGAAGTTGATTTAATCCATTGAAGGGAACGTAAAAACGGGTGTTTTTTAAAGGAAAGTTTACGATTTATTTCTATCAAGCCAAATTTCCTTAATCGTGTATCGGTGACCACATCCGAATAAAACATTTCAAGAACATTTATTAAACATAAAGAAATAATATCAATTGATCGATTTTAAAGGTCTACTTTTAAATATTCGTGATGACGAATCGTCAAATTTGAAGCATATTTCGTCTTAAAGCTTGCATTTACATCAAAGGCTGTGTTTTTGTCTCACCATCCAGATTCGATGTTGTCCAAATTCTCAACATCTACTACCAACTAACAAGATCATGCAACATCAGTCACTGAAGGCGAAATATTGAGAATTCTTTGGAGCTCATACTTGAAATCTCATAGTAACTTTCTTAAAACTAAGATATCTACGTTTTGCCTTCGACCAAAATAAAATGAATGGACAGGCCCAGTAGAAGCGCATTTTTGAAGATAACAAAATGAGCACCGGCTCTCATTTCGTTTCAGTCGGTCTCTAGCTGTAGGAAGTGCAACACGTGTCTATTGTTACGCGATAACGAAACATCTGACAAAATTATGCATTCATATACTTTCCCGAAGTGTAAATAAACAAATAAAACCGGGATAATTTTTTTGTAATAAATATACTGTACATTTTTATAATTAGGTGGTGAAGAATATGTCCGACGGTTTTGACTCGTTTTTACTGAGCAATTTCAATGGTTAGGGCCCGTCCATTCATTTTATTTTAGTCGAAGCGTTTTGCTGCTACGAGAATGTACCTACAGCGTTCAAACACTTGAGTGGAAGCTACATGTATGGAAGCTAAATCAGTAGCATCGGTAGTGTGTAAGTGATAGTTATCGGACACATTAGAGTCATAAACAATTATCTGAGCTGAGGCAACTGCACGTGGGCGGGGCAGGAAGCCCGCCGCACCACGCCTCGCGCCTCTGACACTAATGGTATGCATGGACAAACACTTGTACTTACATACATTCTGATGCGTTTCACAGGGCCCGATTTGGCCACTTTTTTATTTTAAATAATTGATTGGCTTGCGCTTGGCCGACATCTCGCGGGACGATGCGGTCTACGATGGAGCACGCTTGGCTAGAATAAGAAATCGATTCACTCTCACAGACTTGAAGATACCCAGATTGTAACTGACGGGATAACCCATTCAGGCAGCGAGTTCCACAGACTAGCAGTTCGCACAATAAATGTGGAATCAAAGCGCTTCGTACGGGTTTTCGGAATATCAACCATAAAACGATGTCGAAATGTACCATCCTCCGGTGATTCTGATCGCAGTTTTATGACATACCGAGTATCCTATTAGTACACGGTGAACGTACTGCGATCCCCAAGCTGCCTGCCAAGAGTGGGGATTATGGCAACAACCCTCTCCAAGAGAGGTTTTGGAGATATAATGAGTCGAAACGTACCTTTTCTTGTTGTATCAACAACATTAAAGCCTCTAATAAAGTCCACCACTTTCACAGATCTAATCTATGACCACTTTAACGATGTATGACATGAACTGTACCATGACATAGATTGATTGAATTTGACTTTTTTGATCTTTTAAAATTTTAAATTACACTAGCTAAATAGAAAAGACGTCTGAAGTCAAAACGTTATACTATTTTCTCAGAAAATTTGTGATAACTGGCAAATATCGGCTAAAACCACACCTAGACCCTAATAAGTGTGAAGGCTAAATTATGAAGTAGCACAAATCTTAGAGCAGCCAGGTAACCCACAAAAAATATGAAGGAATGTCATGAGAAAGTACACGACAAGGTTGTCTTATACTCATAAACAAGGGAAAATTCACGTTTCATAACCATCTTTGGAATATGTTGGAATTGGACACGGTCCGCTGAGGTGTTTCCACAAATCCGTGAGATATTGTTCTCGGCTCAGCCAAGTAATAGGATAGCTTTATACAAGGTTATACAGAATGGTGGTACTAAGCCGAAAAGAGGTCACTGTACTCATCATTACGAACATCTTTAACTATGAAAACGTACGATACCAATTCTGAAAACGTGAAAAACATATATTGTACGTTCCAGACATTTCGATGAGTGTGAACGCCTTTTTTTTTTTTTTTTTTTTTTTTTTTTGTTTTTTTTTGTGTTTTCAATGCCACCGTCCTGTACAACCCTGTATAAACAAGCTCAACCTGTCTCCCGAATCATTCTGTACCCCAAATGTTGGATGTATCTGAATCCAGTTCTAGAATATTGGCGTAACGCAAATCCTATAAAAATGAAACGTAGGCGCGCCACCCGCAGGACGGCCAACTGAAGGATCCTCGTAAATAACATACGGCCGCACCTGTCCCAGGAAATGTATATCCATTCCAATGATATTACCCTTATCTGTTTGCTTATGAGAAAGGACTTCGGCTCGTATCCAATACAGGATTCACAAAGATACACCTCCATTTTGCAACTATTGAGGGACCCTCAACTTTTCTACCCTTTCGTGTATTCCGAAAGGTGAAAAATAGGTCGATTGCTATATTTGGCAACGGACAAATTGCAGAAAAACTTCGTGAGAAGGAAAGGCTGAAACTTTTCCAGGCTGACGTAATCGATTAAAAAGCCATTGCTCGGTTCGCCGACCGCAAGAATCGTTCGCGTCCGAAAATACAATAGCGCTAATAGAAAAATGACTGGGTAATCCGGTATAGTTAGACAACGCATCGTGCTGTTCAATTTAATAATAATGGTCCGGCCAATTTGGCAGTGCGCGCTCTCGTGCCGCGTCAAGGGCCATCGCTCCGAGAGCGGTGCAATTTGCCTGCAGCCAACACTTCAACCTACAAGAGCACACCAATTAGACGAGACAAATTCCGATTTATTATTCAGCGTGGGCGCGATTCAATTGGATAATAGATGACGTCGTTTGTTTCCATCGCGCGGTTACCTAGCCGTAAACAAGAGCCTGTATCGATTTGAGCCCGACCGGGACTTTTACGGCAGAACAAACGGCCACGGCGAAACACATTCTCAATAATAATCGCATCCTTCCAGGAAGAACGCAACATGTAGAATATGTAGATGCAATCGAACGAGCGTACGTTAAGGCAATTTGCCTGCTAATATAACAAGTCATTAAAGCTCGTAGACTACGCGACTCTTATTAGCGGCATCCTTTAGCATCGTATTTGAATAAAATTAAAGCATTTATCTGCATATTGCATTTTGTTACTTTGTAATAGAAAAGGCGGTAGCAAGTAAATACACTTCTCACGATGCGTTCTAATCAAAGTGAAACGAGGCGGGGATGTTGATTACATACAATATCGGTGATTAACCAGTCATTAAGGTATGATTAATAGAGTATCAACAATTATGAGTCTAATAAACTGCTGGTAAACTCTACTTGTTGCTGTGTTTTGACAAATGGAAAAGTCGGCGCAGAATATGCTGCCGATACAATCTCAACTTTGATCTCGACAACGTGTAATTAGAACGACTGACTAAGCGATATTTATGGGAGCGTTGGCCAGCCGACCTCTCACAAGATTTAAGACTCCATTGTAGATTTCTTTATTGCACACCTCGGTTCAAAGTAATGGTCCCATACGTTGTCGAGTCGCCGAAGCTCATATTCAACTGTGAATATTAGTCACAAAATCGAATGCCAAGCATTTTGACACTAAATTATAACCTTCGATACCTCGAGGCAATTCGTTTCCAGACGGAATAAATCACGATATTTCGGGTAAAAATTCTCACTTAGCATAAGAATAATGCTACCCTCATCATGTTATGACAGGGTGTTCACAAGTGGAGCTTGTTTATTTTTTGTGGTATTCTATAACGCATCGCCGTAGCCAATTAGTTATCAACGATGTTAGATCAAATTGCGTCCCGTATGGTCCTGGTCCGGCTGGATTGCACCACAATGGCTATGTAGGCAAAAACTTCGAGTTACTATCGACGATCGACGCTGGCACTATTCCGACCGGAATCGATATCGGGATTCGATTTCATTCGTCGATGATGTTAGTTAGTGAACCGGATCTATTTTTGGTTTAATTCTTTAGATGGAATTGACTCCTGGAGCTATTAAATTAGAACGTAATTTTGATTGATGTAGACACATTTTATAGATTTAAAACCACATGGATTTTGAATCTAACTCATCGTTTTAAACTATCGCGGTAGTTTACTAAAGTTATATGATTATGTACGGGATATTTACCGTGGTAAGGTTGTGGAATGAGCACCCGATATTTCGGCGCAGTTACATGCACCGTTTGTTCGCATGAGTCCAACTTCTCAGGATTCCAACTTTTATAACATCCGTACAAGTCTTCGCATAAGTCCAACATGTTCACGGGAAGACCGAAGAATGCGGGTGGTTGGTCGAATAGTTAAAAAGTTAGGTGCAGACATAACGATCTACCCACTTTCTTAGTGTTTTGCTACGGTTATCACTGGAACTCGAACTAAAACCTATTTACCCACGGGTAAATATCCCGTAAATAATCATATAACTTTAGGTACTCATCGTACAAAATTGACAAGAAGAGTTTCTGGGATTAAAATTATCTTTGTGTCCATTAATTTCAATGTCTGAAATAGGGGCGGCCAATGTTTTAGCCATTGCATGTTAGCAATGTTAGAGCTGTCAGTTTAGAATTGGTATACCAGAATTGCCATCATTGTCCGATTGACCTTGCGACAATTGTGAATATTTTAAAGCGTTGAGCCCTGCAAACAGTTTTTTGCAAAAAATACCGCATGGAAACGTTTTCATCGATATTTAAACACTTAAAAATTATACCTACGTTGTTTTTTTTAAACCCTCAATAAATGAGCTGATATTTTTCAAACGGCTGATAGACTCTTGTTCAAGTCACCACTCAAACAATAAAAAACTAAATTAAAATCGGTTCAGCTGTTTGGGAGCTACGATGCCACAGACAGACACACAGATACACAGACACAGATACAATGATACACAGTTACACAAGCACACATACACGAAGATACACACGTTAAACTTATAACATTCCTCTTTTTACGTCTGGGGTTAAAAATAGCAAATGAAAACGTTTTCATCGATGTTTCAACACTTAATAAATAAACGCTACCCTTGCCACGATCCTGACTCGATAACCATCTGCGGTAACGGACTACTCCAGAATAGGGTCACGGTCGTTAGGCCGTCGCTTTCAGATCGGGTCCGGCAAAAAATGACCGTTCCCGTTTTGAAATTAAGTAAAACGCCCAAATCAATAAAGTCGCAATTAAGAATTTCGGTTAATTATACCGATCGGTGGACTGGAACGTCGTCGTTGCGTTATTTCGCGCCTCTCACGATTATTTAGTTAAATGCCTTCGTGTTTTTGTAGGGCTCCCGGCGGCGTTAATTAATTGTAGCCAAGTAAACAAGTATCGCGGAGCTTTCCATTCCAAATATCACGGGGCCGTAAAGCGATCGGCTCGAAATGTCAAAGTTCGAATTGGGTACCTACAAAGTACTTTCGAGGGAATATAAGCGGTGCGTTGGTTTACAGACTTCACTCGCTCAAATAGCGAACATGCAGTGCAAGTACCGTTCTTTATCGATCGTCAAATTTGCTAAAATGCCATAGAATCGATCACAGCGAGTACTGAAAAAATTGCATATTATCGAATTTGACGACCTCAACTGTCAATTTGACGATCGCTAAAAGAACGGTACTTGCACCCATGGTCTGAAAGCTACTTATCTTCTGGGTAACTGTGGTTCTCCACACATCGGGAGGCAAAGTCGCAGGTTATCTATATCTATACTAATATTATAAAGAGGAAAGATTTGTATGTAAGTATGTAAGTATGTTTGTAACGAATTGGCTCAAAAAGTACTGGACCGATTTTAAAAATTATTTCATTGTTGGGAAGCTACACTATCCCCGGGTGACATAGGCTATAATATATACCCGTGAGAAGCTGGGGCGGACCGCTAGTATAATATAAAAATATAATAAATACATACTCGGGACATTTTTGCACACACGGTCATCTGACCCCAAACTAAGCAAAGCTTGTGATATGGCTGCCAGAGACTGATATACATACATATATAGTTTTAAATACATACTTAAATAGATATTCTATACAAGTATACCCATAAACTTCGACCAAAATAAAATGAGAATGGACGGGCCCAGAAGAAGCGCATTTTTAAAGATTACAAAATGAGCGCCCGTGCCTACTTTGTTTCAGTCTGTAATCTGTATCTAGCCGTAAGAAGTGCAACACGCGACTATTGTTACATGATAACGAAACATCTGACAAAATTATGTCTTCTTTCCGAAGTGTAAATACACAACAAAAAACAGCTATCTATTTTTTGTAACAAATGTACTGTACATGGTTATAATTAGGTGTTGAAGTATATGTCCGACGGTTTTGACTCGTTTTTACTGAGCAAGTTCAATGGTTATGGCCCGTCCATTCATTTTATTTTGATCGAAGCCCATAAATGGCCAAAAATTTGCTGCCAGCATATTGACCACTTTTCCTCCCACCAAAGAGGCTTTTAGATTAGGCGAAATTTAGCTTTTAGGGCTTTTAAAAGAACAATCTCGATCACGTCACCTGTCAAACAAACAAACAAAAACTAAATCAAAATGGTTTGGGAGCTAAGAAGCCACGTACAGACACAAATGTTAAACTAAGAACAATACTCTTTTTGCGTCGGGGGCTAAAGATAAAAACTATATGCTAACGGGAAGTGGGTGAATTTCAATAAACGGGATTTATTCCTCAATTTTTTACCCTCTTGTGTATTCATCAAATTTAAACGGGGTAGACCTATCCAATAAATTTATAATAGGGAAAGTTCCACGGGAAACAGCGGAACTAAATTTCCATATTGTAGTTGTCAGGTGCTGTAACTGTGTTTGAACGCTAGTTATTAATTTGCCATCGTCAAAGAGTCTTGTACGATGCCTGAAGTTGTTAAAAGTGCTGCTCGAGAAATGATACTGATAGTAATTGATATGCGATGACAGCACCGCGTCTGGGGGACTTTAAACATGAAAAGAACTCTACTAATCCGCGTTGTACGCATTGGACAGATCGGATTCTGCTTAATTTTGGATTGATTCTATAATAACGGTTACTTACTAAGCTGTGACGAGCTATGGAGAAGGCTATGCTCGGTGGTTTCTCTGCGAGATCGAATCAGAAATGAGGAGATCCGTAGACGAACGAAAGTTATCGACATAGCCAACCGGATTAGCAAGTTGAAGTATGACGCAGTGGGCAGGGCACATAGCATGGTTCTTGAATGGAGACCACGGACCGGTAAGCGCAGCGTAAACGTCCACCCACAAGATGGACAGACGATCTAAACCGCAGGGAAACGCTGGATGCAGGCGGTTTCCAATCGGCCCTTTTGGAGATCGATCGGGGAGGCCTAAGTATGTCCAGCAGTGGACGTCCTATGGCTGAAATGATGATGATGAGACGCGTGATTTGCTTACTTAAATTACGGAATGAGCAGTAGGTATCTTGTTGCGTAAGGTGCAGCGGTCAGCAGGTGGCGCCATGCAACGGAAGCACTTCCACTCCCACACACGCTCAACTATCTACCGGCGTATTTACCGTTATCAACATAAACGAAGTGTCATAACTCAGCATCCTCCAGCCCATTAATGGAGAGGAATGGCCACTCTTCGCCGGCTGGCCGGCTGCCAACGTGCTGTCTCCGGCCTAAACGCGAATAAAAAATGCTTTTTTACGCTTGGGCTTATCGGTGTAATATTGGACTTGTTGTTGTGATTTTAGTTCCGTGAATTGATAAGTTTTGAGATTGGGATGGTTGTTATTTTTTTTCTTTTCAGAATTATTTACTAAGCTGTGTGCGTGTGCCAAGACTGCCAGGCGACCATGTATTTTTCACAAAAATTCAGTCAGAAAATAGTTCTATACGTAGTACAATCCGATATGTTAATATTATTGTGTAACCTTTAGTTCGTAAGCAACAAGGGTCAAAAGTGCCCAAAAAAAATATTTTTATTTTATTTATTTATTTCACATCGTGTCGCTCCAAAAAACGAAATAGCCAGGCGTTAAGCAGGTTTCTCAGAAAGTTGTAACACCCGCGTTCATCACTTGTCTAATGTAAATTTTTCTAATAAATAACTAGTCAAACTTTATAGACGCTGTTTAGCTAATTCAATAGCTATAGAGTAACAGGTATTTTCTAAGTCTGCGTGCTTCATCTTCGATCACATCGTCGATTACCAACAGACGAGTTGGTGGTAAAATGCGGACTTCACTTCATTTCTTCTTGTGGTTCAACCATTCACCGAAATTCTTATTTTGTCTATACTATATAATATAATATATAATATTATGTAATATATTATAATTATAATATAATATAATATTATAAAGAGGAAAGATTTGATTGTTTGTTTGTTTGTTTGTATTGAATAAGCTCCGAAACTACTGAACCGATTTGAAAAAATTTTTCACTGTTGGGAAGCTACACTATCCCTGGGTAACATAAACTATATTATATTTTCAAAAAAAATAGGGATCCTTACTAAAACTCCAATAATGTAACTCAAGGTGTAAAAAAATAAAGATTTTCAATTTTGACTTTGCGTGTTTGACATTTCTAAGACAGGACAACGTCTGTCAGGTCTGCTAGTTTATGATAAAGAAAGTATGAAATTATGTTTGATCATCTATGGGCCAAACCCCCTATCTAACCTAACCACCTAAAGCTTACACTTGTAAGTTTCTCTATCTACATTATGTAAATTTTTCCGATGTGCATTATATAGAGATATATTCTATCTATTTATTTAAAGATAAGGGCAGGTAAGGCAAGGAACTTCCACCTCAATCTATCTACCTAAAGGGAAATTAAATTCTTAAACATTAACCCCCTTGGAGTAGTCTTGGAATAGTTACGCCGTGTTTTGTCTTCTTCTCTCTTTCACATTTTGAACTCAATCGAAAAAAATAAAAGACGGAGTAACTATTCCAAGCTTACTCCACGTTTATTAATAAGGGGGTAAATGTACTAGGTCAATATGTTTAGATTTAAAACCGAAATTCCATTACTTCCATTCTTTCCTTCATTCACAGATTAACTCAATACAAAATTTATATCTTAATCTACTTGACCTACGAAGCTGAAATTAAGGGGTGTGAGAGCCGAAGTAAGGGGAGCAAAAGGCGGTTCAAAGTTTACATGAAAAGTCTGCACGTACGAAGTCGCAGCCAACAGCTTGTGTTAAAAATATATCCTTCTTACTACAAAAGATTTAAGAACGCTTTAGACATGTGTTTAGCAGTTGTTTCACTGTGAAAAATATGTTAAACACATGTCTAAAGCGTTCTTAAATCTTTTGTAGTAAGACGGTAAATGTTTTAATTTTACCCAAATATGATTCCATTCTCAATAAACAGAAATTGTGTTGCCAAAGCAGGAGCTGATACAAAAAATCGCGAAATAAATCGCGTCGCGAGAGTAATGGATCGTTCACGGTTCCCTACTGTTATCTCTTTAGCTTATTTCCCAAGTTTTTTCCTTAATCTTTCACAATTCGCTCTTTTTACGTAAACATTTTTGACGTGTAAGAGATTAGACATAAGCCTGATATCACTTTTTGTGATACAAACACGTGAATTTCTTTAGTGAAAGGCGTTATTCAATTTCCTCGTGGAGTCGTACCGAATCTTTTACTCAATAGTATGCATTTCTGTGAGACGCACCATCATCGTAGTCATCAATATACATCTATCTACTGCTGGGTAAGACCAAGACCCTTCTCAAGACTAGATCTTCAGCGTCAAGACAAGCTTTACGCTTCTTCAGCTCTTCGCTGAAACGATCAGTAGATGGGAGCGATGGTCGCCGATGGGTAGCATGTGCGCTTTACAATCGGACGGCACACAGTCTTCCTCGGCCCTGCACCAATGACTTATTCAGTACCTACCTAAATAAATTATGTGCAGTTTTGATGTCATCGCTCAGAAACGGTGAAAAAACACATTGTGAGGAAACTGGTATGTCCAAGAACTTCACTAGTTCAAAGAGAAATGACATTCGCCAACATGCACTGGGCCAACATGGTGGATTAGGGCCTTCCTCTCTCTCCGAGAGAAGGCCAGAATCCTCAAATGGCCGAAATGATGATAAATAGATAGATTTATGTATAGTCAAAGAAAGAATAAATAAATAAATAATAAAATAAATATTCGGGACATTTTTTCACACACGGTCATCTGACCCCAAACTAAGCAAAGCTTGTGATATGGCTGCCAGAGACGGTTCAACTATTTATTTTACAATTCATAAGTTTAGTTAAGGAAGATAATTCATAATGAATTAAGTTAGGTCTTTACTTAATGTCATTGCTAAGACCACGTGCAGAACATTAAGATAACAATAACGAGTTTGATAACGTTATAACGTTCATATAATAACCGTCGTAACGTTCTTGTTATAACCATAATAACGTTGGTGGCCTGGTGAATGGCAAGGGTTGCCAGATTCGAATTACAAAAACGAAGCAACCCGACTCTTTTAATTGGCAGACGACATTCTGGCTGCGGCTTAACTGCTTACACGTGTACGTTCTTTGACAGTGTTGCAAGTTCAAGAAAAAAAACACCATTAAATTTAAAAAATATATATAAAAAAATTATTTTTATTGTTCTAAACCTGTTAGAGATTGAGAATACATGAAAATATTACCAACATAATCTATCCTGGAATGTTAATTTGATAAGTGAGTGAAATTCAGATCGGACAAACAAGGGACGCCTTTTTAACCGACTTCAAGAAGGAGGAAGTTATCAATTCGACTGTATGTTTTTTTTTTGGTTCACTTGAGGTACCGCTAAGCCGCTTAATTCGATAACTGTAAGTACGGCACAATTACCTACAAATTTTTCACTTTCACCCAGAAACTTGCAGAGACTCCGAACTAATAAACCACATGCAAAAAGTGGCAGGGTCGTCTGCAGGTAGAGTTCGTCTAAACCGCCTAAAGGCATCAAGCCTGATTTAGTCCTGATGCGTTCCCAACTGCCACGCCATTTTATCATGTCTCCATTTGTCTGGTCTGAGGATTAAACCTTCTATACAAAACTAGACGACATAAGTTGTTGTAAGGGATACAAATAAAAAAACTACATGTAGGTAAATAAAATCAAACGATACACCAGTAGAGAAAGAGAGTGATAGAAATACACTAGAGAGTGCAGAATGTAGAGTAGAGAAATTGTTTATACTTTACAATTATGGTTTCGTAAAAAAGTTACTTGCATTCATTTACGATGAGAAACAGAACTATTCCCATATTAGAAAGTGAATTTTCCCATCTGGCAACCTAGACATCAGATGCCGTGTCTCTACAGAACCGTGTTACGACCTGACAATTTGTCAACTGACACGCCGTGGGAGTAAATAACACTGATATGTCTCTGAGCCTCGCGAATTCTTAAGACATTTCAAGAGAATTAATGATTACTCCATTTGAAGACAACAATTAGCAAAAATAACTTAAAACTTATTATCATATTCATAAACTACAGTACTTTGTAAACTTCAAAATATTCATATCTCTGCAGATCTTAGCATAAACTAATATGGCAGATTCATCTTTGTTCTCCCTAATGGCGTTGCTTAATTCGCGAAGTTGCCACATTTGTCATGCGTTAAGCTCTGTGTTTGCCTGTTGGAAAACGTTGCATTCGTTCATTGCCGGCCCACACGTTATTCTGTTACTAAACGCTTTCATCTGCGTTAGTTTTATTCTTATTTCTTCGTCAGTTTTATTCTTATTTCCGTCCTTATGTGTCACTGAGTTTTAAGTGGCTGTGTTGTTAATCATGATGGTAATTTACACTGTCACTGCTAATTGGAGATAAAACTGGACTGCTTTCGTTTTATTCTTAGTGGACCGATATTGGGTTATATTATTTTTACAAGTAACTGTATATTTTTACTTCACTGCATTTAATTTGTTTTAAGAACTTGCTCCACTTGCAGAGTTTATTTACTCGAATATTCCGTTATTATGTTTATATTCTTACACGTTAGATTGTAAATATGAGATGCACAGAGAGTTATGGAGAGGTCCATGCTTGCTATAAAGTTTCTAGGTGAGTACGTAACACTGAAATCCAGCTGAGAATAAAAGTTTTAGGTAACTGAGCGTTGGTCACTGGACTAGATTGGCGCGGGACCGAAGCAGATAGCACAGGAAGAGAGGCCTGCAGTTCACCCAGCAGTGAGATAAAGAAAGCTGTGAATCATGATGAATGATGTTCATGTCTTGCATTCGTTGTATTTTTTATTGTATAATAGGATTGCGTTTGACCGGCACGTCGCCTGATATTTAATGAGGTCTACGATAGAGCCCGCTTGCCTAGCAGACGATGAGACGTGAAGACACCTGATTGTAGCTATCGCGGAACATTGGGGGAGCGCATTCCAAAGTCTAGCAGTTTGTACAATATAAGTGGAATCAGATCGCTTTGTACGGGTTTTCGGAATATCAACCATGAAACAGTGTCGTCTTTTCGTGCCTGCCCTGGCCATCAGATAGAAAAATGAATAAGAAAGAAATAGGTCATGCAGATCGCACAGTCATGTAAGAAGTATTGACTAGTAGAGTTATAGAGAATAGTTACTATGTAGGCCACCTTTAGTTTCTGAAGAAGTTATTACATATTAATTATTGCTTATCCCTTGACACGAAATAATGGCTTTTCCCAGGTAAGTAATTTGGATTAAAATTTTATCAAAAACTTTGAATCAATCTTTAACAGTTTAATTTAGTCAGTTTAACAGCGCGCCAAGAATTAGAGAGTAAGCGGAAACGTGTAAATGGAAATCTTCCGGGGAAGTTCAATTCTTTCTTGATTGAAATACTTTTGAACTGTGCACTAGTTGGGACTTAATTAAATGAAGCCCTAGTCTCTGCGGATTTGAGCTCTTGGAGTAACTGATCTTTCTGTGGGTAGGTGATAGGCATAAAGACTTCAATTTCACCCGGATAGTATCAGAAGGGCCTAGTATAATATTATGTTTATATGATTAGTAGATTTTAATTAAAATGTCATCTATCAATAATTATAACACCGGCTTACACTCACGATAATGTTTTTATTGGTCGAGACGATCGACTGGTTTCGGAGCCATTAGAGCCCCTTCATTAGGGTCGACGCGACCGTCTCCAGAATCGCGCGTATTCGCTGATGAAGGGGCTCTAATGGCTCTGAAACCGGTCGATCGTCTCGACCGGTAAAAACATTATCGTGAGTGTAAGCCGGTGTTATAATAATTTATAATGAATCCTCACGCGAGTTTCGATGAAGTCATCTATCAATTTAATTTAGTTAAGTACTTCAGTTTAAAGTTTGTTTGCATAAATGAAATGTAGTATGAAAATTACCTGAATTCTCATACTTGTCATATAAACATACTTGTTACGTTTTTTACCGACTTAAAAAAATGAGGGGTTTCCAATTCAGGTTGTATTTTTTTTTGTTCTCTCAGAACTCCGTCATTTGTAAACCGATTAGATTTATTTATTTACTAGTTACGCCCCGCGGTTTCACCCGCGTAGTGATGAAAAATGATGATGATCATGATGAAAAGCCTATATCACTCTCTGGCTCTTGAACTATACCCATGCAAAAAATCAGGTCGATCCGTTGTTTCGTTGCAGCGTGAAAGAGGAAGAAAACATCCATACATCTATATATACATCCATACATACAAGCTTTCGCGTTTATGTTATTGGTAGGATTTAAAAGGATATGGATTGGATACTTGCAGATTGGTCCCATAGAAATTTCATCAAAGTCGGTTTAGTAGTTTGGTTTATAAATCAAAATAACTGGATAATTAGCTTACTTGGATGTAGGTAGGTAATATTGTCACTAAGGAAACGAAATTGCATACTTTACTAATTTAGAAGTCGGTTTTGATTGAATTTACCTTTCTGATACATCTTTCTTTTTAAAATCGATATTTCGCGAGCAATTACATAATTACATGTTAAGTTCTTCAGTCTTTCCGTGAACGTGGTGCATGTAACTGCGCCGAAATATCGGGAGCTCATTCCACAACCTTACCACGGTAAATATCCCGTAAATAATCATATAATTTTATTACATGTTAAGCTTTTCGACCAGAATTCGGACACCTATAATGGCACTCTCCGTGGCCTCATTCAATTCGTCCAGAGTTCAGGATTTTGGCATGCAGCACAGTCCATCAAGTATGTCATAATATCTGATATCTATATCTAATATGTGTCATATGCCTGAGGGCTCACACCACAGAAAAAAATCCGAAATCCCCGAAACCCGGAAAAAACCCCGGTTTCCGGTCGAAAAACCCGGAATCAGTCTCGGTTCCTAATGGTTGAGTATAGTCATCAAGGGCTTTACGGCTACCAATTTTAAGCGATTCTATTAAGGTGAATGTAA
Organism: Agriopis aurantiaria; assembly: GCA_914767915.1. Taxonomy (NCBI): domain Eukaryota; kingdom Metazoa; phylum Arthropoda; class Insecta; order Lepidoptera; family Geometridae; genus Agriopis; species Agriopis aurantiaria. The sequence goes on along the minus strand of OU611992.1, from coordinate 5,530,518 downwards.
AAAGTTGCGCGACCGCAAACCGTATCTCGGCACATTAAGGTTCACATTGGCGTGATGTTCTGCACTGCGCTGTTTCACCTCCGTAAGGTGACCTAAAAAGCTTGCCTGCTCAACATCATCAGCTACAAGTATCAAGGTGAAATAGAAAAGTAAATTTTTCTTGAATTTTGTTTTCCTGCTTGTTTTTCATTTTGTTTTCCTGGTCGAGTCGAGTTCAAGAAAACACCTTCATTATTCTGCCTCTATTCAGGCTCACCTTCGCAGAAACATCCGTAATTTCATTGAGATTACGCATTTATTCACAAGGACGCGGTACATAATAAACGAAATGCGAGCGACCTGCGTACTATCGGACTTATTAGGGTGCGACCGCACTAGGGTGCGTTGCGAAGAATCAAGACACACCCAATTTAAAATGTGATTCATGTGGTTTAAGAAAATACATTTTTTTTAAAACTTACTTCTAGGTAATTGGGTGAAATTCAATAAACGGGAATATTTTTTTTTTTAACATCCTTAGGGCTAGTGAGCTTCGAATTTAAATGTGACCTTCCTCGAGTTATAGCCTGTTACATAAAAAAGCATTAGCAGCTGTTTATTTAGTTATCCAAGTAAAATAAAATGAAATAAAACGAAATAAAATGAATAATTAAAATCGGGCCACAATCCGCGAATACATCGCCTAACACTAAAAGAAAACAGTCTAATTGATAATCTCGTTATTTTCAAAGTCGGTTAAAAAGATTCCAAGATATTGAAATGCAGCTGGAAACGGGATACTTCATTTTCTTTAGACTTTGTCTAATTTCGTATGCGATCGATAATTATAATCACACCATCAGCTTATTGCGCACGAGGACTTATTGGGACACAATCAATAAATTAGTTTAAACGCAATGGACAACATTTAATTTTTTTTACTACCTATTTTTATTAGTTTAATTGATAGATTAGTATTGGTATTGTATTGGTAGTATTGGTATTTTTCAGTTTTATTTTTAACTTATTAGTTATTTTATTATAGAAACTGACGTGGTTTTCACACATTTTATTTATTTCACTTTTTATTTATTTATTTATTTTATTTCCCGTGTAATATAAATAAAATGTTAATAGTTATTTTTAAAACATATTATTAATTATAGGCTCTATGGTTGTTTATACTATAGCCAAACGAATATGAAAAAAAATCATGTCAAGGGCAATGTCAAATTTGTCAACATCAAATAGCAAAACAACATGTACTGGGATGCCAGGACGCAAATTAGATTTTACATTTGTTTGAGTGTTCATCATCATTATGATAATCAGCCTTTTAACAGTCCACTGCTGGACTTTTAACCTACCCCGAAAGGGTGATTGGGCCATATCCACCACGCTGGCCCAGTGCGGATTGGTGGATTCATATACGCCATTGACTTCCTTCTCCGTACGTATGCAGGTTTCCTCACGATATTTTCCTTGGTACGGGCCCGGGGTTTGAACCCGCGACCTCACGCTTTCAAGTCTAGCGGTCTCCCAAATGGGCTACCACGGCTTTTATTTATTTATATATTTAACGATAAAGTATTATAGGCGTAAGTATTTTATGCGATTTAATCATATGATCCTTCCACAACTTAATTGTTCTTTTAATCACCTAGGCTTATTATTTATTCATATTATGTAGATGGAACACGATGTTATGCCATTAATGACTACCTAGTAATTTTAATTTTTTGAACATATACGGGGTAATGGAAATAGATGGCAAGATAGATTCATATTTTTTTATTCAAGTTTTTGGCAAATTAACTATTGCTCGTTAATCCTATATTTCCATTATTTATTTATTTTTAAAATAACTTGAAAAATAGTGGATAGAATTTTATTTTTTATTTTTTTACGGGGTTTTCAATGACTAATCTCCAAATGGTTTTCGTATTTTTGACTCTTTGCAAAAATTAAATGTTGTCCATTTGGATCGTGTGCGACTCACAAAAAGTGGACGTGGCGTAATAATTTTGTCTTGGGGTACAGCATCCTAGTGCGGTCTTACCTTCAAAGGGTCGGTACTACGCCATTTTCCCCATCTTGGCATTATTGGTGTACGACTCCTGATTATGAGGACCCGAGGAATACTGGACTTTGCGGCTATTTTTAGAGGTGAGGTTCATTTGGGAGTGTTTTTTGGTATCTTTTAATTCAAATCAAAGGTATTGTCTAATTTGTACCAGTCGCCGGGATCCGGTCACCAGGTTGGTTTTCGGCGACCTTTAAAACAGACATTTACTAAAGTTTTAGACAGTTTAATAATGTTCTTGTCCTGTTTTATTCTATTCTGGGAAACGAATACTCAAACAGAGTTTTCTATTTTACAAGCTTTTATTTTTAACTTGGCGTGTTAGTGTGGGACGTATCTTGCAATTGAATTTTAGACTACTTGTCTTCAACTGATTGATCTGAAATTTGGCTTACTTATGTAAGTTCGGTGACAATGCAATGTTATGGTACCATCGAGCTGGTCTGATGATGGAGCCAGAAGGTGGCCATAGGAACTCTTAAATGAAAAGACGTAACCCCGTCGAGTTTGGGCTCGTTGGATTTGTCTTCCCAAGCACTTTGGTCCTAGATGATAAATTCAATATGGCGGACGCCCCAAGATGGCGGACAAAATGTTCTTATCTACCATCATGATGGGTATCAAATCAAAAGGTTTGCTGAGTAGAATACGCATAAAATTGTTTATAAAAAGTTTTTTTTTAATTCATTCAGTTTATTTAACTTTTTTTCTCATTAGGCAAGTGAAGTAGGTACATTTTTCAGCATCTACTTTTGTTTCAATAAATAAAGAGTCATCTATACTAATATTATAAAGAGGAAAGATTTGATTGTTTGTTTGTTTGCATTGAATAGGCACCGAAACTACTGAACACCGATTTGAAAAATTATTTCACTGTTGGGAAGCTACACTATCCCCGGTTAACATAGGCTACATTATATTTTCAAAAAAAATAGGGATCCTTACTAAAACTCCTTAATGTAACCCAAGGTGTAAAAAAATAAGATTTACAATTTTGACTTTGCGTGTTTGACAGTTCTAAGACAAGACAACGTCTGTCAGGTCAGCTAGTACTTAAATCTGTGACTTAAATAAATTGAATTTGTTTGCAATAGCGATGTTGTTTCAACATCGCTATTGCTAGATTTCGAAAAAAAATACTGGAAAAGGTTTCGGAAACAAAAGGTACGATACTGACTAGGATATTTTATGGTTGACGGGTTAGGCTTTTGACAACAGTTCAACTGATGTTAGATGACGGTGTGGTCGAAGTATCCAGTACGGGGACCAGCACTGAAGTGCTGATGCTGCTGCCAAAATTCGCCGTTAGGTGTTTGGCAACAGATTTTCAAATTGAGAGTGGTAGTTAGCGAGCCCGTATTATAAAACACCATACCACCATGCTATGGTTTTCTTACGATGTTATCCTTCTCCGGCAGCTCTACCCTCCACAACAATGGGGTAGAGTTGCGCGAGATTTTTTGGAAAACCCATTTTTGTCTGGGGCAGAAGTCTGTCCCTCAGTCAATCTGTAATGTACCAAATCTCTTAAGCCCGCAGCTGCTATTACGAAAGCTAATGCTTCGCTATAAAGATGAATCGTTTATCCAATAGATAAATACAGGGTTACGCGGAAAAACTGTACTAAGCCAAAAGGGGTCCTTTGTATATAGTATACATTGCCTAACGACTTAAAGAGTGAAGAAAACGAACGTAGTTTTGGAAATAAATATAAAAACTCTAATAATTAAAAAGTTCTGTTTAAAAAGGGATAAAACATATAAAAACGTATCGGGTCGCAATTAGGGTATGGCAATTTATGTATGGATGTCATTATGCTAACATAAGTGTCATCTATTTAGCATAATGAGACATTGGGGTCGAGACATTGGGCCCTTGGGGACCGGGAGCTCACCTCATTTTCATAAATCTTTCAGAGCGCCTGGTGACCACAATGCTGGTGTGTTTCTGGCTCAACGCATTAGCATTGCCATTCAACGTGGTAATGCCGCCAGCATGTTGGGTACGCTGCCAACTGGTAGTGGGCTTGAGCATTTGGATTGTCTTTAGACCTTCAACGGTCTATGGGCAGTCTAACTGTATTTGTAGTGTTAGTTTTAGCTTGTATTTTGTTTAGTTAATAAAGGCACTTGCCCAAGGATATTTTTTTGCATAATATGCAATAAACGATTTGACTTCGGCTATGCTATGAGATATAACAACCTTTGCTATGAGACCAACACAGAAATCGCGAAAAAGCGGCTCCATACGTTTTGTCGAGTATCAATGAGCATTTTCTATAGAACAGCTGATATTTATTTCGCGTTTTTGGAGTTGCTCCCATAGAAAAGTTGTTGATAACATTAGGTACTATGAGCTCCTTTCGGCTTAGTACACCCTTTCAACGTAGCCCCGGATAGTAGTATATAATAATATAGTGGCAACAGTAGAGGACAAGGAAGAGCCCACTTGTCTGCGCATGTGTCTACTGGCTCCAAAACTAACACGCTCCCACTTGAATCAAATAATAATATCGCCACATCATGCTCGGTAAATAAACAAACATGTCTGCGTAGAGCCCGCACATTGCACACTACTACACACGGACGCCTGCATACTATGCTTTCATCTATGCTATGCTATGGTAATGGTATGAGAAATGTGCCAAGAGGCTCATCGGCAACGAATATTTAGTTCAGACTAAGCTTCTTAGTCTTGAGCATCGGTTCTATCGGTTTTTATCGGATACATTTCGGAGAGTGTGCATCGGATCTGCATTATCTAATTCCCCCCTGCCCATATATCTATCGGACTGCCAGAGTGGAGCCAAATCGACACTGCAATGGTTGATATTCTGAAAACTTGTACGAATAGCTTTGATTCCACTTGTATAGTTCGACTGCAAACTGCTAGTTTGTGGAATGCGCTGCCTGAATGGGTGTTTCCCGATAGTTACAATCTGGTGTCTTCAAATCATGAGTGAATCGGTTTCCTCTAGGCAAGCGTATTCCATCGTTGACCGAGTCATCGCGCGAGTTGGAGGTCAAAGGGAAGCCTACTATTGACAACAAACAACAACAAACTCTGATATTATAAATACGAAAGTTTATAATATGTGAGTGTTATCTATTTAAGTTTATTTATAAGACATTTGTAACCAAGCTGTTGGTCGTCCTTTCAAGCAAAAAATAAAATAAAATAAAATTTGGTGTGTATGTTTGTACTACACACCTAACTAGGTAACTGGATCTAAATGAAACATGATATGGAGATAGCTTATATCCTGGATAGGCCACATGGGCTACCGTTCGGATTCCGGAAAAAATATCGTGTAGGATAGCGGGTGAAACCGAAGGGCACTTCTAGTTGGAAACTAATTATTATGTATCTATGCAGCGTTGCGCATACATTATTTTACGATCATAAAAAAATCTAGAATTATAGACCGACAAAGTAGCGGTAGATCGTGATATCGGCATGGATAGTGATCAAACAGAATGCAGAATTTAAAGCACCTTATTAACAATCGATTGAGAATTTTTTTGACAAATATAAAGTTCAGTTAAGTTCAGTGTCATTTTAATTAGTTACAATACAGGTACATGTCGAAATTATTTAATTAGTTTAATTAGTATAGTAAATGGTCAACACCCAAAAAACGAAATATTGCCAAGTAAGTGTTCGTGTTGGAAAGGTTCCAGTCATTGATTTGGTGAATTTAATCACTCGACCTTTATAAAATCTAAGCAAAATCTATTCACTTAAAGAGTAGTAAAAAAAAAATTGTCAAAATTAGATAATAAAATCTGTATAAAACAGTTATAACCATCAGCAGACGTCCACTGATGAAACATAAAACTCTACACTGAACAACAGCCCGCCATCTGCATCCACTGGATGGCCGCGACTCTCACGATGTCATCGGTCCATCTAGTAGGAGGCCTGCGCTGCGTCTTTCGGTTTTTGGTTTCCACTCAAGAACCTTTCTTCCCTGTCGGTTATCGGTTCTTCGAGCGACGAGGTCTGCCCATTGCCAATTGTTATGTAAAATAATGAACGTAATAAGTTGAAAATAAAATAACAATTCTATTATTCTTACAATCTGTAGCCGCACATTGTCTGCTTATCCATTGTGTGATATTGAAAAAAAGCTCGTAACATTTAACCGCTACGCAAATTTTCATTAAACGCAAAATCTTTGGCAATTATAATATTAGTGTGATTCATCATCATCATCGGCCAGAAGACGTTCACTGCTGAATATAGGCCTCCCCCTCCACATAACCTCCACACAGAACGACAGCCTGCCTTTTGCTTCCACTGGATGCCCGCGACCCCTGGACTCCTAGTGTGATGAGTGTGATTGATTAGTGTGAAATGTTGTGAGTTGTGGTTTAGAATAGTTATGGCGTGGTCAAGGTAAATAGGGATTCATTTTGATCATGATATATATAATATATATACATATATATGTAAAAAAATGAACGAATATATTATATGAATGAATATATTATATATATATATATATATATATTACCCTACCTACCAACATTTCCCTACGGAAATGTTGATGATGTTGTTCCCTACGGAAATGTTGATGTGTATTGCCAGCTTGTCTATCTTTTACAAGCTCCTCTTCATCACCGAGTTTATTGGTACTTGCTTATTAATTAGTTGGTGTAGTAGCACTAAACACTCCCAGGCCGAAGGAATTCCTGAAACAAACGGCCCAGCTGCTAACAGATGCGGATAATTGTTATTAGCGGATACCATTACGATTGGCCAAAGTTGGACGCAGTTTGGCAGATGACCAACTTCCAAGGGTTCTTTATGGATTTTTGAAGGGCGTTGAGAGGCGGCTTGCAGATATTTGGGTCAAATATATAAGTACCATTCTCACTTACAAGATGATACGGATATCTCTACATAGTATACATTAAAGTCGCTTTCCGCGTCTGTCTGTCTGTCTGTATAACAACTAACGGATATTAATGCGGTATCCACCACAATAAATACATTTTTTTTTGTTTAAATTAGAACGGCTGTCAAGGCATTTTTGTAAGAAATTTGTTGTAGCCAGTTGCACCCATATAAACGAACGTCAGTCATTCGAAATTAGTTAGCAACTGTGATGAGGACAAAGAACTTTGAGACCTAACCCAAAAAGGTAAGGTCCAAATTCTTTGGATTCGGAGTTCGACGCGTTGATATAAATAAGAATGTTCAATCAAGGTCCTGTCATAATGCCTAGCGACAGAATTTCCTTCTCATTTCTGTTCTATTTACTTCTCTTTTCTGTGGTTTTCACCATCAGTCAGAAAATTTTTCACGGAAGGTTTATATACATATATAACCAGCGAACCGCCCCAGCTTTGCACGTCAATTACAACCGAGCGAAGCCGGGGCGGGTCGCTAGTATAATATACGATCGTTATGGCTTAGAAACGCGTTAGTTTTTTGCACCTTAGGTCCTATATTCACGGAACCCAATTTTTTTATTAACGAGTAAGCTTAATTTTGTGCGCCACTTTTTTAAAATTATTTTAATATAAATAATAGTTCCGCTAAATAAGTAATCCTGATGTCCTGTCTCGCCTGATGTTAAGCCATGAAACGGCGGCATTCCTGCCGCCTTAGCTATGTCGTGTGATGTAGCTGGTGGTGTTTCCCGGTGATCGGTTTCCGTTTCGCAAGGCACCATTCTACAACTGCTCTGGCCCACCATCAGTCTTCCCTTCTGACCAAGTGTCCCGCTCATCTCCACCAAAGAGACCTAAAATCGACTAACTATTTCAAATTTTTCAAGATGTTTGCCAGTCACTATACCTAACTATTTCAAAGATTTTGCAAGCTTCAAGCTTTTCATTAAACCCGACAACATTTCCCTACGCTATCCAGTATTACTTTCAGTAAAAGCACAATCTTCGGAAAGAACTAAGTTTCCATTTCGGGAAGCCGAACTCACAAATTGCTTACACAGTTGCTCTAACTAGGGCGTCTAACTTTGCCCTGATTTAAGTGAGAACGAAAGAAACAAATGTGTTTTAGAAAACTAAAAGCGGAAGGAGTAAAACACTGTTTGAAACTATCACGGTTGTTCACTTCAGTTATATGGTTATTAACGAGATATTTACCATGATAAGGTTGTGGACGGATCACTCCATATTTCAGCACAGTAATATGCACCATGTTCACGGGAATAACCACTGTTCTGAAATTTTTCGTCACAGTAGCTATTTCGTCATTTTTGTGTATCTAGTAAATTTCTTTTAACTCGTTTCATCCTCTATGAACCTGTTTCATACTATCCTCTACCTAAAGGGTCGGCAACGTATTTGTGATGCCTCTGGTGTTATAAGTCCATAGGCGACGGTGACTGCTTACCATCAGGCAGCTCGTATGCTTGTTTGCCACCTATGGCATTAAAAAAAAAACTCGACTTTTCTTTTCGCGACGACTCCACCAAAACCCCGTCGACAGGTTTTAAGATTTTTTAGTTGTTAAGTACTTTACTTTAAAAGTTCATAGAAAAAGATCATAATCACTCGACTAAATGTATAGAGCATCTGCTTTTTTGTTTATCGATTTTTAGGTTGGGCCTTGTAAAAGTTGTTCATGATGTATTACGAGCCTTTTTTGGCTGAGTCGTAATCGTTCTGAATAGCCTGGTATAACTAGAATGCACAACAATATCATCTTCATGGTATGGACTCGTCCATGTAGCTATACGCTATCAATATTGCAAAGCAAACTGGGCTTGCGGGGCAAATTTCAGGCTTGATGACGCGATATAATTTAAGGAATCAAAACTTGAAAGTATACTTTTTTGTTTTATTTTGTTATTCACAAAATCAAGGAAAAGTCGCCAACTGAACTAGAGAACATCTTTTTTTTGTCGGTTAAAAAAAGATAAAGATATTGTGCATTACTTTACCTCGAACTTTTTGTTTAATTTAATTTGACGGTATGTCTTGGATTATGTGAAATTAGTATTAAAACAATACAATGAATAAAAGTAAACTTTTCAAAGTTTAGGACTCAAAAATTGCGTGAAAATTTGGCGCTGCTTTACTACCTCAAAAAGATTTTTAGATCCGTACGAAAAGAACTATGAACAATGAAAAACAAACCTGCAAGCCCGTGATAGAAGGGGAGATAAATAAATCAATAATTAATACTTTTTACAACGTCTATTCAGGTCAATATCATAGGGCGGAGTGCCCACCAAACATGTCATTTGTTTATATTAATTATAGCTAATAGTAACTACTAAGTATTCTGTTATTAGATACTAAGTATGACTTAATCTATGGCGCAGAGCGCTATCAATACTAAGTATGATTTATTCTATGGCGCAGGGCGCTGTCACCCGCGTGCGTTACAAATGAAAAACGCCTGCAAACTCGACAAAAAAACACTGCTATAAAATATCATTATTTTCTTTACTCTCCGAGAATGTAACGACAAAGTTATTTATACAAAAAGAGGAAGTAAAACTTGTCAAGTAAAATGATTTTGCCATAGTTACTGGGACATCTGAAGGGCCTTGAGGGCCCTTAGCCCTTAGGCAGTCCTGACGAGACAAATGCTTTGTCCACCCTTGTTAGCTGACCCCTCTTGTGATGAGACTCTAGTGACGCAGCGGCCAATTACAATATTAAAAGCAACGCTGAAACGAAAAATAAAACGCGAGAATGTGTAAAGATTACGAAATCATAAATCACATTACGCAGAATCACATGATTCATACTAATCTGTACTAATATTATAAAGAGGAAAGATATGATTGATGGTTTGTTCGTTTGTTTGTATTGAATAGGCTCCGAAACTACTAAACCGATTTGAAAAATTCTTTCACTGTTGGGAAGCTACACTATCCCCGGGTAACATAGGCTATATTACATCTTAAAAAAAATTGGGATCCTTACTAAATCTCCAATAATGTAACCCAAGGTGTAAAAAAATAAGATTTAGTATTCTAACTTTGCGTGTTTGACAGTTCTAAGACAGGACAACGTCTGTCAGGTCAGCTAGTAAATAATAATAAAAATAATTTTAGAAGAAAAAAAAAACAATTCCTATTCTATACCTACATGTAAAATTTAAACTAAAAAATTTGGAACTGATAGTTAAAACAGAGATTGAAAGTCATCATCGAAACTCTTCCTGAAAGGAACCACAAACCAAAACGTCACCTGTGTTTTCAAAAAGCGCTGAATCAATTTAGATAAAATTTATATGGAAATTTATCTCTGAAGTATAAACTATTAAAAAACAAAAGAATAATCAAAATCAAATCATAATAGGGAATATGCATGTGGTTTAAATCTGGTTGAAATAATTTTTTTCCGAATCTTTATTGTTCTGACTTTATATCTAAAAGATTATTTTTTTATTTATTTACATTTTAATTGCTTAAAATATTAAATAAAAAGTGCAAAATATAAGAGGGAAATTCAAATTTGCGAAACGCTTCACCATTGGTCGAAACGAAACGTGACGTCAAAAGCCACAACATTGCCTTTAGCGGCGTCGATATTCATACTGTTTTAGTAGTGTTTGAGAGAAAAATCGTTTTACATTGAGTTCCTGTAGTTTTTTCCATTAGCTAGTGTAATTTTAGCATTCTCGTGAGACTAGAGATCATTTACGACGATGACTGAGACTGGTTTTGTCAAAGCACATTCGGACAATCTACCAAAAATATCTAGATGCATTCATAATGACAGCAAATTTTGCATCAAATCCAGATTTTACAGTTGCTGAGATCAAAGGAGTGAAAGCGGCAAGGTAATTGTTATAATCCATGATATATTTTAATCCATTACATAGGTTTTTACACATAAATGCACTCGGCAGTAATTACCAAAACATAACCTATAAATAATCATTGGTCATTAAAATTGTTATGAATTTGCTGCTCTACTGTCTATATTATAATAATTTATAAGTAATTATACCTAACATTACTTATGTTCCGTAATTTTCCGTGAATTTTTAAGTTTTTTTTAAAATGTGAATACTGTTTACTCTAAATACTTAATGTACCTACTTATTGTTTGTTTGTTGAGTGCATAATATTCAATACTAAACATACTTCTAACTCACACCATGCTATCAAAATATAACATATTCACATTGAAATGATCTTCACGACAATGCAAACATGATGTTGGAGATACTTCATCTCTTCTCATAACCTTACACCATTGTTTACGTATTTTCGCATCTCTTGGAATAGGAAAAAAAAACACTTTATCGGGTGTATTTCTAATAGTGTTTGTACACTTTGGCACAAGACGATACCTATAAAAATGTTTTTTAGCTTCTTCCATGGTCTGGATATCAATAAAACTGAAAATCGGTGTGAAATAACTGTATCGTCTATAGTAAACAAACACAGAACGTGGCTTATGACGTCATCCAAGGCCCGCGAAAAATTGCGGCGTTCAAACAGCTCAAATTTATTCGATGTTTTAAATATTATTTTAAAAATTAATTTGAGCTTTTCCAACTGTAATTATATTTTTTACTATGATATAACGATGTAAACAGTTAATTAAAAATATAAAAAAAACACATGCATATTCCCTATTGGCGGAGATTATTATTGATAATTATTTTATCGCGTAACAAATATACAGTCGAATTGATGACCTCCTCCTTTGGTCGGTTAAAAACAAAAGCAAATCTAACATTTAAATTTTCGCGATTAGAACACCATGGCTCACATCCTCCATGAAAACTTTAACAAATTTTATTTAAATCCCATACGGAGTTGGAATTACTTTAAGAACCGCAAAAAAGAAGGAGTCTTTTCTACCCCAACCAAAACACAGTGAACATAAATCTCCACCAAACATTTTGGTTGATTCACATATAAATTTATGGCCCAAACAAAACAGGCGAACAATTCACCCACTTTCGTAATATCCAATAACCATTTGCTTCCCGTAGAAACTGTTTACACGGGCCAATAAAACCGGGAAATATTCAATACTATGCGCCAAAATACATGAAAATTGCATCCTTTACTAAAATACGATGATGGACAAGGACAGAAACATGTGTCACAAATTCATTTGTTTATTATTAAGTCGAAGCAGAGTAGGCGCCACTGATCGCGTGACCTGTATGGAACCATGTATCCCTAGTCCTGTTTCATCACCTCTTCCATATTCCTAAGCCTTATTCTGTGTGGGGTAAGATTTAAAATCGTTATTTGCAAAGGTAGTTATTTTTCTGTTGTTGTCACGTTATCATTATCAAGTAATGAGTCATCGTGGAAAGTGGCCCTATTAATATGACTCATGAGGTTGTAACCAAGGCGAGGGTTGCTCATAGAACGCTATGACTATGATATTATGACCAACATTCTCTAAAGGATTAGCTAATAACAGTATCTAACTCCTAATTTAGAGAGTTAAGTGAAAGCTTCTGGTAAATTAACACTTTTGTATCTACAAAGTAAGCAGTAGTTTATTCTTTTGTGATATACTTATCAAAGAAAATGTCTCGGATTGCACACATTTTAAAGTTCTAGTGAAGATTTTTTAATAAGCTATTGTTTAAATGCTATACACATACACTTATAATGGGTTATCATAATTGAATGCGTATACAACATTTCATGTCTGTGTTGCTAACCATTGAGGATTTCCCTAGTCAGGACCTAACCCTGAGTGCAGCAACCATGGTCATGATAAAACTTAAAACCGTCTATCATAATAAAATGCGTAAAAAAATTATGTCCTTGCGGTTTGACCGTTGAAGTGTTTTTTTACTGGATGTCGATTCAAATCATGCTTACCATAAAAATGCATTGTCATCGGAACTGAACCAACACGTAAAAATTCAACTCCGTAGGATAAGGGAAATGAGTCTTATTCAGCTTGCAATATTTGACCTAAACAAACAAACTATAACATACAAACATTGCAAGTTAAATAAAAGCTGTAATAAAAGTACTTTCGAAGATTTGGTACTACAAAGCTGTGTGAAAATTGACAGCGTTATCTCCGAAAAGTAAATAATCACTTAACCTTCAATCGCATTGCCTCTGAAACATTAGGGCTGGCAAAGTTTAGGAAGCTCGAGCTACAGCGTCCGTAGAACAACGTTCGATTAAACTGGATCATTGAAAGCTGCCGTTGTATAAATACGATTCACCCGTTCGGATTCGGGATCCAGATTAAGGTAGTTAATGGTTACTTTGGGCTAAAGCCCCGGTTTAGGGCGTAAAACTATTTTCGTAGGTACTTAAAGTGCTGGGTTCTTACAGCGTCTACTAGAATAACTATGTATATTGCTATGGGACAAATCTAAAGAATAGAATAAGTAAAGAAGGACATATTGTTTTCGGATGTACTAATGTATGTTTTTAGGGTTCCGTACTCAAAGGGTAAAAACGGGACCCTATTACTAAGCCTACGATGTCTGTCCGTCTGTCTGGCTGTATCTTTCGAACCAGTTAAAATTTTCACAGAACATGTAATGTTACGGCGGATTGACTAACAAATAATACAAAATTCAAAAGGTAAAAACGAAAGGAGGTCCCCATACAACAAACGTATTTTTTTACGTATTTTTGTTTTAGCTCTAATGTAAAAAAAAATATACGTACAAGCGTCAAATTTGGCATTATTATAGTACATACTTTAAAGTATACCAACAAATAATAAATAATGGCCAAGTGCGAGTCGGTGACAAGTTTCTGTTCATTACCAAGTATAACTGGTAATTTCGTTATTGTATTTTGTGGTGGTACGGAACCCTCAGTGCGCGAGCCCGACTCGCGCTTGGCCGGTTTATTTAATGTTTCTTTAATATCTCTTATAGCCTAAACGGTTTGCCGTTTTTGATCAGTGAGGAGTCGTTAGATTGGTCTTGATGGTGATGGCTAGTGTCTTTGGCAACTTTTTACAGACGGGTGTTTTGTTTTACTTCTAATGATCTATTTGGTATTTTAATAGGTTAAATATAGCTTAAGTGAAGATTTGAATTAACAAAGGACATGCGCATCATCAAATGAAAACCATTTATATTTGACGTTGCCAATTACAGAAGTAAACAAATGGAAAAACATTAACGACCATACTTATAAACGTTCCTCAAGCTAAGCGATGCTTAAAATTGCTCTGTCTCGATTTCAGCTGTGAAAATTTCCGTTAACGTGAAGTTAACAGAGCAATTTTAAGCATTGCTTAACTTAAGTAACGTTTATAAGTAAATCGCCATTCGCACATTTACTAGTTGTTCGGTTAGATTAGACGACTGACATATTAATCTCATAGTGTTCGTTATGAATACTATGATTTCTTATTATTAGACCAACTCTGAAATCTTGAAAATAATGTGCTGTAAATTCCTTAAAAAAATATATTGGATAATGATATTCCGTAAGTTTTGTAATTTTCCGTCAAATTTCAATTCGTATACAAACAATTAACTACGATTACGGCCCACTAGACAAAATCACGGAAAATTATTTCGTTTGTAACTTTACCGTATAAATAATTGTTGTAATTGGTTGCGGTCTCAGAGAAATAATATCCAAACTGCAGGCGTTGTCGATGCATATTGACACAGAGAGCAACCAACTTATCTATACCGTTTAATGGGGGAGTCGCCATTCTATTTTCTGAACAAAGTCTCCCCGAAAACTTTAGTTGCCGCATTTGGCCAACTCTGCAGATAAGTTGGTCGCCCTGCAGCTTAGCGTGTGGGTAGAACACGAGGTTCAAAGACCCAGGAAAGGAAGGTAGGTCTTAATAACTTAGCTCGTAGATCGGACTTTAAGAGATAAAACGAGAATTGAGGAAATGCGATACTGGGATTGTTAACATGAAGTAAAGACTGAGTGAATGATTTTATTTACGTATTTTACAGGAACAACGACACCTAGAGTTGGAGTTCCAGACGAGATTGTCAAGCACTTCGGAGGGTATTGGAAGAGGCTCGCACATACGAGTAGCGTGAACGATACATTATTAACTAAACGTTTCCTGTGATAATTAACTGTCTGTTAATAAAATCGAAACACCCCCTTATTCACTCACTTACTCATCACGAAATCTCGAAAAATACTTGGCATACGAAGCTGAAATTTGGCAGAAAGATTCCTTGAAGAGGTATTTTGCTAAAAGGCCAAAATATTGAGATATTTTCAAGTTTTATTAGATAATTGCCTAACAAGTTTAGTCACAGCCTGAGTCAAGCAAATTAGGTCAAGGTGAAGTAAAAGTCATCTATACTAATATTATAAAGAGGAAAGATTTGATTGTTTGTTTGTTTGCATTGAATAGGCTCCGGAACAACTAAACCGATTTGAAAAATTCTTTCACTGTTGGGAAGCTACATTATCCCCGGGTAACATAGGCTATAATATATTTTCAAAAAAATGGATCCTTACTAAAACCCCAATAATGTAACCCAAGATGTAAAAAAATAAGACTTAAACCCGTGCGATAAGCATGCATGCTGTCCGCCTGATGGTAAGCAGAAACCGCCGCCTATGTACACCTGCAACACTAGCGGTGTTGACGATGCTTTGCCAGCCCGGAGAGGTAGTTGTATACACACTTTTTGAAACGCTTCAAAATGCTTTGAAATGCTTCACTTTTTGTTGAAGCTCGGGTGGGGGAAGGAAATTCCACACCTTGCAGGACTTACTTGGGACTTCTATGGAGTTTTGGAAATAGTTATATCAGTTGTTGAACGAATGTGGGACTCGAGTAAGTACAAAGAAACACTCAATGAATAATAATTTACACTTTATACTTTCACGATTGTTAAAAGAGCGTTGCGTGCATCGCTTTGTGAAGGTTAGTCTGTCACTATTATGAACATGTAGACATCGAACTAAAAGGCTCAGTAGTCCAATATCTGTAAGACCGGACTACTGAGATAAAAAGTCTCTTCATTCCGATCATAAGACTAAGTAATCTGACAACTGATACTAGGCCAGTACGCTCCGGTCGAAGATTAGTCTGTCACTAGTGTGAACGTGTAAACATCGAGCTAAAAGTCTCTGTAGTTTGATTAACTGTAACACTGGACTACTGGGAGGAAAAAACTCATCAGTCCGATCATCGGACTAAGTAATCTGACAACTGATACTACTACACCAGTAAGGTTCGGTCGATGTTTAGTCCGTCACTAGTGTGATTATCCGATCCGATTATCCGCTTATTTTAATTGTAATTGTGTTTTGTTTTTGTTTGTAGTTATTTTTTTACATTTTTATTTTTCTCTTTTAACATTGTTTCAATTTTGTGTAATATTGTGTAATACGGGTATTTTCCAAAATAAAATAATAATAACAACAATTATCTAAAACACCAGACTACTGGGAGGAAAAATTCTCATCAGTCCGATCATCGGACTAAGTAATCGGACAACTGATAGTAGGCCAGTAAGTTCCGGTAAAACGCTTACCTGTCAGCCATAAAAAAAGCAAATACAAGCCAAATAGTGCAGTAAAAGTAATGTATGAACATAGGTCCGGCCTAGTTCGCTAATAACACTTAAACGACATTTAAACCGACACGCCATTTACGTAACTGGACCACCCCGGCCTTTACAAACCTTTATTTAACCCTTGTCACACAAAAAATAAGGTCCCTTTTCGGCTGCTTAAGAAATTGAGATTGTAATGTCTGAGGTTACAGACCGTCTACTAATTAATTAGGATTAGGGTTCCGTGCTCGCAGCAGATAAAACTTTGTGGCGGCGTGACGTCACAGGCCCTAAATCATCGCTGTACTTAAATTTTGCCTAATCCTCGCGGTTTGGGACTCGAATTGCTTTAGGGGTAAAAACCACAGCGATGAAATACTTCACAGTAATATCGTCAAACGACATACAAAACTAACCACTTACTAAATAAAGCGTTTACTTAGGTTTTGGGTTGACAAAACAATTCTATAATAAAATAAATCAGTTTGAATTTGATTCATATCCTCGGCTGAAAAGCGAGCATAATAATAAGTACAGAAATGTCAGAATAATTAATTTCAATCACACAAATTAATAATTTAGAACACCAAGCTTTTAGGTGAGTTGGTTTAAAAAATACCTGATTGAAATTAATTAACAAAATCGTCATAACGCCTTTTGGCAACTTTGCCATACAAACATTACCAAAATTCTTCAATACGACAAACTCAAACCTAACCTTCAAACGAAGAGTGAATAAAGTCGTCAAAGGCAGGCAATGCACCGCTAATGCTGCGGGTATTGTAGGTGCCCATAGGCGGCGGTGACTACTTACCATCAGGGCCCCGATTCTACTAATGAAATTGTTTTTAAATTGTGATTGTTGCGATTTTAATTGTTAAATAATTGCCTCAAAATAGACAGTTTTAAATATTTTTATACACCAGTAAAATACAACTACCTAATATTATAACTTAGTATTAAAAAAATATTAAACACTGTAAATTTTGAGGCAATTATTTAACAATTAAAATCGCAGCAATTACAATTTAAAGACAATTTGTTTAGTAGAATCGGGGGGCAGGTGGCCCGTAGCTTGTTTGTTTAATATTACAAATCAAAAGATATAATCAATTATAGTTTTTTTTAATCGCGCCAATCGCACAGTTAGATTTCCACTGATCTATGATATAATATGTGGATGAGCTTTCAGGCGGTGGCGGCTAGTGCGATGGTAAAACCACGACGCCGGTATCAGATTAAACAGTTCTTCAGAACACAAGTGAAGCTTATAAAACTGTGTTAAAAAGAGTTTTGAACCTTCGCAGGAAAGGCCGTTGGGTTTTGAACCTTTAAACTGCGGTTGTGTCCTAGATTTTGGGTAAGATTGATATAAATGCTCTGAAGGCAATTGTGGAAATAGAACTCCGTTACGCAAGACTTTTGATTTTACGTGCTTGATGTCTCCTGTTTTGGAGATGTAATGAAATTGGGAAACGCGATGTCAGAACGTAATGAGACGGTATTATGTTAATGGGCAATTAGGTAGGTATTCTGTTTCGAAATATTGGAATACCTAAATGCGAAACTTATCTTTCATAACCAAAAGAAGTATGTCGAAGTTTTAATGGGCCTTAACATTGTAAAAGACTAATAACTTGACATAAATAAGTCGAATTTTCTTATAAACTTCCAAAATTACCTGGAAAAATACTGATTGTCAAAAAAAATTGCAATTAAATTTCACTCTCTCTTTATCTTCTACATCTTCTACTAGCTGTTGCCCGTGACTTCGTACGCGTAGATTTTCATTTAAACTTCCAACCCCCTTTTGCCCCCCATAACATGTTCCTTTCGTTTCGGTTTTCGCTAGGTGAATTCATACCCATGTATAGATTACGATAAAGTACAAATTCTCGTATTCTAAGGTCTCTACTCTACATTTTGTATAAATTATCTGGAAGCTGCATATTTTAAGGCCACGTTTACCACACATTATGAAGGCTCTCACACATGCAACCCCGTACTTGGTAGAGCAAGGAGCATGATAAAACGTAGCGCTTCGAGCAAATATAGAGGTAGTGCAGAGCTATGAATAAATTGACTCTGTTACATGCGCTGTTAATAAGAAAACAAAAACTGTTTTGCGGGTGAATTATTCGTGCAGTGTTGCTATGTTCCGTTCCAAGGAGAAATATAAATTGTACCTTTTTCTCATGCTACTTTAAGGCTTATATATACCAAACGCGTGTCAGTAGCAGCTCAGCTGCGCTGCAAAGTGGCGGGCACGCGTCATCATTTAACTTCACACCGAAAGCAGCATAAGCTTTGTGGCAGTTAGGCAGCTGTTAAGTAGGGAATTCTTTGTGTAAGCTTAATAATAGATCAATGCCATTTTTGTATTCTTATCACATGCGTATTGTGTAACTGCGTAGTATTCACACTAGATTTGTTACTTATCCAATTTTTATCCGTGAGGACCCTTTGGCTTCTGTTTCTATTAAGATTGTTATATTTTTTTGGGCTGTTGGTCTTCCTTTGAAATTAATAAATTAATAAGCCGCCGCACTGCACGACACGCTGCTTTGTGCCACTCCCGGCGTGAAGAGTTTATGAGCCTCATGCCCGTCAGGTATACTGCTCTGTGCAGCAAGCAGGCTGCACATGAGCAGCGCAACCGCGATGCAGATCGTGCGCGGGCCCGCGTTTAAGCTGTGCTGCTGCTGCCGTTTGGTTTGTAGAAGCCTTAATGGGACATTTTAATTTAAAGTTTTAAGTTGCTCTGAATTTTCTGATGTGAGGTTAATAGGAAAATTGTCTAAATGTGTTTCCATTTGTTTAGGTGCTCTATTGTTAATGTAAAGTTAAAAGTTTAATGAATCATGTTTTATAGTAGTAAGTGATTTGGGTCTAAACGACTTTCCCAGTCTGCCTCTGCACCAATCGTGCCCGTAAAACTGCTGTCTGAGAACTTTCACTAACTTTTTAAAACTTTTCATTATCCATATAAAACTAATTTGCGAAAATATTGAAGTCCATTTTAAAATATGAACTGGGGGTGGATTAAAAGTTTTTTGGGTGAAATTTATGCTTCAATATTGGATTTTTATTACTGAAAGTAGTTGTGAATATTAATGGATGTTTATCAGGGGCTCGATTTTTGAATCGTTCGTAAGATATTTCGCACAAAAATATCATGCAAAATGACTGACTTCCGAACGAATTCTCAAAAATTGCATTTTTGAAGTTATCATTTCGCTTACGAAACTAGTCGTTTGAACCATTCGAATTTGCTTTCTATCAATAGTTTTTTTTAAATTTCTCATGATATTTTCGTACGAAATCATGCGAGCGATACAAAAATTGAGCCCCAGGGCACGTTAAGGTTAACTATGGCCTGAGGGGTGATTTACAATTAACACAGTTAATGTCAACAAGAGGCTATATTACGACAAAAATACCTTCCTATAAATAACGATATGCTACATAAAAGCACAAAACGAAAACTACTTCTTCTGAGAAGCAAAAACAACCCTCTTAAGACGCCGCAGCCATTATACTATGGTATCCGATTCCCAAATCTAATGGATTAGTGTCAGCGGCAAATACATTTCAGAGTCCAAGGGGAATACACAAATACCACTTTAGCATCATAACACAGGATGTGTGTATATAGAGAAACACTCGGAAGCTGTAAATGATCAGCGAAAATCTTTAAACGATGATTTATGCTAGACCGTGGCGAGCACGAGCCGTAAGCCTCGTAAGGGTTTACGATGCGTGGACGTGGCACGGATTTAAAACTTGTTCATGCTACGCTCTGTGACGCCCGCGTCCCGGACGAGCCTTGACCGTGCCTCGGCACCTACGCGTTCATTTAAAATTTTCGTGATATTACGGCTCGAGCCCGTCTCACATCACATGATCACATCACATGATCACATCACATGATCACATCACATCATCAGCTAGTAAACGTCCACTGCTGAACAAAGTCCTCCCTTTCTTATTCGTTTATTTGTTTCACGACAATAGAGACAAAGTCCTTCAGTCGTAATATTAATTAAGTCTTCATAGTATTAAACAACGTCAAACAAGTCATAGTCACAGTCAGAGTCAAGCAAAGTAAGTCACGGTCAAGTCAAACTCATATACCCCCGTAAAGTGGTGGAGGCTTTACAAGACGTTTCTAGGGAGTTTTGGAAACAACACGAAAAGACATGTTTCACCTCGTCATATTATCACTTACCAACACTCACACATTAAACATTGGAAAATACACAAGTTTAGGAAAATAATACAACGAGCCGATATATTGTTTTCTAGGTTGGCGCCAAAACTCCAAGCCTCGCTCTTAGAGAGGGATGCTGCCATAATCCCCACGCTTGGCAGGAGGGCTTGGGGATCGCATTACGTTCACCGTGTACTAATAAGACGCTGCTGCCCATCCTCTGGTGGTTCTAGTCGCAGTTTTAGGACATACCCGGGTCGTGCCTGTCTCGGTCTAGCATAAATCATCCTTAATACGGGGTAGAAGAAGGAAGCATCCCTTCGTCCTCTAAACTGGGTCAACACACTCATTCAAGGGCATTACTGGGGAAGCAAGCTACGCCCCTATTTCTCGCGGAAAATACTGATGTAGCAACATCTTGTGATTAAACTTTACGAATTCCCTGAATTTTTAACCACGCTTTTATAAAAATGAGGCGGTGTGACTTTTGCTCCTAAGAATTTCGGAATTCGAAGTCTTGACAATGTAAGTATAGTTCAACTTTCAAGTTACGGTTAGTGTCATATAATATGTCATACTAATATTATGTTTGTTGTTTGTTCCTTTTTCTCGCTGCAACAGAACAATTATATAGATTTGATTTTTGCGTATAGCTAGTTGGAGGGCTATCTATAGACTGGTATGGGATAATTTTTATTCCGAAAACATTACAATAAATAAAACCGGCCACGTGTGAGTCGGGCTCACGCACTGAGGATTCATTACTACCACAAAATACAAAAAGGTTGTTCAAGTAACCGAATTAACAGTTATTATAACGCCTTGCAAAATTTGTCGGAGTAATTGCTACGCAGTTTGCTACAGGCGCTCGAGTATAGCACAATTATAACTTGGTAATGAACAGAAATTTGTCACCGACTTGCATCTGGCCATTATTTAGTTAATAATGGCCAATGGCCGCAGTAACATTACATATGATGTGAAAATTTCAACTGGCTATCTATTACGGTTCGAAAGATATAGCCGTTTAAAGGTAGGAAAGACGGACGGCCGGACGGACAGACAGACAGACATCGTAGGCTTAGTAGTAGGGTACCGTTGTTACGCTTTGGGTACGGAACCCTAAAAAGTAAAGTATTAACTTGACCAAACATAGACAGAAGAATATAAAGGCTATCCAATACGGCCAGCTTTTTGGGAACGATCCCTGTGGGCAACTGTCTGTTAGAACAATGTAGTTTTTAACCCCCGACGCAAAAGAGGGGTGTTATACGTTTAGGGTGTGTATCTGTGTGGCATCGTAGCTCCCATCCGGCTGAACCAACTTTGATTTAGTTTAATTTTGTTTGAAAGCGGTGACTTGATCGAAAGTGTTCATAGCTATGATTTAAAAATAATCTGTTCAGGCGTTTGATGATTAATTCGCTATTCCATGGGAATTTAAAAAACAATTTATACTTGTATATGCTGATTTTAATTTAGATGGGTTCGTTATAATTCAAATAAGTATAATTTTCTTGTCTATACTATAATAATAATAATAATATTATAAAGAGGAAAGATTTGATTGTTTGTTTGTTTGTTTGTTTGCATTGAATAGGCTCCGAAACTATTGAACCGATTTGAAAAATTCCTTCACTTTTGGGAAGCTACACTATCCCCGGTTAACATAGGCTATATTAAATTTTCAAAAAAAATAGGGATCCTTACTAAAACTCCAATAATGTAACCCAAGGTGTAAAAAAATAAGATTTACAATTTTGACTTTGCGTGTTTGACAGTTCTAAGACAGGACAACGTCTGTCAGGTCAGCTAGTGTTTTAATAAATTACCGTAAAGTATAGTTACATTCAAATTAATTCCTATTTCACCAGCAATTCTGCAAGGCGTGAAACTGTTCAGTGTTCAACCGCAAGCATCTATGCCCGAACGAATCTATCAAATTCCACTTCCGAGTGAAGCAGACAAGCAGCTCTGCAGTGCCAGAAGCTCTTCAACCGAGTTATTTATTTTACGCGAAATGTCGGTTAGCCGAGCAAGCGCGCCGGTTCATTTCTATGCAAATTCTTGGCCTGGGAACAGCACAGATACGTCCAGAAGGCACTGCAACCAACTGACTCCTACACATTCTGCGCCATAACATAAACTAACTACTATACAATCTATGTTTCTTTACATAGTAACTGTGGTTAGATCTGTGTCGGATACGTAGAAACTACGACATTGTCTGCGGCTTAGATTTGGCCATTGATTAGGGAACAGCTGGCCACAGGGTCGGCGTGGTGTAATGTTGCTGGTTTTTGGAGGTAACTGCGGCCGTTGTGCGGTTAATTAGGTAAGCAAGGTTTGCATAGATGTGGGTCTATGTAACAGTTTATTAGACGGGATGTTTCCTTGTTTTGTAGGACATAGATTATTTGGTTGGATAACGTTTTACACGGTTGATGACTTTTTTTTAAAGTGAAAGGAAATTCTATGGATGCAATGTAATTTAATCTTTGCTTTATATAATTTATGAATCAATTGGAATGAAAATCATACTAATATTATAAATGCGAAAAGTTTGTTGGTTTGTTTGTTCCTCTTTTACGCACCAACAGAGCAACGGATCGACCTGATTTTTTGCATGCGTATATTTCAAGGGCTGGAGAGTTACATAGGTTACTTTTCATCCCCATCATCACCATTTGTCATCACTACGCGGGTGAAACCGCGGGGTGCAGCTAGTTATTGATAATTATGATTAATATTAGTGTTATTTTTTACATTAAATTCTTGACCGACTTATAAATTCACACTGTTATCAATCAAATTGTTTATCTGTTGGTATTATGGTTGCTTAGCGGTAGTATTTTTGAGAGCAATGGTGGCTGTGGAGAACGATGGTGGACGTGGAGATTGATGGTGGCCGGGCGGTTGCATGTGCGCGAATGATGATGGCACCCGGTTCGATCCTCGGTTCTGCACCAAATACTTTATTTAGTAAAATTAAGTGCAGTTTCGATGCCATCGCTCAACATCAAAGAAAAAACATCGTGAGGAAACCGGTATCTCCAAAAACCTATAAAATTCAATGACATATGACATTCACTAACATGTACTGGGCCACTATAGTTGATTAGGATCCATTTTCTCTTTCTGAGAGAAGTACTGTGTCCCAGCAGTGGGAACGTGATAGGCTGATAATAATAGGCAGTATTTCTAATGTCAAATAATCTTAGAATTGAAAATATATTTATTTAACTGGCTCATCTTGACTAATCATAAGTTTTTCTATCTGTATGTAATTTTTATTTCTAGTGTAGGTACATAATAAAGAGTTTCTATCAGTCTTTGTTTTTTTTTTACAACGGGTTAGGTAAGCTTTTGATTACGATCTCACCATCAGAAGCGATAATGTGGTCGAAGATGTAGCACGCTTACCTAGGAAATACCTATTTACTTTTGATTTCAGTAGCTCCTTTTGTGGCACACAGGAGGAGTGACTGCGATGCTATAGTTCAGTCAATGGCATATTTTTTAGGTTGCCCACTTTGCCCAAACATAGCACACAAAAAGACTTGAACCCGGCCACCGTTAAAAAACTCCTTTGAGATTATCAAGGCCCTTCTTCTGGCAAGCGTCATAGTGCTGAGCATACGTACGTGATACGTTCAATTACTATTATTACACACGCTAACAATGCTAACCCTTCCAAATCGACTATGCACGAATCAGATCAGCGCGGTGATGTCATTTTCTTTACAATTTCAAAGTATAATTCCGTAGTTTTGTCCGTAGATTCCCGAGCAGGCGCCGATACTTAACTGATATATTATAATTGTGCTAAATAGTAGCGGTTATATTGCTATCTATAGAGTCAGCTGGAACTATTTCAATCGATCCTCTGAAAACATCTCTCGGATACGGAATGATGACAACTGATGACTTTTTGACAACTCCTACATACCTATTCAATCAATCATCTGCAGGAAGCTGACATTGCACTGTCCCTCGAGCCAATCTACAAACTATATGTCACCTTGGACCACCGAGACATTGGCAAAATTGCGGCAACACCGCAGAAGGCACAAACAAAAATTGAAGCTGATCTGAACTTTGGCGTACCTCATTAAGTTTCATTTGTATTTTCGGTGTGTAATAAAGTTGTATTGTATTGTATTGTATTGTATTATATGGCTGCAAAAATACCAAGCATGAGTAGGAGGTCCGCAAATCGGAGTTCCGATAGATCGAATCAAAACATCGATTCCCATAGAAATGACTGACGATGTCCCGAATGAGTCGGCATCGTAAAATTTAACGCGCCACCCGACGCACGGGCTGATAGTGCCGATGGCAAAGGAAAGTGCCCATAAACAGAATTGATGAACCACAGAGTTCAGTGGACGTATTCAAGATGGGGCAAAATCAAGTTGGTAGACAGTTGATGAAGTTTGAGTTCATAATAAAAGTTATGATGTCCTCTCAGAGAAGCGTCAATAGGTATGCATCGGGATCAAACCCACCTTCCTTCATAATTATGTTCAGTAAGTAATAGGTCTGTTCTAAACATCAGTAGGTTTAAAAAACTCGGACTGGGCCGGAAGGGCCCCGGTGGCTCCCCACAAGCCCGGGACTCGAGACTGGATACCCCGTATCCTACCTACCACCTGGCTTGAGGCAAGCTCCGCAAGCCAGGCCCATGGGGGGCCCGGCTGGCAAACGCCACCTCGACTATATGGCCAGTACGACGCTTCACGCTGCCTAAAATGTATTTAATAAACGTTACCCTATATTTTTGATTAAGTTAGGTGTTCGTTTTATCTAAACACTACTTGAAACAATTTTAATTGATTCGATTGTTTATTTTTAATTTAAATGTACAGTTTTATATCGTCTGAAGAACAGTGAGATGTAATAAAATATCTTAGCTGAAGAAGGCTAAAAAAAATCCTTCTTCAACAGACTTAAAGATAAGGTTTTCAATTTGACTGTTTTTGGGTGTATGTTACACAATATCTTCGCCAATAAAACTGTGAACCGATATTAATAATTATAGTTTTTGAGTACACCATCTATGCTATCTTTTTTAACTCGAAAGAATAATTAAAAAAAAAAAAAAACTCTAAGAGTGGAAAATAAATGGAATGAATCCAGGTCATTAAATTTTATCCACTTCCCATGATGTCAGTTTTTATTTGTAAATATGTTTTATTAAAAGTTAGAATTTCTGTGTGATAGGTAGATTTTCTTTTGATATAATAGAAACATTCTCGCCCTACTTTTCAGCCGTGAATACGTCCACCGCTAAACCGGCTCGTCGTTACGTCGCGCTGATGTCAACGTACTCACCCTTCAATTGCGTGAGAAATAACTCCAGCAAACATTTTTCTGAGCTCGACAGTCTTGATGACGGTTTGTTAGTTGCAAATTGTTTTTGTAGTCTATTCGTTTATACAGCTTTTTTGTCCACAAGTTTGTACAGTCGTGACGAAAGTTTGACCAACTATGTACTTAGGTACTTACTTTTTTTACCTATATCTGTTCTTTTTGTGTGATGATTAATAGATAGATTAGACAGTACACTACCGATGAATGTTGTAATAAAGACACATCAATTCTCTTTTGTCAAATTATATCACCCACAGAAAAGAGAAGTAAATAGATTGGAAATGAGGAGGAAAATCTGTTACCAGGCATTATGAGTGAACCTTGATTGAACATTCTTATTTAGAACAACGCGTCGAACTCTGTTGCTAACTGATTTCGAATGACTGACGTTTCGTTTATATGGGTGCAACTGGCTACAACAAATTTCTTACAAAAATGCCTTGAAAGCCGTTCTAATAAACCAAAATATTTTTTTCTTTTCTGTGGTACTTATCACCGCACAAACAGCAAACAGCCTGTTTAGCTACCTCAGATTTTACCCTAATTTTGTATAATGTGCACAAGACGTGTCTACGCTGATTCTATCTTCCTATATCCGTTGCGGATCATTAAAAGTCCGCGTGCAATGCTTTTGAACTCATTTTTGCACCGTAGGTATAATTTTAGGTTGCTACCACAAAAATCTGATGTCGTAAAAATTAATAATGTGTAGAGATTAGAAACAGACCAGGGGCTCGATTATTGAATCGCTCGTATGATAATATATCACACGAAAATATCATACAAAATGACTGACTTTCGAAACAAATCCCAAACAAAAGTAGCATTTGTGAAATAATTATATGATTCTAACGAAGCATTAACGCAACGAGCCCTCCAGTAGCATCGATAAAAAATAATCCATTTGCAGGAGACACCAAATAACATGTTTTCTCTTATTTTTTGTTACAAGAATGAAAAATCCGTCGACGGTTTTTTTTGGTGGATCACATTTCGCATAGAATACGGTACATCTAAACAAAAAATTATGTACCAAACCTTACTGTCATTTTAAACCATAATTTTTAACTGGTATTGGTTTTTATGTGCTACTTATGTATAAATGTGCTTAATTTTGTTAATTACCTTTATTATCAACTTATTGAAGCTTGAGTTATTTAGCGCTTAATATGCAACACATATATGATTTTTAGTAGTGATTTTCGACATTGTTACTAACACTATTACTGACCTATTACCTATGGCTGTATTTTAAAATAACTATTTAAAACTTATGTATATATTTTTGTGCTGTTGGTCTCGAATAAAGATAAAAAAAAAAAAAAAAAAAAGGCCTATTCAATGAGATATTAGATGCAATTTTTTCATCCGCAATTGTATCATCGCATATCGCCAAGCTTCCTACTCACTCAGACTACTTACTCAGTGATCGTCCAAGTCTACACCTCAGACCAGACAAACAAGGGAGATATGGTAAGGCAGCGTGGCGGGTGCGAACGCATTTGACCTCAATCAGGCTTGATGCATATAGTCGTACTTACCCAACGACCTTGTCACCAGAATCAGAATCAGAAAATATTTATTGATCAACTGATACATTATTATTATGCTAGATGTTAGTGCAAAAATTGTATTCATCAGTCTACCCACATCGGGCATTGAATATTTACATTTACCTTTTCACCCTTTTTGCATGTGGACTATTAGTTAGCCGTACTTACAAAAAAATTACTAAAAAACTATACCTTTCTTTTGCCTTGCGTCGTTGAGTAATAATATTCCAAGCAATTATACATAGGTTCGATAGCAATAACAGTAACTACAATTAACTGTGTTTAACTTTTATAACATAAAAACTTATGCATTCCATGTAGCCATAAATTCTATAATTCCGCTAGCTATCTTACTTTTAAACAATGAAACTTGTGCCTTCATTCAGCTACAGTGCGACAAGGGTTATAATGGACGTGGTCAAAAGTGGAACGACAGCTCTGTCGTCTTATTTTCTCTTTGGTTATAAAAAGAGACAAATCTAGTAGAGTAGACTCTAGCAGAGTTTTCATCCATATCCATAATATGTATTACAAAGAGGCAATTTTAATACAGATAATTTTGTGCAATGGTGTAGTTCGTGACTTTGTATGTTTGTATGAAGTAATCTTTGGAACTACTAAACAAATTTTGAATTTTTTTTTACTGATAAAAAGATACACTATCCTTGAGTGATATATAAGAATATTTTTTATTTAAAATGCGTAAAGGCAAAGGCCGGTTAATTATAAGTTGAGTCGCGCTGTCCAAGTGTTCCGTAACGTTGTTGTTGCAAACGACTCCGGAACAAAGGTTTTAATGTCCACAATGGGCGTTGATTGCGTCCGGAACGACATTAAATAAAACATTAACCCATTTACGGGATCGAGGACACATCACAGAAAATGGAATAATTTACCTCGCTCTGGGGGAAGGTGAAATACGCGTGGTAAATAACTTCTTGAATTAAAATGTGGCGCCGGTTTTGAATGGATTTTTTTAGCTTGAAATTCAACCTTGCGAACCAGCCTTTATGAAACTGACTGTACACACACTCCGTAGGGATACATAATAAAAAATTAAGTTAAAAAAAATACAGTCGAATTGACAACCTTCTCCTGAAGTCGGTTAAAAAATTGTGCACCGTGTATAAATTAAGGTACGACCGTTTTAATCTCTAAAGCCTTCCACAGACAAAAACATGTCAGCAGCAGCACATCATAAAGTCTGCGCGTTTTGTAATCCACATTTTTTACACGGATATTGCACAATGGAACTATAGGATCTAGTTCCTCTATCACCATTCCATTACCGAGCCGAACATTCAGACAAATGGTAAAGCGTCACCCATACATGGTCAAAATAGCATTCATTTGCACCAAGCATTTTGCCTTCGATTTCAATAGAACAGCAAAACAAAGGTGCTGCTGGCATATTTGGTGTGTAGCGCACAGCTCCTGTTATTACAAAACGCACGGGTCTTTGTTCAAGCTGTGCTGCCACCGCTGCTGCTGGTCTGTAGAAGTCATTATTTTACCCACGACGAAAAGAAAGAAGATTGATCGTCTTTCGGGGTTAGAGGTTGTGTGTGTGTATGTTTTCATGTCTTATAGGTATATGTTACGGTATATTCTATAGGTAGTCATAGGTAGCTAATTAAATGCTGAAAGAAATGTTGTCATTGTAGTAGGGGCGGATCCAGGATTTCATTTGGGGGGGGGGGGGGGGGGGCATGCTGACAAGGTTCGAAGGAATCAAATCGAAAAATTAAGTCGAATGTATGGAATTGTTAGGTGTTTGGGGGGGGGGGGGGGGGGGGCGTGGCCCGCATGGCCTGGATTGTAGTAAGTATTAAATTACTCATTTAAATATTTCGTTTTAAAATTTGCGAGTGTAAAATTTTGATCTACAGGATATAAACGTGGACAGCAGTTTAAAAGTTGCAGGTGCAGTTAATAAAAACGTCTAAATATAGCAATTGCAAACGGCACGGACGAGCCACAAGCTAATAAACCAGTCGGCCCATTAATAAGCATTAAGATCAACGCCAACCTTAGGCACCAGCACAAAAGTCTTGCTCTTCTAAAAGGCAATTACGATTTATGTACATACTACATCTCACCTGAATGATATCTAGGCTTTGTGAGGCAAGCTTTTAATAAATTAGAGACATGTATGAGAGAAAACAGAGCGGCCACATATCAACACCCACTCGAATCGCGGCTCGGTAAATCAATACAATCGAATAGCTCCAACGCTAAGCTATTGACATGCCGACACGCGGTCTGAAAACCCGGAGAAATAATATATTCGAACAAAGATATAAAAAACTATGGATATCAGATCAGTGTTCAAAAATTTCCAAACCAAACTATTTTAACGCAATTTGGGAATTTAGTCTATATTGATTAAAAGTTAGTACTTAAGACACTATTAGGGTTAGGACACGATGGCATAGGGTTTTTTTCCCCACTGCTAGACACAAGCCTTTTTTAGAGAAAGAGAGAGCGAGAAAGAGTGTTCGAGAGAGATCGAGAGAGAGAGAGAGAAGATGAGCCACCAGGCTGGCCCAGTGCATCTTGGTAAATGTTATATAATATGTTTTTGAACTTTGAGGTTCTTGGACATACAGGTTTTCTCACGATGTTCTTCACCGCTTTTGAGAAATGGCATCAAAACTGCATAAAACTCAAATAAGTCATTGGTGCAGGGAAGAGGATCGAACCGAGTACGGCCAGATTGTAATGTGAACATTCTACCGCTCGGTCACCATCGCGTTCGTTTCAACACTAACCATAATTACAAAATGTTGTTTAAAATTATACTAAAATCTGATAAAAATATCAATCATGCTATTAAAAACATATTTCTATAACGTATCTATTTTTCCCTTTTTCTCCTTTGCCCTTTCGTAGATTTCGTTCTAGACCTAACATCCATTTAATTGTAAATCAATGTATTCGAACATTAAATTGAATACCGACCTTCCATTAGCGTTTGTTGTCTACATGACGATTATTCAAATACAGAAATGTCCAGAATCGATAACAGATTCTGCTTATTAAATAAATTTTGCGGAATACCAGGGAATACTAAATCGCATTGTTGGAAACGTCGTTACTAGGAAAAATATTCTTTGAAGCTCGGGACTTATGGAAATAAGAGCACTGAAAATTCCTACTATATCATTTCCTACATGCAAATGGCACATAATACGAATACTACTGGTTTATTTGTAGATCAATAATCGGAAAAATGTAGATCGGAATCATGATAAACTAGCTTTTTTGGTGGTAACAAGAGTAACCATGCGCCCGATTTCTCATTTCATTTTTTCTTTATTTCTTCTTTCTTTATACTTACTTAGCTCTAACTTCGCCATTGTCATTTATATTGTTCTACTAAACGTTCCTTTGCATTTTCAAAACTAGCTAATCCAACTGACGTCATCCAGTCTAAAATTAAATATATTTGTTTGAGTTATGAACGTTAGAACGGCTGGACCGATAAGGGGGAGGCGTTATATTATTTAGATGAGAGAATAATTATTGTCAATATAAAAAAAACTGACTTCAAAATTATTAAGGGCTGGACGAAATTACTGCCATAGCCAAACAAAAGGCCCTCGAAAAAAATATTAAAAGAATTGAACCAAGTTAATAAAAACGTTGTGTGATTACGTCCAGAGCCGCCTATACCAATCATGTAGGTAAATTAGTCACACAATACATACTGGAGTAATAATAGGTGTACATCATCGAGATACAATTCCTATAGAGTCACAATCCCTCAGTGAAAACAGTAAAAAAACGGCGAGCGTCACTGTAAGTACATACATTGTATCAATTATATACTTCACAATGCCACATTTACTCCAATTTAGACGTTATGTCGCTTGCATAGTGTTCTACGTCAGTTGTCCGCTATTTCATCGTAGCTCTGGCATCGCGCAGCGTTGTAATCGGATCGCGGATACCTTGTAACCAACCAAAAAGTCTGCGCAGCCGCAGTCTAGCGTGCGCCGAGTTTTTTGGGAACGATTGTGGCTCTATATGTATTGTATCTCGATGGTGTACATAATTATATAAAAAACAGACCAAATTGAGTGGTCGGCTAAAATTGGCATCTGAAACTTGTCTACTGAAAAGTAAGATTTGAATGTATGACTATATGTCTATATTTGTGTATTGTATGTGTGCATTTGTCACTGCGACACGCTATTAAATACAGAAAACATGGTATATTATACAAGATGTTTTGAATATGCTTATCCTCACAAAGGGGGAAGCATGGCAACAACACGCAAGTTTATTTAGTGCAGGTTTACTGATTATGCTCAGTAAGTTTTACTGCAGTCGCGTGATCGGAGACGATTCCTCATGCAGCAGGCATAACAAGTACCTAGTACCCATAAAGTATAGGCATAACCTTGTTGTGTATAGGTAGCATTCTTATCTTGGTGATGGCGACCGGCAACCGGCGACCGCGACCGGCGGCAGTGGCCGCTTTGTGCGACCCACGGCTTAGATGAATTTATATGGAGTGCTAAATAATACAACTAATACCGCGCGTGACTTGTGGGTCACGCGCGGTCGCTAGCATTGTTTAGCTGTCTATATAAATTCATACTGAGTAGTGGGTCGCACGACGCGGTCGCTGCTGCCGGTCGCGGTAGCTGTTCGTAGTCACCGGTCGCAGTCGCCGGTCGCGGTCGCCGGTTACGGTTGTCGGTCGCAGTCGTGATCGCCGGTTGCGATCGTGATCGCCGGTCGCGGTCGCCAAGATGCTACCTTGAGAAGTTCGTTAACGGAGCATGTTAACACGAGTTTAAGAAATTAATGGTGGCCATGCTTTGGGCTATTACAACACGTGAGCGGTAAACAAAGCGTAGAGATTTTTTTTTTTAGAATTTTTGTCTGTTTGTTCGTTTGTTGCACGCACATCTCCGAAACCACAGGACGGATTTTAAATGCGGTTTTCACGAATATGCTTAGCTATGTCCAGATTGAAGTACAGGCTATGTTATGTCGCGGACAACAGCTAGTTAATATTATAAATGCGGAAATTTGCGTGTGTTTGTTCGCACTCAATTCCGTAACAGATGGATGACAATGGATTTGAATAAAATTTGGGATGGAGATAGTTTATATCCTGGATTAACACAGTCATGTTACAGTTTTTTTTATCTCGCTTGGTAAAATTAAAACTATAAAACTAAAAAACTTTTTAAAAACTAGCTTTTCAAATTTTTCTCAGCAAAGCCTTTTATTTACCAGTAGTTAGTACCATATCATGGGGTGGACACGACTTCCAAAAAGAGGAGGTTATTTACTCCCGTGACATGGGTATCGATCGAAAGGATTTGCTGAGAAGAATAAAAAATTACGTCACACTAAATTCAATATGGCGGACGCCTACAAGATTGTTCACTTGTAGCACGCCTAAAATTGTTTTTTCATTACTCATACTCGGAAAGTAGGTCTGAAGTTGCCTGAGGAGCGGGTTGAAAGTTATACATTTCAGCCCTAGGGAGAATCACTTTCACCTTACAGTGACAGTTGACAACTGACAGACACTCAAATTATATTTAAAAAAACTACATAGTTCTATTTTCACATTTGTATTGAACCATGTTCCAACTTTTTTTTCTCCTCAGAGGATTATGTTCCCACACTTCTCGTGCATTTGCCAGTTTCAGAATGTTAAAAAAAAACCGGACAAGTACGAGTAGGACTCGTGCTCTGAGGGTTCCGTTAGACGGAACCCTCAGAGCGCGAGACCAAAAAAAAAACTAACTGAAGTTAAAATATTGAAAGACAAACTTAAGTTTGTTTTTTTTACTGGGCAAGTGCCTTTAATAACTAAACAAAATACAAGCTAAAACTAACACTACAAATACAGTTAGACTGCCCATAGACCGTTGAAGGTCTAAAGACAATCCAAATGCTCAAGCCCACTACCAGTTGGCAGCGTACCCAACATGCTGGCGGCATTACCACGTTGAATGGCAATGCTAATGCGTTGAGCCAGAAACACGCCAGCATTTTGGTCACGCGTCGCATTAACCAGGCGCTCTGAAAGATTTTTGAAAATGAGGTGAGCTCCCGGTCCCCAAGGGCCCAATGTCTCGACCCCAAACGCCTCAAATATGTAACCACTGCCGAGGTTAGCATATTTGCGACGCTAGTGCTGCTCTGCCGAATTAGCAGCTGCGCCAGCCCTACCCTGTGTCTCAGGAAGATGTGACGGCGCCAAAGTATCGACACAAGTTGCGTCCCATACAAGGGGCCGCCCCAACCTCCAGGGCACAAGTGTCATACAATACAATACAATACAATACAAAAACTCTTTATTAAAATACCACAAAACAAGGATAACATAAAAATTACAACAAAAATATTATCTAGGCCACAGGCATACCGGCATACAG
Organism: Agriopis aurantiaria; assembly: GCA_914767915.1. NCBI lineage: Eukaryota > Metazoa > Arthropoda > Insecta > Lepidoptera > Geometridae > Agriopis > Agriopis aurantiaria. The sequence goes on along the minus strand of OU611992.1, from coordinate 5,496,477 downwards.
GCCTCTTTCCATTGTCACGCGCAAGACCACTCGGTTTGAGCACAGCTGCGACATTGGCGGTGGAAAGTGCCCTGCGTATGATGTCGTTCAGGCTAGCGTGTCGGCCAATACGACCAGCGCTTCTCGAGCACGAGAGACCATGGTGACCGAGCTGGTCAACAGCAGTACCACACTGACAGCGATGGGCCTCACAGCACCTTGCACCCAAGCGTAAGCTGACAGCTAGACGAAATGCGGTTGGATCTAAAAGGCTACCTGTGTTAAAAGAGGGCATGGCTTGCAACCAAAGTCCCGATTCCCAAACAGAGACAGCAAGAATACGAGCGCGATCTGCAATACTAGGACACGTATCTAGTAGCGATTTCCATGCTAGTTCGCAGATCGGCCGATCCCACAGTCTCTGGGAAGACAACTTTGAAGTTTGTAGTTGACAATAAGGTTCTTCCATACATCCCAACTACAAAATGTATGTTTGTAATAGCAAAATAATTATTTTTAAATACCTTCAAATTTATAACTTTCGGATTTATTCCTATATATGTACTATGAGACCTTGCCTCTTGCCAAATTTCATGATTCTAGGTCAACGGGAAGTACCCTATAGGTTTTGGTTCCCCTGTGAAATCGCAAAATATGCGACATAAACGTTCATATCTTTGGATTGCGTTGACTTACAACTTTTATTTTTTTACAGCCGAAAGAAACCGTAGACCCAAGTATTTAGTATAAATTTCAACTTGCTACCTTAACGCGTTCTTGAGAAAAAGGGTCTTGACAGACGGACAGACAGACAGACAGACAGACGGACAACGAAGTGATCCTATAAGGGTTCCGTTTTTTTCCTTTTGAGGTACGGAACCCTAAAAATGCCGGGAATCCGATCTTCTTTGTAGAGTTTTGTTTTCCGTATAGCAGCTTTGTATTAACACAATGAGTTCATCTGATTCCGATATGGATTTAACGCCTGATTTCATAAGAGAAGAGGCTAAAGCAGTAGTAGAAAACCTTTTACCACTTAGATCAAAAGAAAGATACTTAAAACCGTACGACAATTTTATGAAATAAAATTCACTCATACTTTCTTTAGTAAATTCATGTTTTTATTTTTAGTTTCCTTGTATTCGTAATGAAATGCACAGTGTTTACCTCGGGGTTAAAGACTTATTTAGTCCCTCGAACTATTAGCACCCTCGCTACGCTCGGGCGCCAAACTCCGTCTCGGGACTGAATAAGTTACTTTCACCCCTGGGGTAACAATGTACTATTTTAATAAATAATTTTATTATTTTGAAATTGGTTGACCATAGCATCTTCACTTTCCACAAAACAAAAGAACTAATATTAAGTTAGGTGAAGTAAAATTGGATAATATAAATCTCGGTATATTTACAACAAAAGTAACCACTGGAGATTCAATTCAAGTCAGTCAGCAATAACTTTATTATCGGTTTTTCTTGACGTGCCAAGATGGTTTACTGGGCTTTGGAACCCCTTAGGAAAAGACAGTTGTTTAGAAAATATTCCTGCAGTTATTTCTTTAAAAGTTTTGGTAACTATTACTTTTAACGTAGCTGAAAAACTCAAATTAGATTGTAGTCGAATTTACGTAATTATAGACGTGATGCGTTGACGTTGACACATCCATCCATTTACCAGGGCCTTTTTTATATATTTTTCAACATAGATATGTTATCGAAACGGTCCGCCTCAGCTTTGCACGGGTATAGATTATAGCCTATGTCACCCGGGGATCGTGTAGCTTCCCAACAGTGAAAGAATTTTTCAAATCGGTTCAGTAGTTTCGGAGCCTATTCAATGCAAACAAACAAATAAACAATCAAATCTTTCCTATTTATAATATTAGTATAGATATGTTTAATACGATTAAAAGAAAAAAGAAACAGACAAAAAAAAAACGTTCGTCTAAAAGTAAGAAAAATAAAAGAAAAGAATCATTTTTAATAACTTTTTGAACGTAATTAAGATTGTAGCTAGTAGTTAATATACCACAGTAAAATATTAATTTAAAAGGTTTTCATTAAAAAAAAAAATACACCAATGAAAAATGCAGCTGTCAGGCGCATTCTCGCAGCGGCCAAACTGTATTATTATGATATAACCTATTATTATTATAAAAAAAAGTATCCAACCTTAATTAATGTTAAAGCTGTTTAATTATTACGCATACGTACCAATTCAAAATCTCAACGACAACAACGTAACAGTCAAATTTAATTAAAATCTCGACTATTAACACAATTTAATCAAACCAAACCATTTCGCGTGTGGGCCGACCCAACCTGGGTGGCGGATGCCATCGTGTCACAGTACAAAAATATAACGTATTATTACTGTGTAATTATTGTATAATTACAGTAATCAGTGTTAATTGCATCCCAGAAGGGACAGGTGACGTATGAAAAACAATGGAACCCTTTGTTACTTGAATAATTGTTTAAACTGTCTCATTAGAGCGTCGTACGTGGATGGATCATAGATTAGAAAGCTTTCACATCGGAGAAGGGCCTTTCTTTTGCGCAAGTAAATATCTATTGTATTTGTAACAGCGAATAAAATGTTTATAATCTGGGATTGCAAATTGAAGAGGCAATGGACAGTCCACACCTCTCGAAGAACTGATAACCGAGCGATGGGGAAAAAGGTTTTTTGAGTGGCGACCACGAACTGGAAGACGCAGCGTAGGTAGGGCTCCCTCTAGAGTCTAGATCAGGGGTTGCCAAATTTTTAGGGTTCCGTACCCAAAGGGTAAAAAGGGACCCTATTTCTAAGCCTACGATGTCTGTCTGTTCGTCCGTCTATCTTATCTTTAAACGGCTGTATATAGGTAAGTATTTTTCGAACCGTAATAGATAGCCAGTTGAAATTTTCACAGAATATGTAATGTTACGGCGGATTATTTAACAAATAAAAAGTAAAAACGAAAGGGAACAACAATATTCCCCATACAGCAAACGTATTTTTTATATAAACAAACAAACTTGGCATGATAATAATCATGCCAAGTTATTACGACCAATTGCTTGTACGTATTACCATTTTTACATTAGAGCAAATACAAAAATATGTTTAAAAATATGTTTCTTGTATGGGGTTTGTTGTTGTTCCCTTTCGTTTTTACTTTTTATTTGTTAGTTAATCCGCCGTAACGCTAAATATTCTGTGAACATTTCAATTGGATATCTATTACGGTTCGAAAGTTACAGCCATTAATAGGTAGGACAGACAGACGGACGGACGGACGGACAGACAGACATCGTAGGCTTAGTAATAGGGTCCCGTCTTAACCATTTGGGAAAACTGCGGGCGAGTCCGGCGAGAAGAGCGGGTGTTTTGTTCTTCTACCCTCACTTGATCTTGAAAAATTGCAGGGTTGATACTACGAACACACAACTCTGACTGTATAGGTAAATGTCTTAGTACCTACACCGCGGTTTGTACACTTGCTTACTGTGGGATTCCACAACGCCGCTAACTACACATACAATATATGAAAAAATAAAAAATCAAGCAGTGTTTTTTTTTTACTTTAGAATTGTATTGTGTCACTTTATTATTTAGATTTTATTACCTTCATTTATTTATATATTTTTTGATGTACCTAATAATTGAATTGTATGGGTTATTTTATTGCCTGAAATAAATTAATTTGAATTTGAATTTTGAATTTGAGTGTAGCGTTCAATCCATCATCGCGGTTGAAATTGCATATCCAGTATCCACTCTCGAAGATTTGCTATTTAAATGCTATAGAATAGACAATTCAACAACATTTCGGGCAGCCGTAGCTTAGTGGGTAGACCGCTCGGAGCGTAATATACTCCATGACGCAGGCACAAATCCTGCCAGTCATAATTTTTTTTAAATTTTGTATGTCAATTCATTCAGTGTTTTATAATGTTCTTAGCTGAAAAGAGCTAAAATTTTTGGATATAACAATAAGTGCTGTTGATTGCGCGTGAGCAGATTTTCGTACTATTTATGTTAATTTTGTCTTCTTCTACTTTCCATGTCCTGAAAACCAACATGACTCCTCTTTTGATTTCCTTAATCTTTGCCGCTTTGGACGGAGTTTTAATTACCGTTTTTTGTTTTGACTCATTAATATGGCCGCTGTCTATTGCTTCATTTGTATGCCGACTGGTAAAGCAAAATTGCTTGTTAACTAGAGGTATAGATGCTTAGCTTGTATAGGTAGGGGTGTGTCAGAGTGAGACAGCCTGAAGCGGTTGAGGTACTTGCTGACAAATGAACTGTTTTGTTTTTGTACCCGTAAAACAGGAGAGAGTGAGTCAAAGTCTAGTAAACTAAGTTACGGTCATAAGTATCTAACTTATGCCCCAGTAAAGTGTGAAACAAAAAAATAGCCAATACAGGAATCTTTGACAGCTTAAAAATGTGATTAAAGCTTATGGAATAAACTCGAATTGTTATAAATAAGTTTGAAGAAACTTTCTAAAACACAATCCCTTGTCTGTTTTCGGGTCTATCGAAGTCATTTCTCGGTAGAAGGGTCGTACAAAATTTATCTAGTTAAAAGTTTGGGGGGCACTACTTTCTTATTTTGAAATTCTGGACACAATATTGTTAAACAAGCGTCGAACAGTGCTTTTATCTAGTTGCCAACTGAAGTGAAGAGCGTTTTTTTGAAATAATTCCAATTTGTATGTTAAGTGCAATGACGTTTCTTATTGATCTACGGTTAAGTGATGATATGGTTTACGATGGAGCACGCTTGCCTATAGAAGAAACTGATCCACTCGTGATTTGAAAGCACCCAGATTGTAACTATCGGAGAACACCCGCATTCAGGCAGCGCTTTCCACAGACTAGCAGTTTGCACAATAAATGTGGAATCCGAGCCTACGTACGGGTTTTCGGAATATCATAAAGCGGTGTCGATTTTTGATGTTTACAAGTAAGCCCGATTATTTTTTGTCATTACGGATTTTATTCTAATACGTACAAAGCAAAGTCTGCGGATTGCATCGTACTCTACCAAAAAATCCGTTTGCTCAGCCATTAATATCCTTATCTCAGCCATTAATATCCTCATTCATTCACCAGAAAAACTTAGCTCTGGCGCATAAATCTTCCTTTCATTAATTCTAAGCCATCGTCAGTTCTTTTCACGGAACCATTGGGACATGCGGCTATATTTCACAAGCTAGTTGAAGTCACAGCAAAGTCCTTCCAAGCGAAAGTCAACGATAGCAAACGAAATTGCTGTTTGATTTATACGGAACCGTTCTTTGTTCACCTTTCTCACTATCTTGGATTGGTTGTAGGTAAGTAGTGTGCAGCGCAAGGTATCTTATGTGAAACCAATATGCAATGATAGAGATCGGATGGAAATTTTACGGAAATTGAATCTTCAGAACAGTCTTTGGGAAATTGAGAAATAGACATACTAGACTTTAGATAACTGGGTGTCTTCGAGTCGTGAGTGAATCAGTTTCTTCTGCAAGGTGGCAGTCAAACGCAAACTGTTCCACAAAAGGAAAAAATAACCCTTATATGATCATTTTGTTGTCCGTCTGTCAGTCTGTCCGTCTGTTCTTCTGTTCATCTATCCGTCTGTTCGTCTATCCGTCTGTTCGTCTATCCGTCTGTTCGTCTGTTCGTCTGTTCGTCTGTCCATTTGTACGTCTGTCCGTCTGTCTGTCAAGGCTAAGGGAATCAAAATCTATTGGGCACTTCCCTTGGACCTAGAATTATGAAATTTGGCAAGAAACAAGGTCTCATTGCACAAAAAATCCGAAGGTTGCTAATTTCAGGTGACATGTCATTAAAAAAAATTACAAACTTACATCTTGTAGTTGGTATGTATGGAAGCATTTGTCTCCCAAAGTTAAGTTTGTCCATCAGTATTTCAACTTTTTTTAACCGTTTTTGTCGAGATTCGCTACCCGGGATGGATGAACTATCTACATCTACATATTATTATTATTATTATTTAATACTTTATTGCACACTTACAAATTAAGTAGATATGTACAATTGGAGGACTTAATGCTAAGCATTTTCTACCAGTCATCCACCAGGTTGGAACAAATGGTAGGTAGGCGTGCATCAAAAACACCTTATAAAAGACAAACAGAAATAAATAGAAATACCAAAGTTTTACAAGATAATATACAAAACAACAAATTACAATAAATATAAACAATACATACATTACAATACATATATTACATATTCTACATACAATATATTTATTAAGTTTGTACGGAACCCTTAGGGCGCAAGTCCTACTCACACTTGTCCGAGTATTTTTACCTGATGCGCATGTTTCAAAGCAGTCTATTCATATCTCGGAAGTTCGAAGGCTTCCCTTTGATTTGTGAAATCAAAATTTGACTTCCAAACTTGCGGAACGAGAGAGCTAATAATGCTGAGAGAAACCATTTAACTTGAACCTGTAGGTATGAGTGTATTTAACGGTTTCGTACCATAAGATGCAATCTAACTTCCTATTCCAAGCAGTTGTGCGCAAAACACCAACTCATTAGGTGAATATTATATGCTATCAGCTATAAACTCCACAGCGTTATATATTTCTCTATTAGCACCCACAACAAGAATTCAAATTCTGGGTTCTTAGTCTTAAAGTCGATTTTCCATTGATAATTGCTTCAAGCTTATTACTGTTTGGTTTCAATGAAAAACTCGTGTTGATTTAATGAAGTATTTGTAACACAGTATCGAAATTTGGAAGGAAATTCGTAGTACGTTACGCATAATAACCCGACTTAATGACAGGAAAAAGCGTAGCAGAAGGCACTAACACTGACTATTTGAAATTGAACCTGCATGTGATTTATCGCAGAAATGGTGCAAAGGTTCTATTATAACAAAATACGCGAATATACAAGGCTAAATATAATATACCCACCATAGCCCACCGGAGCAAGTTGAAGTGGCAGTGGGCAGGGCACATAACACGCAGAACAGATGGCCAATGGGGCTGAAAGGTTCTCGAATAGAGATCACGGACCGGTAAGCGCAGCGAAGGATGTCCACCCACGAGATGGATGGATGGAAACCGCAAGGAAACGCTGGAAGCAGGCAGCTTCCAACCGGCCCTTTTGGAGATCGTTTGAGGAGGCCTATGTATCAGTGGACGTTCTACGGCTGAAACGATGATGTAATGTATTAAAGTCAGGCGGGAACAACTACCTACAAAATAAATTTTGAAAAATTAAAATTTATATTCGATAATGATAGTTCCCGCCTTTTTCTATCTTTTTTTTATAGGTGACTTCATGTCCGTTCGTTCAGCCGTTTGTCACCTATTTTCACCTATTTGACAGGGGTTTTTACTTTGTTATTTATATTTGTGCTTTTGAAAGTATAAAAATAATTGCATTATCAACACGGTGGTATAAAAGCGGTCACCGGTGCGATTCTCGAGCGGTCGATGCACCGACAGAGATATATTTAAATCGGTGCAATTAACGGCAGTGGGGCCTCATTAAACGTTCGATACAGGCTAATTATACATCCATTGCGATCCTGGACTTAGGAATTAGACAAGGTATGCTACTGGGAGCAGTAGTAGGGAGCTTAAGCTGGTATAGGAACATACGAGTGTTTTATTTTTATCTCTCTATATATAAAAATGAAATGAATGAATGGTCATGCCAAAACTTAAAAACGACTTTACCGATTTCATTCATCTTTTTTAAAAGTTTCCTGATATTTTGTAGAAGGTTCTTACGGAAAGAAAAATTAAGGATATAGCGCAGAAAAATGGGAAATTTCGCGCGTTACAGTTCTAAGACAGGACAACTTCTGTTGGGTCAGCTATTTTATTATAAAAAGGGCGGCAAATAAGCATGAGGTCTGCCTGATGATAAGCAGAAACCACCGTCTATGGACACCTGTAACACTACCGGCGTTTACGGTGCTTTGCCAACCCGGAGAGATAGTTGTAGACACTCTTTTTGAAACGCTGCATGTATTGAAGCTCGGCGGGAAGACCTTTGAGTGAAGGACATTCCACACCTTGCAGGTCTGCGGAATAAAGGCGCGGAAAAATCGGACGGTGTGGGATTTCCAGCTTTGCAAGATATGGGGGTGAGCTTTTTGACGGTGTCGGGATGTGCGGTAGTGGAAGTCTGACGCAAGAATGAGGTCAAAAAGCACTATTTTGTGAAATCAGATAAGCAAGGAAGATATGGTAAGGTGGCTTGGCGCTAAATCAGGCTGGATGCCTTAAGTCATACTCACCCTGCAGACGACCTTGCCTCCCTTTTTTCATGTGGATCATTAGTTAGTTCATTGGTGTTGCTACAAGTTTCTTAGAGTTTTTGAAAAATTAGCAAGTCAGTCGTACTTACAGCGAAAAAACTAAAACGGATAAAACTAAAAACTAAAGTGGTATAATAAAAAAAAACTTACGGAGACATTTGATCACGAACGATAATTGTCATCGCCATCATCACCATCATCATCATGTATATGTTCCCACTGCTGGAATACAGGTCTTTTTTCAGAGAGAGAGAGAGAGAGAGAGAGAGAGAGAGAGAGAGAGAGAGAGAATGGGCCTTAATCCACCATGCTGGCCCAGTGCATGTTGGTGAATGTCATGTCTTTGAACTTTTGAGGTTCTTGGACATATCGGTTTTTCACGATGTTTTCCTCCATCGTTGTTGAGCGATGGTATTGAAAATGTATTAATAAGTCATTGGTGCAGGGTCGAGAACCAAACCGGGTGCCGTCAGATGTGCGCACAGTCATGCTACCGCTCGGCCACCATCGCTATCAATTCGTATCTCGCTCTTCATTTACATCGATCCTTGCGTGCATTAAAACATTTTGTAAAATCTTCAACAAATAATGGAAAAATTTCGTACTTAATAGGTAACACAAACAAGTTCAAGGCGAGGTGCGGAAGAGCGAACGGTAAATTACTTTCTGACGAACATAAATCAGACACGCGCAACAAAAGTGTGGCATTATTCTCCCGGCACCGAATGACACATTAAAATGTCAAAACGTGACGACAATGTGACGTCATTAAAATGCCTTGACATCTACGTCCGTGACCCATTAGCGAACCTACTAAATTAGATCAGTTTTGACAAGCTTTTATTTTAACTTGTCTTGTTGGTATGGATGAAATCTTGCAACTGAGTGGTAAAAAATGCTATCCAATAAAGATATAGTCATAATGGCAGAGTCGCTGGAGGATCTCAATACGATGCTCAGCGACCTCAGTAGCCTTTCCCAACAGGTGGGTCTTAAGATGAATATGGACAAGACAAAAATTATGTCCAATGTCCATGTTGAACCCGTGCCGGTAGTCGTTGGGAACGATACTCTCGAAGTTGGTGACCATTACACCTCATCATCATCATCATCATCAGCCAGAAGACGTCCACTGCTGAACATAGGCCTCCCCCTTTAACCTCCACACTGAACGACAGCCTGCCTTTTGCATCCACTGGATGCCAGCGACTCTTACTATGTCGTCGGTCCATCTAGTGGGAGGCCTACCTACGCTGCGTCTTCCGGTTCGTGGTCTCCACTCAAGAACCTTTCTTCCCCATCGGTTATCGTTACCATTACACCTATCTTGGACAAATTGTTCAGTTAGGTAAGTCCAACTTAGGCAAAGAGGTCGCCCGAAGAATCCTACTCGGATGGGCAGCGTTCGGGAAATTCCGTGACATCTTCTCGTCCAAGATACCACAGTGCCTCAAGACGAGGGTCTTTGACCAGTGTGTGTTGCCAGTGATGACATATGGTACTGAGACGTGGTCCTTAACTGTTGGCCTTTTGGAAAAGCTCAGAGTCACACAGCGGGCAAGGGAGAGAGCTATGCTCGGAGTTTCTATGCGCGATAAGATCCGAAACGTGGATATTCGCCAAAGAACCAGAGTCACCGACATAGCTGTTAAAATTTGCAATTTGAAAGTTGAAGTGGCAATGGGTAGGCCACATCGCTAGAAGAACCGATAACCGATGGGGAAGAAAGGTTCTGGAGTGGAGACCACGAATCGGAAGACGCAGCGTAGGGAGGCCTCCCACTAGATGGACCGACGACATTGTGAGAGTCGCGGGCATCCAGTGGATGCAAAAGGCAGGCTGTCGTTCAGTGTGGAGGTTAAAGGGGGAGGCCTATGTTCAGCAGTGGACGTCTTCTGGCTGATGATGATGATGATGAATAAAGAAAGCGTAATCGCCATAAAGACTAAGTCAAAGATGAAGCTGCATGAGAGCGTGTCGCACGCAGTCGTTGCAGTATCACGGCACACTGGGAGCTTTGTCTATTACGCCGACGACATCGAAGACGATGCCATCAGTCGATTCGTACGTCGAGCGTCAGCTGCGTCACCGAAGACCATTAAAGCGTACAACGTACAGATGGCTATCAGAGATCGGAACGATCGCAGTGATGGAGGCCCTGGGCCGGGAGGAAGCGATAACAAATGTAGAGAAATAAAGATTAAAAATGTAAAGAAATAAGGGTTGTGCCTCGTATGCCTCGAGCATTCATGCTCACCATCGAACTTCTTGCGGCGGCGTCGTGTGTCGGGTCGCTCTCTTCCCTAAGATATGGTTGAGGAGGGCGATGGCTGGCACATGTGTCATACTCGTGATCGGGTGCTGCTTGCGGGTCGCTGGTCTGCTCGCGGTATATACACAACACTAGTACCGAATTGTTTTAACCTAAGATTAAGATAGGTATAACTAACTTTCCTCTCCATGTATTATGAATAACTAAGTAAATTCGTTTAAGTTAACAAAATTGTAGTCAAATATAATAAAAATCACGGATCATGGAGTCCGTGGAGTTGCATAAAAAAAAAAATGCTATCCCCAACTAAATGACCTGAAATTTTGCATACACGTTTAGTTTAGACGACAATGCATGGTTAACTAAATGACGTCATTCTAAAACTAATATGGCGGACTTCCAAAGTGGGCGGAGTTATTTTTTTATGCACCCCCATGATATGGGTATCAAATGAAAGGGTTTGTTGAGTAGGTAGGTACCTATAATACGAAATATAAAATGACTTTACTCTAAATTCAATATGGCGGACACCCCAAGATGGTGGACAACATTTTCTTAGCTGCCATCATGATATGGGTGTTAAAGGATTTGCTAGAAGAATTTAAAAAAGGGGTTTTTAAAAAGGTTTTTTTACAAATAATTTTATTCTCTATTCTCATTTGATCAAATTAATTAGTTCTCAAATGAGGTTGTCGGAACACGCCGCGGGGATATGCCCTTGGGGACAGATTTTCAACAAGGGTAGTAGTAGAAAATCTAGAATATTTAAAACACTGCGTGGGGGAAAATATGTACTAGCTTTGTCTTTACGATGAAATTGCAAATGTTTTAAAGCAATTTCCACGATTTTATTTTGTATTATCACAAAGGAAAATTATAATTGTTTATTTCGTCTATACAGGTTTACGCATTTACCCTTAGTAAGCCGAAACGAGGTCATTGTACTTATCGTTATGAATGATGAGTACAATGTACCTCCTTTCGGTTTAGAACTGGGTAAATGCGTTATATTGTATAGACCGTGAAAAGAAGCGGTTTCTTAACCAAAATCACAAGCTAATGTTAGCATTTGAACCCACATCTTAGGGCATGGAGTCCACCACTCCAGTCCTTGAACTATCATCGAAAACCCTCAGCTGTTTTTACTTCTATGCGTGGCTTCATATTATGTTATCTGCAGTTCGTTCACTGTGGTTGTAGTATGGGATTTTACAAAAAAGTTTAATATAGTACTATTTTTAGGGTTCCGTACCCAAAGGGTAAAAACGGGACCCTATATTTACTAAGCCTACGATGTCTGTCTGTCTGTGCGTATATGTCTGTCTGTCCTACCTATTAACAGCTGTAGCTTTCGAACATTAATAGAAAGCCAGTTGAAATTTTCAAAGAATATGTAATTTTACGGTGGATTACCTAAGAAATATCAAAAAAGTCAATAAGTAAAAACGAAAGGGAGGGTCCCCATACAAGAAACGTATTTTTAAAAGTATTCGGTAGACTTAGCTTGATTATAGTACACACTCTAAAGTATGATATCAAATAATAAAAAATGACCAAGTGCGAGTCGGTGTCAAATTTATGTTCTTTACCAAGTTATAACTGGTAATTTCGTTATTTAGACGACCTTATTGTAACTTCAACCTTATCATTTCACCGAATCAAAATACCATATTTTACTAATTAGCAATTTCTTCGACTATTTTGGAAGGCATTAAGCCGCAATAACTGGTTATTCGGTTACTTGGACGACCTTATTGTATTTTGTGGTGGTACAGAACCCTCAGTGCGCGAGCCCGACTCGCACTTGGCCGGTTTATTTTAGTTTACGTAATAGGCTTGCGTTTGATCGCTAACTCTCCTGATGTTTAGTTGCAAGCTCCTGATTAATCAAACACGGGTCCTAATTACAGGCCTGAAAAGGTCATGGCGAAACGGACGTTTCTCCTGTAGGCTGTAAAGTGTTGAGGAAAATCCCACATCTTCTCTGAAGTACTGACGCATGTACCTTCTCACACAGTCTAGTGGGAAGATAATTTGGTAAACATGCTCGATTTGGCAAGCGTAGGCGTTCGTGTTCTGTGTGGTTTGCGTTCCAGCTCGGATTATATAAACAAGGGAGATATGGCAAGGAGGCGTGGCAGGTTTCGACCAAAATAAAATGAATGGACGGACCATAACCATTGAACTTGCTCAGTAAAAACGAGTGAAAACCGTCGGACATATACTTCAACACCTAATTATAACCATGTACAGTACATTTGTTACAAAAAATAGACAGCGGTTTTTTGTTGTGTATTTACACTCCGGGAAAGCACACGAAGGCATAAATTTGTCAGATGTTTCGTTATCATGTAACAATACGTGTTACACGGCATTCCTACGGCTAGAGAGCGACTGAAACGAAGTGAGCACCGGCGCTCATTTTGTAATCTTCATAAATGCGCTTCTTCTGGGCCCGTCTATTCATTTTATTTTAGTCGAAGGTGGCAGGTGCAAACGCGTAGGCCTAAATCAGGGTTGATGCCTTTAGTCTAACTTACCCAGCAAACGACTTTGTCGCCCTTTTTTGCTTGTGAACTTTAAGTTCATTTGGTGTCGTTCCAAGTGTGTGTGTGTGCGTGAAAAATTAGTCAGTATGCCGTGACTACAGTTTTTGCGTAATACGGTATAGTGAAAAAAAGTTTATTGAAAAATATAAAAAAAAAAATATGTTGCTATTAATTATTATTTTCAAGGCCATATGTTAATATTTAAATATTGGTTATTGAATAATTATTGACGTATGAAAAATTGGTGTACGAAAACAGGTGTATATGAAAAATTTCAGCAAAATCGGCTAGAAGGAACTGGTTCTACTTCGGCTTGCAAGATTTGACCTTAACAAACTATCTAATAAACATTGCGAGTTAAATAAAATCATGTAAAAAGTGGATGAAACAAGAAGATATTTGAACACGAACGATAATTTTATCAAGGAATTTCTCCCTTGTTTGTCTGATCTGAGAGTATGAGTGATAATAATTTGAAGTATAACAGTTTCCAATTGACTGGTTAATATATCATTGATGTAAATATAGGGTACTCACTGAATCTATAATCGCATCGCTCGAAGAACTGATGACCAATGAGGAAGAAAGGTTTTTGAGTGGATAGCACGAACCGGAAGACGCAGCGTAGGTAGACCCCACTAGATGCACCGATGACATCGTGAGAGTCGCGGGCATCTAGTGGATGCAGATGGCAGGCTATCGTTCAGTGTGGAGGTTAAAGGGGGAGGCCTATGTTCAGCAGTGGACGTCTTCAGGCTGATGATGATGATGACTCAACGAAGTGTTCAAAAACGTATCCATGAAATAGACTTATTATACCATAATCGTTCAGGCATACTAATTGTTCACGCAATTATTTGCTAGACTGGACAATCTGATGCAAAATTTCATAAACCCAAAATCTCAAGTATTGGTGAAAATCTGTTGCTGGCTTTGATTTAAAGGTCAGTATCCATTTCAAGTCCAGAAAACAATATGTTCAGAAGAAAACAAATCGAAGTGCTAGTATCTGTCCGAGTTTGGCCAAACATCTATGTAAAGTAGATGTCAACAATGTCCTTTGTATCTAGAAACGTCACTACCAATGAAATAACTTAGTAACATGAAAAATCAATGCACAGTCCCGTAAAGCCGGGACAAAAAATCCATAGAAAGTGGATGTCGACAAAGTCTTTTGTATCTAGAAACGTCACTACCAATGAAACAAATTAGTAACATGAAATATCAATGTACAGTCCCGTAAAGCCGGGACAAAATAAGAGCTATAGGCCAAAAATCCATAGAAAGTAAATGTCGACAAAGTCTTTTGTATCTAGAAACGTCACTACCAATGAAACAAATTAGTAACATGAAATATCAATGCACAGTCCCGTAAAGCCGGGACAAAATAAGAGCTATAGGCCAAAAATCCATAGAAAGTGGATGTCGACAAAGTCTTTTGTATCTAGAAACGTCACTACCAATTAAACAAATTAGTAACATGAAAAATCAATGCACAGTCCCGTAAAACCCACACAAAATGGGAGCTAAGCCAAACATCCATATAAAGTGTTAACAATGTCTTTTGTATCTAGAAACGCCACTACCATTGATATAATTTAGTAACATGAAAAATCAACGCACAGTCCCGTAAAGCCGGGACAAAATGGGAGCTAAGACAAACAACCATATAAAGTGTCAACAATGTCTTTTGTATCTAGAAATGTCTCTAGAAATGTCACTACCAATGACACAACTTACTTGTAGTAGTAGTAACATGTAAAATCAACGCACAGTCCAGTAAAACCTAGACGAAATGGGAGCTAAGCCAAAAATCCATATAAAGTGGATGTCAACAGTGTCTCTTGTATCAAGAAACACCACTGCCAATGACAAAACTTAATAAATCCTCACGCCTCTCCTCAGTTTTTGATGAAGTGAAAATTTAATAACATGAAAATTCAACACACAGTCCAGTAAAGCTGGGACAAAATGACCACGACCACGCTGTTACCTAAAATATCGATATTGCTTAATTGAGTTTTGTATTTTCAACAGATAATCTCAAAGTCACGCTCACCGGAAGCGTTCTAATCATCTTACCCGACCGTATTTATAGGAACAGTTTAACAATGAAGTTGGGCGGTAGTTCCGGCCCCAGGCGACACCTGCACTGTTTCAAACTCCAAACTCAGCTGATCAAAGACAAAGGAATCCCATAAACTCTGAACCAGTCGATGGTTTATCTGAACCCTAATTTACACTTCCCACGTCGCAAGTCCGACACTCACTTTGGTTAGATACTTTGATATCTTACTTTGTAGGTAAGAAGGTATTCTTAGTAACTTTGGTTAGATTATTGATGTCCAATTCTAGTTCTTTGTGATTGGATGGTGAAAGTGGTCTTTCAACTTGATTTGTTGCTTCTCTGTTGCACTTGGATTTTATCTTTGATGTGGTTTCTTAAGATGTTGATAAACGGTAAAAAAAATCGTTTTGTTTCAAATAAGGAATCTGTATAAGTCCACCGTACGATAACTTACGATACGTAAGCATTTTTAGTACCAATAAAGCACTGAACACGGTCCAAGCATTTATTTGCTCTGACAGCTGCAATCTCGTTGTAAACATTTGAATGAAACCACGAGTTCTGATCACGTTCGCACCTAGATACCCGATATGGTGACATTGAAAGATAATATTTTTACCAAACTTTTTTATTAGCTAATTGGCTTGCGTTTGACTGCTACCTTGACGATGATGCGGTCTAAAGTGGAGCAGGATTGTATAGATTCTAGGCTCTAAGCCCTAGAAGAAATCGATTCACTCGCGATTTAAAGACATGCTTGGACCGAGCAAAAGCTAAAGCAATTGGCGCAAGTACCCGTTTAATCATTATTTCCGGTAGCGGTACCCAAACCTTGTACTAATATGTATACTGTGCTCAAACCAAGTAATTATCCCATCACGACCCTACACGATCTATGTTGTTATTAATAGCTTATTGACCTTATTTATTACGCTTCACTTTGTACCAAGCTTATTTACATTATTTTAGCAGTTTCGCAATTAGTTTTTAGCCCCACCCTTAGAGAGCATATTTTAAGCGCTAGAAATAATTAGTCTTTTAACCCTAGAGAGCTAAGCTCTGAAGCCGACAGCAAAATAAGGAAGGAGTTTAATTACATATTCCGCTTCGGGTTCGATGAGCAGTTATTGCTCTAATTTGACAGTAAATGCCTTCGTCGTAACATCATAACTTAGGTGTTTTATGTCTTAATTGCGTGCTGTACATGATATATTGGAGGAGATATATTATCAAGCAGAAAGGCCGGTTTTTACGAGCGTAATTTCTGCAAGGCTCTTTGTGCTAAGGTCGACACCTGTACCTACGACCAACGAGATGCTAATACCGGTTATACATGAATTTACTGCAGGACGTCCCGGAAAAAGATAATATTAAACGGAGGAAAATGCTGGCACATAATGCATGAATGACGTACTTAAATCAGAAGTCACTTAAATACTAAGTTTGCGTAAATCCTGGATTCCTGTGGCGTTGATTGGCGTCAGTCTTGTGTACGAATATTTGCAATATAAATGATGCGTATGCAACCGTGCATATATTTTATTTTATCGGATACGTTTCGGAGATCATTGATAGCCCGTTGGTCCAGTGAACCTGCCATCTGAGCTTGGGGGCGTGGTTTCGATTCCCATCTAGGACAAACATTTGTGTGAGGAACATTTGTGTTTGTTCTATATCTGGTTGGTAATATCTATTTAAGTATGTATTTAAAGCTATATATGTATCTATATCAGTCTCTGGCAGCCATATCACAAGCTTTGCTTAGTTTGGAGTCAGATGACCGTGTGTGAAAAATGGCCCGAAATATTTATAATTTATTTATTTATTTATATTCTAACTAAACTAGAGCAATTTTGCTGCTATGGTTTCGCGGTGGCGGTGTGCTAGCCGATTCAGGGTCAGATTACCGTGTGTGCAAAAATGTCACGTTTTTTTTTATTTTTTATTTTTTTATTATCACGCAGATCCGATGTAGTGTGCACTGGAACTGCATGACCTAATTCCATCATACCCAGCTTTCTATCGAACGACCTGGGCGGGCACGAAAAGGCGACACCATTTTCATGATTGATATATATTCGAATGTATCTGTGCAAAAACCCCGACGAAGCGCTTTCATTGCACTTTTATTGTGTGAACCGCTAGTTCGTGGCATGCGCTGCTTGAATGGGTCTTCTCGTCAGGGAAACGTGCTTCATTGCAGACAGCATCATTGCAGGTGGAGATCAATCGCAAGCATATAAAAAATGCTACGCGTGACCTATTTCAACGCAGGAGCAAGTTGCAATTTGCATTGCAATCTGTCAAAGATGTCTTTTATTGGTGTTCAGGACCAGCGAAATTAGTTTTGTCACCGTGACTCTCATACGGACTGACCTCAGGACTGACATAACTACGGAGACGGGGTTAGACACACTTAAAAAAAAATCGGCTCTGAGTGTTCCGTTGTACAGAACCCTTAGAGCGCGAGAACAAATAAAAATAACAACAAAATAAAAGTTGAAATATTAAAGGACAAACTTTACTTTGTAGTTGAAAATGAGGTTCTTCCATACATATCAACTAGACAATGTTAGTTTGTAATTGCAAAACAATATTTTATATGATATAACATCAAATTAAAAAATCTCAGATTTTTTCCTTTATATGTGCTGTAAAATCATGCCTTCTCTATGAAAGTACCCTATAGGTTTTGATTCCCTTGTAAAATTGCAAAATATGAGACATAAATGGTCATATATTTTGATCGCATTGACAAGTTTGATTTTTTCACAGCTGAAAGAAACCATAGACCCAAGTATTTGATGTACATTTCAATTTGATAACTTTACGAGTTCTTGAGAAAAAGGGTCTTGACAGACGAACAGACGGACAGACGGACAGACGGACAGACGGACAGACGGACAACAAAGTGATCCTATAAGGGTTCCGTTTTTTCCTTTTGATGTACGGAACCCTAAAAATGCAGTGGTTATCACCCAAATTTCAGAAAACCATAAAAAAGTTTACACAACATGCATAAACAGCGGTTCAACCATATCAGCAAACTTCCGGCTACCTGCTTACATAAGTGTAAAAATCCTCTATAAAAAGTCCATCAAAACGAATCCTCGTAAACCTAAAAACTGCTTACATTAGGTCGTCCGTACTGAGAGCGTAAAACTGCAAAGCAAGCGAGAAGTGTGGCGGAGAATACCGAGAATACCCTGGGGGTCGGAGTAGTGATGTAGTTACCTTTAGGTATACGACTTACTAAATGGGGTTCACGTAGTAACACCTCGTATTAACCAGTGTAAAGGAAGAGCTTACAGGGTATGATCTTGGTAACGTACAGGGAATAAACATAACCAAAACCAGCTTCACAAAATTTCTTCATAATGGTTTTTGCTACTTCAATTCTGTTAAAGTTCGTAACTTATCAAAGGTAGTAGGGTAATGATTAGGTAGGTTATTTAAGGATTTGCGGTATAAGTTTTGTTACCGTCTGTCCAATTTTTATTTTATTTTTATAAGAATAAGTGGCAAACAATCTACGGGCCACCCGATGGTAAGTGAACACCGCTGCCTATAGACACCTACAATACCCGAGGCATTGTCAGTGCGTTGCCTACCAATGTGGACTCAATTCACCCCTCGTTTGAAGCAGTCCAAATTATCATCATCATCAGCACCCATTAAACGTCCACTGCTAGACAAAGGCCTTCCTCTCAGAAAGGGGTATTACCATAATCCCCACGTTTGGCAGGCGGCGTGGGGATCGCAGTACGTTCACCGTATACTAATAGGACGCTGCTGCCCATCCTCCGGTGTTTCTGGTCGTAGTTTTAGGACATACCCGGGTCCAAATTATACTTCGGAAGAAAAACCGAAGCTGGTAAGCCATTCCGCAACTTACAGGTATGTAGCAGAAACAACCGATTAAATCGAACAGTGCGAGACTTCCACGTTCCATGATCCTCGATCTATACCTAATGTGCGGATGGCATTTCTGGCGATGGTGACGATTTGAACCGACGTACGTGCGACGGGCCCAGATACAATATAGGTGCCACAAAAATCATTGATCTGAAATTCCACACAATGGGATCCCCAAGTCACCTGCCAAGTGTGCGGATTATGGCAACACCCCTCTCTAGGATGGAAGCCTTTGTTCAATAGTGAACAAGCTGGACCTACTTAGACTCCAAAGAGACGTATCCTGTGTATTTTCTATCGCTTGTATTTCGGGGATGGCTCTGAAGAGCTTTTTGATATCAATGCGTCGGAGCTCCACTATACCTACTCCGCTCCTTTGTTCCGCGTACCTGGAAGGCAAGGAATGGCCTTCCCCCAAAGGTTTTTTCGCCGAGCTTCAACATGAAGCGTTTCAAAAAGTACCTCTCCGGGCTGGCAAAGCACCGTCAACGCCGCTAGCGTTGCAGATGTCCATAGGCGGCGGTTTTTACTTACCACTAGGGCCCCGATTCTACTAAACAAATTGTCTTTAAATTGTAATTGTTGCGATTTCAAGTGTTAAATAACTGCCTCAAAATTGACAGATTTAAATATTTTTTTATACTAGAAAAATACAACCACCTTATATTATAACTTAGTATAAAAAAATATTAAAAACTGTCAATTCTGAGGCAGTTATTTAACAATTAAAATCGCAACAATTACAATTTAAAGACAATTTGTTTAGTAGAATCGGGGGGCAGGTGGACCGCATGCTTGTTTGCCGCTTTTTTTAAAATTAAAAAATGTGGACTTTTACTGGCTGATGATGTGTGATATGATATCTTTCTGTGAGCGAAAAGAGAAAAGAAACAGAGTAAAACACGTTCGATACGAAACCAATTATTTAATTCAGTGTAATATCTTCAGCAGTCCCGCAGTAGGCGCGACCCATTTCGGCATACATTAGTCCAATTTAGAGTAACACGGAAACGGAAACTATCAATCATCTGGCGACATTTGCAATATAGACATAGCTTATTTCGGTGTTTACGTAATATATAGGCTCTGGTGATAAATTATGGGTCCAGTAATGTAGATTTCAGTACAAAATTTCACAAAATCTACGGAATTAACGGCATTGATGTAGGCATAGTTGAATTCTTAGGTAAAAAATTTGACATCAGTATTTTTAGGAGACAAAACGCAAGTGGAATACTTGAACAAAACAGGGTGTACCAAACCTCACATTTATTACACGTTTTATAATAGCTTCACTTTAAACTAATCTTATCTTACTAATATTATAAATGCGAAAGTTTGTGTGTAAGTGTGTATGTTTGGCTGGACTCACCGCCGAAACTACTGATCCGATTTAGATGAAATTAAGTATGGATGTAGGTTATATCCTGGATTAACACATATGCTACTTTTCCTTCCCCCGAAAATATGCACGGTTCCTGTAGGATAATTTCAATTACTCAATCATCTCCACAACAGCTCAACTTATAAGTATGAAATTTGGTGTAAAAATAGGCAAGCAGCCACATTGAAACATACGACACTTTTAATCCCGGAAAATTTGACATATCCCGTGGGATGGTATAATGATAGGTATATGATGATCAATGGCCCGCAAGCACCATAAATCACCATGTACTGATCATCAATATCCAGGATGTAACACATAAAACGTATTCAGTAGCGTCCTAAAATAAAAGTTTTTGCAGAGAACTCTATAATTTTTCCATAGAACAACGCGGGCGAAGCCGCGGGCGGAAGCTAGTTAATAATATTACCAAATCAAGTCAATTTCCAAGAAAATATGCGTGACGCTTACCATCAGGCGAGCGACTTGCTCATTAAAATACATTACAAAATTATTGCCCTTGATCATATCAAGCTTATGTGGTGGTATTGTACGCTACAGTGATAGCTTTGCGGCTCTTAATCCGTATTACAAAAAGCATCGTTTAATTGTAGGTATCCGGATTATACAAGCATAAAAAGAAGAAAAAAATATAGACCTATTTGAAAGAACCAGAACGCCAAAAATACAGTTTACGCTGCTTGTTACGTCAAAAAATGTAAGAGAGGGCTCTTAACGTCAGTTTTTAAGAGAATTTATAGAGCTAATGCCTCGTACGACCATCCCCATCGTATTTTAGTTTCGCAGAGACAATATTTAACTTAACTACTTCCATGAATTTAGGTGATCCCGGTTTATGGCCACTGTAAACTAGCGCTGAAAACCATATTTCATCTCTAACATTCGTATGTCTCGTAAATACAACATCTTACACTGCTGTCGTGATAACCTGGATGCCCGGAAATAATTCTTCGTAGCGAATTTGATTTAAGGCTGCGCTCGAGTTATATCTTTCGCACGTTTTCAACACTTTTGAAGATAAATAAACCGGCCAAGTGCGAGTCGGACTCGCCAACTGATGGTTCAGTACCACCACAAAATACAATAATAATAATAATCGATTTAAAAACCAGCTTCAAAATTTGTCTAATATGACATATACTATTAAGGTCATCCAAGTAAGGAATTACCAGTTATAACTTGGTAATGAACAGAAATTTATCACCGACTCGCACTTGGCCATTATTTATTATTTGTTGTTATATTTCAGAGTGTGTACTATAATCATGTCAAGTTTGACGCTTGTACGTATTATCATAGGTACAATAGAACTAATACAAAATGCCTTTCGTTTTTACTTATTGACTTTTTTTATTATTTCTTTGTTAATCCGCTGTAACATTACATATTCTGCAAACATTTCAACTGATTACCTATTACGGTTCGAAAGATACAGCTGTACGGACGGACGGACGGACAGGCAGACAGCGTAGCCTCAATAATAGGGTCCCGTTTTTAGCCTTCAGGCACGTAAACCTAAAAAGAGTAACTTCTTTATATATTCTAAAAGTCTTTAGAATAACATTGCAAATAGTATAGAGCTTTATATTTATTTATTGTTGAAATTTTGTATGATGTCGAAAGAGATTATAAAAAGAGGTTGTCTGTAAAGTCGGTTTACGGACGATAATTTTACGTGATAACGCTTAGGCCAATCGTGCCTCTCTATTGCTTGTTCCGCGCTCTCGCTTGCACGCGCGGCTCAGGCGGAACGTGACAATTTTTCGTGCGTGCAGCCGACGTTCATCGATTTATAAGACGTTATCACGCCAAAAACTATTTTTAAGCACAGACGCAATACGCGATATTAGAGAAAAAATTTAACAACCGTAAAACACATATACTTCTTACCTCCTACATATACCCTTCTCCGTTCCGTCAAAACATCAATTTGCATAATTTCTGAGCATTAGCATGGATATGTATAAGAGTGGAGCCTACATATACTTGTCTATGGCAGTAGGTATAAATAGATCGGGAATAGGCTATACTAATTAATCCGTAAAGTAAAATACTCTCAGTAGATAATTATTGTGTTACTAACTATGCAACAGTAATAGTGCTAACAGACGAGACGGACCGGGGGCCTTACGGACAACTGCTATTACAGGCACCTAATCCGCTCAGTTGGAAAATCACGCGACTGCAAACCGTATCTGGGCGCGATAAGGTTTGCGGTCGCGTGATTTTCCAACTGAGCGGATTAGGTGCCTGTAATAGCAGTTGTCCGTAAGGCCCCTGGTTGACGAAGCGCCGTCCATCCAACGGAAGAGAAAGAGTTTTTTTTTTCTTTTCCACCCGTTGGTTGGACAGCGGCTCGTCAACCAAATCCATACGTCTGTTAGTACTATAAGATTCGTTTAATCTTTATTCGACAAGCAAACATCAATACGTAATATGTTTATGTTCAAACCATGTCATGAACATGGATATTGCTCGATGCATGGCATGTATTACCTATAAATTGTATGGGGATTTATCCCCAATAATTGCTCCATGTATCGCTGAGCCACATTATCCTCGAAGCCTATCGGATAAGGTTGTTGTTGAGCGCAATAACAATTAATTAAGGAACTTATTACCCAGCGGTCGGAGACTCGATCGTTTGTTGTAGTTAGTACTAAATAACGATCGTCGATAGATTAAGTACCTACTTAGTAAATCATCGTAATAATAATAATGTTCATTTACCGGAACTTATATTCTTCTGAAGTGTTTTTTGTGAATGCAACATAATTATTACATTTAAGAGACCTATTACAAAATGCATCGTTCAATTTTAGGAATCTGGATCTCGGGACTTAAAACGAAAAAATGGTTTAAGGATTTTATTTTCTCAAAGTATAACATTAATTCACTCAGGTGAGAAAATACATGTTTTACTTAAAAAATGGCAAACAATTGTATGTATAATATGTATTTTATCGTAATATTTAGTTTTTTTCATTATACCCAATAAGAAAAAAAAATCGACGAAGAACGAAGGTCGACGACGTGGTTAAACGGATCACGAGACTCAAGTGGAGATGGCTACACTTGGTCAGAAGGGAAGACGGACGGTGGACCAAAGCAGTCACAGAATGGTGGCCGCGGAACGGAAAGCGACCACCGGACAGACCACCAGCCCGCTGGTCGGACGACATCGTTAAGGCAGCAGGAAAGCAGTGGACAAGGCTAGCACAGGACCGGAAAAGATGGCGCGCTGAAGAGGAGACCTATACCCAGCAGTGGGTGGAGAATGGTTGATGATGATGATGATGAAGAAAAAAAAAATTACGTCGTAAATATTGGGTCTATTGCGTATCGTGTATCGTGCAAAACGTGATAACAATATCGGTAATTAGTAACTAATTAGAATTACCTAGTACATTTTGTGTTATTTGTACAGATTTAATGATAAGTATATAAGGTTAAGTATGCGTGATATATAGTCGTAATAGTCAAGACGAATATAAAACTAGTAAACCATAGTGACATTTGAATTGCTGTTAATTTGACCTCCGCGTTTCATTGAATAGTTCTTTTAATATGAAATTGAGGTTTAAATTTTTTTGTTTAGGTGTACCGTTTGCAAAATTATGATTCGCCCAAAATTTTGAGTTTCTAATCTTCTAAAAAAACCTGTGAAAACCTATCCGAACGGAAATTAGCAATTAACAAAAGATTGTCCGATTCACGATACACATCTCTATTCGAATTAGCTTTTGTTTTTTCTTCTTATCTTAAATCGAAACGCTTTCTCCCGAGGAACTAATGCGTCAATACGTTCATTATGCCCTGTATTTTGCCAGTCGCCAACCGGAAAAAAATATAAAGCCAGTGTTGCTAGGTTGAATGTTTTACCAGCAGAAATAGTTTCGAAAGCTTTTTGTGGATTACTGTAAAAATTTAGATTTTGGCGCTTGTGAAGTATTTCTTACATAATGCTTGTCTGTTCAAAAATTTATTTATAATATACATATTAGGCAACTAATACGGTACAACCAATTAAATTAGTTACCAAGCGACCTTATAATTATAGAATTAAATACAGTCAGAATAAAAAAGAAAATAAACAAATTGAGATTCTTTTATCTTTTCCTTGCTTTAGCAAAGCTAGGGTATGTGAAAATATTAAGTAACATTAAAAGAGCGGTCTTTCCTAATACAGGTTGTCAAAACTTAACAGGAGAGGCCAACCACTGTAAAATTTAAAAATCTGTTTTTATTTTTGATTTTTTTTAACGGTAAGCAGGTTGGTTTGAAACCATTATGACTAAGTAAGTAGATTTTTTGAAAACGAGAATATATTAACAACCTTTTTTCGACTAACTATAAACTTTTCCGGGATAAAAAGTAGTTAATGTAATCCAGCGTATAAGAAAGCACATAACACAAGGTGAGCTGTGGATAAGCGCCTGTCGACTAGTAAAGCTATCAAATCAACAATTTCATTCAAATCAGTTTAGCTGTTATACGAAATTGATTGCAGACAAATTAACACATTTACATGTGTATACTGCATGTGAGTACACGTACAGTGCATGTGGTACACATACATTTTCACATTTATAATATTAGTGTGATTTTGGGCAATTTCCTCTTGTTCTTCCTGGCAACACTGTCGAAGGCCCACACAGATAATCACCGATGAGATCTCCGCCATCGGGCCTGCATTGTTTGTAAATGAGAACGGGCACAAAAATAAAATGCTCATTTAGTAATGCTCTGAAGTCGATTGTCTCGAACCTGAATCGAGTCATTGTGACTTTAAAATAAATAATTATTGTGGCTTTTGTTATGCAAATTAAAGTAAATGGATCAAGACAAGAATCGTATAACAAGATTCGAGTGTTTAACTTATGTATTTTCGAGTGTTTAACTTATGTATTTTCGAGTGTTAATGTGTAATAATCGTGGATTACTATTTATTAGTATCTATCGCGTTTTTCCCTGACTCCACAGGATCCTCTTGTAAAGCTTCCACTTCTTTACTAGGGCATGACTTTGACTTGACCGTGACTTACTTTGCTTGACTGTAACTATGACTTGATTAATGATATTTAGTTAAACTTGATAATATTTCAATAAGTGATACTGGCAAATACACAAAGTGCGACGCCAAAATCCTCACAGAGGTATATTTTTATTGCCGAAAAAAAAAGCAGAAAATTGACAATAAGTACACAATATTATATTTGTAACAAAAATCCACACATACACGCTTAAACCTACACACGTATTAAAAAAACCCACTTAAATACACGCACTAACACTGAAATTGCAGGTGAAGTCGCAAGACGCGGCGCTAGGTGAAGGCAGAAAAAGCTTTGAAATAGAAGTTGTATTGTGGTTCCCAAAGCGCTACTACAGTGGCATGTTATTTTACTTAGATAGATAGATAGATAAACTCTTTATTGTTCACACCACAAATTTTATAAACACGATAAAACAGCTTAAAAACTAGTGCAACAATCGGCGGCCTTATCGCTAAGAGCGATCTCTTCCAGGCAACCTTAGGATGGAGAGGATTCATACTTAGAGCCTTAAATGCAAATACAAAATGTCTGAATACCTCCAATAAGACGATAATATACAAAAACTTATTTACAAACATAGTTTCCCAATAAATTAGAACAAACTGACCACAGAGGCGTCATTATTTAAGAACGCGGCTCAAGAGGCTGTCGCAATACTGCAAGGAAACTCATAAAATGGTAAACAAACATCAATGGCCACCCTTTATTGGCGTTTATCGATCAAGTGCGGTGAACGTTGACCGCACCCGTTCAAGCGTGGAATGCTCAAATAGCGTAACTAGAGTATGGGGACGTACTTAAGGTGGTTTTATCGAGGGGCGGAGGATACTCTCAAGAAAGTGAAAATAGGGCATAATATCATGGTGTTTTTGTTTTGTTTTTATTTTCATTGTATTCATAATTTTTACTTACACTGCACATACTACGAACATAAACGATGTCGGCCCAAGGTGTTTAAAATACACAAAATCTTAGTTTTACTGACATATCTAACAGTATAATATCAACTCTCCCCTCCACTTAATTGGTCTCTTCTATCATGGAACTAAGATACTTTAAAGGATACTTCAGTACCAAATTTTAGCACATTTTTGACAGATCAAAACTTGAAAAATATGCCTTTAATGTCTATATTAGTTTCATATAATTAAGTTAATGCTGTTAACTAAACAAACAAACCATTGCAGAAGATTTTCTTGTGATATATAAAAACTTTTTTATTTTGTGGTACCTAATGGACGTGTTTGATTATGTGGTACTAGTTAGATAACAAAGTAAAACAAAAATAATACTTTACAAGTTTTGGTAAGTATGTAAAATTTGTGTCAAAATTAGTAGTGCTGAGTACTTTAAAGCAGTCTCTACCACAGTAAGGATTGCATAGTTATTATAAAGCACTCTAAAATATCTTTGAACACACCAATAATTACGAGTTATTATTTTTGTAAACCAAAATGAAAACAGTATTTATAACAGAAAAGGATGGTTGTTTAATCTTGAAAGCAACCCTTTTGTATCTATTGCTACCTAAACAAAGAAGAGGGTTCAAATCTTTCCCCTTTCCCATTAAATAAATAAGAAAGCAAAACTCTGCACGCATATAATAATACCCTTTACGACCATACCCTGAATACGTGTACGTTCGTATGCTAGAATGTATAAAGCAGAATCACTTTGCGGTCGGCTGCCCATTGTTTTGTACAAAAAAGTTAAGGTAAACTAATTTATCGTGATTGGGAAAAATCCTCAGGAAAATAGCTACGAAAATGTTCGGTGAAACTAGAAATGTTAGGGAAACCGTTGTCGAGGAAGAAACTAGAGAAAACAAGCACCGAAAGAGTATTTTAGGTCTGTAAAACTTGGAAAGTTACTAGTTTTTCTGAATGGTAACAGTTTTATCAATGTAGATTACATCTACGAAACTTTTCTATGTAATTATTGTATGTATGTGGTTACACTAGGCGTTTATTAAATAACAGCGAGTTTTGGCGCCAACGCGGAAAAAACATGTCGGCTCGTTGGATTATTTTCCTAAACTTGTGTATTTTCGAGTGTTAATGTGTACTAAATGGTGAATTATTATTCATTCAGTGCTCGTAAACGTACTCGAGTGTGAGCAAGTGATATAACGAGGTGAAACGTGTCTTTTCGTGTTGTTTCCAAAACTCCATAGGAGCCTCTTGTAAAGTCTTCACCACTTTACAGGGGCATGAGTTCGACTTGACCGTGACTTACTTAGCTTGACTCTGACTGTGACTATGACTTGTTTGACGATAATAAGACAAAATGAACTGTTTAATATTACGAGTAAAGGACATTGAATCCACGCTCATGAAAATTTTAACAAAAAAAAAAAAAAAAAACATCGTTTTTTTTTCCGTGCTGTGGTGTTTGGTTTCGCGTGATAGACTCAGTTGCCATGTTCAAGTTGTTTAAGTTTAATAACAGCGTTGCAAACGCTTGTTTTGCATCGCGACAATGAGGTGGGTCTTTGGAAACTTTTTATAGGATCTGTAAAAAGTTCAGCACAATTGCTACATAATTGATATCATTTTACAATAACTACCTGTGCCTAGTTCCCTTAGCTCCCCTACCTAGCTACAAGGACAAAAAAACTGTTTGACATTTATATTTCCCGCCATAGAAGAAACATACCACGGTTTGGCATCCCTATCGCGTTACAAACGCGCTATTCGGCGTCTGTATTGCGTCTGCGTTTAAAGCGCGCTATAACCGCTCTGAGGTATGAAATTGAAATGTTTTTATGATCGGGATCAAGCAATTTAAGTTAGATATTAACTCTTAGTGCCTATAGAAAATTCAATATTAAATTACTTATCTATTGCTTAGCATATATTACTTTTCAATAAAATTAAATTCTAAATTAATCTAGATAATATTAGCTCAAATTATGTATTTTGAAAATTAATTTGTTGGGGCATCGACGCGTAAGAGTTTTTAGTAGTACTTATTAGGTAGTGACAGTGATTAATGTTAGTTTTTCTTAGTCATTATAAATATTTATTGTACAGTGTCACCAAGTTAGCTCTTCAGATGGGTAAAATTGAAACTACAGATTTTTCTTAGTGACTTTCTTAGGTGGCAATACCATAGTTTGTTTCTACTATGGCAATACTTTGTTATCCAATAGCGACGGGGTTTTGGCGCCAACGTGGAAAAAAACATGTCGGCTCGTTGGATAATTTTCCTAAACTTGTGTATTTTCGAGTGTTAATGTGTAGTAAATGGTGAATTATTATTCATTAAGTGCTCGTAAACGTGCTCGAGTGTGGCAATGTGATATAACGAGGTGAAACGTGTCTTTTCGTGTTGTTTCCAAAACTCCATAGGAGCCTCTTGTAAAGTCTCCACCACTTTACAGGGACATGAGTTTGACTTGACCGTGACTTACTTAGCTTGACTCTGACTGTGACTATGACTTGTTTGACGCTATTAAGACTATGTAAACTGTTTAAGATTACGACTAAAGGACATTGCATCCACGGTCATGAAAATTTTAACAATAAAAAAACTCGATGACGTGACATGACCATCGAGCTAGGACATGACATGTGGACATGACAGACAAACTTCTGTCAATCGTTTTTTTTTATTACACGACTGAATAAAAAGTTTGGTTGGATGGAAATAAATGTACGAATGAACCTGAATGGGCCTGGTTCCCCGATAGTTACAATCTGGGTGTCTTCAAATCACGAGTGAATCGGTTTCTTCTAGGTAAATGTGCTCCACCGTAGACCACATCATCGTTTTACATCAGGCGAGTTGGCGGTCAAACGCAAACCTATTATCTATACTAATATTATAAAGAGGAAAGATTTAATTGTTTGTTTGCATGGAATAGGCTCCGAAACTTCTAAACCAATTTGAAAAAATGTTTCACTGTTGGGAAGCTATACTATCCCCGGGTAACATAGGCTATAATATATTTAAAAAAAAATAGGGATCCTTACTAAACCTCCAATAATGTAACCCAAGGAGTAAAAGAAATTAGATTTACAATTTTAACTTTGCGTGTTGGATAGTTCTAAGACAGGACAACGGCTGCTAGGTCAGCTAGTTAAAAATAAAATATGTAAAGCTTCAGTACTGCAGTGTAGCGCCTCTGTTTGAGTGAAGATATTGATATTGTGTTCGTCTCGCGCCATTGCAGCGACTCAACGGGTCGATTGCTCCAACTAAATTGTTGGGGCATTTCGTTGGGCTCATTCGAAGCTAATAGATTATTGTTGTTATTTGATAATGGAAGCAATTGTCTGCCGATTTATTGATGAGAATGGATTAAGTTCTTAGTTTCAATTGATTGTGTTGGTAAAAGATTTAAAAGTAAGGATATGGCCAATGACGATAGTAATTTATATTATCTTTGGATATGGCCATTCGAATATTTGCATCCCAGTAGGTATCAAAGTCATTAGCATCACCCTAATATAAGTCCACTGCTGGACAAAGGCCTCTCTTAGGGAACGCCACTCAGCCCGATCTTTGGCGTTTCTCTTCCGGCACTGCCAGCTGCATTACGTAGGTATATCGTACTAGAACGAGTCACAGGGCCAGGCAGAATCTCCTGGAGGCATTTCTAGTATCTACAAGAAAATTTGCACCATAATATTATGTCAAAATCTCTGCTAATTACCATTCGCATCAATTTCTACCGAGACGTTCGTTTGTCTTTGAAGTACAACGATCGCTCACCGACGAGTTCAAAATGTTGAGCAACACCTTATAAACTTGTGCTCACCACTGATTTTGGTACCTTTGAAATTTTTACATTGGCCCAATCCTTGCAAATATAAAATCAATGGTTTTATTAGACAAAATATATAGCCAAGAAGATAGTAGAGTAGAGGTTTAAACATTATTTTCTCAAATAATAATATAGTTAATACAGGGTTAAACAGGTAATACAGGTAATCAGTTACCATCTTACAACTATTTGCCAAAACAAATACAGCTATTTCTTATATTTTGTCGGGATTGAATGGCTATTTTTTGTATGGAACGACTGTTTCCCCCTCCCGCGAATTTCGTAATGTCGTAGAACAAAAGTGGTTTGTTTTGATGTACTGAGGCCGCCTTTAAGAGGATGCTAATTGATTAACTGTAACCCTGTATAAATATGTTTTGTTATGTACATACTTAGAGCCCACTTCCGAGACATTTCAAAGGTAGAGTTTTGTGATTATTTTTTGTCATATTATACTAAACTTATACAGTGAGCATGAGCACTCTGTCTCCCCCAAAGATAATATAACCACTTGATCGCGCATGTAGTCAAAATTCCCTTTTGCAAAATGATGCCACGTCGGTCGCGGGAGGTAGCTTGTGATTGGAGACTCGACCCGACTCGACACTTGTGATTGGAGAATCAAAAGTCATTTAATCAATTCACGCCTTGGTTAAACTAGGTATTTCGAGCGGGTCCAATACCCGCTCGAAATACCTAGTTTAGGTTGACATGTTAGAACCTTTGCCTCGCATGCGGGTTAAAGGATGAGCAGGCAAGTGGTTATATTGTCATTGGTCTCCCCGAAAACAAAACAAAAACATAATTAGCGATGAAACATAAATTTGAAATTAAAATAATTTCGCAGTATTTTAAAAGCTCGTACAAAGCTTTTTCCATTTGTATCCCTCCGGCTCGAGCATGAGGCCTCATAATTCCCTGTGATGCGGATGCATTATTGAAATTAAAATGGTTCCGTGTGGACATTACCAGTTACTGTATTATGAGTAAGGACTTTTTACAAATAGCTAGGAACTTTGACTCAGTAGTAACTTGCAGTTATTTCAAAACACTTATGTAATATTATTAATTTGTAATCATCATGAAAAGAGTGACAACGTGAAAAAGAAAAGAAAGAACAGGTTTAAAAAATATGTGGCATAAATTAAGCCTTCGACGAAAATAAGAGAATTAAGCTAGTAATATGTAGTAGGTATTTAAGTAAGTTAGTTTAGTTAATGCGACGCGTGACCAAAATGCTGGCGTGTATCTGGCTCAATGTATAAGCATTGCCATTCAACGTGGTAATGCCACCAGCATGCTGGGTACGCTGCCAACTGGGCTTGGGCATTTCGATTGTCTTTAGACCTTCAACGGTCTATGGGCAGTCTAACTGTATTTGTAGTGTTAGTATTAGCTTGTATTTTGTTCAGTTAATTAAGGCACTTGCCCCATAATTAAAAAAAAAAAAAGTTAGTTAAGGCTGATTGGCCAGCCTTGATGTCGGAGTCTGACTTTGACATTTATGTTTTTCCTCAGATCACACAAACAAGGGAGATATGGTCTGGTTACCTGGCATAAACGCATCAAACCAAAATCAGGCTTGATGCCTTTATTTGAACTCACCCTGCAGACGGCCTTGCCACCCTTTTTGCATGTAGACTATTAGTTTGTTTATTGGTGTCACTGCAACCTTCTTAGTGTGCGTGAAAATATTAGTAAACTTATAGTTTTTGCGTTTGTGATATTGAAAGAGTGGGAGAAACACCAACATTTAAACACGAACGATAATTTTACTAAGATATATCTCCGCTGTTCGTCTGATCTGAGTATTTTTAAAGCATACATGAATAGTTGTTATAGTGAGCAACTAAGTCGAATCCAGAATTCGGAACGTGGATATTCGCTAAAGAACCAGAGTCATCAACATAGCTATTAAAATGTGCAAGTTGAAGTGGCAATGGGCAGGCCACATCGCTCGAAGAACCGATAACCGATGGGGAAGAAAGGTTATTGAGTGGAGACCACGAACCGGAGGTCGCAGCGTAGGTGGGCCTCCCACTAGATGGACCGACGACGTCGTAAGAGTGCATCCAGTGGCTGCAGATGATAGGCTGTCGTTCAGTGTGGAGGTCTAAGGGGGAGCCCTATGTTCAGCAGTGGACGTCTTCTGGCTGATGCTGATGAACAATTTTTTTTAACTTATAGGCTCCCGTTTGGCCGAAAAACATCTGAAAAATAAGGACTTGCCAGCAACATACAGTTTTAAATCTTTGACAAAAGCTATATCAGTGACAAAAATAGTAAATTAGTGATTGTAAGAACAAACGTTACTGGCTGAAATTATTGAGGCGTTCAAAAAGTAACTCTCTAACCGTTTATTTATATTGTGTTGTAACATTACGTTGGATTGAGGACATGCTATAAAATTATGTATTCATACGCATTTTGCTGGAATTAAAAGCTATTGTAATAATACAATATCTGCATGATAATAAAACAAAAATGGAACAAGTTGCTCTGTAAAATGGTTCAAGTGCTTCGTTTCCAATGTTTTCTTTTATTTTTGACCTGAATCCTTAAACGTTATAAATTGTTAAGTAATATTTCAGCCACTTGAATTATCTATTGTGGTTTATTATTGCGTAGCTTGTGACCTAGATTTGACGTTAAAGGTTTTCATTGTCACTAAGATTTTCTCGGTATTGTGAAGAACGTCCTAAATATTGTTCTTTATCTACTTATTTATAGTTTGTCCCACTTCCCGCTGGAATAATATTTCCAGTCCCCGATATCAAAATGCCGGCCACAAATCAAGCATCACCTCGCGTCGCGTCCATCCGTCAGACCCCATAAGAGCAGTATTTTTGATTTGTTATCCGTCGCTGTCACTGTTATTGATGTGTAGCGAAATTGGAAAGTTCAGAGGCACTTATCTCTCAGATTTAGATAGGAGGGCAATTTATAAAGCGGGGATTTCTTCCCCTAAAGTATCCTCTTGACAGGGAGCGAGGCCGCGGGCGGAGTCGCTCCCGTTACAGAGCGTTCTACGCACAGATAGTGATCCGATCTGTGTGAATGGAAAACTACGGACCTTGGGACCTTTGTTCCCTCGTAATGCTGGGCGAAGGTTGCAATACAATTCCGGACGGAGCCCGGATCAGCAAACTGATCTGTTGATCGCAAATCGCAATCACTGCGCAGATAGAACAAACTATGTCGGGTTAGTGCCTGAGCAATCAACGACTGTTCGGAAACTAGCGCGTCTGTCTTTGCATTGTAGAATTTTATTAGGCGTGGACTAGAGATGTTCACTGTAACAAATACTTTAGCAAGACGAGTCTATTTACCAGACGACAGCGATGCTAAAAGGAGATACCTCTTTTTAAAACGCTTGCTTCATGTTGAAGCTCGGTGGGAAGACCTTTGGGGAAAGAAATTCCACAATTCGGATGGAATGTTGTTTTTTTTTTTTTATAGGCTTGCTTTTGTTCTCGTCTGATAGTCTACGATGGAGCACGCTTGCCTAAAAGAAACCGATTCACTCATTCATTAACATAATAATTATATAACCAATTTTATGTTTAAAAATCGCGTTATGTGAGTAACATTCTGAAGGATTATTTAACTTGTATCACGTAAATACTAATATTTAGGCACTCGTTATGTTGGAATTTTTTTTCAGTGTCTGGCGATGACAGTCAAGATAGATTTAAAGGTTACGAGTTGAAAGCTTTTTTGTTAAAAATATATTTTATTTGTTAAGTTTTTGTTCACTGGCTTGTACTCTACAGTCACAAATTATGCATAGTTTTTGCTATAAGCAAGCTCAGATACATTAAATATACAGGGTTACGCGGAGCCGTGCACTTAGCCGAAAGGAGGTTATTTTACTCATTAACATTGAGGTTTTTTTATGACTGTTTTTTGTGATTTTAGAGTTGGTCTCATTGTAAAACAGTTTTTTTGACGAATCTCTATTATAATTCCGTTTCTACCTCGCTTCAAGTACAATAAGGGAGACGGGATAAATTATTTTAATCTATTGATATTAATTTAACCTGACCTAAAATAACCTTTTGCCGAGGCTCAACATGAAGCGTTTCAAGAAGAGTGTCTATAACTACGTACCTCCCCGGTCTCCGGGCTTGCAAAGCACAGTCGACACCGCTATTGATGTAGGTGTCCATAGACGGCGGTTTCTGCTTACCACCAGGCAAACCGCTTGCTTGTTTGCCGCTCGTTTTTAAAAATAATAATAATTACATAAAACAACACAAAAACAAAAAAACATAATCATGGGTACAATGACATCTTTTTGTTTCAGTGTCAACATTCACTTCATAGACTGAATCATCGCTTAACATCAGGGGAGGTGCGAGTCCAACGCAAGCATATTGTACAAAAAAATGTTATAAAAAAACTGAAACACGCAATTTTGCTTACTTGGACAACATATTTTTTTTCCAGTTATTTTGATTCAAAACCCAAGCCCCTGAGCCGATTTTTATGAAATTTCTCTGGGACCATCTGAAAGTAATAAATAAAAAATAATTTTCCAAATCTGCTAAAAACTAATGAGATCTGAAGAAAAAAAAATTGAACTCTACTTTTTTGAAGTCCGTTAAATATAAAAAAAAAACCCGGTATGTACTTAGTGTTCGATTTTCTTAATCATTCAGAAGCAAAACCGGAATAATTATTCACACAGTTGTGTAAATATGCATGTGCATAAAGTTTTGTACTAAAATGCTGCTTACATTGTTACTAGCAAAATGCTCCAACCAGTAGCTCCATTCAATCACATAAAACGTTTCCAAGATAAGAGTCCTCCAAACGCGTGTCGTATCGTTCCGTTCTCGTCGAATCGATACAGTGTTCCAAACGACACCGTTCCGACAACCCTTATCTCGCTCCAAGATTGATACTGAGGGTGCCAGAATTGCCTGAACTGCCTGCGAGAGGGTAATGAGTTTGTCAATATTTGGCTGAGGTGGAATGGTGATAGACTCGAGATTTTTTTGTGTGTAGTCAGCGGTTTCTTGATTAAATGACGGTGAGATGTTTGGAATTCGAGAGGGCTTCCGATCTTTATCTTGTTGGTTAAAGGAGTTTGTTAAGAAGATTTTCAAAGGCCGCTAGCAGCTATTGTTTTTTTTGCTTGCTGGTATTTTACAGGGTTACACCGGCTCGCCAAACTGCACTGAGAGTGGGGTAGTCGATGTGTGTCATGTTGTAATGAAGTGTGTCCGGACAGATGCTGAAAGGTTCGATTTCTTCCAGCATACCAACTTATCTTAATTTAAGAGTTGATGGGTGGTGTAACATTACGCTGGATGACCCCATAACGGAGGAGT